>CM031234.1:898283598-899483598 GCA_018340775.1 Taxus wallichiana var. yunnanensis | reverse complement strand
GATTACACCAAAAATAAAAGAATTTTTTTACTCTTTTACAAGGATTGGGAAAGAATTATTCAAGGATGATTTAATTTCATTCCTAGCTTCCACCTCCTTCTACACCTATGTAAATAAATCCCCTATCGATTGCACTAACTTCATTAAATTTTAAATCTTCACCCTTAGCCTTCATTGTATCAAAGATATCTTTTTTCACTAATGTTTCACTTTTGGGACGAGTTGCTTCTATCCTTTCATTCCTTTGAGAAACAGATAAGGGTTAGGGCTAGGAGGAATACCTGTTGAATGTCAAGAGGGTGTGCACGTACCGTAGAGAAAGATCAGATCAACTGCGAAGAACTCCTTTTTGTCTGGGAAGGACTACCTGTAAGTAAGAATACAAGACCACCAGATTTTAATTAGACAATAAATGAGGGAACTGCCTTGGGCCCAGGAAATATAAAACTTCCTTTCAAAGGTGGTCAGTTCCCCTGCTAATATGAATTAACACAAATTCTAACAAATAAGCTATTGTCCAATTACAATTTGTTTACCTTGTTAGAACAATAGAGAAAGGGCTGGTCTTGGTTTAGAATCACGGTGACCAATGCTGGTCACTGTAACCGGTACCGGTTGTTGGTAACCGATATCGGTAGGGGCAATGTTTTAGGGGCTTTTGGTGAAGGTTGGTTGTAAGGTGGTTGTGTTGTTTTATAAGGCTGATAAATGGGTGGGGTTAGGTAATGGGGTGATGAGAAGGACTCAGAGAATATGGGGGTGTTCTTGGGGTAACGTAAGGGTGGAGGAATGACAGCTTAGATGTAGTGTGTTGCTGGGTAGTAGATCTAGGAATAGACTTATGATGGCTGTGATTCAGAAGTTCAAGAAATGTTATTAAAAGGACATACAAGATATTACTTACTGATTATTGATGAGGATGCAGGTCCAAGAACTGTGATGACGATGGCAGAACTTAGGTAGGATGACCTGACAATCAGGAGATGAGCTATCTTCCCTCCCGACGAACAGATGAGTGTCACAAGGCTCTGGTTACTCAGTTGCAGTTTTTGGGCTTGATGTCCTTCTCTGCAAACTCTTCTTGTTTCTTTCACTTGTCTCTATTCAGCCAAGTAAATTCCAGATCCTTCCAATGATTTCGATTCAGATCCACCAAAATCCAACCCTTTGTTTTTGGTTGGGAGTGGTCATTTACAGGGAACCGATGGTGGTTACACAACCGATGGCGGTCGAGTAGGAACCGGTATCGGTCAGGTCAAAGCAGGCTATTTTTGGTAAAATAGCCAGCTTTCCCTCCTTTTCTCCCGAGGGATTAGTTGCGGGCTTGGTCAAGTCATTATGAGGTTGGTTTTAGGTGCGGGTGAGGAGTAATTAGTCATGGGTGTGGATGTGGACCAAGTTATAGGTCTTAATTAGGTTAGTTTAGGGTTAAGACTAGGTCATGTTGAGGTGGCGAAATGAGGTGGCGGTATGTATGGCGATGTGGATTTATTAATTATAAGGTAATTAATAAATAATTGTGTAAGGTTTAGGTGATGACGTTAGGTTGCGAAATGAGATACGGGGCACGGGGGGTCCTAAGACACATATTTGGTGTCTACATTAGCCCTTTGTTGTCATGTAGCTTGTCTTTGTTAAAGTAACACGATAATAATAAGAAGTGGTTACCCCGTTAAGGGTATAGGTATTCCCCTCAAATCTATCACAGATTAAGGTAGCGTGAAATCGGGGATAGGGTTGATAAAGGGAAATGGTGTTGAGATGATGGTAAGATGGTGGGGTAGGTCCAAGGAAGCAAACGCATGCGTTGAAATGCGATCTACGACCGGTGGTACATGATTTGAAGAGCAAACAAGCAATTCATAGGCAAAGGTCGATAGTTTATCCAAACAAGGGTGATATAATCCTGGTATCCAAGGCATAGGAAGTAGCTCCAGGGGATATAACGGGTAAGTGCAGAACGGTTAGGCATGTTCGGCAGTACCAAATGGTTGGTTTGGTTGAGATAAATGTCACGGTCTTGGTCTAGGCAAAGTTGGTCGACTGATCAAGTCAAGGACCCTAATCATGCTAAAACACGAATAAGTGAGCTCGATTGAACAAAAAGCTACATGATGGGTGGATAAAATTGTAATTTGTTGATTTTGGGCGAGGTATTTAATTGGTGTGGCCTTGGGTCGGGTGAAATGGTTGGTTGCGGCCTTGGGTCGGGCCAAATGGTTGGGTGCGGCCTTGGGTCGGGCCAAATGGTTGGTTGCGGCCTTGGGTCGGGCCAAATGGTTGGGTGCGGCCTTGGGTCAGGCCAAATGGTTGGTTATGGCCTTGGGTCGGGCCAAATTGGTTGGTTGCAGCCGTGAAGTGGGCCAATGAAGTTAACAAAGGGTTTTCAGCGAAGGAGGATATAGGCAATGTTGTGAGAAAGGGCGATTAGTAAATAAGGGCAGAAATTGGGGAAAAGGTGGGATTAAACTGATATCGATTGTCTATGACCGGTATCGGTTAGATGACCGATACCGGTTCTTTAGGGCATAATATAACCGGTATCGGTTATAGGTCGAAAACCTATAAAAAGAAAAATACGGCCTGTCATTGTCATATTGTCAATTTGAAAACCAATTTTAGTTGTCTGAGGTCTTTTGGTGAGATTGTTGAGTTTGTCGGCTGAGGTGGCACTATTTGAGTGGAGAAGTGAGTGATTGGTAGGCCCTAGCGAGGAGGAGGTAGCATTTGATTGGTGGAGGACCCAGCAGAGGAGTTTGAGAGCCATGGCACAGCCAGGAGGAGCTGGAGGTGCTGGACCAGCTGGACCACCACCACCTATCCCACCACGACGACGTGTCGTCGTACCGGTAGGTTCGAAACCTCTCATTGTGTGAATTTGATGTTGTTAAACTATATTGGGGTTTGGGGTAGGAATCCATGTTTTTAATAAAAGAATTAATAAATGGAAGTGGTTTGGAAAAGGGAGAGGGTAGGTAGGTTAGTTAGGCTAAAATGGTAGGGTGGGTAGGTTTTTAGGATTTTTTAATGGGTAAAATGGAAGTGATAGGTCAAAGAAGGGTTTGGGGGCCGCGTGGGGTCGAGTCCATGATTTTATAGTGACTGATGTCGGTCACTAAGCAACCGGCGTCGATCCACAAAGTTTTCGAGCAAGGTGGGTTTGTGGTGGACCAAAGTGTCGGTCGTGCGCCGACGGCGCGTCGGTGGAGAGGGGACCGGTGGCGGTCATAGGTGACCGTGACGGTCCCCCTAGCTAGGATTTTCTATTTTGTTGCTTGGTTTTGTTGTGGTTTTGGGTGTTTGGTTGTTATTTGGGTGTTTTGGTCATTGTTTGGGAGTTGTGGTTATTATTTGGGAGTTGTGGTTATGGGGGTGAAGAGGGAAGGGGTAGAGGTTGATAAGAAGGTTGGTTCGTGGGTGGGGGGGGAATGGGGCATAGAAGGTTAAAGGAGTTGTGATAAAGAGTAGGGCTAATGCAGTGAGTTGGTTTTACAGAGCACGTCGAAATGACGATGCGGGACGAGATGCCCCGTTGTTGAGACGGATGCGCCACATGTGTCCACAGCGCAGTGGGCCATCATGCGCGAGGTGGGACTCGGCGGAGTCCAACGTTATAGGGTGATAGATAGGGATCACAGTCTGATGGTTGCCCTCATCGAGAGATGGGATCCGGCGACCAATGTGTTCCATCTCCCGACGGGAGAGATGACGATTACACTGGAGGATGTGTATCGCATCCTTAGACTACCGATCGATGGAGAGGCAGTCTTCCAGGTGGATGCAGAGACAGCCATGGACAGCATTTTATAGGTATTTGGGGATGCAGCCGCGCTATTGACTTATCACAGCGTGAGCATTGCCTATGGGGACATGTATCGTGCCCATAGACATGAGACATGGCTTGCCGTGTTGATGATGATCGGCATCACATGCTTTGCCCTCCCGACTCAGAGGGAGGCTGCTTTCCACGGGCACTGATGGGGGTACTACACGAGATGGTGGAGGAGCATACGTGTTATGCTTGGGCACCAGTATACCTGGTGCAGTTATACAGAGAGCTGTGGGGCTACCGCCGGATGAGGTGATTCGGGATTTGTTCTACATTCTTGTTACATTGTTGGGCATATGAGCATATCATATGCATTCGACTAGTAGGGCTGCCCCAGCAGCCAGGGCCACAGGTGATCTATAGATATGGCTTTCAGAGGTGGTTGGGGGTCGTGGGCCAGCCACGAGTAGTTCTCACCGGACGGGATGTAGCGTATTACCGGCATGTATTAGAGGGTGTGACTGCCTTGGATATTGTATGGAGGCCTTACAGAGGTCATCAGCCCGTGGAGGAGCCCGATCACAGTTGCGGTGGATCTAGTATACATTCTGGATAGCAGGACGGAGGCCGGGAGCATGAGCGGATACCCCTGGAGAGGGTACGACGGCAGATAGGGCTACGACAGGATGAGCCACCTCCCTTCCCTCAGTACCGGAGGGATGATGTAGAGGCCCCACTGCCTGCACCATAGCCCATGGACCCAGATTGGGTAGCCGAGAGGCCAGCAGATGATACCGTAGATGACGCGGCTGCACAGGAGCATTTTTGGTATGGTGGGCAGGGGAGAGAGCCGCGAGGAGAGCACAGCCCGCACAACCAGACTTAGCAGCTGTTAGAGTAGAGAGGGACCAGCTCAGGGGATAGGTACAATTGTTATTCTGGGTGGCTTGCTTTCACGCACAGCACGATAGGTGTCCTACAGGCGGTGCTTAGCCCAGCACGAGTATAGGCATAAACACGGGAACCACCATCGCACCACCACAGCACCACTAGCGGCACTGCACGGCACGGCACAAACCATTGTGCAGTGCAGTACCACCACCGGTGCCACCATAGGCATAGTACCGCCACCGGCACAGGGGCCATTATTATTAGGAGTCGGGGACTAGCCCCAGTAGCTATGGTGGCATGGGCCCGTTATATGGAGGCGAGAGTGGAGGCCCGGTACTATCAGGATGTCCTTGATGGTACCGGGCTGACTATCAGCCGTATGCAGCGCATAGAGCGGAGACCTCGCGGAGTCAGAGATCCCAGGGTGGTGCAGCTACAGCCGGTGGGTCGGTGATAGGGAGGAGGTGGGAGCCAGGGCCAGGACCTACAGGGAGAGGTGCTGAGGGCGGTGGGGAGAGTTGAGACATCCCTGGGTCGGAGAGAGATGTTTTGTTTGTATATTGGATATTAGATAGAGGCACCGGTCTGCGAACCGGTTATGTATAGAGAGGCCTGCGTGCCCACATATGATTCTTTCATTCATTTATTCATCCTATTGTATATACCAGCCTGCGAGCCGAGTACAGGTTGTATAGTTGATACCGGTCTGCAGCCGAGTCGATATTTTGATAGTTATTGTGGCCTACGTGCTGGATTTTTATTATCTTGAGATCACAGAGGCCCCTATGTAGGGCAAGTTGTATATTTGAAACCTTTTATATATATATATATATATGAGGATTTTGACCCACATGGTGCATATGAAATGTTTTATGTGTTTTGTTGATGGGTTTGTGAAATGGAATGTATGTATATATAGATGATGAGTTTAATTCACATGTTGTGTATGCTGATGGGTTTGATGTATATATGATGTCGTATGTATGTTGTCGATGGTTGTTATAATGTAGATGGATGATGTTGCTGACATTATGAGGATATATATATGTGATTTGGATGACAAATATTGATAATGGTGTTGTTATGCAGGAAAAAGAGGCGGTGCCACAAAAATTTACAAAAATGAAGAAACGGATTAGGTTTAAGCAAAAAGGGGACACGTGACCGATATCGGTTATGTAACCGATGTCGGTAGCTATACGACCGATAACGGTTATGTAACCAATATCTGATTATTTCAAAATTATATTTCCTAAAAATAGAACTGCTTGGTTGGCAACTTAAGTTCTTATTTTTAGCATTCTTATTTTTAGAGTCATGCAACAAGTTAAATACGCGAATGCGAATTGTTTGACGACTGATACAGGTAATTACATGAAATAATTTGAGTGATAAGGAGGAAAGAGACAGGTGAAGTGAGTGTGGGCTGAGATTCAGAAGGCAGAAAGACAAGTTATATTTGAAGAGGGTGGTGAACATGGCCGAACGAGGAGAAGCATCCAGCAGGCAGGGACGAGGGGGAAGACTAGTTCCACCCCAAGCTGCTGCATCCCGAGAGGTAAACTGTTTGGGTGTAATTTGATTCTTGCATGTTTTGTGTGAATAGGATGAGAGAGAGTAAGTGGGTAAAGATGAGAAAGAAAAGGTGATAGGCAAGGGTTTGGGATGGGGTGAGTGCTATGGGGTAGGTAAGCAGGGTGGTCACGTATGTTTTTAGGTATAGATAGGAGTAAACGGGCAAAATAATTATCGTAGGTGTATGTTTTTAAGCAGGGTGTATATTTTTGACAGTGACCGGTATCGTTTAGAGATAACCGGTATCGGTTAGTAAACCGGTATCGGTTATCTATAACCGATATCGGTTACTGTAGGAGTTTCCAGAATTTGAGAAAAAACCCATGGAGATTTGTTTTATTGAATAATTATGTGTCATTTTGATGTATGTAGGCGGAAGCAGGGTTAAGGATGAATGATACTGTTGCAGCGTTGTTGTCACGAATCCAAGCGGATGTAACACCAGCTGAATGGGCATTGATAAATCGTTTGGGGTTAAGTGGAATCTGCTATTATTCACGAATCACGCGTAACCATGCTATGTTGCAGGTGTTGATTGAGAGATGGAATCCAGAAAAGAATACCTTCTATCTGCCAACAGGGGAGATGACAGTGACATTGGAAGATGTGTTCCATATTTTGAGACTCCCAATGATAGGAAAAACAATGTATCAGGTGTTGCCTAGCGCGGGGCGGGCAGCAATAACAGCAGTATTTGGTTCAGCTGCACGAGATTTGACACAAATGCCGGTTTAACATTTACGTATGGTACAATGTATGCAACACACCCTGAGGAAACAAGGTTGGCCGTGCTACTAATGATAGTGGTGGGGTATTATGCATTACCAAGGGCGGAAGGTGGAAGATTTCCAAAAGCATTGATGAGTGTTATTTGGGAAATGATAGAAATGAGCGTGACTTTCGCATGGGCACTGCATATCTCGGCAGAGTTATATAGGGGTTTATGGGCCTGCAAGTGAAAACACAGGACGACACTTTGGATTGTTCATACTTATTACATTATTGGTCCTATGAGCACATTGTTTGTGTGTCGTCCAATAGGCTGACCCAACGAGTCGGAGAGCAAGAGTGCAGAGGTTAGGTTAGGATTCGACATAATGGGTCCAGACAGAACAAGAAGCGAGATCCCAGGCCGTGATAGATGACATCGAGTATTATAGACAGGTATGGGAGATGGTGACGATTGCGGATATTTTTTGGAGGCCTTACGGGAACTATATGGTGACAGAGAACATAGCTGAGGAGTTAAGGGGTGTGGAGTGATTGAGGTGGATCATAGGGCATAGGCCGGGTGAGTACGAGAGGATTCCTCTAGATTGTGTGCGAGATAATTTGGGTTCATTCAGGATATACCTATGACATATAGACCATACATGAGGATTGACGCTGAGGCAGCATTCTCACCTCCCCGGCCTACACCTCCAGAAGGGCCAGAAGAGATAGCAGCCGATCGTAGGGTAATGGATGTGGGAACGACAGAGGCCTATAGAGTATGGTGGGTGGCAGAGTTACGAGGTGCACGTGAGCGCCTTGACATAGCTGTGATTACAGTGGAGAGAGATTGTCTGTAGGATTTAGTTCACCAGCTTCAAACATAGGTGAATGAGACAACGGGATTGTTAGAGGTTTCACAGTTACGAGTGGAGAGACTGGAGGCAAGATTCCTCCACGTGAGAGGACGTATTCGTATGTTACAGGAGATGTTGGCGGATCAGTGGGAGGAACCAATGGCAGTGGCACCTTTGAGGATGGAGAGGCCAACTGAGGGGCATCGACAATCACGATCACCACTGTTTCGGGAGGAGGCGTAAGGGTCTAAGTGAATGTCATAGGAATATAAGAATAAATAAGGATGCCGACCTGCGAGTCGATGATAGAGAAGGTGTATTTGTTTAACATCTAAAATAAAACTAAATATGTATGTTGTTTTGAGTGATGATAATAATAAGAATGGTTGTGTTTTGAATGTTGTTTTTGTTTGTTTTGAAAAAGGATAAAGATGAATGTTGGCAAATAGAAATACACAAAAATATTTATATTTACAACACATGATAGGGTATGGTAGGGGATGGTCGAGCTAACCTTGGGAGACCCCATGTCTCCTAAGTGCTGCCTACATAGCCCATTGCACAAAGCAAGGAGGGGCCTCAGACCGATGTAGTTCTCCCTTAGGACCAGGGAGAGGTGAATTCAGGCAATTTGGTTGTGGTTAGGCAATTTGTCGGTTGGTAAAAATTTGATGTTGGTAGGGTAATGTTGTTGGTGTTGGTAGGGTAATGTTGTTGGTGTAGGTATAGGTGAAGCGAAAGTTAGCATACCCAAGTAGTAGGGAACCATGTCCTGATTAAGATCAACACATAATCCTAGATTCGAGTCAAAGAGGAAAAAGTGCTCCGTAGGTGAAAAGAGCTAAACAAACCACATAATAACGTAGAATGAGCTTGAACCCCTAGGTACCGTGCATAGACGAGAAGTCAATAGGTGAAAAGAGTTGTATAATCACAATATATTGGATATACGTCACGTCCCTTGAGTTTTGTTGTTTTTACGAATGGTGAGGTGAGGTGGCCGTATAGTCAAAAGAGAACTTATTATAAGATGATTATTCTGACGAAAGAAAACCAAACCTAAATAGACAAGTCCATGACTCAAAAGTTCTTTTCAATGCGGCTTTTATTTTGTTGAATATAGACTGATCGATGCAGGAAGTCTATAAGGGATATGTATGTAGTTTATTACTCTTAAGGTCTTCACAAAGCTGATCAAGGCGAGAAGCTTCTGATAAAGGCTGACTGTGTATAGCTGTCCTTTAAGGGAGCAGTCTATTTATAGTAGCAGATGCGGCATTTGTGTATAGCTGTCCTTCGGGGAGCAGTCTATATATATAAGCAGCAATAGTTTGGCATATAGCTATCCTTCAAGGGAGCAGTCTATGTATAATTTTAGAGGTCTAGATGTCCGTTGGGCATAAAGCATCTAGTTTTGTAGGAAGTTTGACTCAAGAAAATCCCATAAGTGTTTAATTAAGAATGTGTCATTTTGATACTTTGAAGTCATGGACTAGACTAAAAAGGGGAAGGCATCTTTAAGGGGAGGTGATAATCAAACCATGTGAGCTTGATTTGATTTTGAGATGTAAGAAACAAAGTGTATGCGGTGGTAAATGAGCTCAAGGGACGAGCGCAAGGTAGATAAGAAGTGATATAACACTGAATTCAACAGTAGAATGGTTGAAGATGCAAGGCATTAAGGGGCTCAGGCTCTAGTTTACCATTAAGTGAAGCTAAATGATAAGTTCCTGATCCATAAGTGTGAGTGATAATGTAAGGCCCAATCCAATTAGGAGCAAATTTTCCACGTTTGCTCTTTTCTAGTTTGGTTACATGTTGATTCTCTTTGAGGACAAGATCACCAACCTTAAAGGTACGCTCATGAAGTCACTTATCATAAGCACGCTTGATGCATTTTTGGTAGATTTGAAGGTGGTCAAGAGCCATAAGACGTCGCTCGTCAAGAAGCTCTAATTGGGCTAACCGCTCTTGGTGGAAATCATCGTTGGTGAGAATATCCTGAAGAGATATTCTGAGGGAGGGTATTTGTATTTCGAGAGGCAAGACAGCCTCGGTACCATATACCAAAGAAAATGGTGTGGCATTAGTGGAGGTACGAATGCTAGTACGATAAGCCCAAAGGGAAAAGGGAATGTGATCATGCCAATTTCTTCCAGAATCATTAACAACTTTCATGAGGATTTTGGTTAGGGTTTTATTAGAAGATTCAGCCTGACCATTGGCCTGTGGATAGTAAGGTGATGAGAAACTAAGTTTGATACCAAAGTTGTCACAAAGGTCTTGTAACAACTTATTTTTGAAAGATTTACCATTATCTGTTATTAGGCGATGAGGAATACCAAAATGACAGATAATGTGATGGTTAATGAATTCGACGATTTTTTCTTTTTTGGTTGAAATGAGTGGAATGGCCTCCACCCATTTTGTGTAATATTCGGTTGCTGTGATTATCCAACGGTGACGTTGCGAAGAGGGCGGGTGAATCTCACCAATAAGGTCTAAACCCCATTGTGAGAAAGGCCAAAGATCTCGTGCGACCTGTAGTGGATGGCTAGGAGTATGTTGAAGGTTGGCATGTTGTTGACACATAACACAACGCTTAACATATTCGTAGCAGTCATTATTAAGAGTAGGCCAATAATAGCCTAGGTGAAGGATCCGTTTGGCCATGGCAAGGCCGCTAAAATGTCCACCACAAATACCGTCATGGATCTGTTGGATGGTATAGGTGACCTCCACGCCGGTTAGACATCGAAGGAGGATGCCATCAAAGCCACGTTTATAAAGGAGTCCCCCCATGATGACATAATGAGAAACACATTTAAGAAAAGCACGTTTTCCGGTACTAGTAAGGTCAGGTGGGAGAACGGAGGTTGTAAGGTAGTCGTGAAATTGGTGATACCAGGTATCCTGTGAATTAGCAGACACATTATTTATCATACAAATAACCGGGGCTGAGTAAGATGGGGCAAAGAGTTGTTGGACCAAGACAAAAATGTCAGAGTCAGTTGATGAAGTAGGAATTTGTGAGGCTAAGCAAGCCATAGTATCGGTAAATTTTTTAGTGGAGCGGGGAATGGTCTGGATAGAATAACGAGTAAATGAGGTCAAAAGTGAATCCACGTAATGTTTGTACTTTTGAAGTTCCTCATTTTTACATTGGTAGATGCCCATAACTTGATTGACTACCAATTGAGAGTCACCGAAAATATTAATAGATTTGACACCTAAGTGTAACGCAACCTGGAGACCCAAAACAAGGGCCTCGTATTCCGCTGTATTATTAGTGCAAGGGAAATCGAGCTGGAATGAAAGAGGCATAGGCTCAGTGTCAAGAGGAATGAGAACAACACTGGCCCCTCTGCCATGCTGGCATTTGGATCCATCGAAGAAGAGGGTCATTGGATACGACTCTTCCCTGAGTGAAAGAGTGGCGATGAGTTCGTCGGGAAATTAAAATTGGTAAATTGTTCCCCAGGTAAAGGGGCCTCCGTGAGTTGGTCTACAATAGTTTGTCCTTTGATTGACTTCTGGTGTATAAATTCAAGGTCGAGGTCAGCAAGGAGCATAAGCCATCGGGCGATGCGTTGGTTTAGATGTGGTTTGGCATACATATAATGAATGGGGTCTGCGTTGGTGATGACAAAAGTTTTGTGATTCAGGAGGTAGTGTCGGAGTTTGGTGGCTACGAATGATAGGGCTAGGCACAATTTTTCTACATGTGTATACCTAGTCTCGTAATCCATGAGAGTATGACTTATATAATAAATGGCTTGTTCTTGACGTGTCGAGTCCCGATGTGTGAGCATGGCTCCTATGGCATGGTCGGTGGCGGAAAGGTAAAGGTAGAAAGGGCGATCGTCTTGTGGTGGGATAAGCACGGGTGGCTGCAAGAGATAGGCTTTGAGAGCTTCAAAGGCTTGGTGACACTCTTCGCTCCATTGAAAGGCAATGTCCTTTTTAAGAAGGTGATGGAAAGGCTGACATCGATCCGAGAGTTGGGAAATGAAATGCCGGATAGATTGAAGTTTACCTTGCAAACTACGCAATTGTTTGAGGTTTTTGGGTGGGGGCATTTCTAGGATAGCTTTGACTTTAGATGGATCGACCTCAATGCCACGCAAAGAGATGATGAAGCCAAGAATTTTTCCTGAAAGAACACCAAAGACACATTTCTTTGGTTGAAGCCGAACAAATATTGTAACAGGCGATCGAAAATAATGGTTAAAACATCGAGATGTTCACTGCGATGTTTAGATTTGCCAAGAAGATCATCGACATAATCCTCAAGGATAGTGTGCATAATGTCATGAAAAATGTAAGTCATAGCCCACTGATAGGTTGCACCAGCATTCTTAAGGCCAAACGGCATGACACGATAACAGAAGGTTCCCCAAGGAGTAATGAAGGCAGTTTTATGTTGATCGGCTGGGCTACCAAAATTTGATTGTATCCCGAAAAGCCATCCATGAGAGAAAGCATTTCATGGCCCGCAGTGAGATCAACAAGTTGATCAATACTTGGGAGGGGGAAGTCATCCTTGGGGCAAGCAAGGTTAAGGTCTCAGAAATCCGTGCATATCTAAAGTCCCCCCGTCGCTTTAGTGACAGGTACGATGTTAGAAATCCATTGAGGATAGTCAATAGGCAAGATGAAGGAAACAGAAGGAGTCATTGAAGCTCTTCTTTGACCAAGAGGGCAATGCGTGGATGCATTTTTCTCAGTTTCTGTTTGACTGGTTTGGAATCGGGTTTTAGGGTGATGTTATGGACAGCAATGTCAGGATCAATTCCTGGCATGTCAGTGTAGGACCAAGTGAAAGCTTGGTTGCGGGTATGGAGAAAGGTAGTAAAGGTGACTTGTTCTGATGCGTTAAGGGATTGTCCGATCTTCACAATGTGAGGATCCTCCTCTGTGTGGATGTTAATTTCTATAGTAGACTCATTCAACATGGTTTGAGTTTCAGATGGTAATGCGCGTTGAATATAGGAGTCGTCCGCACCAAGGTAAGTGAGGATGGAGTCGTCATCTTGGCACTCAACAACATTAATTGAAGGTGAATCCTCTTCGATCATGTCTGGATACAGAAAGGGAAGAGAAGACGGGTCCTCATTATCGCGTTGATAAGTGAGAGGACCTAGGAAGATAGCATTTATGAAAAAAAAAAGTTAGGAGGGATAGATTCAGGATCTATCGACTCTGTGGGTGATGATGGCAAAATGGGTGATGATGGTTCGGTAGGGGTGACGTCGTCATCTTCCAGGAGACAACTGACACGAGGTTCCTTTAGTGTAAGTGTTTCAGGAAATCCGAGACCACTACGATCATTGTGCTTGCGTGTAGTTATAGGAATGATTGTATGTCGGCCTTGTTCATAAAGACCAAAACCAAAGCCTTTCCAAGCACAGCGAGTCAAGAAGGTGAGGGCAAAACGATGATTTTTCAGGTATTGAAAATCGGATTGGAAAGGAACCACACCAAGAGGAGGTTCAGGGGTAACGGAGGATGCGTCGACACCCCCATACGTTAGGTTGGTGCGGCAATGAGGTGGTCCGTAGGGGATTACTTCCCCACACGACACGGTCATAGGTAGGATGTGTATGTAACTGTCCGTACTCCTGTGGGGTATGGAAAGAACTAACGTTATATAGGCGATACTCCCCCAGTGTAAGGTGTTGAAAAACATCTACTAAGGGGTCTGAGGTTGGGATGTTAGCTGTGGGAAAGGAAGTGGTATTTGCGACGGCGGTTTCATTGGTTGAAGGTGTAGGTGCGGTTGAAGTGGATGATAGAGGTGTGGTTGGAGTGGATGGTTGGGTTAGATGAATGGGTGTCTTGACTGGTACAAGCACATCATTAGGGTGATATAACATATTGTAGGTTTTGAAGGGGGGAGGATCAGCTTTTACAGTGTAGGACTTCCCTTCGTACTCAAATTTTATGCATCTATGTAAGGTGGAGGGAACGCATCCTATAGCCTGGATCCAAGGGCGGCCTAACAACATATTGTATTGGAACTCTCCCTCAAGGACATAGAAGAGTTCGGGTAAAGTGCATGGCCCTACATGAATGTTAAGGATCATGGTGCCTAAGGTAGAAGTAATAGCATCATTGAATGACCGCAACATGATGGGGTTGGCACACATGCAACTAGAAGGGATATTCATTTGTTGGAAGGATTTTGAAGAGATGATGTTTAGGCTAAATACCCCAATCATAACACGACGTGCCCGAATGTCCCAGACGTAGCTGAGATGAAAAGAGCAGGGTCAGGATCTTCAGCACCAAAGTCGATAATTTCATCTTCGGAGAAACTGACAGCAGTGGCTTGCTGTACAGAGACAGAAGTGGTTGGGGAGATGGGTTGTTTGGTGAGCGAAGCAACATGATTGGGTGTTAGAATGGAGGTAACAGGAAAGGTTTCATTAGGTAAGACCTCTATCCCTTGAAGGATTTCAACGAGAGCTTGTCGATGAGATTCAGAAGTCTGAATGAGATCATACAGTGTCATTTTTACAGGTGATTGGTGAAGCTGTTTGATCATGGTTCGGTGGGAAACTCCATTAGAGATGGGGTAGGTGGGTCCACGAATAACCACTTTAGGTGGTGGTGCGATCGGGATGGTGGACGGAGAAAGGGAGGCCGCAGGTGTGCTTTCTTTCACTTTCCCATTGTTTTTCTGCCCTCGAGTAGCAACACTAATCATATTGATCTCGTGAATATGAGAGGAGGAAGATGGTAGGGATAAGTCATGGTCTTCGAGAGGTGGGGCTGTAATAATGATAGATCTTGGTGAGGCGGGGACAGGTAGTACAGGAGAGGGAATTGAAGCTAAATGTCTCTCCCTTCATAAGTTGTCTTTCTTAACTTTTCTATCTGAGAGAGGTGATTGACGAAGTATGGCTTTCAATGCTTTGCATCCCTCTACGTCATGTCCTGGTGTGCGGTGGTAAGCACAGATTTTAGACTCATCATAACCTATAGGTTGAGGTTTAGATGGATCATAAAGTCTAAGTGGGGGTATGGAAATGGTCGCATTCTCCACCAACATAGCAAGGATTTTGGCGTAAGACCCTTTGAGTGGGTCAAAGTCAGAGGAAGATGAGGCTATTGACTGGGTAGATTCTAGTAATGACGGGGTATGGTTGGTTTGTATGGGTGGTGGTTTAGCCAAGGAGTTTTGATAATAGGTTTTAACTAAATGTGGCTTCTTTGGCACAGAAGCTATGTTTAGCTAGTTAGATGATGAGGCCACAGATGATGTGGTATCAGAAAACAACCACGGAGAAATAGGAGTGACAACAAACAAATCTTTTGATGATGGAATTTGTTTAGGGTTAGTAGGTGGACAGGATACGCGGGGTGATGGTGTTGATGTACCCTTGGATCTCTGTATGGGTGCAGAAGGCATAGGTCGTTTTAAAGAAAACGTAGGAGGTATGATATATTGATGCAAGGTGGAGGGATGAGGTCCCAATATGGAAGGTAGGTGTGACGATGATGGTTTTAGTTGTGATAGAGGCATAGGTTGAGGAGATTGAGTCTGTCTCCTAAGTGGATGGACAACTTTATTTTTAGATAAATCAAGCCGCTTAGGTGGGTGTGTTAGACTGGGTATTGGTGAGGTCCCAAGCATAGGGGAAGATTGGGTTAGGTTAATAGAGGTGGATGAGGTATTTGGTAGAGAATAGGGGGGTGAAGATGAGGACATAGGCATTTTAAGCTTCTGTAAACACTTCGGGTATATGGTAGAGGCATCTGGGTCGGTCTTCTACATTTGAGTAAAATATGGCGTACTCAAACGTTCCCGTAGGACCTTTCTATCTTCTGGGAATGACAGTCCTCATGTGTGAATAGGAACTTTTGTATGGAAGAAAGGTGGGTTGTGATTCCAGTCCACTGTGGGTGTGATACAGGGGGTAGATGAGGCACTGTATCAATGGGCGTTAAGAGGTCAACTGGTCGCTGAAAATATTTAGGCGATGAAGAACTAATAGGTAGGAGGGCGTGTTTGAGAGGATCCGTCATGTTTAAAGAATGTGGTGATGTCGGTTCAAGAGGTTTCTCGTCTAAGGATGACAAAAGAAGTGGCGAGCCTTCCTCTTGTACAACAAGTATGGTAGAAGGAGACATTTGGGAAATAGATAAATTGGATAAAATCCGCTCACAGTCTTGCAAGGATGTGGTATAAGAAGGCTCATTTGTGAGAAGGGAACTCAGGCGGTTAATTATTTGATGGGTAAAGGAACGGCAAGGATTTCATCTTGTCTTGATGGTGATGAAGGGGTTTGGGTTCCTACGTTAGTGAAGAAGCTTGATTCAGAATTTTTTCAATAGAGGCTTTTGGCTGGGAGTCGAAGACTGCATGGATCTCATGAACACTCTCCTCGGCTAAGATATCTTGGTTTATATTACTGTTAGAAGAGTGATTCGGGAATGGTTTGTTGAAAATTTTCAAATTTTGGTTAGCAGGGGCGTTAGGATTATCGAGGGCTATATCCCCTGCATCAACCATTTCCTGCACTATGTTTTTCAACATCTTGCAGTTTTCATGACTGTGTCCCTTCACGCGGTGGAAGTTACAGAAGTCATTTTCTTTGTACCAAGAAGGTATGGTGCGAGTGGAATCAAACCCAGAGTGAGGTTTAACAGGAGGTAAGGTAATGGCTCCTACTTTAAGCAATTTTTCCAATATCACACCATAAGTTTCTCCCAAGGGGGTGTAATTGATGGGCTCAGCTTTATACTTATAGGTGGTTTTTGGCAGGGTATTAGATGGTGGTTGGGATTTGACCATCACTGCGTGCACAACTCCTTTTGATTTCAAGCGATCGATGGGTGAGGAATGGTGGTGTTAGGTTTGTTGGTGGAATCTTAGGTTCGGAAATTGAGGTTTTGTTACGCCACAATTTCTCTTCCTCTAAGGATCAAATCTCTAGTTTTTGAGCCATAGTAAAGGCCTCGTCAAATGTGCAGAAATTTTGAATTTGGAGGGTAGGAGAGATGTGCTTAGCGTAGGCCCGCGTAAAAAGTTTGATAAGTTTAGCCTGAGGCAAGGCATAGGTAAGTTGGTTGATAAGGCCCCGCCATTGTCCAACGAAATCTGTGATAGATTCATCTTCAAATTGTCGGATGGCATAGAGGTCGGTGATAGATACTTTCTTGGTAATGTTAATGGAGAAATGATCCAAGAAAGATTGGGCTCGTTGGTTAAAAGAGAAGATTGAGTGCTTTGGGTTAAAGCAACACCACCACTCAAGGCGGGTCCTGATAAGGACATGGGAAAGGTGCAGAGTAGTAAGGCATCGTCGTGAGCAATTAGATAGCAGGCATGTCTAAATGAGCGCAAGTGTTGTTGAGGATCCTCCTTACTATTAAAATGGGTAAATTTTGGTAATTCCCATTGAGGAGGATATGAATGAAGGGGGACAGAAGGGTGGATAGGCTCTCGACAAACTTGCTCATATGTCAAGGCACTACGACTTCCTGAAACAGAAGCCTCCAGATTTTGCATTTTGTCCATCATTTGTTTGATGAAATCCATGGTTGGATGAGCTGATGGTGCGGTTGCGGAAAATGGAGGCAAATTGGGCCAAGGGCCTCCACTAGACAATGGTGGCGTTAAATGTTGATAAGGTATGGAGGACGAATGTGTTGAGGTAACCAAATAGGGATGTCCTATATAAGACGTTGAGGTCACGGGATACGTGTGTGGGAATGAAAATGTGGGCGGAGCTTGAGAAGGAAAGCTCGTGTGGATAGGTGGCAGAGAGCAAGTCATGAACGGAACAGTCTGCAAGAGAGACGAGGTAGGAGCAGTCGGCGGTAATGACATGTGGGGCCCAAGATTAACCAAAGGAAAGCCAATCATGTCATATGAACCCCAAGGCCGCTGGATTGGGAGACAGGCTAAGGATGCGAAAGAAAAGTGGAGTTATCGGGCGGAGAAGGAGCTAAATGAGTAGCTATACTTGATAGGCATGCCAATAATGAGTTGACCATCGGATGTACAGTCAGGGGCATGAGACAAATAGTATTGTACAGTGCTAGGATTAGCGTCTGAAAATTTCACAAATTCTTTATCTCCTATAGGAATTTTAGGAACCTCGCTGGTATCCGTAGGATTCCCTATAGAATGTGAAGGGGGTGATTCAGGAAAAGGCACAGAGCAGGCATGTGAAACCATGGTGGTGGCTTGCTTCCGAGTGATAACAACCATGGACAAGAGTACACAGTAGGGTTTCAATCTATCAGGAACAGAAGCAGCAACAAAATGTTGGAATTGGCAGGTTGCTAGTTTCGGAAACTTTGAAAGAAAATAATCGATATCGGTCGTAAGTATCGATGTCGGTCAGGCTGTAACCGGTGTCGGTAAGCTAACCGATGTCGGTATAATAGAACTAGTGTAAGAAGTAGTAGGAAGTTGTTGATTTGGTGTTAACAGTGATTAGTATGCCTACCAAACTGTTCTGTAGTGATCACAGAAAACAGTGTATGACAGAGAAACAGAACTGAAAACAAGCAAGAATGCACAAACAAATTAACAGACTAACCCTAGGGTTAATTTTAATCAATTTGGGCTTATGCCTTTAGACGCAGAATGATGTCAATCATAAACAAAAGACTTAGGGGAAATTTCAAGTTTGTTTTGGCTTATAAGGTAACCTCAATCAGGTGGAGGAATACCGTGGAAAAGGGGGATGTTTTGAGCTGTTGTGTTAATTATGAAGTGATTCGGTATGTGTTGTGTAGTGAAAGTAAGATTAATTTCCTGTCAATACCGTGGAAATCACCCCCATGTGTATGACCTATTACTTAGTCTACGTTCACTAGAATTGAAAACAACAAGCAAGAATGTAATGCACGTGTTTTAAACCCAAATCGAAAATGATATTCGATGAAGCAAAGAAGATGACTTTCACTAATGCAAAACTAGGAAAGCAAAACAAATTATTTTACTAAATATAACAAAATACCATGTGAAATTTTTAGAAGAAGAAAACAGCAAGTATGCTCCCTATATGAAAGCAAGCAAGAGAAACAGAAACCCTAAATGGGTCCCACCAGGCATGCCAAAATGTTTCGCACGGAATGTTTCAGCTTTTGGGACAAATTTGCTTCTATCCTTTCATTCCTTTGAGAAATAGATAAGGGTTAGGGCTAGGAGGAATACCTATTGAATGTCGAGAGGGTGTGTGCGTACCGTAGAGAAAGATCAGATCGATTGCGAAGAACTCCTTTTTGTCTGGGAAGGACTACCCGAAAGTAAGAATACAAGACCACCGATTTTAATCGACAATAAATGAGGAAATACCTTGGGCCTGGAAATATAAAACTTCCTTTGAAGGTGGTAAGTTCCCCTGCTAATATGAATTAACACAAATTCTAACAAATAATCTATTGTCCAATTACAATTTGTTTACCTTGTTAGAACAATAGGAAATGGCTGGTCTTGGTTTAGAATCACGGTGACCGATGCTTGGTCACAGTAACGACTGCGGTTGTTGGTAAGCTCGATATCGGTAGGGGCAATGTTTTAGGGGCTTTTGGTGAAGGTTGGTTGTAAGGTGGTTGTGTTGTTTTATAAGGCTGATAAATGGGTGGGGTTAGGTAATGGGGTGATGAGAAGGACTCAGAGAATACGGGGGGTGTTCTTGGGGTAACGTAAGGGTGGAGGAATGACAGTTAGATGTAGTGTGTTGCTGGGTAGTAGATCTAGGAATAGACTTATGATGGCTGTGATTCAGAAGTTCAAGAAATGTTATTAAAAGGACATACAAGATATTACTTACTGATTATTGATGAGGATGCAGGTCCAAGAACTGTGATGACGATGGCAGAACTTAGGTAGGATGACCTGACAATCAGGAGATGAGCTATCTTCCCTCCCGACGAACAGATGAGTGTCACAAGGCTCTGGTTACTCAGTTGCAGTTTTTGGGCTTGATGTCCTTCTCTGCAAACTCTTCTTGTTTCTTTCACTTGTCTATATTCGAACAAGTAAATTATGGATCCTTCTAATGATTTCTTATTCGGATCCACCAAAATCCAACCCTTTGTTTTTAGTTGGGAGTGGTCATTTATAGGGAACCGATGGCGGTTACGCAACCGACGGCGGTCGAGTAGGAACCGGTATCGGTCAGGTCAAAGCGGGCTATTTTTGGTAAAATAGCCAGCTTTCCCTCCTTTTCTCCCAAGGGATTAGTCGCGGGCTTGGTCAAGTCATTATGAGGTTGGTTTTAGGTGCGGGTGAGGAGTAATTAGTCATGGGTGTGGATGTGGACCAAGTTATAGGTCTTAATTAGGTTAGTTTAGGGTTAAGACTAGGTCATGTTGAGGTGGCGAAATGAGGTGGCAGGTATGGTGATGTGGATTTATTAATTATAAGGTAATTAATAAATAATTGTGTAAGGTTTAGGTGATGAGGTTAGGTTGCGAAATGAGATGCGGGGCACAGGGGGTCGTAAGACACAAATTTGGTGTCTATAGATACACTTCCTTTACCATAATTTTAATAGAATCTCTAAAAATATCAATTACCTTAGATTTCTTCTCAACCTTTGCCAATATTTTATCACGTTCCACCCTATTGCCTTTATTCTTACCACGAACTCCTTCGAGATCTGCCTTGTGTGTAGAAGCCATAAAACTTGCAATTTTGTCTCTATCTTCATAGTTGTCATAGAAAACTTTGGCTATGTGTGCCATGATCTTCACCAAAGCAAGGATCTCGAGTCTTGAGCTATGGTCTCCTCAATTTTTGATTTCTCCTATTCTTTCTCTCACACCATAACTTCCTTCATTGAATCTAGTGTAAGTGGTTGCTTCTCCATCGTGATTAAGCACGTAAAATCCTCTAAGTAGTGGAAGGCTGACTCATACTTCTATTTAAGGGGTGTTAAATCCAAGCACTTAAAAATAATGGAGTCTGAGATATTATTTTCTTTCTTGTAGGCTTCTTGTACCTTCCCCTTTTCTTCTCTCCACTCAACCCTTAGCTCCTCATTTATCGATTCCTTCCCCTTTATTTCCTTATCTCTCTCTATGATTTTCTTGTTCATCTCCTCTAACTCCTCTAGTGCTTTAATTTTTTATTCCTCCCAAACAACCATGCTTCAATTTCCACCAACAACTTGTTCAACACATTACACACCTTCTCATCTATTAGCTGATATGAATCCATAATGAGATTCACCTCCTCAGAGTTTGGTGTATCTATTAATGCACTGCATTGACTTCCATTTTTGGTTCAACAATATGGGCCTCAAAATTACATGACATCATCTTGCTAGTGCGCTGGTATACACTATCTTTGTCAAATGATTACCAACAAGAGCTGGTATGAAGGAACTATGGTCAAGAAACACATGTGTATGATCTTATTTGGATCATCATCATAAGTCATTATGGGTCCTTTAGATGTTTTTGTTACACCCTTACCATCTATGCACATTCCTATCAAGAAACCAACTGCTAAAATTGTTTCTCCACCCATGCTTCCATACTTCTACATTTCTAGTTATCCTTTGTTGTGCTCCACTTCTTGCTTTACCAAGCCATTGATGATGTGTGCTACCTCCTTCTCTAATGTGTCCTCTAATTGTTCACCGCAGACGGGGTGTTGGGTCTCATGTGCCTTCATCCTCGATTCTTCTTCCCTTTGCTCTCCCTCATGAGAGCCCTCTAAGGATGTATCCCTCTCCTCATTTGATTCATGCACATTGTATACAGGTGGGTTCCTTTCTTCCTCACTATCCTCATCCTTAGTCTCACTACCATTCATGTTCTCCATCCTCTCATAGTCCCGAACATTGTGCTACCTTTTTCTTATTTTTCACTTGAGATTCCTTTATCACTGGGACTTCTCCTTCATGAGAGACTTCTTCCTCTAAGTATAAGTCCTCATGTCTCGTGCTCGACTCCTATTCTCTTATGGTAGGAACCACACACATGCTTAGTTCCTTGTTTGGTGGAGTTTCCTCCCTATCTCTCTTTGCCCCTTTCTTCTTTACGCGGGGTCCTCGTGGATAAAAACATCATTATCAATTTATGTGCCCTTTTAAAACTTAGGCCTTAGGCTTATGTACACCCTCCTCATTTTTTTTCCTAGAAGTGGTAATGTTACGGGAATTAGCATGTTTTTTTCATGGGAGACATACTTCTTCACATATGCTCCTTTTTCAGATACACCAATTTCTGTGCGGCATGATGTGCTCTTGATCTACTTCACTTAGATAAATATAAGTTTCTTGGCCTCCTTAAACCTGTTGAATACACTCTAAAAATACTATGTTGTGAAGGAAAAAGGTATTTTACACCATGGGATCTTGGTGCCATCTCTCAATGTGAACTCCGCCAATGCGAACTATTGGTACATCAGAAATTCAGCCTCATCCTTCACCAAGGATGGAATTTTTCTAGAATTCTCCACTCTACTCCAAATTCATCGCACATCCACTTGTACAACTTATCCAAATTTTCCTTGTAAGAAGATGTCATTATTTCACAAGTGTATGCTTTAAACCTCTTAGTTGGGGAGGGGTTCTCATCAAGGTACTCCCAAATGTTGTTATTTGGCCCATCAGAACTCCAATATCTAAAAACACAATGGTAAGAAGAATATTACCATATGAAATTTTATATCCATCTTGTGTGGCATTAATGATATCCTTTAAAATTAAGGCAAAGATGTTGTAGATGGTCCTCTCTAAAATTTCCTACAAATGTTTAACCATCTCTTGTTCACTGTGTCCATCATTCTTGTTCATTCAACTTAGTGAATAGGTGTGCGACCATCTTCATGACTGGGTCCTTGATCTTGGCAATGTTAAAGGGTCACCCAACCTTCTTGTACTCAAATTCCTTAGTTGTTTCTTTAAAAGCCTCATTTTCACCCAAATCATCATCCAACGACTCTCCTATGCAGATAAGTCTAGTGTACTTAGAGATCAACTTTTCCGTTATGTGCATTCTTCTTCTTATGAAGTTAAATTAATCCTTGTACATGTGTAACATCAACCAATGGTATAACCTTTCAGGTTTTCCAAAAAATGGCAACTAATAGAGTTGTAAAAGTCTAGAATTCTCCAATTTCCTCTTCACATAGCCATCATTCATTGGTCTTTCATCTTATGTTCTTTTTCTTATAGGGTGAACAAGCTCTAATGTCATACCTTTTTCAGTTATATATGTCTTATGGTTATAATTTCTTATAACCATATTGTGTATGTGAGACACCCAATCCATCTCCAATGAAACACCATCTGGGTATTACATCTCCACATACCACTGTTTGTTAAAACTTGTTGATGTGACTGGTTTTCCCTTTCCCTTGCCCTTATTTTTGGGTAAAAATTTTGATCCTTTCCTTGGTGCCATTTTTCCTTGTCAAGTCCTTGCTAATTCTTCCTTGTGTCTTACCTCCTTACTTGCTCAATCCTTCAACTCCAATCCCTCTTTACAACTTATTCAAACCCATGCCCTAGTTTTACAAACCCAAACACCTAAACCCCCTTTTCCACAAGACATCGTAAAACTGCATAGCAGAATCTATCAAACGACCACTTATGTGCATTCCCATGTAATCCATTTCAATTTGGTTCACAAATCCATCAAATTATTCACTTCACATGCAACTTTCATAGATTTCTTGCAAGGATGCCCTAGTTAAAATAGATCTTCAACAAATAAATGCAAGGTGAAAATAACTTATGTTCGACTCCTATTTTAAGTTTTCTACTTTCTCCCAAATTGATCTCCATGCCTCTTACCACCATACTTCTATATTAAATTCATATTTTTCCAAAGTGCTTTATCCTACGCATTTTGTCTAAAACTTTTTCTTCCGTGCTCACACTCACGCGTAAGTTTCTCAACCTTGGCATGCCAAACTATATCGAACACGTATCCTTACGCAAGCTCTTAGCACCAAATTCTATCTTCCTCTGCTTCTTAAACCTAGTTTTCTCTGTGTTCATCATTATACATGTTTTCTATAAATATTTCTTGACACCATTTCATCTCTAACCATTATCACCCTTGTTACACGTGTTCCTTATTAGATATCCCGCGCTTATGTTTTCTTCTCCGGGCCACCAATAAAAATTGCTCCAATCATGTGCTACTTCTACATTCTTTGCATTCTCCTACCCCACACTAAAATTTCTTGCATTCCTCTGCACATGAAAACCTCTTTAGATAGTAACTGGCTATAGGAGAAAAAACATGTTTATTACACAACACACCAAACTAAAATACAAATCATAACAATGATGAAAGGAAACACATATAAAGGAAAATTCAATTAAGGGAAACCTAAGCTAAATGGAAACACTTCCTTATTTACAAACACCAAGAAGGCTTATTTATAGTAGGACTTCAACCTATTCTGTTGAAGCAATCGGAGAACTATGTTTCATCCAGCACTTGTAACTAGCAAGTGCCTAAATCAAGTATATGTGTTATAACATACGGTCCCAACCAATGCACTTTGATTTTCCTAGGATGGCACAAAAACTTTGAATCATATAGAAGAACCATCTTTTGAACCTAAAATTTCTTGTTTTTAATGTACCAATCATGTCATGACTTCTTCCTAGCTTTCTCCATCTTTTGACTCCACCTAGAATGACTCACCTTTCATAAAACTTCATAAGTTTTTCAATGCACTCTTCAAGTGTTTTCTCATCAAATTGGTCCTCCTACATGTGCAATATGTAGGGATTGTAACATAAATTCAATGGGAATAATAGATTCTAAACCAAACACCAACTAAAAAGGTGTGGCCTTGTTCAATATTTTATAAGTTGTTTGATATTCCCATAATACTATAGAGACTTTATCATCCCAGTCTCTCCTTCCGACATCATAAATCTTAGTCAATGTGTGGCTTAATATCTTGTTAAATTCCTTAATAATCCCATTAGCCTCAAGATTATAGTTCATAGCTTTGTGATGGGCTATTATAAACTCTTCCAATAAGATTATAACGGTATCATTCAATAAATCGGTATCCCTATCACTTCTTAAACTCAACAGGCAGCCATACCTACCGATTATATTATCTCATAAGAAACTAACTATTGTAGCCACCATATAATCCTTTGTTAGCACCACTTCTTCCCACTTCGTAAGATAGTCTGTATAAGTGATAATATAGTGTGAACTCCGTCTGCACACACATAGGGAAATAGGGCCTACAAAGTGAATTACCCATTCTTCAAACAAATCTTCACTAGCAATAGGTATTGATGGAATTTCATCTCTTTGCCCTAGATTTCTAAGGCACTAAAAATGGTCAAATTGTTTTTTCCCTCGAAATTCACCCCTTTTTGAAGTCAAGTTTTGAGAATTTTAAGCCAATACCTTGGTGTAATATGTTCTTTGAAGTCATGGGTGCTCGGTTTTACTCTCGCCCTTTCAATTAAAAATTCTTTTGTCCTCACATTTGAAGTATTTTCTATTTCCCCATCTAGATGCTTGAAAATATTTTCCTTCATTCGGATGTCATTCTCAATCCTTCTCTTTGGTTGTGGATTGTGTCGAGCCTAGTATTGTTTGTAATTTTTAATTCCATGGAGAAATTTTTGAAATTTGGGCATATCTTCCCTGTCAATTTTACCCCAACATCCACATGTAGTATGTGGACATATCTGATTGGATGCGACGTGGTGGGTTTATCTTTTAAACTTGTCACTTTTGTTATTTGTTGCAAAAGTGTCAAATTGGCCCCATGGCCCAAAGGATCTTGATTGGTGGTAACAAGCAGTAGCGGAAGCCTCCACATGTCTTAATGGTGAAACTCTAAGGGCAGGACCCAAGGGACAGTCCCTAAATGAGCATAGGCTTTCACCATGTCCCAGGTCTAAAAAGAAGATAGGATAGGCCCGAATCAGCTAAGTATGGAAGGTCCAGCAGATGGCACCGAGATGTCTCATTAGTGCAACTTCAGAAGTGAGGCCCAAGGGATAGACCTCAAATGAGCACCAACCCTCCACATGGTCAGAGCCTCAAAAAAGTTAAAGTAGGTGTTTAAAATTCTAAGGCCAGCAGATGTCGCCACATGTCTCATCGTCGCACTTTCAAGGGTTGAAGAAAAAGGTGGTTCCTCAAACTTGTGGTAGCCCTCCACATGTCCCAGGTCCAAAAAAGGTAAAGAGCCAACCATTTAATCAACTAAGTACAACAGAGTTAAATGAAACCTTCACATGTCTCTATGGCATGACTTTAGAAGTGAGACCCAAGGGATAAACCCCAAATGAGTGCTAGCTCACCACGTGGTCGACTAGTGGAAGGAGCCATGCGTAAGCTTGACACCATTTTAGGGGCGAATCCAAAGTGGAAACTCAAATGAGTGACAGCTCTCCACGTGTCTAGGGTCCAATAGAAGTCAAGTGGGTAGTAGGCCCGAATCAGCTAAGTATAAAAGAACCGGTGGGAAGCCTCCATGTGTCCTGGGTCGACCCGTAAGGGACACATGGCCATGTTTCAAGTGGTAATGGATAGGTGGGCCCTTTAGTGTTTTGATTCTTTGAAAATTCAAAGCAGGAAGGCGGGCTTTTGGAGTGATTTGGGAATTTTTTTCTTTCTTTCTAAAAGAGACTAAAATTATAAAGTGACTCACCACCTTGCTCATGCTAATGGATAAAGTCAAATGTTGAGCCCACATCCAAAGTCAAAGTGGTGAGGTGAGTTGGCGGGGTAATTTGAGTTTTTGAGCCCGAGTTGAAAAGAGTTAAAATTACAAAAGTGAGACATGACTCCATCACCACTTAATTAAAGCCACGTGTCAAGCCTATATAAGAAGTGGATGGGTAGGCTAAAATTTCCCAAAGCTCCATTTCTCTAAAAGGCATAAAATACAAAAGGCATCCTCAAGCCCACTTCAGTTTAAATATCTCCCACGTGGACAACTCAAATTCAAAGTTTGCAAAGGTAGGATGAATGGATGTGATTCAATGCATCTGGTTTTTTTCCGAGCATTGAAACATCCAAGACATTTGAATTTGAGACATCGGTTTCTTGAATCAGTTTCATCATTTTTTTCTTTGTAACCGAATGTAACCATTCTTGGAAGCTATTTAATGGCTTCTTCATGCCATTGTTAGGGTTGGATCCTGGTACTCTGTAGATGTAATAGATTCAAGTAATCAATACAAAAGTTTTTTCCTTTCTTCCTCTGTTATTCCTTCTTTCCTTGTCGAAAATTTATGAATCATCCATCTTTTATGATAAGAAACTTTGTGTTCTTGTTTATATGATTTCTGGAACTTTGTGTCTATGGAATTATATCTATTATGAAAGTGAATGATTCTACTCTACATCTCCCTGGCTCAATACGTATAAGGTTATACTCTACTATCTATATTTCCTGAAGGTATTGTTATGTTCTTCCTCTCTCATCTCCTTAATTCTTCCATTCTTTCGTATTGATGATATTTGGGCATAAAACATTTCAAAGTATTAGGAATACACACTTTGAAAGTTGTACAGTTGTATATAAGTGTTGCTACTTGTTTTCAATAAGGGAACCTCTCCCATTAAAGAGGAGGGACTTGTTGTCCCCTAATTGTGGTTTGTTAAGGTATCATTTTATAAACCCAACAGTTTTGGTGACTCTACTAGGGATTTTGTTTCAAACGGATCCCTTTCTAAAAGAACAACTTCAAGATCATTTTTGATCTAGCGAATCTAAGATATACTCATGGTAAAAAGGCTCTTAGAATAGAAGATTCCCATTTTCAACTTCTGGAGAAACAAGACTTCTCTCTTCTTCCAAAGAAGAAAGAACAAAGGAACTCGTTCTACAAGCACACCTCCTGTTAAAGACAAAAATTCCAAGAATAGCATTCCTCAAGAAACGAATCAGTCCTAATCTTCATGCTTTGTTACTTTTTGGTGTTTTAGTTACCCTTTAGTCAACTTTTCCAAAGATGGTAGCCCCTTTTACTTTGGTACAATAGGTTGGGCCTCTTGCTCTTCCTCAACCATTACATGAGTTACCTATGGGTAACAGGAAAAAATTTCCCAAATTTTGGGGTAATGGGAAGGTTCATCTAGATGAACACATTGTAGCCTTCATTGTTGCATGTGGGATTCTTGTGGTTAAACATGAAGATGTATTTATCAAGATTTTTGTGGAGACATTGCAGGACAATGTTGCTAATTGGTTTTATCATCTTCCTATTGGGTCGATCACTAATTGGTATACCATGATAACTCATTTTGAGCAACATTTCAAACCTACTGAGGATGTGCATGCTCTATTAGCTCAAATATCTTATATCAATAAGGAACCATTCGAGCCCATGAGAGAATTTGTGGCCAAATTCAACAATCTCATTCATAAAATTCCACATAACACTTGTCCTATGGATCAAATCTAAAAGTGCTTCTTCCTCAATGCCTAGTTACTCGAAGTGAGTTATGCACTAAGGAGAGATAACCTTGCAAATCTATAGGTTGATCAACATGTAGCTATCAATGTTGAGGATGATTTAATCATGTCTGGTAAACTAAAAAAAATCCTCCAAATCTAAAGCATCTTCTTCTTCCTCTTCCCCTGGAGCCAATTCTGATCAGTTAGTATAGAAGCTTGTAAATGATCTCATTGTTATCAAGAAATAATTGGCTCAGCATACTCCTTACCAAGATATTCCAAGGAATAATTTTCAGCCTAGGAACCGTTTTCCTTCTTCTTAGACCATATTGGCTATTGAAGGCCCACCCATCAAGGTTCCAGTCAATGCAACTTGTGAAGTTCAAGAACCTGATGATGAGGAGTGTAATGAACTCTATGAAGAACTAGAAGAAGAGGTTGATGAATAACTAGAAGAGCTTGGTGGATCTCAAGTTCATTTCCTCACCACTTAAGGTATGGATGATGAAGATGAATATGATGAAAGAGTGACAAATATGAATAGTGAGTCATATGGGATCGTGACTCGGAGAAAACAAATATAAAATAAAAATTTGTGTAGAATGCTAAGAATTCTAAGGAGTTTCCTATAACTATTCTAGTGGTTGCAAGAAGAGGAGCTCCTATTCTCACTTCTTCCACACAAAAAGTTAGTAATGCTAATTCCCCTTCTTCTAATTCTTTTTCCAATACATTTTTTCCTTCAAATACTAAAACTAATAAATCAAAAGTCTCTCAAGTTCCTAGCAATGATTCCACATCCACCTCTGGATCTTTTGATATCATTGATCACCTCAAAAAGACCAAAATCCAAATTTCAGAGGCAGAGTTTTACCAAACCCATCCAAAATCTTTTGCTAAAATGGTAAAATTTGTCAATTCCAAATCCAAAGCTTCATCCAATACTTCTAAAGGTATTTTTCCCACTCCCTCTTCCTCACCTCAATCAAGCCTTGTGGCTGCAGTCACTTCTCCTAATGAGAAAATTGAACCATTCTATGTGACTCTTCTCATAGTTGGCCATAAACTCAGTAATTGTGTTATAGACTCAAGAGCATCAGACAATGTAATTCCTACAAAAGTAGCTCATGCTTTGGGCCTGACTCTAACACATGCCTTTGGTTCCTGCTATTCCATGGAGAGTAGAAAAGTGCCTTTGGTTGGAAGAATTAAAGATGCACAAGTAGATTTTACTTGATTTTCCAGAGAAAAGGGTCTTAGCCACTATTTTGGTAGCTGATATTCCTCCCTCATATGGGATGTTGCTGAGTAGAAATTTTTGTAAGGAGGTAGGAGGTGAAATTTAGATGGATTGGTCACATGCTTTGATCCCAATCAATGGAAAAATGAATACATTTTGCAAAATATTGATGATCCAAAAGCACAGATACTCTATGAAGATATAGGGCATGGTAACTACATGATCATGTCACAAGATGAGGAAAAACTTCCTAAGGGAGTGATTCATGATCCCAATGGAATTTGGACTCGGAGTTTGATGGAAGTTGTTCTTCAGCTGGCTCTAGGGCTGGTGTGGTGTTGATCTCTCCAGAAGGGAACATTCATCCTTTTTCTTTTAAGCTTTGTTTTGAAAATACAAACAATACAGCTGAATATGAGGCACTCATACTTGGATTGAACATGGCAAAAGAAATGGGAGTGAAGAATCTTTATGCTCATGGAGATGCAGAGTTGATTGTGAAACAAGTCAGAGATATTTTTCAAGTGAAGAACAGGAGATTAAAGCATTATAGAAATATTTTCTGGGATTCCATTGAGTTTCTTGATGCTTTCTCCATTGAAGTTGTGCCAAGAGAAAGGAACACTAGAGCTGATTCTCTAGCTATCTTAGGATCTCTATTGATTCCTCACCCAGATTTCTCTCAAGAGAAATTTACCATTGAAATGATTCATAGGCCCAGTGTACTAGATAATGTAAGCAATTGGTAGGTTTTCAATGATGATCAACACTTGCTCTCATTCTTAGAGCTTAAGGATAATTTTTACCAGTTGTATTTTGAAGGAAGTGAGACCTTTCCTAGAGAGTGTGTATCCTCTAATGAAGGAGATATCAAGGAAGATATGGATCAAGATGGCTGCATCAAATTGAAAGGTAACAAGATTCCTAAAGGGATGGTGAGTTTGAGATATTTTTTTGATAAGCATGATAGGTACATTAAGTCTAAAGCTTCTCAAGGAGCTCGGTAGTTTGCTTGAGTGTGAAAAGATTAATATTGGGAGTATTAATGAACATAAGATGGTGAACATTGGAAAATTCTCGAACTCAAGAGGAGAAGAAGAAGGAAGTAAATCTAAAAAAGGTATGACAATGTTATTTCCTATTTGTATGATGATTCAATTTCCTACTTTCCCTACTCGTATGTTTTGACTAAGAAAGTCGTGAAATTGAGAAAAGTCTGCAATGCTTTGGGTCATTTTGTGTGTTCAAGTTTCCCTTTGTCGACTCAAAATTCCCTACTCGATGAAAGTAAAAATTTCAAAATTTTGAGTTTAAGTCCTCTAATGTACCAAAGTCGTGAAATTGAGAAAAGTGCGCTTTGGGTCATTTTGTGTGTGTTTCGATCGGACATTTTTGTCCCAATCGTTGTTCCGCTCTATTTTCGGTTGTTCCATTTTCGGGCCCGTCGAGCTTTTCATCCCAACTGTCCCAAGTTCAAAATTGCGCTCTGTTCCCCGATCGGCCGAAACACCCGAACCGCGTACTTCACTCTTTCATGTTCCAAGTGTCCCAAAATTTTCGTGCGAGTTGTTCCATTTTCACCCGAACCGCCCGAGTCGCGTACTTCGGAACTTTTTGTCCCAAATGTCCCAAGTCAAAAAGTGCAAGTTGTTCCATTTTCGGCCGAAACACCCGAACCGCGTACTTCACTCTTTCATGTCCCAAATGTCCCAAGTTCAAACGGGCCTTTTGTTCCATTTTCGGCCGAAACGCCCGAACCGCGTATTTCACGTACTTGCGTTCCAAATGTCCCAAACTTTTCCGGACTCATTGTCACCTTTTCGGCCGATTCACCCGAACCGCGTCCTTCGCGCGTTTTCGTCCCAGATGTCCCAAAATGCATTTGTGCGTCTTCTCCCTGTTTCGCCCGAATCGGCCGAGCCGTGTGTTTCGCGCATTCACGTCTCACATGTCCCAAGTGAACCCAGTGTCATTCGTACCAGTTTTTGCCGCTCTACCCGAATATCCTGCTTATTCAAATTGGTGGGTATGCATTAAATGCGCATTGATCACCCTTCTCTCTCAGTCAATGGCCAACACGTCAGTCCCTCGTGGCAGAGACATAGCTGAGGCGTTAAGGAAATTCAAGCAGCGGATTCTGAAGTCGGTGGGTCCCTCTCAGTGACTGGCCACCTGTCTTCTTCTCCTTGTTCTTTTCTCTTCTTCCCTTTCTTTTTCCGTTTTCTTTGTAAGAAGTTAAGGTATCGTAATCAAGCGGTCCTTAATCGCTTTGGTTAAAGAAGCGGTTACGAAGAGTAACTGATTTGTAAAGCTATATAATGGCCTTCCTTACGCCATTCGAAAAGAGGAAGAATTTGGCATATTTTCTGAAAGTGTAAATAGATCATAAAGAAATCAATACAGAAGGACTTTCCATTCTTTGTCTATCTGATCTCTGTTACTCCTAAGCTTTCATTTATTTTCTTTGTGAAGATCATTTGTCTCAAGTTCATTAGTCTTGCCGATTGCATACTCTTCAACTTTGCAAGCACGGTGATCTTGTATAACCAAGAAGGAACTTTGTGTCCTTGATTAATGAGTCTGTGTTATGTTAAGAAACTTTGTGTTCTAGCAGATGTTATTTACAGAACTTTGTGTCTTTGAATTCCATCTTATTCATACGATGCAAATGATCTTGTTTCAATTCACTGTAACTTCGCATACATAATGAATTACTCTGATTCTCTATAATTCTACATGTTGCCTTTCTGCTCATTCTCGTCTTCTCATTCCTCTATCCTTTTGTACTTGAACATCCTCATTGAAAACACTTTCGTAATATCCAAGTTTAACCAGAAAATAATGTTTTGTACATTTGTAAATAAGTTCGTTTCTGAATAAGGGAACCTCTCCCATTAAAGAGGAGGGACTTCTTGTCCCCTGACTGTTGCTCTTCTTAAAAGTCCTATTTGACGACCAACAGTTTTTGGTGACTCCGCTGGGAAAATCATATTCCAGTTCTGTAATTTTTCGATCATCCTTTGATCCGCGACTCAAGCGCTTTACTCGAGGGAGGAGGGCCCTCGTGTTTGAAGATTCTCGCCAGCTTTTGAGCAGCAGGTTTTCCTTTCCCTTCAACAAGAAATAGAAGGACTCGTTCGACAAGCACTCCACCTGCTCAAGACAGAATTCCTACGGGTGGTATTCCTTCAGAGCCAGCTAGCCCTAACCTTCAAGCTTTGATTCTTGCTGGTGTTAGAGTCCCTCCAAGCCATTTTTCCAAGAATGGCTGCGCCATTACCATGGGGTCATCATGTCGGGCCCCCGCCCTTACTCGCCTTTTTGCATGAGTTACCCAGAGGTAACCTAAGAGCTTCCCCAAATTCAAAGGAAATGGCAAAGTGCATCCTGATGAACACATCGCAACCTTCGTTGTTGCATGTGGAGTTCTGGGAGTCAAATATGAAGACGTCTCCGTAAGGTTGTTCATTGAGACATTACAAGATAATGCCGCTGATTGGTTCTACCACCTTCCGGCTGGCGCTATCACCGACTGGGACACAATGAGAACTCAGTTTGAAAACCGTTTCAAGCCGGCAGAAGATGTACATGCCTTGCTAGCCCAAATCTCTCAGATAAAGAAATATTCACAAGAGCCCATGAGAGAATTTGTGGCCCTGGTTCAACAAATTGATCAATAAAATTCCGTAGCCTACCCAACCTATTGATCAAATTCAAAAATGTTTCTTCCTAAATGCTCAATCGCCCAAAGTTAGTTATGCACTAAGAAGGGCTAATCTCGCAACATTGGTCGAGGATCAAACTCTTGCTGTTATTATCAAGGATAACTTGATCATGTCGTGAAGTTGAGAAGAGACCCTCCCAAATCTAAGTCTGCTGCTTCTTCCTCTTCCACCCCTGGACCTAATACTGATCCATTAGTTCAGAAACTTGCAAATGATCTTATTGCTATAAAGAAACAATTGGCTCAGCACGCTCCTTATGCAGATGTTCCAAGGAGAAATTTTCAGCCCAGAAATCATTTGCCTGCTTCTCAAACAAGATTAGCACTTGAAGGACCTCCTGTTAAAGTCCCTGTCAATGCGACCTGCGAGGTGGAAGAACCAGATGACGATGAAGATAACGAAGCTTGCGAAGAGTTTGCGAGAGAAGTTGATAACGAAGCAGACGAATTCGAGGGATCTCGAGTAAATTTCTTCACCACTGAGGGCATTGATGATGGAGATGATTATGATGAAGTGGTAGCAGACATGAATAGCGAATCATTCACTGTCATGACTCGAGAACAGACAAATCAGAGGGAGAAAGTGACGCAGCCTATCAAGAAATCTAAGGAGCAGTCGACAACTATTCCCGTGATTGCAAAAAGAGGATCTCCTATCCCTACTTCGTCTACACCAAAGGTGAGTCCTATCAATCCTACTAAGTTTTTCTTCTTTTTTTCTCCTAAAGTTGATAAGCCTAGAGTACCGAATGATGATGGCCCGTCCACTTCTGGATCCTTTGATATTGTTGATCACCTGAAAAAGACCAAGGTCCAAATCTCAGAAGCTGAGTACTATCAAACCCATCCCAAAGCTTTTGCCAAAATGATCCACTTTGTCAATTCCCACTCTAAACCACCTCTAAAGGCCTTTTTCCCACTCCTCCTTCTCGCACCACACCTAGTCTCGGTAGCTTGCACCTCGCCTAATGACAAAATCAAGCCTTTTTATGTAACACTTCTTATAGCTGGTCATAGGCTCAGTAATTGTGTCATTGACTCAGGAGCCTCAGATAATGTGATGCCTGCTAAGGTAGCTCATGCTTTAGGCCTGACCCTCACACGCACCTATGGATCCTGTTACTCCATGGAGAGTAAAGAAGTGCCCCTGGTCGGGAGAATTAAAGATGCACAAGTAGCTTTTGCTGCTTTTCCCGAGAAGAAAGTGTTGGCTACCATCTTAGTGGCAGATATTCCCCCTTCATACGGGATGTTGCTAAGTAGGAACTTCTGTAAGGACGTGGGTGGGGAAATCCAAATGGACTGGTCACATGCACTCGTGCCTGTCAATGGACAAATGAAGAAGTTGCTGCCTGAGAAGCAGTCTGAGTATATTGTGCAGAAAACGGATGATCCTAGAGCACAAATACTCTACGAGGATATGGGGCATGGTAACTACATGATTATGTCCCCTGATGAAATCCAACCCCCCAAAGTGTCTCCTAAAGATCCTAATGGGGTTTGGATTTTAGAGTTTGATGGAAGTTGTTCCTCAGCTGGTTCCGGAGCCGGTGTCCTGCTAGTGTCACCTGAAGGATGCCTACATCCTTTTCATTTAAGTTGTAGTTTGAAAACACTAATAACATAGCAAAATATGAGGCTCTCATTCTCGGATTGCAAGTGGCCAAAGAACAAGGTGTAAAGAATCTTCTGGCTCGTGGTGATGCAGAATTGATTGTAAAGCAGGTCAGAAACCTTTTTCAAGTAAAAAATGGAAGGCTGAAACATTACCGGAATCAGGTTTGGGATTCCATTGAATTCCTTGATGCTTTCTCTATCGAAGCAGTACCTAGGGAAAAGAACAGCAGGGCTGATTCACTAGCTGTCTCAGGGTCACTACTGATTCCTCATCCTGATTTCTCTCAAGACAAGTTCACCATTGAGATGATCCATCGACCCAGTGTACCTGATAACACCAATAACTGGCAGGTTTTCAATGATGATCAACATTTGCTTTCCTTCCTGGAACTCAAGGGTAATTTCGAACAGCTGTATTTTGAGGGAAGTGACAACCTCGCCTCGAAAAGTGTGTCCTTTGACCAAGCAATACCCAAGGGGAAGAAACAGATCAAGATGGATGCATCAATCTCAAAGGAAACAAGATTCCTAAAGGTTTGGTGAGTTTGGAGGAACTATTTGATAAACATGACAGGTATGTGAAATCTAGAGCTTCCACTAGGCCTCAGCAATCAGCTGAGTATGACAAAATCAATATTGGGAGTTCTAATGACCCTAAGCTAGTAAATATTGGAAAATGTTGCACAGCAGATGAGAGGAGAAAAGCAATTGATCTTCTCAAGAGGTATAAGGATGTTCTTGCTTATTCTTATGAAGATTTGAAAGCTTTCAAACCAAAAGATATGCAACACTCTATTCCTCTTAAGCCTAGAATTAAGCCTTTCAAGCAGAAACAGAGGCAATACAACCCCAAAATAGCTGACACCATCTTTCAGGAAATACAGAAGTTGTTGAAGGCTAAAATCATTTTTCCCATTCACCATTCAACATGGATTGCAAATATTGTGCCTGTTAGGAAGAAAAATGGTGAGATCCGCATCTATGTTGATTTCAGGAATCTGAATCAGGCTTCTCTGAAAGATAATTATCCTTTGCCTATGATGGATCAAGTATTGCAAGCAGTAACAGGATCTGAAATGTTATCCATGCTTGATGGATTCTCAGGCTATAATCAGGTAGAGGTTGATACTGTAGATCAACACAAAACAACTTTCACTACTCCTTGGGGTACCTTTGCCTACAAGAGAATGCCTTTTGGGCTTATTAATGCTGGTGCCACTTTCCAGAGAGCTATGGATCTAGCTTTTGGAAGTTTGAAAGGGAAGTGTATTGTCATATATCTTGATGACTGACAGTATTTTCCAAGACAAGAGCGGATCATTTTGATCACCTAGAGACAGTTCTGCTAAGATGCAGAGAGCATGGAATTTCTTTGAATCCTAAAAAATCTGTTTTCTGTGTCACAGAGGGAAAACTATTAGGGCACATTGTCTCCAAGGATGGTATTAAGATTGATCCTGAACGAGTACAAGCTATCCAGCAAATTCCTCTCCCAACCAGTAAAAAGGGCGTGCACTCCTTTGGTAAGATCAATTTTTTGAGAAGATTCATCCCTAATTTTGCAGAGTTAACTTTGAATATTTCTCAGATGATGAAAGGGAAGCAAACATTTGGTTGGTCTTCTGAAGGAAAGGAATCCTTTGAAGGTATCAAGAGAGCTATCGCTAAAACTCCTATTTTAGCCTGTCCTGATTTCAGCAAAGATTTCATCATCTATTGCTATGCTACAGATAATACCTTGGTTGTTGTCTTAACTCAAGAAGACTCTAATGAGCATGAACTCCCAATTGCATTCATGAGCTATATTCTGAAGGATCATGAGTTAAAATACACCATGATGGAGAAGCATGCTTTTGCAGTGGTCAAAGCTGTTAAGCAGTTTCATTTTTATATCCTCAACTCTCACTCCATGGTGTTGGTTCCAGATACAACTGTTAAGTCAATTCTCACACAACAAGAATTTGGATCCAAGAGAGGGAACTGGGTTGCTAAGGTCCAAGAGTATGACATTGACATCAAATCGACCAAGCTGGTTCGTGGAAAAGGCCTTTGTGAGCTCATTGCTGAAGGAGCTAAACATGAATTGCTGGAGGAGAAAGCTGACATTCCTACCGTTCTGTTCCTTAGCTCAGTTGATGAATGGTATGCTGACATCACCTATTTTCTCACCTATGGGGAATGCCCCTCTCATTTAACTGCCAAAGAAAAGAGGACTGTTAAATTGAGGTCAGTGCAATATGTATTGTGGGAAAATGCTTTGTTCAAGCGTGGGTTAGATGGGAGATTTTTGAAGTGTGTGGACAAGGAACAACAGAGAAAGTTGCTCTCAGCTTTTCATGATCAGGCATGTGGAGGGCACTATTCATCAACGGTTACAGCTCATAAGATACTCCATGGAGGATACTACTGGCCTTCCTTGTTCAGAGATGCATCCAAGTGGGTTGATAAATGTGAGGCTTGTCAGACTTTTGTGGGAAGACCTAAATTGGCTTCTTTGCCTCTCAAGCCAGTTGTGATTGAGGAACCATTTCAACAGTGGGGTTTGGACTTCATTGGTACACTTAATCCTGCTTCTAGTGCTGGTCACACTCATGTGCTAACTGCCACTGACTATTTCACCAAATGGGTGGAAGCTATTCCAGTCAAGAGTACTACTTCTGAAGTGGTGTGCAACTTCATTAAAGAGAACATCTTGGTAAGGTATGGTGTACCTAATAAGATTGTGAATGTATAATGCTTCAATTTCTCTTCAACTGCGAGATAATGGATTTTTGCTATGGGTATGGCATCTCCCTGGCTCATTCTTCAGATTATTACCCCCAGGGAAATGGGCAAGCAGAATCCACTAACAAAAATCTAGTGACCATCATAAGGAAGTTAGTCAATGAGTCTCAACGAAACTGGCACAAGAAGCTCTATGATGCTCTTTGGGCAGACAGGATTACACCAAAGAGAGCTATTGGAATGTCTCCTTTTCAAGTGGTATATGGAGTAGAAGCTCAATTGCCAAAGTGATGGGAACTGCGCACCTTGCACCTAATGAAGGCCATCAAGATACTAGTTTCAGAGATGCTTTGACAAGAGAATTATGTACCTACACAAACTGAATGAGGACAGATTGATGGTTGCTGATAGGATATTTGTTCACCAGCAGAAGGTAAAGGTCTTGTTTGACAAGAAAGCTAGGTTCAGAGATTTCCAAGTTGGAGACACCGTGCTGTTATGGGACAAAAGACATGAACCTCGTGGCAGCCATGGAAAGTTTGATTCCCTGTGGCTCGGACCTTTCAAGATCAGACACTTTGCTGGTGAGAATTCCTTTTATCTTGATTACATGGATGGTTCTTCTCTCCCACTTCCTTATAGTGGGTAGTATCTCAAGTTGTTCAAGTCCTAAGTGATTAGGGAGTCCCTTATATATTCTGTACAGTGTTTTTGCTTTTCTTTCCTTTTTGTTTTGGTGTGTTGCCCTCTGTATTGGTCTGTTTTTGACTCCGTTGCCCAATGGATAAGGTACTGGTCTACTTCCCCGAGTTTGTCTAAGTTCTTGCCTTGTCTCATTCCTTGAATTTATGCCAAGTCATCCCTAGAAGGAGCCAACTATTGTCCACTCAAAATTCCCTGCTCTGATGAAAGTAAAAATTTCAAAATTTTGAGTTTAAGTGTTTTCTCTAATGTACCGAAGTCGTGAAATTGAGAAAAGTCTGCAGTTTTGGGTCATTTTGTGTGTGTTTCGGGCCTGTCGGACATTTTTGTCCCAACTGTCCCAAGTTCCAAGTGTGCTCTATTCCCCGATCAGCCGAAATCCCCGAAGTTGTTCCATTTTCGGGCCCGTCGGAGATTTTTGTCCCAACTGTCCCAAGTTCAAAATTGTGCTCTGTTCCCCGATCGGCCAAAACACCCGAACCGCGTACTTCACTCTTTCACGTTCCAAGTGTCCCAAAATTTTTGTGCGAGTTGTTCCATTTTCGCCCGAACCGCCCGAGTCGCGTACTTCAGAACTTTTTGTCCCAGATGTCCCAAGTCAAAAGTGTAAGTTGTTCCATTTTCGGCCGAAAACCCGAACCACGTACTTTGCTCTTTCATGTCCCAAATGTCCCAAGTTCAAACGGGCCTTTTGTTCCATTTTCGGCCGAAACGCCCGAACCGCGTATTTCACGTACTTGCATTCCAAATGTCCCAAACTTTTCCAGACTCATTGTCACCTTTTGGTCGATTTCTGATTCACCCGAACATCCTTCACGCATTTTCGTCCCAGGATGTCCCAAAATGCATTTGTGCGTCTTCTCCCTGTTTCACCCGAATCGGCTGAGTCGTGTGTTTCGCGCATTCGCGTCTCACATGTCCCAAGTGAACCCAGTGTCATTCGTACCAGTTTTTTCCACTCTACCCGAATATCCTGCTTATTCAAATTGGTGGGTATGCATTAAATGCGCATTGATCACCCTTCTCTCTCAGTCAACGGCCAACACGTCAGTCCCTCGTGGCAGAGACATAGCTGAGGCGTTAAGGAAATTCAAGCAGCTGGATTCTGAAGTCGGTGGGTCCCTCTCAGTGACTGGCCACCTGTCTTCTTCTCCTTGTTCTTTTCTCTTCTTCCCTTTCTTTTTCCGTTTTCTTTGTAAGAAGTTAAGGTATTGCGATTGGCGGTCCTTAACTGTTCTTGGTTAAAGAAGCGGTTACGAAGAGTAACTGATTTGTAAAGCTATATAATGGCCTTCCTTACGCCATTCGAAAAGAGGAAGAATTTGGCATATTTTCCGAAAGTGTAAATAGATCATAAAGAAATCAATACGAATGACTTTCCATTCTTTGTCTATCTCGATCTCTCATTACTCCTAAGCTTTCATTTATTTTCTTTGTGAAGATCATTTGTCTCAAGTTCATTAGTCTTGCCGATTGCATACTCTTCGACTTTGCAAGCACGGTGATCTTGTATAACCAAGAAGGAACTTTGTGTCCTTGATTAATGAGTCTGTGTTATGTTAAGAAACTTTGTGTTCTAGCAGATGTTATTTACAGAACTTTGTGTCTTTGAATTCCATCTTATTCATACGATGCAAATGATCTTGTTTCAATTCACTGTAACTTCGCATACATAATGAATTACTCTGATTCTCTATAATTCTGCATGTTTCCTTTCTGCTCATTCTCGTCTTCTCATTCCTCTGTCCTTTTGTACTTGAACATCCTCATTGAAAACACTTTCGTAATATCCAAGTTTAACCAGAAAATAATGTTTTGTACATTTGTAAATAAGTTCGTTTCTGAATAAGGGAACCTCTCCCATTAAAGAGGAGGGACTTCTTGTCCCCTGACTGTTGCTCTTCTTAAAAGTCCTATTTGACGACCTACACGGTAAAATAAAAGGAAATGTGACACTTTATCCCTCTAAAATCTAGGATCAAACCTTTCAAGAAAAAAATAAAGGAAATACAATCCCAAGGTTCTGACACTATTTTTAAAGAGATCCGTTTACTAAAGGAAAAGATTATTTTACCTATACATCATTCAACATGGATTGCCAAAATTGTTCCCTCGCTGGGAAGAGAAATGGTGAGATTTGCATTTGTGTGGATTTCAGGATTTTGAATCAGGCGTCTCTGAAGGACAACTATCCTCTCCCCATGATGGATAAATTTCTACAAGTTGTCACAAGCTCTTAGATGTTTTCTATGCTTGATGGATTCTGTGGATACAATCAAGTGGAAGTCAGTATCCCAGAACAACACAAAACTACTTTTACTACTCCTTGGGGCACCTTTGCCTACCAGAGGATGCCTTTTGGTCTTATCAAAGGTTGGTGCCACCTTTTAGAGGGAAATGGACTTGGATTTTGGTAGTCTAAAGGGAAAGTGTATTATTTCGTACCTTGATGATTTGACTGCTTTTCCAAAACAAGGGCGAGATCACTTTCAAAGATCTTGAAGAAGTCCTCCGTAAATGTAGAGAACATTTAGTTTGTCTTAATCCTAAGAATTATATCTTCTTTTTATTGAATTCAAGTTTCTAGGGAATATTATCTCCTAATAAGGAATTAAGATAGATCCGAAAGAGTTCAATAAATTCGGGAGATTCCTTTTCCCACAAGCAAAAAGGGTATTCACTCTTTCTTTGGTAATATAAAATTCTGATGAGATTCATTCCTAATATTACTGAATGACTTTGAGTATTGCTCACATGATGAAAAGAAAGAAAAATTGGTTGGACTTCCAAAGATAAGGAAGCATTTGAAGGTATCTAGAAAGCCATTGCTAAAACTCCCATCTTAGCATGTCCTGATTTTAGTAAGGATTTTATCATTTATTGCTATGCTAAGGAGAGTTTATTGGCTGGTGTGTTAACTTAGAGAAATGATGAGGATCAAGAACTTACAATTTCCTTCATGAGATATGTTTTGAAAGCTCATGAATTGAAATATACTATGATGGAGAAACATGCTTTTGTAGTGGTCAAAGTTGTCAAGTAGTTTCATTTTTATATTCTTAATTCTCACTCTCTTGTGCTTGTACCTGATACAACCATCAAGTCTATTCTTACACAATAGGATTTTGGAACTAAGAGAGGAAATTGGGTAGAAAAAGTCCCAAGAGTTGTCCCAAGAATCAGTTGATGTTCCTGTTGTCCTCTTCCTTAGTTCAATAGATGAATGGTATGCTGATATTGCAAATTTTCTTACTTATAGAGAGTGTCCATCCCACTTGAGTGCCAAGGAAAAGAGAGCTATTAAGTTAAGGTCTGCATAGTATGTATTATGGGAGAATGATTTGTTCAAGTGAGGCATAGATGTAAGATTCTTGAAGTGTGTAGACAAAGAGAAACAGAAGAAGTTGTTCTCAACTTTTCATGATCAGGATTGTGGAGGGCATTTCTCTTCTACTATCACTGCCCATAAAATCCTCTGTAGTGTACTATTGGCCTACATTGTTTAGATATGCATCAAAATGGGTAGGTAAGTGTGAAGCATGTTAGAATTTTTTTGGGAGACCTAAGTTAGCTTCTTTGCCACTAAAGCCAATAGTGATTGATGAGCCTTTTCAATACTTGGAGATTGGATTTCATTGGAACTCTTAATCCACCTTCCATTTTTGAGCATTATCATGTTCTAACTACTACAAATTACTTCACAAAGTGGGTAGAGGCTATTCCAGTCAAAATAACTACTTCTGAGGTGGTGTGTAATTTCATTAAAGAGAACATCTTGATAAGGTTTGGGGTACCAAACAAGATTGTGACTGATAATGCTTCAAATTTTTCTTCTTCTAAGATGATGGATTTCTACTATGGTTATGGAATTTCCCTTGCTCATTATTTATACTACTACCCCCAAGGGAATGGATAAGCAAAATCAACAAATAAGAATCTGGTAACCATCATTCGGAAGCTTGTCAATGACTCTTAGAGGAATTGGTCAAGAAATTAATGATGCTCTCTGGACAGATAGAATTACACCCAAAAGAGAAATTGAGATGTCTCCATTTCAAGTCATGTATGGTGTTGAAGCTCAGCTATCAGTAACTATGGAATTACCAACCTTGCACTTAATGAAGGCTATTGAAGATTCAAGCTTTACCTGCCTTGGACAAGAGGATTATGTATCTCTAGAAGCTAGATGAAGACAGGTTGCAAGTTTTTGATAGAATTTCAGCCCATCACCTGAAGGTGAAAGATTTTTTTGAAAAGAAGGATAAACCCAAATATTTTGAAGGGGGAGATATGGTTTTGTTATGGGACAAAAGATATGAACCTCAAGGAAGCCATGGTAAGTTTGATTCTCTTTAGCTTGGTCCTTTCAAAATTAGGCACTTTCTTTAGAGAAAATTCTTTCTATTTGGATTATATGGATGGATCTCCTCTCCCACTTCCTTATAGTGGGTAGTATTTGAAGTTGTTAAAGTCCTAGGTGACTAGGAATTCCTTCTGTATATTGTGTACAATGATTTTTTTTTTGGCCATTCCTTTGTGTCTTGTTTTTTGTCTTTCCTTTTTGGTTTGTTTCTTTTCCCTATTGCATGTGTGTTGTATTTTGTATTGGTTTTTCCTTTGACTATATTTTCTCAATATACAAGGCACTTGTCTACTTTCCTAGAGTTTTTCTATGGTTCTTGACCTTACCTCATTCCTTTGCCAAGTCATCCCCAGAAAGAGCCAACTATTTTCGCCTCAAAATTCCCCTCTTTTTGAAGTCAAGTTTTGAGAATTTTGAGTCGATACCTTAGACTAATCCATGCTTTGAAGTCATGGGTGCTCGGTTTTACTCTCACCCTTTCAATTAAAAATTATTTTTTCCTCGTAGTTCAAAGTATTTTCTATTTCCCCATCTGGATGCTTGAAAATATTTTCCTTCATTTAGATTTTGTTTTCAATCCTTCTCTTTGGCTATGGATCGCATCGAGCCTGGTATTGTTTGTAGTTTTTCATTCCATGGAGAACAATTTGAAATTTGGGCATATCTTCCCTATCAATTTTTTCCCCAACATCCATGGGTAGTATGTGGACATCTCTGATTGCATGCGACGTGGTCGATTTATCTTTTAGAATTGTCACTTTTGTTATTTTTTACAAAAGTGTTAAATTGGCCCCGTGGCCCGAAGGATCCTGATTGGTAGAAACAAGCATTAGTGGAATCCTCAACGTGTCTCAATGGTGGAAATCCAAGGAAAAAACCCAAGGGATAGTCCCCAAATGAGCGTAGGCTTTCCATGTGTCCCAGGTTTGAAAAGAAGACATAGGCCCGAATCGGCTAAGTATGGAAGGGCCAAAGAGACGGTGTCATGTGTCTCATCGAACAACTTCAAAAGTGAGGCCCAAGGAAAAAAACCCAAATGAGGACTAGCCTTCCATGTGGTCAAAGCCTCAAAAAATTTAAAGTGAGTGTTGAAAACTCTAAGGCCAATAGACATCGCCACATGTCTCATTGGTGTACTTTCAAGGGTCGAAGCTAAAGGTGGTTCCCCAAAGTTACACCAGCCCTTCACGTGTCCCAAGTATGAAAAAGGGATAGAGCCAGCCATTTAATCGAATAAGTATAAAAAAATTGGTGGAAACCTCCACATGTCTCTATGACACAACTTTAGAAGTGAGACCCAAGGGATAGACCCCAAATGAGCATCAGTTCGCCATGTGGTCAGAGCCGGTAGAAGGAGCCACACATTAGATCAACAACCTTTCAAGGGCTGAATCCAAAGTGGAAACTCAAATGAGTGACAAGTATCCATGTGTCTAGGGTCCAACAGAAGTCAAGTGGGTAGCAGGCCCGAATCGACTAAGTATAAAAGAACCGGTGGGAAGCCTCCACGTGTCCCGAGTTAGACATAAAGCCTTTGCCAAATAGAGGGACTTAGTCAAAAATACAAAAATGTAGAATAGGCCTGCAAATGGACATGTGACCATGTTTCAAGTGGTAGTGGATAGGTGGTCCCCTTTTTTGTTTTGATGCTTTGAGCAGATTAAAGTGGGAACGCGGTCATCGGAGTGATTTGGGAATTTTACCTTATTTTCCAAAAGAGCTTAAAATTATAAAGTGACCTACCACCCCACTCATTCAAAGGGATAAACTCAAACTTTGAGCCTACATCGAAATTCAAAGTGGTGAGTGAGGTGGGAAGAGAAATTTGAGTTTTTGAGCTCGCGTTGAAAAGAGTTAAAATTACAAAAGTGAGCCACGACTCCATCGCCACTCAAGTAAAGCCACATGTTAGGCCTATATCAAAAGTGATGGGTGGGCCAAAATTTTCTGAAGTGCCATTTCTCTAAAAGGCACAAAATAAAAAAGGTGTCCTTAGGCCCACTTCAGTTTAAATCTCTCCCACGTGGACGACTCAAATTCAAATTTTACAAAGGCAAGATGAACGATTGCGATTCAATGCATCTAGTTTTGCCACAAAGGAAATGAAATGGCCAAGACATTAGAGAAGATCGACATCAATTTTTTTAATTAGTTTCATCATTTTTTTCTTTGTAATTGAATGTATCCATTCTTGGAAGCTATTTAATGGCTTCTCCACACCATTGTTAGGGTTGGATCCTGGTACTCTATAGATGTAATAGATTCAAAGTAATCAATACAAAAGTTTTTCCCTTTCTTCCTCTGTTATTCCTTCTTTCCTTGTCTGAAAATTTGTGAATCATCCATCTTTTATGATAAGAAACTTTGTGTTCTTGTTTATATGATTTCTAGAACTTTGTGTCTGGAATTATATATATTATGAAAATAAATGATTCTACTTTGTGTCTCCTAGCTCAATATGTATAAGGTTATACACTGCTATCTATATTTACCGAATGTCTTGTTATGTTATTCCTCTCTCATCTCATTAATTCTTCCATTCTTTTGTATTGATGATCTTTGGGCATAAAAAATTTCAAAGTATCACAAATCCACACTTTGAAAGTTGTACATTTGTATATAAGTTTTGCTGCTTGCTTTCAATAAGGGTGTAACGACCCAAAATTTCACACACAAACAACACAGTGAAATACAGGATAACTTTTTTTTTTTTTTTTTTTTTTTGACTTGCTTCGACACATAACACGACACAACATGTCATCACAAGGTTACAACCAACTCTGGGAACCACTTGTTATGAGGATGACCACAAGGTCAGCACGGAAACATTCACACTCAAAAGGATAATACACTTTTTCTTTTTTGACATAACAACATAGAAGTCCAACCTTATGACACTCTCACAACTAGGGCAAGCCACAGTAAGAAATGATTGAAGGTTATTTATTTTGATAAAACACCCTTTAACTCATGACTTATGTTTTTAGAAAGATTCAATATATGATTCGCACAAATTCATCTTACCAACTGAGTTAATTTCTTATACACTGTAGAGTAGTTCACTTAAAGTCTTCTCCTTTATGACAATTAATTGTTTAATTCCATTATTTAATAAGGGAGATAATTTAATTCCCCAAGGCCATCTATCCATACTTACGTCACTAAAATTCTCTCAAAACCTTGTTACCACATGGATTCATGATCAACATAATTAAGAGGAACATACAAAGTACCTTGGGCAAAAGTTATGAGAAGGAGGTCAAGTTGAATTCCTCCTTAAGACGTCATTAGATTATTACCAAGATTTTAATTAGAGCTGGAGGTTTTATCCATAATTATTAATGATTTTACTTAGGCTTCCCTGAAAGAGCTTTACAAAAGGAGATTATTTACTTTCCAAAAGGCTGAGAGATAAATTGAGTGGTTTTTAAATTTTCTTCTCCTACTTGCTAAATCTTATTATCTTCCAGAAACTAACCATTGTTTTCCCTTAAACTTGTTTAAGAGTTCACCCAAAAGGGGTAGTGTTCACTAGTTTAGCTAGGGATATCAAATTTTAAAATTTTACTTTACAAGGATAGTTTCACCTTTGATTATTTTAGGAGTCTCTTGTTCTCAAGTAAGTCATCTCTACATTAATTTATCTGAAAATATATATTTTAGTTAACTTCTATAAGGGTTTATCACTCCATTTAATTTTACTTATATCACAACATTACAAGGTGTCGAGAGAGTTTTGACTTAACACTTTATTCTCAAAATCAAGGTTTTACAATACTTATGCCAATGTAATTGATTGAATATCATTTCTCACCAAGGTAAGTTACTAGTCTAACAACAAAAGGAAAGAGCACTTCACCACGTAGTTTTCCGAACATACCAAGACAAGAGATCTTCTAAACTCCTTGCAAGCAAAGTTACAAAATTTACATGCATTGAACTTTCTACAAAGAACTTCATAATTTGAACCGATGAAAATTTTACACTCTTTTCCTTTAATCTACTCGCATAATCCATCTCGCAAAATATTTATTAGAGTCGGTTATAGAACCGAGCATGATAAGATATAAACCTCACCTAATAACTTATGCCATCTAGCATTTAAATAAATGAAAGTTAATACTCCTTATCAATTAAATTTCTAACATACATTTAAAAACTTAACCGCACATCTCATGATAATACATTTCATACTCATTAACGTTCACTTCCTTAATATCTCGCTACATAAGAACACAATTCCAAGTGACTAGATATACAACCTTAACCATGTAGTCAATCATACTTAAATTACAGAAATAATAATAACACTCACCTAATACCCTCGACCTACTTCACATATATAAGTATCCAACAGTATTATCTTTCAATTAAATAAAAGCACCAACGACATTAAGTTTATATGATAAATACAAGCATCAATCTTATATTATTCATCGATATTATCCAAGTATCAAACCTTCATAGATAATCAAAGTGATATGTAAGTATAATTTGGATATTTATCTCACAATTTTAATAATATACTTATGTTAACAAAGATTCCACCAATCCACAAGTTCATATATTATTTAGGTATCCTTTTGGTTGCTTATTCCATGTCTTTATATGTTTCTATTAGTATAAGGGTCCAACTCATTGGAATGAGTTACGATCAACAATATTTTCATATTTTGCTAGTATGTCAAAGATACATTTGACTAACTAGGATATGTAAGCGGTCCAAGCCACTATAAATACAAGTATCAACATTATCTCAACTCCCAATTAAGATGCAAGTATCAATTTTTAGCTAACATAATAACCATCGTAAATGCCAGAAAATATTCCACTCGTTAACCAAGTATTGAAATAACATTTTTATCCTTACTGGTTACCTGATAACATAATATACCATGTTCTATAATTCAACCTCCACTTACATACCCCGATTTATGGGTATTAATTATTGTTCTATAAAATGAAGTTAAATAATTTCAGGTGGACTTATATCCTTACATCACATACATGGTATGCACAGGTCCCATTATGGTAGATGTCACCTTTACTTAAGGCTATGCATGACTCCATTTTAGGGTAGTTATCATAACTCCCCTATTCATCTGCTTTTCCTACCAAAAAGTCTTTCGACAAGCTTCAAGGTCAAAGTATAAGATATATTTATAATTTCATATTTCAAGCATTTCCTAAATTCATATGCATGAGGACATCACATATCAATCAAACTTGAAGAATGTTGCCATTCATGAGAGTTCGATGTATCCAATATTACTTAACCGATTCAAAGATCCAAGTAGTGCCTCAAAATTAAGCCAAAGAATTATCCACATAGGATAATGACTTGCGTGCATAACATATTCGTAAAGGTCAAAGAAAACCCATTAACACATGCTTCAGGAGGGTTCCAATCTAATAATAATCTCATAGTAATAATAATAGCAGAGGTTCTGGTGAGAGGTTCTCAATAATCCCCAAGGTAAATGATAATCGAATGACTCAGATGGAGCTATCTAGAAAGACCAATTAAACTAGTATGACTCTTCCCAAATAGAAGCCCCCAATCCTAATGGGAGTTTATATTATTATAAATCCACAATAAAAACCAAATACAGTCATATCGGAAATTCCCTTTTTCAAGCCATGTTCTACATAATATAAACAATACAAGAAAAATTATAAACCTCATTCACGCTCCATAATATTTTCTACAGAAACCATCATTCAAAGGAATCATCAAGGAAAAAAGATAAACCAACATTATAAGATCAAGAGGCTTAATCGATGTAGAGATTTCTTCTACTCACATAGTAAAGAAGATAAACTATAAAGGAGGGAGAGATCGGTTCATGCAATTATGATTAAAAGTCATTTGAAACCCATCTCTTTCTCGGGCATCTCTTTCAAGAAGAGTCAATATATGTAAATACATGTTATATAATATCCGAGTCCAAACGCTATTTATTTAGTAAAATAGAAACACATCAACATTCCAAAAGAACCCCACATCTACAAAGATTCAAACAAAATTACAAAGATTGATTTATTCAAATACTAAAAGGGATAAATCATTAAGAGAGAGGGTTAGTCTTATCATGCCTATTTTAAACGCATCCACCAGCAACATATCCAGCAGGGACTGCATAAGCCACATGTCCCACTGATCCACTTCTTTTAGCTTTGAAAAACACCACTCCAGGCTCCCCTTAAGATGGCACAGCCAAGAGGAAAGCAAAGGAGAAAATGCCGCTGTCTAACCCCTGCTAACTGCACTGGGTGCTGAGCTCCAACGGTTTCAAAATCCCCAACAACATCCTCCCAAACTCACGTGGCCAGAGGCAAGGAAGGGACAGAGCAGGGTAAAAAAATGAGGATATTTACATTGCATGTGGCCAACAAGAAAACAATGCTCCTTTCCCCCAAAACGTATCAGGAAACAACATAAAACCATGTCCATAATTTGTGTTATCAGACCCTCATCTACGGGGCAGAGTAGAAGAAAAAGGCACGCGTGGAAGGAAAGATTGGATTCACGTTTGGTACAGGAAAGAGGGGGGAAAAGGTAGGAATACGCAGCAAGGAAATTTGCTTCATGAATATTCTGATATGAAACAGATCCACCTCTATGAGATTCTCTTCCATGAGTTACATCGTAAAACAAGTAAGGTCTCAATAGAGAATCTTAGCAATAAATTTCATCAGGTCTCATGGTAACACTCTCACTGTCACATAGTCGATTTAGATAAAAATATCTTGAAGGAGAATCCTAAATTGAGGATGCATTCTATACTGAACAGATAACAAAATAGTTGGACAACCTGCTTGCTGGAAGTGCTCAAAAAGGATTCCATCATACCGCAACATGCCTCGCCGCCTCGCTAACTCCTCACGCAGCCACCGCTGTGGATCCCGACAAGAACACACCTCGCAGCACCCAATGAAAGTGGAGGTAACATGCCTACTTCACTAGCTTTTAGCTTCATGGCAGTGCCTGGTATAGTCAGGGAGAGGGCGGCTAGGGCAGGAGATCAAACCCACGAACCACAAAAGCCAGGAACACACCCAGACTCCACAACCTAGCCAACATCCTCCCAGCCCGTGTCCAAAGGGGCATTAGTGCAGAACAAGGAAGTGGCCAAAACAAAAATAAAGAAAAAGTGGTCCACTTTTCTCCAGCTGCACAAACCCAAGAACAAGCCAAGCACCTCCCAGCCACTCCACATGCAGTCCACCAAAGGAAAATCTCACGCGGTCAGAGAAGGATATTGCAGGCAGTCAACAAGAAACAAAGAAGATTTGTAAATCAGAATTAATAAATGAAGTGCGGCCACCAGCAAGAAAGAGTCCCACACATCTAGTAAAAGGAGTTAATGAAGTGGTAGGTGGCCATACACTCTACCACGCACCCCTCTTGCCAAAAATAAGGAAATAAATAATCCAAGGACAACAATGTAGTCCACATCTCCTTATGTCTAGCCTGTCACATCCATAATCCAACGTGGGAGGAAAGGTAATGGATGTAACAATAAGTGCACCCCGGAATTAAGAATTGCAACGAGGCATGCGTGTGGGATCAGACGGTCAAGGTGGGAGTTGGTGGTTGGAGTTTTTCCAATAAGATAAAAAGAAACATGAACATTACTTCCTGAACAATGGAGCCACCAAGAAAACAAGCTCCTCTTTTAAGCGAATCGAGGATCACTCTTCGGGGACGATAAAAAAAGATGCAATAAAAGAACATTAAGATAATTAATATTAATGACGATAACATTCGACAATCAAATAATAATAATAAATCGTAGATCGAAAAATAAAATAATAATAATGATAATATCGTTACTATTATTTTATATTATTTTTACTGCTCCCAAAAATTATTATCCATGTTAATAATGATCACCTGTCAAGCTCGACTACAAAATAATAACCAAAGATCGATAATGGCACGGGGAGGCAAAACAGATAAGAAGAATGTTAATCCTTCACTGTGACAAGGTCACCGAGGCAAGAACTGGGAACTGGGATAACGTAACGAGGCACTACAAAGGGAACCTCTCCTATTAAAGAGGAGGGGATTGTTGTCCCCTGACTATGGTTTGTTAAGGTATCATTTTATAAACCCAACATGCATGCCTTGCAATATTCTATACAATCCTTATAAATTTTCTCCCAATAAAGGCCTACTAATAGGATCTTGCATCCAATCACATTTCTTGCATAGTGACCACCTACAATGCCACCATGAGCTTCTTCCATAATTGCACTATGTTCATGTTCTAACACACACCATTAGAAAACATCATCTCGACCTAGTTTGTATAGGTTTTTTCTGACCAAAATAAAGGGTACGACGCGTATAGTATAGCCAATTGCTTCTTCTCTAGAGCATTCATTCCTTCAGGTGTCACACCCATTTGTAAGAAAAAAATAATATCTTCTAAATTATAGGGCATGTATTGTAATATGAACAAATTTGCATATGGTATCATGTCCTCAATTCTTTACGCGTCCTCACCTAAATTAATCTGTGATATATGGTCAGGTCCTAAATTTCTCTTTCCTCATTTTACTTATACCAAAAATTCAAACTCCTGAAATAACAAGATCCAATGACATATGTGCCCTTGAAAACAATATTTTTAGCAAGTACTTGAGTTCCATGTGATCTGTGTAAAAGATAAATGGAGTAGCCAACAAATACTACCTAAATTTATGTAGTACATAAATCATTGACAACGCTTCACGCTCCAAAGGTGGTGTAATTATTCTCGCTTGGGGTTAACGTTTTCTTATAAAACACAAAGGAGGATCTAAAATCTCTTCTCCATGATGTGCTAAAAATTATCCTATTTTCATACCTAATGCATCAAAATGCACATGAAAGATCTTGTCCCATAAGGGAAAGTGTAAAATAGGTGCATTAGTAAATTTCTCCTTCAATGTGTCAAAAGTTACCTACTACGCCTCACCCCAATAGAATTTAGTCTTATGTTTCAAAACTCTTCCAATGGTGTATAGATCCTGGCATAGCATTTCATGAAGTTTTGTAGTAACTTTAATTCCATTAAAATCCATTCGACACACTTTGATTGGTAGGCTCCTCCAATCCCAAGATAACAACTTTGGCAAGATTTACCAATAAGCTTTCCTATAAATAATATGACCTAGAAATGTTTATAGAGATAATTAACTTCTTGCACCTCTCAAACATCAATAAAAAAATTTCACAATGATCTCTTACTAGCCCATATATCATCCAATCATCTAGGTAAACTTGTATAAATTTATGAATAAAGTCTTGGAATCCATATACCACAATACACGAAAATACAACAGGCGCATTCTTAAGTCCAAAGGGCATAATCTGTATAAGAAAAAATTCCCCATTCAATGGTGAAAGTAGTCTTCTCCTGGTCTTCCTTCGTAATCCTTACCTAGTGATAACTTGAAAATCCATCTATAAAAGAATAGATCTCCGCCCTACTACACCTTCCAAGATCTCTTTAGTAAACAAGTGTTAGAAAAGGATCTATGACACACATGCAACATTCAAATCTCTATAGTCTACACATATCCTTATCCTCCCATCCTTCTTGATACTAATCACCATTGGACTCACCCATTCAAATTCTTCAATAGCTTCAATGATCCCAGATTCCAGCATCTTGTCAATTTCTTCTTTTACCTTTACACGCAAATTAGGATTCATCATATAAGGCCTCTTATTAATCAAGTGTACAACTTCCTTAAAATTAATCCACATTTTCCCCAATGAGTGATGAACTCATTTTAACTCATGGTATCTACATGGGAACAAATCTTGGAAGTCATGCAACAACTCAATTATCTTTGAAACTTCTGGTCCATCCAATAATCTCCAATGACAACTTATTTTGGCTTTGCTTTTGTACCAATGTTGACCTTCTTCATTTTCAAGGGCTCATGGTAAGTGCACACTTGCTCATCTACATTTTCCAAGACTTTGCACATACCTTCCATATGATCAACATCCAATTTTTCTACTTCCTCATCATCTATTAGGTACACCAACTTTCCCTTTTCTTTCTCCAAGAAGGCATGCTCAAAATTTATCTCCTATGTTTCTCCTTCCTCGAAGTGCTCCTCCAAGCTAAGCTCCCTAGAAAATCTAGGATCTGGTCTTCAACCATAGCACAATCTCTTAGAGTAAGGAACTTGACTACCTGAAACACCTCATTCATTGATGGATTAGGACTTAGATACTTAAATGTTTGAATAATATCCACTATCAACTCTTTACAATTTCCCATCTGACAACATACCTTTTAATGGATATACCATGCATGCACACAACCCTACAAGGTGGAATATAACTTATACACCCATAGTGAGGGAGGTAAGGATTCTGGGCCTACTCACAAAGTTTTTTCACATTCTTGGACATAAAATGAGGTGAATTCCTTCCCATCATAGTCTCATATTTTAAAGGGTGAATTTATCTGAAGAAACCTAACAGAGAATGTGATTCTCACTTCATGCCATTATAGAAGATTGTCTCGATGAGTCACCCACCAACATGTTGTTGTTGTGCGCAAGGTATAAGTTAGCATATTCCTCCTTTCTACTTGACATGTCCATTAGATCTCCATCATGCGTAGAAAGACATTAGGGTTACCTTCCCTAGTATAACTTGGTAACTGTCTTCCTCCCAAGCGCCTAACTGAGTGCACTCTAGAAACTTGAGTTACAGTTCCCTTCAATTATCTTCCAACTAACTCATATGTCCCATGCACCCAATTTTCGCACGCAATGCTAGTTATATCACTTATAGACTGAGCATCTTCCCACTGAATGACTCCTCTTGATGGATGAATAGCCTCAAGGTCTCTAATGGTGCACACATATATTCTATCTAGGTCCTCTTCTCCTAAAGGCTCTACATAAGGTGCAGACCTCCCATCTATTAGTGGAATAATGACGCACTCCTCTTTGTTCTACAAAATTATGTATCCCTTATTAAATCACAAGTCAACATTATTCACATAACACTAGGGGCATCCAAGTAATGCTAGGAAATTATCTTCCTCGAAAGTGCTAAGAATTTAAAATGCCCAAGAACCGAGCCCCTTAAATGCTTGTGGAAACATCCTTCAAGACTTCATGGGCATAGCCTTTATCCTATACGCCATATACAACACATTTTAAGAGGGCTATAATAGTGGCATCCGCATCTAATTCCATCCATCCAAAGTAAGGACATTGACCTTTGCACATCCTCACAATTATTATGTTTCTTAAGATCCATCCATCAAAACTCGAATTCGGCGTAATTTCCTTGTCATAATCAAGACTATGAGGGGGAATATTAGCATGTAAGACCTACCTCTCGTGCTCATCTCCCGCACCCGATACCTTTTCTCTTAACCACTCTCCTAAAAATGAATAATTTTCTCCTAGCACAACATCCTACACACTTCTCTGACCTCATCCATGTCTTTCTGAGGGACCTCAACATTCTTTTCATGTTCTAACTTTCGTGATTGCTCCTTCAAACATTGAATCTCTCCTTGCAGGCTCCTAATCACTTCCATGGTCTCTTGGTAAACTTCTTTCTGATGGGTTAGATCAAGATATTTCCCATGTAATACTTCTTCTCTTGTAATGAGAGGCCTCTTCTTCGGTTCTTATCTCGGCACATGTAGCCTTATAACATTTAGTTACTAAATAAATTTGTAAATTGGTGTTAAGTGCTACCCTAGGCATCCATAGTGGGTCAGTTCTCTTCACACTAACCAACCCCGCATCTTTTTCCTTCTTTTGGTCAGTAGTTCATGTGGTCATACAATTCAAGGAAATGCTCATACTTGTGCATCTTTCAGCACCATGAGCACTATAGAAAATTTGGAAATTCATGCTTATAGTGTTCAGTAGATCCACAATTGTAACAAGTCCCACGAATCCTCTACGACCATTACGACCTCTAAATCCTCCATGAAAACCTCTTCCTCGACCTCTAAATCTACATGCCATTCATACCGATGAATTACACCCTTATAAATACTCCTAATTTTGGTCCGCACACACCAATATCAATGGCATCATGAATTTTGTCTATTAATAGGTAGTCCTTCGTATCATGAGTAGTTGATGTGAAAATCTTACAATAAGAAGACACATTGTTATGGATAACGCTCTATAACAATGGGCATCTACTTGGATCATGATCTCTGTGACATATTTCATAATATAATGACATGGTGCACATTGACCTTCGAGGGAAACTATCCTTTGTGTGTTCTTCCACTTCACAATTTATGCACCAAAGTCCACTACATATTTCATATGCTGAATTTTCATACAATTTTTCAAGCTGCTTTGCCATGGAAGCAATCTGTGGTTATAAAATGGGCTTACCCCAAAGATCAAAGCTTATGATGGCCTCGGTGCATAGAGGAGCCTCCAAGGCCTTATGCGGATCTATGAAATTCTTATGGGAGTGTGCTCGTATCATAGGCATTATCAATCCTCTGAGCAAACTACTCGAGCATGATGTGAGGGATGGATATCATAAGATAGCTTTGATAAGGGAGTATTAAAGTGTGCATCATACTCCCACAGACTCTCCGACATACCTTGTTGAATCTCCTTTAGTGCATTGATGCTCTTATGCTCAAATCCAAAAATGTGGAATTCTCCAAAAGGCATCACCCAATGTGGTATAATTCACCACCATCTGATGTGGGTCATACTTATGGTACCAATTTATGTGCATTCCTTACGCAATGTGGTTGCTAAATTTCCTTTGCTCCAGGGTAATGATAACCTTATCTTGCCATAGTAACTCACACTTGTGTACATGCTCTATAACATCCTCAACACCTTTGTAATTAGGTAAATGCGATACATCTCATAAAAAACCTTCGAGGTGGTTAAGGTCCTTGTGCATCCGGCCCAAAACCTTGGATCCCTCCTATATTTCCTCCACCACCAGCACCACTAGACCTACTAGCTCCTATCCCTTTGGATCAATCAAATCCTCCTCTTGTAGCATGGAAAGGACCGAACTAGTTCTAATCTACATCCCCACCATCGTGTTGAACTGTGCAAGGCCAACAATCTTTGATGTTGAACCACTTCTAGACATGATACCCAAAATTTGTGTTTCACACCTTGTCCAAATGATGTGCTTGACATGATTCCACCAAACACCTTAAATTTTAGTGTGGCCATAGATGGATGTAATGTAAAATGATATCTACTTGATGTTTCTTGCTTACTAATGCCAACTAAATATGAAATACTTGTCTCAAAAATTGGAAAGCTAAGCACAAGGGTTTGGTTGCATGGTGGGTTTAGATGTGTGCCTACGATTATTCTCCTTTCTTCATACGATGAGCTCTCATCAAAATATGATGGGTTTCTTCTCCCATGTTTTCCAAGATGGGGTAGCATAGAATACTCAAGTTCCACATCCTCCATATGAACCTCAAATCTTTCGCACAACATTTGCTTGCATAATTCCCTCGATCCTCGTAACTTTTTGCTATCTTGTCAATTCCCTCTCTTTCGATTCATTATACTTGAGTTGTATCTCCTCTCTCTCCACTTCTGTCATAGGATCCACCATCTCGCACCACACTAACTTCTGTGCCCTACGCCTAGTGGGAATTTAGCTAGCCATAGGAAATGCTTCCAAAATCAAAGTGATGATTAGAATCTTGATGGATAATGGTATAGCATGCAAGAAATATCCTCTCGATTCTCACAAGAACTCAAACTCAGCAAACTCTGGGTAAGAATACGTAGAAACCATGTACTCTAACATATAACTAGTCAACACACCACTCCACCAATGATCAACAACATGAAGCCATTGATAATCTTCTTAGGTCTAAACACAAGGTTGATAATACCAACTCTTTCTCGATGCATACGCCAACAACCATTCATACAATTGTACTAGAAAGCATAAAAATAAATTCTTACAACACTCATGATATAGATGCTACTCTACCCATTTACGTCTATCAAACTTAGGTCAAGTGTTGAATCGATGTGTAAACTCATCCTCTCGGCTTCTTAAGCCAAGTCTCAACATTGTCTAAGGTCAAGCATTTTGTCATCACACACCATTCTTACAACATCTTGAAAATAGGTACCGATAATGGAAACAAAATTTATTCACCTTTACCTACTCCCTTTAAACCCCAAGCATGCCAACACATCACCCAACCTTGACTGGGTGCTCACCCAAGGTGTGCGAGGGCACTAAACCCCTCCTTTATGTGAGCCTTGTTAGAATGCTTCACCATTAATGGAGGAGTGTTTTCATAAGTAGAAATATGTGCATTCTTCTAGAATAGAAGTAGAGAAACTAAATCTAAGAACAGATGCACCATAATGTAAAAGTAAACACTACAACATCATAAAAAATTAGATTTGAACAATGAGCAATATGAAGAACACTAGGGTTTGGACCCATAAAAATAGATATTCATAAAAATCCATCATATTCATTGATTCACAACTACTTAAAGTATCCAAATTAAATCAAAAGGATCACACTAAACTGAATACATTATAAAATAACATCATATGTCTACAAAATGACTCTTCTCAAAGGGTCATATCCATGCTCTCTCCTGGCACCCATAATATCTTATGTCTCGCATATCATATCCTCTTCCTCTCATGTCATATCCCATTTCTTTATAGCCCTTCACCACACACACCCCATATGCACCTACACCTCCTATTTTAGACCCAAGCACATTCTTAAATATATTATGATCTATCCCCCACCACCTGAAGATTACTCATGAGAAGATCACATGCCAAGAGGGATCATGCTCCATCATACTCGAATGCCTATTCCAACTTGCTAAAGCCATGATTAATTTACACTTTATAGCTCCTTAATCACAATGATTAACCCTTGATTATTCCATGGAATATTCTTTCCTTGGGCCGCATCTTCTTTCATTAACCATATCTACTTATCACACCTACCCGCATCCTCATGTGTTTTCCATGCAACACCGTATTCCATAATGTGGCTAAGTCTTAGAAAATCCTCCTTTCTACCTCAGTACACCAACCTTCGCATGCTCTGTGTTTACTCAAGTCCTTCACTCTAGAACTACTCAATTGTTCATGCACACTTAGTTCTCCCCGTGTGCTCTTCATCACATGCATTCTTCCTATCTTACCTTCTATATGTGCTCATCCTTTACTCCCAAACTTGGCCATTTATGGGATCAACAACTAGTATCAATGGTATTCTATAATATTTTGATAATTTTTATATTAGTGGCCTCTTCTTGGCCATGTCCTAGGGGATAATAAGGAGTGGAAAATGTTTTCTTGATCTTGAATTTTAAACTCATCCTTTTAACATCCTTATTCTTGAAAAGAGAGCCATTATCGATGATAATGGTGGAGGGAATGCCAAAGCGTGTAATAATGTGAGTGGTAATAAAATGATAGATATTGAGACCAATGATGTTTTGTAAAGGTATGGTTTCACCCATTTAGTAAAGTATTTTGTAGCATTAATGATGAACTTATGGCCATCATCTCGATTCAGGATTAATCTTTCCAACGAGATCAAAACCCCATAAGGAAAAGGGCCATGATGGGCAATGGGTTGAAGGTCATATGTAGGTGCATGATGTATGTTTTTGACATTTATCACATTGTTTAGAATATTCTAAGTAGTCTTGTTCCATGGTAGAGACAAAATCACACACTTAGGTACATTTCTAAGTCTTATAAGCACACTAACATTTATATGATTCATAAACAAGAAAACTAGTGGTTGACAACTATCTTTGGTCTATCTTTTTTTCTCTCTTGTTTTCTATTTTGTATTACGTACTATAGGATAGTCGAACTTTACTTATCTATATTTCATTGATTCGAGACACAGCACTTAAGCCAAGAAATCAACGCTCAGTACTCTTGTCCCTCCCCGGGTGCCCTCGACCCTTTATTATATTATTTTCTCTTTTGTCTCTTTTATCTTTGGGGCATATTTTTCACTAATGGCTTATCCTTACAGCTTTCAACTATGAATATCAAATAAGGTAATCATATAAATGCATAGTGATGTGTTTAAAATCAAAAACCAAAAACTAAGAATTACTATCATCACCTAAGATTGCATTCAAAAGGCACCTAAAGAACTCCAAGGAATTAATTATGTCCATTAATTTAATGGAAAATGGTTGCATCAACTCTGCATACACTACCTAGGAAGGGAAGTCTATTCTATTCCATTCACACACACAATACATTTCTACATTCTAGCTACAACCTATTATCAAGTGTAACTTGCATAAGGGAATCCTATGGAATCATTATTACACACACACACACACAAGAACTACATGGATTTTGATATGTATTGTGGCACTCGGTTGTAAGTTCAATCTCGTGGTGACTGGGTCATGTGTGACTCCCCACTATATATTTTCCTTTAAGGTTTTATGCGGTTCATGGGCTTGGGAAGGTGAAATTCTATTTTGTAGAATACAGTACCTTTCAATGATCATAATGCAAACATCAGTGATGAACATAAATTAATTACAAAACCCTTATGATACAATAGAAAATAGGTTCTAATACTTTATGTAGTCACTAGTGCCTGTGAGTAGTCACCAAAGACTAAAACACCTTTGTCCTACACTGGACGCCTCTATCTAACATTATTCTTAGAGTAAAAATTTCACAATGAGAATTTAGAATGTAGTTTGTAATTTGTTCATCAATCACACATACCAAGATCACTTCTCATTCCTTCAAAAATCAGCTAATTCCTCTATCTTTCTTCCTTTGTTAGGGTTTTATACTTTAGATCTTAGTTTTCTTGTGTCATTACTATACTTTATCATTTGTACATCATTTATTTCAGTAGTTACTCTGCAATTATATTTAATACCAAACTAAATTAAATCATTTGGTTAACCCCATCTCTCGAATCCACCTTCTCAAAATGCATCCCAATCTATCCCCTTCTTTTGAATTGATGGATCAATCATCTTATCACTCTTTTTCTCCCACCAAGGTTTCTAGGATGGTTTTGACCATTTGCTAATTTTATAAAATTCTATCCTCAACATCCTCCTCACTTCATCACTCCAATACTTGATCTAACCATCAATGTAGTCACCAATCACCACAGTCATCCTCCTATAACTCTAACCATCTCTGCTCCACCGCCTATTACTCCTACGCTTCTTACCACCACCTCTAATGGTTATGACATCATTGAACTACTTAAGAATACACTAGCTAAAATATCTCTTTATGATATATTTTGTAGTTCATCTGATTGTTTTCATACATTAGAGGCCAACCTTAGTTCCATCCACATTGAAATAAATAATTTCATATTTCCTTTAATCACCTCGTTCAATCCCTAAAAAATCTAACACATTTCATATGTTTTAGTGATGAGGCTATCCCTCCTTCCTTACATCTTTAAAATCCCTTTGCACCTATGCTTATCACCACTACTATTGGATCCATTAGTATTAAGCATGTAATCATTGATAATGGATCTTCTATAAATCTATTTTCTTTATCCCTCCTTAGAAAGTTGTGCATTTTTGATGATATAATTAGTAAATCATCTCAAGTCATTTGCTGTTATGGTTCGACTACTCACACATGCATGCGTACTATCACCTTACATCTACAACATGGACCTAAAACTATTTGTATTGTATTATTTTTTATCAATGCCCTATTCCAGTTCAAATTCTTACTTGTTACACCATGGATTTATGCAATGCATGTTGTTCCCACCACTGCTTCATAGGTGTGTTGAATTACTACATGATGGTTATGAACATACCATTACTTCGACCCTAAGTCCTTTAATTGTTTCAGTATAGACCCCATCACCGTTATGCCCATTCCTCCATCATAGCCTAATCCATTGCAATATTAGTACATATGATGTTGGTCAATCTAGTGCTACTACTACTCCCTATACTACTTTTACATGTATTATGTCCATTCCTACTCATACTTATGATATCTTATCACACACCATGTATACCTCTATGACTACTACTTCTCCACCTGTGACGCCTCCTCTCAATTCTACATCTAGCTTCATCCCTATCAAGATCCTCGATACTGCTATCCAACAAGATAATGCTAGCACCGATGATGAGGTTGATGTCATAGAGCTTAACAATGACACATTACAAAATATTAACTTTAATCCTATTGAAATAGATGACTCTAAATTCTAGAATACTTTTATTATTATTGGCCATGGTGAATATCAATTCAAGAAACCTCCTTCCACTAATGCCATGATACCTTTTCAAGGGACCATCCATACATTGGACATCTTACCATCTACTACATCTCCCCAAAATCATTCTTCATCACACCATAATCCCTTCACATGCACTCTCTTCATATACAAATCTTATTGGAATCATATTCCATTCAACCCTACTTACTCGAGACTATTTACACATATGATGGATCAAATGCCTAGGATTCACACTTTTTGATCTCCTCCCCCACCTCACTCTCCTCACATATATCATATATTTATATTTTTTACTGCTACTTATGGTTTTTACATCTTCCATTTATTAATATTCCTTCCACACACTCTTCATTCCTCTCCACTCACACTTGGATAGTCTTGTCTTGATTACATTAGTGGTACACTAGATCCTAATCATACTGTTAGCCAAAATGTGCCCCCTGCTCATTTTGGTGGCTAACTACTTGTGTTCTTTCCTCTCTTGTGCCTCAGTCCCCATTTTTTGGTTTTTAGGCACTCAAATCTTTCTGGAAGTGGCACCAATGGATAGAGCTCTTTCTCAGCTTTCCAGAAAGGTAAAGTTTTCCTCCTAACTCCTCATATTTTTCAAGTTATGGCCCGATGGAGTTTTGTTGGGAAATTTTCTCCTTGGAAGCCCGCAGCCAATAGGAATGTGCCACGTGTCCAAGAAGTGGCGGGGTTCGAGAGGAGAATTTGGGAAATTTACCAAGTGTTTTGCCAAAAATCTCAGATGGAAAATTTTCCCCGCCTGGCCCGCCAACGAATCAGGAAACGCCACGTGTCAGGGGGAAAATGACTTGAAAATTTGCTAAGTGTTGGCCGAAATTTTCAAAGGAAAATTTTGAAGGAAGGCCCGTGGTCAATGGGGACATGACACGTGTCCGGCTCAGGCGAGTTTGGAGCTCGGGAGGGATTTTTTAAAATTTGGCTAAGTAGCCAAAAAGTTTCAAAGGGAAAGGTTTTCCCCCGCGGCCCCTTCCGTCCAATCGGGACGTGCCACGTGTCCCGGAGTGGCAGGGCATGGGGGAAAAATGAATTTTTTTCCAAGGTAAAAAATGCAAAATTTCAAAAGGAGAAATCGGGAGGAGAAACCCGTCGGCCAATGGAGGACCGACACGTGTCCAGCTCGGGGGCCCGCCGGGGTTTTTGGCAAAAATTTCCAAAGGTAAAAAATGAAGGGAAAGTGGCCAGGAGGTGCCCATGCCCAATCAAATCATGCCACATGGCACCTGAGTGGTGGAGCATGGGGATTTTTGAAAAAAATTCCAAATGCAAAAAGGGTCAAAATTTCAAATTTTTGCCCGCCGATCCGTTTTTTGGGCCGTTTTTGCCCTAAAACTTTAGACCTCCATAAATTTTGATCCAGAGCTTGAATTTGCACGTTATTTATATAAATGGAAAGCTTATGAAATTCTATACATGATTCCATGGTTAATTTTGAATTTTGGTTCAGTTTGGAGGGAGAAAATTAAAAACACTTTTGGTACATGGTGATGGCCAGAAAAGACATTTCAACAACCAATTTTAATGCAAAATGGGTCGCTTTTCTCTCAAAGATGGTAAAAATGTTAGAGCATCGGTTTCAAGGACCTCCATGCTGTTTTAATGCGCTTTCATTCAATGAGGGATGGATCCCATGCGTTTTGCACATTTTCTCTCTCCTGGGCTCGACCCATGGACTGTAAAAGCCAGTTTTGGCTCATTTTTTGAGGGTTGAACACTTTTTTGAACATTAGACTTCTTCTTTCACCTGAAAACAAGTGAATTTTGTAAGTATCAGGCCTTTTCAAGGATTGTAATAGGTTTATACCTCTTTGGTGGTGTAATACAAGGGATTTTGGCAATGGAAATGATAGTGCAAACTCTGTGATCAGTTCTCAGTCCTTGTTTGTATTGTTTTTTACTTCATTTCAGACCTCTAATTGCATTCTATCAGCTTGTGTATGGTTTTCCATGTTGCATTTCATGAATTTGTGTCAACTTGTGTGAACAAGAAGTGCTCACCACTCCTTTGGTGCATCACCATTCAGTTTAGTTTCAATTTTTGCATCTTCTATCCCTGTCTCCTCGCAAATTAGGATAAAATTAGGATCTGAACCTCTGCAGTTGTGCAAAATATAGATTTAATCAGAGGAGTTTGAGGAACCAACCTCTAATCTGGAGATTCCTCTCTCATCTTGCAAGTCCCACACTTGGAGAGAGGTTTCAATGTTGTGCAATCACACTGGATGCCCTAAACATCAACTTAGAACCTTGATTTGCATCCAGGGGTGCTGCTGATTTGCAACAACATTTTTACTAAATCACATTTCCCATGCCTTTTATCAAGATCTCTATTTGTAATGACCCATTCTTGGGAGATACTCAAAATGTAACTTACTAGTATGAAAAGGATTGTTTTCAACCTCCTTTTACTGATGAAAATATGTTATGGGCATGTATAAGTTATGCCACATAGGATATTTATATGATCAACCCAATATTATTGCTTACAAGTCTCTAGTTCGAGATCCTATCGCTTCAACCATGAAACGATGATCTTATAGATGAGTTTACTTGATCTTTCTCTACATCATAAACTTATAAGATATTTATAAGATCAACCCAACACTATTCCCTACTATCTAATTCAGATCCTATTGGTTAAATACCTAACATTGATGATATTCTAGATGAGTTTACTTGATCTTTATATACATCATACACATTAGGGGCATCATGTGTTCTTCTCCCTTCCATTCTTGCAAGTTATATTTAGTACCTACTATGAAATTTAACGCTCCGCACTTTATGACTCATTATTCTACACACTTTCAAACCCTTTGATACACACATTGTATCATTAATACCCTATGAAGAAATCTAGTTCCATGGGTCATACTTGACTACCGAGGGTATAATTCTAACATGAACCTCACATTATTCATAATTCACACTCAGTGCTTCATGTTATGTCTTTCTAGCATATTTTCACATTACCTCGATGACACACTCTTGTTCTATGGTTCATTCTTGACTATTGAGGGTTCTTATAAATGAACCTCATCTCATACACATCTCTTTGGAGGGAAAATTTCTCATGTTATCTTCATAATTTGTATTCCATGCCATTATACTCATACATTGCATTTTCATATCTTGGTTTCATCTACTCTTGCTATCTTATTTTATTTACATGTTACACTATGTTTTCCATGCTAAACATGATTCTTCGTATATCACCATCTTTTTATATATACACATGTATGTTCACTTGGTCTTTTGTGGTGAATTCATATCTCTTAGATGTTATTACACACTACAATGATGCTTGACAAATCGTACATTTTACCGTTCCATTGATGCTTATGGGGAATCTAATTTCACTATTACCACATTATACACACTTAAGGTCTTTAAAAACACTTCTAAAACTATTCTTGATTCCCTCACAACCTCTGATTACCATATTTAAATGAAATTCAGGACATTCAAATGAGGGTCTATAAATAAGGAAAATAATTCTTTCTCATACTTTTCACATCCTTTCAAATTTTCATTTGAACTTTTCCCATGTCGTTCTCGCACCTCTCCTAACCATTTTCTTATCCTTCCTATGCTTTTTCCTTACTATGCTTTACTTATCATTCATATTCTTTTTCCATCTTCCCGCCTTTTTTGCACATGTTTTGGCCTTTAGTGCCAAGACTACCTTGCCTAGGTGGTAGTTCAAACCGCCACCAAAAACAAGGAGGTAGTTCTGAAATTGTCACCTTGCATAGGGCTTACGATCCTTCCCACTTTTTCTAGAATCCCTCATGTATGTTTTAACATGTGACAGTTCACTTAATTTTGTATTTTGCATGCATCCGTGAGCCAAATTTTCTAAAATTAGATTTGATTACTTGTTCTCCTTCCTCCTATTTTTTAATAGATTTAATTAGAAGGAACTGCTCCTTCTTGCCTTAAACTTGAAGGCACATCCCATCCTCCATTCCTATATATTCCATTCTTGTATTCAAGAAAAAGGCCTAAGAATTTTTGTGTATCTTGCATTGTATTACTTCAAGTAGGATCTTGCTAGGAATTGCATAGCCAAGCTCGATCTCGTGTTATCTCTCTTCTACTTGTATTACATCCGGATTGCCATCAAGTTGTCATTGCTCAAGCACTATCCTCCTATTATTTTTCTTGCATTCCCAATCCCTTAGACTCACATGAACACTTGGATAAAGAAAGGAACATACTGAGGGGAAAAATAAAGATGCAACCAGTTTTCCAAAGCTCTTGCTTGTCTAGGTTAGAATTGTGTGTTTGTTTACCTCGCTTTGTTGAATTGTCAACTTCAAATCACTAGTTTTAGTTACATATCAAATAGAATAGAAAATCATTCATTTCAATAAATTAGTCAATCACAAGTAGATCAAATCATTAGTAAGCTTGCCCCCTTTAACATTACCAGGGAAGTTGTGGGGAACAATAGCCCCTTTTAGGTTCATGATTTGTTCTTCACCTCTGAGGTAGGGTCTGAAGGGTTGTTTATTGGATTAGGTTATCTGTTTTAGATTAGATTCATACATTTACACAAGTAACTAGCTACATTCAGCCGATTTCTTGTCTTTAGTTTATTTATTAGATTAGAACACATTGCTTAAAAACTAGAAAAGAACAAAAATATTTCCTTTGGTAGATTAGTTTGCTTTTATTGCTTTGATCTGTAATATTGTGAAAAATCCAAAAACATAGATTATATTTCCTTCAGTAATTATTTTTCTTATCAAAAATCATTTTATTTCATTCTGTATGACCATCAATGGTCCACAACAAGAAAATACATACAGTTGTGATCCCTTGGTCCCACAACCCAATGGGCCGAATTGATAACTGAAATTGATACCAGTTTACATTTGATTGTCTTACGCACACCCGCAACTTTCGCTGAGAAAATAAAACAACTCAATACACTAAAAATCTCTACTAATAAATCAAATGACTATTGGAATACTCCTAGCAATAGGGTTTGATTATGCACATGAATATTAAAGGGCCACATCATCCATGAGTCTTTGGTTGTGATCCTCAGGTCCCACAACCCAATAGGCCTCGCTAGTCGGGCTTAGACATCGACACTAGTTTGTGTACATTATTATTCGATCTTCACCACTTCCATGATCGGGGGATAAATTTTAGTGTCAAATGTTCCCTAAACCTCCCTAAAAATTCCTGTGTAGAAGATCATCTCAAGAGCTTTCCAACGACTATGAGAACATGACAAACGGACATCGGGAGCTCTAGTTATGTCCGGTCAAAGTTCAGACAGTGAGAAAGTCAACTCTGGTCAACTGGTCAATATTGGACCAATGGCACTGTGACACATGGAAAAAAGGCAAAAGGGAGTTGTTTGTTGGTTTTGATCACCGGTCTTCGATGAGTGTAAAAATGGTGCACGGGAACAAGAGGCTCAACTTTTATTACGGAGGGGAGCCCGCCGCCGTGTGGACTATGGTATTATCGCCAACGTGGTGGGTCCACAAGCCACCATGTGGCTTGCCACCACTCGTCGAATTTGCTCGATTTTCCTATCAAGGGATGACATTGAGCTATTTAGCTGAGTCATGCAAGGACCGAGTTAATTATTTCTACACACATTGTATGGGTCGAAATTATATTAACTTGGTAAATCCACTTTCCAAATGCCACGCATATATGCCAAACCGCAATATATATTAATGTTTATACATTAGTATAACCACATAATCCTCCACTTACCTACTAAACCACCAACATTAAGCCATGCATGGATGTTCCACGTGGAAGGAAGGAGTGAAGCGGTTGTAGTGGAAGCTTCCACGTGAGGAGAAAGAGGTGGGGGTGGTTAAGCCCATGTGGTCCCATGACCACTTCACACAATGCGTGGAAAGGCTATTTAAAGCCTAAGATTTTATCAAACCCACCAAATATGGGACTTTATCCCATTAAAAATTTCATGCCCAAAATTTGGGTTTTAATCCCACTAAAAAATGCATCCGCCACTATGGCATTTAATCCCTTATCAAATGCTTAGCCACCGAATTGGAACCTTGGCTATGCCCCTAAGCCATGTATGGATATCTATAATAGGAACCAGTCATAAGTGCATTCTCAAATGTCATACCAGCTGGAAATGCAACGTTCCCTAGCTCCATACCTTTAATTCCATATCAAGGTAATCAACTCCTCTATGTACACATGTATTCTAAATCTCTATAAAGGTACACGTATACTTACACGGTCGGTATGGACAACCGCAGGGATTCCATACACACTAAAAATGTCTATGTTGTCCCATTTGAGTAACCGATATAGCCCCCACTTCCCAATAAGGATCTTCAATGGTGGAAACATACGCAATGGGGACCTATTCTAAATATCTCAAGGAACCCCTAGACTTCTCTATTCAGATAGTTATGCTTCGAGACCCTTTCTTGATCTTTTGAAATTCAAAGGGGAGGGTGATCCTAATGCCCATATCAAGGCTTATGCATTGGCCATTTGAAACCTTCTCCCATGAGACACAGTTGTTGTAAAAAAATTCCATAAGATGCTAGAAGGTATTGCTCTCGACACGTACTATAGGATACCGGAGGCTTCAATACACTCATTCAAGAAACTTGTATCATAATTTATTAAAGATTTTGATATGAATAAGATTTTGAGAATAGGAATCAAGGAATTATTTCATATTAAGTAAGAACACAATGATTCTGTTGTCCACATTATTCAAAGGTGGTGATAAGTTCTCTACTCCTCTGTAAGCACTCCAAATATGGATCAAACATAATTTTTTGATTTGTTCCTCCACTCTCTCAATAGGAGACAAAGGAATAGGTTCAAAATTTCCCGCTAAGGAGCTATGAAGAGGTGCTAGAGGGTGCTCTTCAAATTGACCAAGAATCCATTGATAGTGGTCGTAAGACTTATGGAGCTAATGGAAGGTTAGTCACCCCTAATCAAAATAATCCCAGTTACTCCAACAACATGAATAACAACCAAGGACCAAAAATCCTTAATAAGAATCATGGGGTCATGATAGATGGAGTGACAAACCAACCTAAGAAACCTAATGTTGTTAATTCTCCCAATACTTCTACTTCAAACAACCACAATAAAAATGAAAACAATCAAATGAACAATAAATTCTCACCCTTAGTTAATGATGTAGATTTTAACCACCACCACCACCAACAACAACAACCCAAACAATCAAAACAAACATAGACCCAAGGCCCTAACCAATACCCAAGTGGATATCCAAACCAATTTCAAAACCAAGGGCAAGGGTTCCTGAATTTTAACAATAACAATCAACATCTAAACAATAACCATAATTTTGGGCCGCAACAAGGTGCAAACCAAAGGCCTCAAGATTACGATCCTGATTTATACTATGGTTTCCATAGGGTTTGTGGGCATGATGCAAGAACATGCCATGATTGTAACAAATTTTTATAGCATTTTCTAGAGGACCAAAGATAGTTATTTGTTGACATGTTTTTGGTGAACCCAACAACACCCACTCAAAACACCTACATGGGACCAATATCTCCACAAAACACACCACTTGGGATCTTTAATGATCCTCTCCCCACATGTCCAAAAGATGGTAGAATAGATCCTAATGGTTCAAACAAGGGTATTGTAATAGGTTCTCGATGATCGTAAAGCCTCAAATTCATCAAACCCACTAGTGGCACCTCCTTTGGATGGTCACCAAAAAACAAAAATTATGGGGTTGGTAGAGTTGGACACTGAACCAAAAATTAACGTTGCCACTATAACTAGGGATTATTTTTCATAGCCTATTCTGATCTACCTAGCTACATCGAGATGACATTCACGATATACTAAGCAAGCCAGTAGGAGATTACGATTTGATCAATGAATTAACTAAGACAATCTCACAAATTTCCTTCTTAGATATGTTAAATAATTCCCCTGCTCACAGGGCCTCTCTACTAGAAGCATTGTGTCTTGTTCATTTGGCTAATGTCACCCCTCCTCCAAAAGCACAAATAATCCATGTGGAATTTGATGTTTATCCCTAGGAAATCCTGAAAGAGATGTTGGATTTGTGTTCAATATCAACAAGATGCCCATAGATGCTAAAATAGTTTGTAGAGGTGATTCGATGTTGTTTTTACAAGTCTAGATTTACAACAACTATGTAAAGCATGTGATGATTGATGATGAGGTAACAGTCAACATAGTTCCCTTCTATTTCTTTCAAAAACTAGGGTACAGAGAGACCAATTTCTCTTTGACACTAAATATGCTAAGGGGCTATGATAGCCTTAAAGAAACGTCAATCAAAACTATAGTGTTGTTGGTCACCCTTGGACCTAAGACGGTATTGACTGAATTTTATATTATAGATTGGGAAACCAACTATAATATGATCCTTGGTCATCCTTGGATTCATCGCATGAAGGTGATTCCCTCCACTTTGTTTCAGGAAGTTAGGTTCCTACATTTATGGAAGGTTTTTATGGTACAAGGTGATCCAAAACCCTTTGACATACACCTAGCCAATTTAAAAAGAGGCTAGGGGTCCACTCTGAGTTTGAGCTTCCTACAAATCATTTAAATAAACCTACAATCTTAGTACCATAGGAAAATTTATTTCTTGCAACGGAATTAGAAGTCACAGGTTTGATCGAAGGAATTATGATAGTCAAAGATGACACCGTCATCGTAGAGACAATATCATTAGGACTGTGACAAAGATTGTCAAGCTATTAAATAAATATTTACCAATTCCCCTTCCTTTCAATTCTATGGGCATGGGACATACCCTAGGACTCGCTTCTCTCCTAGCAAATGAGGTTTTTATGGTTGAGGTAACTGAAGTGTAGGAGAAATATTCAAAGGATGGTTCAATGTCTATTTTTCCAAGTAATTGTTAGAATCTCCATTTTGATGGAGCCAAGTGTCATATTGGCGTTGGGGTAGGTGTGATTCTTACCTCTCCCGAGGGAAGGATTCTACCTTTTTCCTTCAAGTTAAAATTTGAGTGCATAAATAATGGGGCTGAATACGAAGCCATTCTACTTGGTCTCATCGTAGCTGAAAGAATGGGTGCTCTTAATATCAGGGTGTTGGGTGATTCACAAATAGTTTCAAATCAAATATCTAAAGTGTATGAGACTAGATATGAGCATTTTTAACTTTACAAAATAGTAGTTTTGAACTTAACAAATATTTTGACTTCATATCAATCGAGGCAATTCCATGAGACCAGAATCTCCTTGCAGACTCAATCGTAACATCCACTTCTCGCTTTACTCCAAGCGGTGAGTTGGAAGATTCAAGCTTCATGGTCTTAGTTCGTGTAGAACCTTTGGTCTATAAGACACTGATAACTCCAATGTTGACATACGTAGAGACTGAGAGTGATTCTGTCATTACAAATCATGTTGACATTGACAAAGTAACTCTAGAATATCTAAACGCTCTCACAGAGCTACATCTTACACATCATGAGGTTAATATTTCTCTAATTCCACACTCTTCTTCCTATTTTGGAAATCCCATGATAGAGTCTTCCTTGGGAGGAACTTGAAATTTTTGAGGTGGCATAAGAGGGGGATTTAGAGTTACCTCTGCCCTACTTGAGTTTGAGGAAGGCAACACCTCCTTAATCAAGGGAACAATTGATATAAATATCGGGACTAAGGAAGAAGAAAATATTTTGAAGCTAGGGTCCTCTTTAACTCCGAAGAGGCTGAAATACATACCCGTATTCTCAAGGAACAACAAAAGGCATTCACATTTAATTACAAGGAAATGATAGGGATGACATCACACATTACAGTCCACAATCTCGCTACCAAACCAGATGCAAAGCTGATTAAGAAAAATGGAGGCCCATGAAGCCAAAAGTGGCCCTCATGGTGAAGGAAGAAGTGATGAAACTCCTTTAGGTGGGATTCATCAAGCCAGTTGACTGCTCTCAATGGGTATCTAACATAGTCCCCATTCTCAAGAAAAATGGGTAGATCTGCATTTGCATAGAATTTTAGGATATAAACAAGGCTTCTCCCAAGGATGTTTTCCCATTACCATCCATCGATGCTATCATTGATGCAACAACTAGTTTCGAGTTGTTTGTCTCTTAGAGATGAATTTTATGGGTATAATAATATCAAAATATATGAAGAGGATTAGGAAAAAATCACGTTTATAACTCCTTGGGGAACCTATTATTTTGCAGTCATGCCATTCAAGCTTAAGAACGTTAGATCTACGTACTCAATGAGCAATGAATTATATATTACACTATGTTATACATAAGTTTGTGGAATCCTATGAATGAACTACTAGCTAAGGCTAGAAAGTGTTGCAATCACCCAGGTGATTTGTATCATCCTTTTATGCTTAATTGAATACGGTGTCACATTGAATCTGGAAAAGTGTGTATTTGGCATAACAAGAGGCAAGATTTTTGGGTACTTCATATCTTCATGAGGAATTGATGTAAACCCAAATAAAAATATGAGTTGTATTGGAAATGATTCCACAAACAGATGAGTCTGGCATCAAATATTTTCTTGGAAAACTTGGGGCAATCCAAAGATTTATCCCTGACTTGACCTTTTGTTTTCACACATTCAAAATTTTTAAAAAAGTATTATATCATTTATTGGAAAAAATAATGCAACGGGCCTTTGAGGCAATTAGACAATTCTTATTGTTCCTCCCATGTTAATGCCACCTAAATGGATCACCATTTGATCTTGTATTCATGAGCTACGGATGTTTTGCTAGCCTACATGTTGGCTCAAGAGGATGATGATAAATGAGAGCGTGCAATCTATTTTATTAGTCAAATGTTGCTTGATTATGAGACACGTTACACCTGTGGATAAAAATTCCTTGCCACAGTCTTTGTAATAAAACGCTTAAGACATTATATGTTGAATCAAGAAACAAAGGTTATTGTTAAGTCAAATCACTTACGCACATTCCTCATGTAAGGATCCTTATCTAAGAAGGTCAGGTGCTTCATAACTCTGATGGGTGAATTTGAGTTAATGTTTTTTAATCATAAATCCGTCAAAGGAAAAATCATTGTGGATTGGTTAGCTAATAATCCGTTAGATGGAGGTGATCTGGTAGATCTAGACTTCCCGATGAGTGTGTGTACTTCATTGAGACTAGGCCCCCCATTTCTGTATGTCCATGGTATACCAACATCATTAATTTTATAGTGGACCATACGTATCCAGAAGGGGAAACATCTCAACAAAGAAGGTAGTTACGTGTCATTGTCATTAAGTATGTTATCAGTAGAGAAGTTTCTCTATCGCAGGCCTTCGATGCAATGTTGTTAATATACGTTAATGCAAAATAATTCAAAATATTCTTTATGAGTCACATAACGAAGTATTTGGGGGTCACTTTTGCAGCCACACTACTACTCGGAAGATACATCAAATGGGCTATTTCTGGCCCACTCTAGAACATGACGTAGTAGAGTTTGTGCATAGATGCCATAAATACCAATATTTTTTCCAGGAGATCCACATACTGGCACAAGCTTTTAACCAATCACAACCCCATGGCCCTTCTCCATGTGGGACCTGGATTTAATAGGGAAATTATCTCCCTCATCAAAAAATGGCCATAACTTCATTATCACAGACACATAGTACTTTACAAAGTGGGTAGAAGTCGTGCCTCTTACCATTATACCTGTGTCGTGATCACCGAGTTCATCTTAAACTAGATCATTTGTAGGTACAGTGTCCCACAAGTCATTATCTCGAATAATGACATGTCTTTCAAAAATGACGAGGTGCGTGAATTATGTGTAAATTTCAAGATAAGTCATCACACAACTTCTCTTTATTATCCTCAAGCCAATGGATAGGATGAGGCTATGAATAAAACATTAAAGTCCATCCTCCTTAATACCGTTAAGGAGAACAAACGAGATTGGCATTTAAATATTTTTCCAGCCTTATGGGCCTATCGATGTTAGTTAGAACACCAACAGGGCAACCCCTTTTCTTTGGTATTTAGTGTGGAAGTAGTTTTACCACTCGAGGTTGAAATACCAAGTCTCTGTATTTCACTACATGAAATCTTGGGAGAAGAAGGCTATAGGGAAGAGTGAATCTCTCAGTTATAAAGTCTTGATGTGGTTAGACTCAATGCTTAACAATGGCACAACGTTTATGCTAACCGGATGGCTCAAAAATATAATAAGAAGGTTTACAAGCGTGAAATATATGCGAGAGATTTGGTATTAAGACTTGACAGCAAATAGACAAAAAAATGGATAGGGAAGGAAATTCAGACCTAGGTGGTTGGGTCCATATCGAGTAGTAGAAGACTACAAAAATGGGGCATTTTACCTGTGTACACTAGAGGGTGAGGAGTTTAATGAATCTATAAAATATCTTCACCTAAAGAGGTATTACGCATGATCCATTAGCATTTTCATATGTACATTACTACATCTGCATCACACTTTCATTTGCCATCTCATTCTATAAAATTTGTGATCAAGGGATTTATTCTTATAAAGAACTCCTAAAAATTTCTAAAAACATTGGTAAAACATTCAAATCATGTCGCTCCAAATTTTCATGGCATCATCAATTTTTTTCAAATCATTTCATTAGTTCAAGCAGGATAAGACAAAGGTTTGACCTTGATCATACTAAGGCCTACATACTTGGTTCTACTTATAGTCTCTTTCTAGATTAGGTTTTTTTTGCTATAGTCTGTTCTAGAAGCTTCATGGTGTCACATCTATCCCATAAAAATATCTTTGGAAACAAAAACTTACTAAATTTTTTTCCTAGATGAATAAGTCAAATGTAAATCCATAGAAATTTTTTATTTTACACATTTATTTTCCCTACCAACCTTTGGTTTTGAGCCCGCATCTCTTACTAGTGATGTAGGGTTGGGAAAGGAGATAAATTCCCTTACTCACCTATTCCTTGTCCATGGTGATAATCCCACGCTTCCTACTTGTAGCATGGGGCAAGGTGTAGGGGGTCTATTTGATAAACTTTAAAGTTACAAATAATTCACTCAAATGTTGTGAAATCATAAGTCAAAAGCAAAGTGAGTTATATGTCCAAAAATCCAAAAGATTTTAAAACCCCAAAACCATATTTTTTCAACCAAGTAGCCATATACGTATCTAAGTCTAGATAAACCGGAAAGTAAATAAAATTTCGTGCTATGAGGTAACTTAAGTAGGGTGAGGTTTTAGTGTCTCAAATTGGTCTTGTCAAACCATTTTCTTTCCCTCATCAATACCATTCAACATATTTTCATAACTTATGCCCTTTCTGGCTCTTGGTGTTGAGCCTTCACATCCTACTGGTTCTATGGGGTCAATATTGCGGCAAGTACATTTTCTTATCATATCACTGTATCACCACATTTTTCCAAGATAATATGAAGTATCAAATATTTCTTAAAGAAACTAAAGTTCAAACATCACATTATGTTTGTATTATCATATATCAGCATTATAAAATACAAAAAGAAATCACTCTATTATCATTTCACATCCATTGCATGCATTTTGAAAAGCATAGAAAAGCATAAATTCTAAACATCTAGATTACTAATGAGAACTAAATCAAAAGAAAGTCAACTCAAATACAATGGATTACCGAACCAAAAATAAGGGTATGTATATATCATAGTGAGTCAAGTCTTTGTACAATGCCATCACATGCTAGGGGCATGGTCAAAACACTTGCAATGAGCCTAAAATATTAGAAAATAATCGTATAGTGATAAAAAAAATGGCACCAAAGAAATAAATGGCCCAATGGCCTATCAACCCCTGTGGGATCCATTAGATGGCACACAACCACATCCAAGGCTCTTGTTGTGGCTTTGAAAATGCTAAGAGTGAACTGAATGGTGTGAGTGCTTGTGATGGTGGCTATGGGCTATGGTCTCGCATACAAAAATGGATCCTCCTCATCGATGCTCAGTAGCCTCATATTCAGCCATCGTAATATGAAGGGAGGTCACCACCTATGCTATCCTCCAAATAGGACAAAACACATCAGTGTTTCTATCGATAGCTAGCGGCTGACCCGAATCATCAGTTAGCTCAACTTGGGTCTTCCCCGAGGAGATCAGCATGGTTTCCATGCATACCCATTGATGAGCTCTCTCCACTCCTGTGCAGTCACTGCAAGAAGAGAAGGAGTAGAAGAAAAAAATTTAGAAAAATGCAAAAGGAAAATAAAAATACAATATCAAAACTAGGGTTTCAAATTAACAAAGGCAAGAGAAGAGTGTCAAACATACTCGGATCTTCGGGCATTTAGGTAGGGTTAGTGATTAATGCTTACAATTTTGTTGGTGGTTGTGGGGCCTCCCCAAAGCCAAAGGCCAAACTCTATTTGATCATGGACTCATCGTCCCCCTCCCCACCTAGAGGAAATGACTCCTTTGAGACTAAGGTCTCTCTCTCTACACTGGCCTCCTCGTGTGTAGCTCTCAACATCTCCTGAGTGTCATGCCACTCAGATCACTCTCCTTCTCTGCCATATGAGATTCCTTGCTAATCTAGGCACCCCCTCTAGAGACTCATTTAAGAAAAAAAAATTGAAAATAATCCCCCCTAGGTGAACTTTTCAACATTTTTACATTTAGGTTATAAAAAGACAAAAGTGAAATAAACCAACCTTTGACCATGTTGGTCGATCTCCTACATGTGGAGGCCTGATCACTATTCTACAAAGGCCATTTCAGCTATAATCTAGTTAGAAACAATCAACGTGAATCTAGAGTTCCAAATTTGCCAAATTAACAATGCACAAATGAATTGAAAAGTGAGTTTGTTTATATATATATATATATATATATATATATATATTATTTTTTTTAACCTCATTTTGAGTGTATGTGTTCACAGGGCTGGAGTGTTGGCATAGGTATATTTCTATATCCCCACACAAATGGTAAGTCCTCTTATCGTTTTGATTTAGTGTTTATTTTTCAATATTTTATCTATCTGCACTTGAGTCTTCTTTTTATGCCATACTCGACTCTAATTTTTATGCCTTTTCATGGCTAAGACACTTCTCTGAGGGGGAAATATGTACGCACCCAAAATTACATGTGCTACATTGTCGGAAAATGGTTACAAAAGTCCCCAATGATGATTCAAGTCCTTTCAAGAAGGTGTTTGAGCTCTAATTTCCATTCGTAGTGTATATTTTTCACCTAGATGTCTTTACTTATCCTTCCCATGATTTTTATATCTTCTTGCCTCTTTCTACACATGTTTTGGCCTTTAATGCTAAGATCGCCACCCTACCTACGTGGCGCTTCAAACTTCCGCCTAAAATAGGATAGCGGTCCCGAAACCATTACCTTGTGTAGGGTGGCAATCTTGCCCACTTTTTCTAGAATCCCTCATGTGTGTTTTAACATGAAAAGTTTCACTTAAATTCATTTTTACATGCATCTATGACCCAAATTGTCTAAAATTAGCTTTGATTTCTTAGTTCTCCTTCCTCCTTTTTAAAAATAGATTTAACTAGTTGGAACTGCTCCTTGCCTTGAGCTTGAAGGAATCCCTCATCCTCCACTCCTATATATTCCATGCTTGTATTCAAGAAAAAGGATTGAGATTTTTGTGTATCTTACATTGTATTGTTGCTATGATCTTGCTAGGAATTACATAGCCAAGCTCCGATCTCTTGTGTTATCTCTCTTCTACTTGCATTACATCCAGATTGCCATCAAGTTGTCATTACTCAAGTGATATGCTCCTGTTGTTATTCTTGCATTCCCAATCCCTTAGAATCACATGAACACTTAGAGAAAGAAAGGAACATACTGAGGGGATAGATACAAACACAACCAGATTTGCCAAAGCTCTTGCTTGTCTAGGTTGGAATTATGTGTTTGTTTGCCTCGTTTGTTGAATTGTCAATTTCAAATCACTAGTTTCAGTTACATATCAAATAGAGTAGAAAATCATTCATTTCAATAAATTAGTCAATCACAAGTAGATCAAATCATTAGTAAGATCTCCCTTTAACATTACCATGGAATTTGTGGTGAACAATAGTGCTTTTCAGTGGTCATGATTTGTTCTCCACCTCGAGGTAGGGTTCGAAGGGTTTTGATTGGATTAGGTTATTTATTTTAGATTAGATTAATAAATTCATAGAAGTAACCAACTACATCCGGATGATTACTTTTCTTTAGTTTATTTATTAGATTAGAATGCATTGCTTAAAAATTAGAAAAGAACAAAAATATTTCCTTTAATAGATTATTTTTCTTTTATTGCTTTGATCCGTAATATTTTGAAAAATCCAAAAACATAGATTAGATTTCCTTCAGTAATTATTTTTCTTATCAAAATATTTTTATTTCATTATGTATGACCATAAACGGTCCACAATAGGAAAATACATATAGTTATGATCCCTTGGTCCCACAACCCAATGGGCTAGAATTGATAACCGACATTGATACCAATTTACATTTGACAATCTTACACACACCCACAACTTTCACTAAGAAAATAGAACAACTCGAATACAAAACATCGCTGCTAATCAAACCTATGACTATTGGACCACTTTTGGCAACAGGGTTTGATTATGTGCATGACCATTTAAGGGCCACAACCTCCATGATTCTTTGGTTGCAATCCTTAGGTACCACAACCCAATGGGCCTGCTATTCAGTTAGACATTGACACTTGTTTGCATGCATTAGTATTCATATCTTCACCACTTCCACCATATATGATTGGAAAAAATTCGTTACTAAACATAGAATTCAATTAGGCTAAGAATTTCTAGACCAGACCAGAAAATCACCTATAAATACATGTGGCTCCATCATGCCTCTTATTCTTACTTCGATGACCTTGTCTAGAAATCTATACGAGGTGCCCACAGTCATTTTCTCATGTTCAACAACCAACAAACAAAATCTTGGTAGAGGTTGACATTGAATTGAGCCTACGAGTGGCTATTATCTTAGATTGAGCCATCATAACACTTCAAGTTAGGTGAGCATTATTTTCCTTAAACTCGCATATCCCGACATTATGTGTTGAAGATATAAGATTACCCAATTAGCTTGATCCCTCCACTACAATCACATTCACACTCATTCTAAACTAGCTGTCTTGATATGACCTTGAGAGCGCGGGTGTGAATAAGGTCACGTGTTAATTTTCTCGTTATACAATTACAACGCGTGCCATAATAATTGGATGAAATAGTTGTCTTTCTACGTATAGGTAGGGCACCAAAAGGAATGAAATCCTTAGAGAAGAAACAAATTTCCATTCACATGGCATTGTTTATTTTGATTAGTAGTGACTTGTAAAAGTTAGGCCAAGATGAAGTATTACGCTGTTGTGTACTAGAACATGAGCGCATAAATATCATGGAAGAGGATCATGGTGGCATTGTAGGTGGGAATTATGCAGGTGACACCACCGAATGCAAGATTCTACTTACTAGATTATGGTGAGAGACTCTCAGATAAGGATTTTAAGGCATATTGCAAGGCCTGCTATCACTCACAACACCTTGGAAAACTAGGAAAAAAATTAAATTCTTGTAAGACCTATTCCTAGTCCATAACCATTTGATAAATAGGGTATATATTTTGTGGATCCTATTTCACTAGCCGTGCATAGGACTGGATCATGTTATATCATCACTTACATAGATTACCCGATAAGGTGGGTAGAAAGCAACACCTATAAAGGATTGTATGAGCTACAATAATTAGGTTTCTATGGGAAAATATTATTATAAGGTATGGATGCCTCATTGAGTTTGACCAATGATAGGGACACACATTTTTTGAAAGAGAAAATCATAATTCTATTGGATGAGTTCATGATTACACACCATAATACTACACCATATCATCCTAAGACAAATGGGATTGCTGAGGATTTTAACAAGATTTTGAGCCAGACACTGACAAAAAATTGTGATGTTGGAAGAAAATATTGGGATGATAAATTTTTTGTTGTACTTTGGGTGTATAGAACAACATATAAGATGTTAAACAAGGACACACCCTTTCAATTGGTGTTTGGCATAGAAGCAATTATTCCTATGGAATTCATGTTACCTTCTTTACATATTGCATGCACTAGAGGTCTAGCTGATGAACAAGAATTAGAAGAAAGAATTGAAAAGTTGATTGAGTTGGATGAGTGACGAAAATAGCATGTTGGAGTCGAAGCAAGAAAAATATAGGAAGAAAGAATGGCATGATAAGAACATCAAATAAAAAAAATATTGAGATATGACAGATGGTGCTTCTTTATGATTCTAAGTTTCGTAACATCCAGAAAAATTATAGTACATTGGTAAGGACCATATGTTATCACTTACATACTTTAAATTGGATCTTGTCGAGTTAGAGGCACTTGATGGAATATGGTTACCTAATTACTTCAACAGAGTAGGTTGAAGCCCTACTATAAATAATTATTCTTGGTGTTTGTAATTAAGTAGCGTTTCCATTTATTTTAGGTTTTCCTTTATGTATTCCTTTAATGTATTTCCTTCTTCATCACTATGCTTTGTCAATTTAGTTGGTGTTTTGTGTAATAAGCATGTTTGCGCACTGGAAGCTAATTACCATTTGAAGAATTTTTATGCATAGAGGATTGCACATACCATTTTTGTGGGGTGGCTATTGAAAAATGGGTACACATAAAGGAACAAACTGTTACATGTGTTATTTAAGTTTGGAGAGTTGGTGGAAAGAAGATTGCTTTTAAATAAGGACCATAGATGGAGATAAATGAAGGAACAATATAACGCAAGGTAAATAGTGGCTATGGAGACTAGTAAGAGAAGGTGCAATGGCGAGGTACTCAGGAGCATGGAAGCACCCTGAAGAGAAGTTTGTAACCAAAAGGTAGGAAGGTGTGCTAGAAAGTTATAGCTAAGACGTGAATATGTACTTTGCATGTAGTATTGTGAATATGGTCAATTAATGAGAGGATTGTTGGTAGGTGCGGGAGCAATAAATGTACCAACTTTTTGATAATCTATATAAGGATGTGATGTGAGTTATTTTTATTATTATGATCCCAAGAATTTGAACGATCTAAGTGTGACCAAGATGAGTGAAGAGTCTTGAGGTGTGAAGAGTATGAAACAAGACATGGAGAGTAGATTTGTGCATATAAGAAGCTTGCGTCCCCATTGGTGAAGGGTTTGAGTGAAGTATACATGTTGCAGTAAGAGAGCTATGACATGTGGTTTCAAACTAGAGCATGAAAACTCAAGCTAGTGTTTGTATTTGTTCACTACGAGTAAGATAAAAACTTGAGATTTGACAATGGCACCAAAGAAAACACCTATTACAGGAGCCAAAGGAAATAAGAAAGTGGAGGCAGAAGTTGAAATTTCTCCCGAGATTATTTCTTAGAGATGTAGTATCCATAAGGTGTGATAATCAAAAAGAGTGGTATTCCCACGTACACACTACAAGGTCGCTGATTATTACCACCACACCTCCGATAGTAAGAATTAATTAGATGTGTTGTTGAGTACAAAGACCAAAAAGCACACAATGAAGGATATGTTGGTATATGATGACCCCGGGAGAAAAATTTAAGACAAGTAGGAGTGTACCATTTGTATGAGCTCTAATACTTTGGAAAGTATGAACCTCTTTACCATTTTCTAATGAGCAGATTTCATGAGGATTTCTTCTATTTTTCCGGAAGAAGGATAAGGATTACAACAACGTTGATCTCGACACTAACAAGGTTAAAGGGGACATGCAGACCTTAAAAATTACCTAACTAATAAAGAAAGAATCATGAAAAAATAAAAGGAACTGGGTATACAAATTTTCCACACGGAATGGACATCAATAAACTAAAGAAGTACCCAGTGGTACAAGAAACTACACATTTGGTGACCAAGTTGAATGATCAGGAGAGATGGTCATAGGTGAATACAATGTGGCTCCATGTTGTAAGGAATATGTCATAGGGGGTAGTCTATAACATAGCAGGCTACATTATGGAGACCATTTTCAAGGAAGCGCACACCTATGAAAGAATCAATTTTGGTGCTATCTTGTTGTCACTAGTATTTGTGGAGATTGGAGTGCCTGATGGGCCAAAAGACAAGATTTGGGAGTACTCCTTAGAGAATAATTACCTCATAGAGAGGTTCGTGAAGTATTTATGCAAAGGGGAAATGAGTGGGCCATTCAAACAGAGGATGGAGATGTGGTATGAAAAGCTCCGTGCGGAATTTGAAGAGGAGTGGTGCATTCCTAAGGAATTACCGTTAGTGGTGGGTAAGGAAGTACAATTTGTAGTGTACCAACATTATTGGATCAAGAAATTTTCTATGAGGGATGGCACTTGGATCCCATGATGCAAACTATTGTATGCCTTCATAGGGCACTACTTCTAGGCATCATTCCATCATTTCACTAATGCATGTCTACTGAATTTTAATGTGGATAAGGTAGATTGTGAATACCACACTTTGAGAAAAACATATATACATCTAGGCCGGATAACATATATTGAAAGGCTCATATCAAACATTATAAACATGAAGCTTATAAGCTTGGCTATTGGGGATAGTGGAGCTGCACTTGTATACCTTCAACTTAAGCCTAAGTTAGAGGGTAACAAGTATGTAGAAAATGAGTTCGCGCTCCCAGGGCCACCAAAAGGTAAGCATATGGTGGAGAACGTGCCATCCCCACAACCTATAGAAACCATAGTAGTGGATGAAGAGGAAGAAGGGTATGAAGATAGTGGTGGCTTGGTACATAGAGGTCGGAGGTAGCCTATAGAAAAAATGGAGACTGAGCATGCAAGTACCCCACCACAGTACAAGAAGAAGAAGAGGACTTGGAGGTAGTCTAAGGAGAGCATTGTTTCAAGAGGGTGTTCAGAAGAATAAGAACACAAAGCATGGGAACTCCACAGTTAGTACAAAGATCACCATGAATCTCTCCACATAAAGAGGGATTTTTGAAAAAAGGAGAAAGTTTTAGTTGAATGAGGAGGTGGAGGAGTCTAAAGAGAGAACACCTGGAACTCTTGTACCACTAGAGGATGTGGAAGAACCCAAGGATGAAGAAGGAGTAAAGGAGACAAGAAAAACAAAAAAAGATACTTCTCGGACATGGATGATCCAACTCCAAACCTTAGTGCTCAAGTTCCTAAGGGGACAAGAACAAAGAGAGCAAGTGGGGAATATGTTGCACCGAGAATGGGTTATGAAGAGGACACAGTAAAATTTTCGTGCCCGATTCTAGAATATAGTGGGCCTCAAGGACTTGTATGGATGGGAGTTGATGGACCTTGACATGGAAACCATGCACACAAGGAAACAATTGTCATGGTCCATGCAAACAAACATGGACAAGCTTGATTTTGATGTATATGAAGAGTCCTGTGTGTCAAGAAGAATGAGAAAGGCAGCACAAAATTGGAACATAACTATCAAGCCCACTATTATGTCTAATGAACATGTGAGTAATGCCTTGGTGAAGGTATCTACATAGGTGGCGTGTAGATGGCACACAAGAATGTGGATAAAGCTACAATTATTAGAGTGTTAAGAGAAGATATCAAAGCTAACGATGAAAAAATAACACATCTGAAAGGAGAAAAGGATCTAGAGGAAAAAGAAGAATGGGTTTCTCATCATGATAGAAGAGGACATTAATGCGATCATGTCTTGCAAGCAAGACCACACCTAGAGTCCAAGGTACCCAAAAATTTCCCTTCAGCTATGCATTATGTGCGTACCTTAGTTGATTTGGTGCTTGCGAGAGTAAGGGCTTCAATGGTTAGAAAGATTTCATCTTATGAAGCATTACTCCAAACCTTACAAGAGGAGATAAAGAAAGTAGACCATGCATTGAATATATGTGCAGCTCTAGAGGCAGTAATAAGAATCATGACCATGGTAGAAGACAATGAAGTCCTGAAGGCCATGAAGGATGATACTTTAGGGTGCATAGAAATATTAGAGATAGTAAAACCAAAGTGTGATCCCCTTACAGTGGCCCAAGAGCCTCATAAGGATAGGCTAGATGAAATTGGAAAGTTTATAACATAAAATATTGATCTTCTAGAAGAAAGGGTGACTACAATGTCCAACATTGTTATAGTATTTCAGAATGAGAAGGAAGAGATTGCACAAGAGGAGTTAGATTCTATTGCATCAGATATTCCAGAAAAGGCAGAAGCCGCACTAAGTGATTGACAAACCTTAGAGGCTGAAATCAAAGAGGAATATCTAGAGTTAATTCTTCTATTTGAAACAGAGGATGTTACAGGGTGAAAATTCATTCTTTATACGAAATTCTTTAATTTACATTCATTCCATTCCTTATACTTTATTCTTTAGATATCAAGAGGAAACCATTTCCTGGGGTGACAATGTAATTTTGTGTGGGGTAATGTTGAGAAGACAAAGTATGATACTTAGTAGAAGGCACACAAAAGGTTTGTTCATGGGAGTAGGGTGTGTTTGAAGAAGTGGAAGGTTAGGGAAGGAAACATGCGTGAAAGACAAGGATAGATTTAGGACTTAGCCATTTTCAAGATTACAAACTATTTTTGGAGATAGCATGTAGAGCACCCAAACCGGATAAAGACTTCGCGACACATAAGGGATATTTTTGGAAGAGCGTCTACTAATTTCTTTACATGGGTTTGAGTTAATAATAGAATTATTACTTCTAGTTAACTAGAAGAGATCTATTATTAGTGCACTTGCATGTATGTCTATTATTGTAAAGGCACATGGTTATTTTCAGCATGCGACCTATTTTGGGAATTATGTAAGCGGTGAAGGGAAAGTCCCTACCCTTATAAATATGTAGTGATCTGCGTAGTATAGGTGGAAAATAGATATGAGCTATTGTGAAGTTATGCTACCAGATCTGATGTGCACATAAGTTTATGATACTGAATATTGTAAGAAGCTTCATGTATTTACTGTGTTTAATATAATGGAGTGTATTGACTAATTCAAGGTTTTAAACATGAATATAACTAGATCTTGCATGGTATAATTCATATGGCTATTACTTGAATCCATTACTCCTTAGATATAGATCTAGAATATGCTTTGTAGAATGTTTATACTATTTATGGATATGAATGCATTAACTCTTCATCATGTTCGCATCTTGCATAAGAAAATCTAAGGAGGATCCTGGTACCTTTGTGTGCTTTAGGTGAGGGATCAGTTTAGGGCCGAGTGATGTGCTAGTTCTCCTAGGTTATTTTTGGCAAATTCTAAGCTGCATCAGGGAAGAATGAAAAACAATAACCCAACTCCATTGGCTTAAATTTCTCTTGGTAAAGGCATAACCCATGTTGGAGGTTTTCCTACCTCTATCCAATGTATATATATTGTCTTGATCTTTAATTCTTATTTTGACCCTCAAACCAAAGAGTTAAGAGATATTTAGGGCTAACTCATTTCTAAACTTACTACACATCAAACTAATTTAGCTCTTGGTATCCCCACTTTTGACAATACTAAATTCTTAACTCTAGATAAATCCTAAAAAAGAGTTTTCTTTTTACTCCTAATAAGTACCAGGACTAAGGTTACAAAGTCTTGGCTAAATAAAAAGAATAAATAACCTTCAAATATGCCAACTACTTTATATAGAAGTGACTTTATTAAAGAGTTATAAGACATTATAATCCTTCTGAAAATAGTGATGCGTCTTCCCCGTATGAAATAATTTTAAGATTGGATGTGCATCTTTGTTAATGCAATTTTTGAAGGCAACAAATATTTTAATTCAAGGGAATTAATTTGTGAAAACCTTACTCAAGAACTAATTCAATTCCACCAAATAAAATCCTTCCACATGACTTCTTATTTTATATATAATATTGATGTATATAGAATTTGGATCATCTTATATAGTCAAGGTAGCGGCAGTTAAATTTCCTAGTCTATGATTTTATACCCGCTTAGCGTTCTACAATAGAAAAATCCATTTTAGAAGGGTTAATGATGCCTTCACTAGTTTTAGTCACATAGATTGAGGGATGTGTTACTAACATAATTTCTCAAGAGGCCAAGAAAATAATAGAGGTATATACAATCATGTTCGTTCAATTTAAGATAATTTAATATACCAAAAATTGTGGGGATAAGAAAGTATTTGGTATTCAATTCCCAATATCCCTAGGAAATTATACTTACAGATCAACTATTGATGCAAAAAATATTGAGAGAACTATTTCTCCTTTCCATATGCATCCATTTCAAAAGAGAGTATCATTTGACAACAATAACTTCATCAACAATAATCTTTGTTTATCATACCTTCATGTGCCCACAATTGAAGATTATTGGGAAGATTGTGATGAAAAATTATAAGTAGTAAAAATCATTTATAGAAGAATGAAATTTAAACAAATTCAATATTTCAAGTTGTATAAAGTACCAGATGGCATAATTGATGATAATTATGAATTGCTAGAACTTGAATTTGTTAATTCTATCAAATTTTCTCCTCTTCTTACCATTGAATGATCATTCAAGGAGAAATATATTCTTAATGATCTCATTAATTTTGTTCTCTCAATAAATAAGAAATAGTATGTTGAGATTGTGGATCTTAATTTATTTATAAATATCATATTTTACAACTTTCAAGTTTACATAGTAACCGACATCATCTACCTAAGCGACGCCAATCAACTACTAGAACTCGACATCACTGGGGTAACCAACTTCAGTCTTATGTGCATGAATTTTTTTGTTTAAGTCATGGGATTAGACACAACCCTTGATTAAAATTTTATCTAATGGTTGTAATTGCATAGCTATGTTTCCCTAGGTTTTTATATGCTTATATAAGCTTGAAAGCTCAGGGTTAGAAAGGTTAGATTGTGAAATATTGATACCAATTGTAAGAATAAATTCTTGGAGAAGCTGAGAGAAGGTAAATTACTGTCCATCCAAAGAAGGTGTGGAAGATTGCATATCTTCATTGTATTTCCTCTGTTAAGCAAATATTAATATATCACTTGTTTCTTGGTGGATGTTGTAGACACCAAATTTGTGTCTTACGACCCCCCGTGCCCCGCATCTCATTTCACAACCTAGCCTCACCACTTAAACCTTGCACAATTATTTATTAATTACCTTATATTTAATAAATCCACATCTCCAAACCTGCCACCACATTTCGCCACCTCATCATGACCTAGCCCTAACCCTAAACTAACCTAATTAAGACCTATAACTTGGTCTACATCCACACCCATGACTAATTACTCCTCACCCGCACCAAAATCAACCTAATAATGACTTGACCAAGCCCACAACTAAATCCTTGGGAGAAAAGGAGGGAAATTTGGCTATTTTACTAAAAATATCCCACTTTGACTTAACCGATATCGGTTCTTACTCGATCGCCGTCGGTTACGTAACCGCCATCGGTTCCCTGTAAATGACCTCCCCCAACCAAAAACAAAGGATCGGAACCTGGGAATTGATTGGAAGGATCAGGAATTCACTTGGCCGAGCAGAGACAAGTGAAGGAAAGAGAGGAGTTTGCAGAGAAGGACATCAAGCCCAAGACTGCAACTGAGTAACCGAGCCCAGTGACACTCATCCAAGCATTGGGAGAGAAGATAGCTCATCTTTGATTGTCCGATCATCCTACCTGAGCCCTGCCTTCGTTATCACAGTCTTTAGACCTGATATCTCCATCAGGAATTAGTAAGTAGTATCTTGTATGTTCTTTTAATAACATTTCTTGGACTTCTGAATCACAGCAATTCTAAGTCTATTCCTAGATCTACTACCCGGTAACACCCTCCATCTAACTATCATTCCTCTACCCCTACACTACCCCAAGAATAGCTCCCATACCCTCTGAGCCTTCTCCATCACCCCATTACCTATCCCCAATCATTTACTAGCCTTATAAACACCATAGCCACCTTACAACCAACCTTCACTAAAAGCCCCTAAACCACTGCCCCTACCAATATCGCTTAGCGTAAAACCGGTACTCGTGATGGTGACCAGGATCGGTCACCGTGATTCAAAACCAAAACTAGCCCTTTCCTCTATTGTTTTAACAAGGTAATTACATTGTAATTTGGAAATAATTTGTGTTAATTCATATTAGTAGGGGACTAACCACCTTCGAAAGGAAGTCTAATATTTCCGGGCCTAAGGCGTTCCTCATTTATTGTCTAATTAGAATCGGTGGTCTTGTATTCTTACTTGCAGTAGTCCTTCCCGGACAAAAAGGAGTTCTTCGCAATTGACCTGATCTCTCTCTCTCAAGATGCGCGAACACCCTCTCAACATTCAACAGGTATTCCTCCTAGCCCTAACCCTTATCTATTTCTTAAAGGAATGAAAGGATAGAAGCAACTCTATTCTAGGAACGAAAGCATTTCTGTGCGAAACATTTTGGCATGCCCAGTGGGACCCATTTTGGGTTTCTTTCTTTCTTGCTTGCTTTCATATAGGGAGCACACTTGCTATTTTCTTCTTCTAAAATATTCACAAGATATTCTATTATTTGGTAAAATAATTTGTCTTGCTTTCACATATTTGCATTAGTGAAATTCATCTTCTTTGCTTCATCGAATATCATTTTCGATTTGGGTTTAAAACACGTGCATCACATTCTTGCTTGCCATTTTCAATTCTAGTGAACATATATTAAGTAACAGGTCATACACGTGGGGGTGATATCCATGGTATTGACAAGAAATTAATCTTACTTTCACTACACAACACATACCGAATCACATCATAATTAACACAACAGCTCAAACATCTCCCCTTTTCTGCGGTATTCCTCCGCCCGATTGAGGTAAATTTATAAGCCAAAACAAACTTGACATTTCCCTAAGTCTTCTTTTAGGATTGACATCATCTTGCATCTAAGGCATAATCCCAAAGTGATTAAAACTAATCCTAGGTTTTGTCTGTTAATTTGTTTGTGCATCTTGCTTGTTTTTTGTTCTGTTTCTCTGTCATACACTGTTTTCTGTGATCACTTCAGAACAGTTTGGTAGGCATACTAAGCACTGTTAACCCCAAATCAGCAACTTCCTACAACTTCTTACACTGGTCCTATTATACCGACATCGGTTAACTTACCGACGTCGGCTACAGCCTGACCGACATCAGTTATCTGACCGATATCAGTTATTTGTCTTTCACAGTTCCCAAAACCAGCAACCCACCAATTCCAACACTTTGTTGTTGCTTCTGTTCCTGATAGATTGCATCCTGTTGTGTACTCTTGTCCATGGTTGTTATCACTCGAGAAAAAGCTACAACCATGGTTTCACATGCCTGCTCCGTGCCTTTGCCTGAATCACCCCCTTCACATCCTATGGGGAATCCTACGGACACCAGCGAGGTTCCCAAAATCCCTGTAGGAGATAAGGAATTTGTGAAATTTTTGGACGCTAATCCTAGCACTTTATACAATACTATTTGTCTCATGCCCTTGACCATACACCCGATGGTCAACTCCTTGTTGGTATGCCTATTAGTATAGCCGCTCACTTAGCTCCTTCTCCACCTGATAATTCCGCCTTGCCTTCTTCATCCTTAGCCCCGTCACCCAACTCAGTGGCTTCAGAGGTTCTTACGGCATAGATTGGCTTTCCTTTTGTTAATCTGGGGCCCCATATATCATTACCACCGACTGCTCCTACCTCATCTCTCTCACAGACTACTCCTTTCATAACTTGCTCTCTGCCACCTATCCACACAAGCTTTCCTTCTCAAGCTCCGCCCACCTTTTCATTTCCACACACGTATCCGGTGACTTCAACATCTTATATAGGACATCCCTATTCGGTCACCTCAACATATTCATCCTCAATACCTTATCAACATTTAACCCCACCGTTGTCTAGTGGTGGCCCTTGGCCCAATCCTCCGCTTACTTTAAACCGCACCATCATCTCATCCAACCACTGATTTAATCAAACAAATGATGGACAAAATGCAAAATCTGGAGGCTTCTGTTTTAGGAAGCCGTAGCACCCTGACATACGAGCAAGTTTGTCAGGAGCCTATTCATCCTTCTGTCCCCCTTCATTCATATCCTCCTCAATGGGAATTACCAAAATTCACTCATTTTAATAGTAAGGAGGATCAGCAACAACATTTGTGATCATTTAGACATGCCTGCTATCTAATTGGTCATGATGATGCCTTACTACTCCACACCTTTCCCATGTCCTTATCAGGACCCGCCTTGGAGTGGTACAGTGCTTTAACTCAACACTCAATCTTCTCTTTTAACCAATTAGCCCAATCTTTCTTGGATCATTTCTCCATTAACATTGCTAAGAAAGTATCTATCACCGACCTCTATGCCATCCGAAAATTTGAAGATGAATCTATCGCAGATTTTATTGGACAATGGCGGGGCCTTATCAACCAACTTACTTATGCCTTGCCTTAGGCCGAACTTATCAAACTCTTTACGTGGGCCTGCGCTAAGCACATTTCTCCTACCCTCCAAATTCAAACTTTCCACACATTTGATGAGGCCTTTACTATGGCTCGAAAACTAGAGATTCGAGCCTTAGAGGAAGAGAAATTACGGTTGCGCAACAAAAACCCCAATTTCTGAACCCAAGACTCCACCAACAAACCTAACACCACCAATTCTCACACATCATCTACTGCTTCAAAATCAAAAGGAGCTGTCCATGCGGTGATGGTCAAATCCCAAGCACCGTCTAATACCCCACCAAAAACCACCTATAAGTATAAAGCCGAGCCCATCAATTACACTCCCTTGGGAGAAACTTATGGTGTGATATTGGAAAAATTGCTCAAGGTAGGAGCTATTACTTTACCTCCTATTAAACCTCACTCCAAGTTTGATTCCACCCACACTCTACCTTCTTGGTACAAAGAAAATGAATTCTATAACTTCCACCACATTAAGGGACACAGTCATGAAAACTGCAAGATGTTGAAAAACATAGTGCAGGAAATGGTTGATGCAGGGGATATAGCCCTCGATAATCCTAATGCCCCTGCTAACCAAAATTTGAAAATATTCAACAAACCATTCCCGAACCACTCATCTAACAGTAACATAAACCAAGATATCTTAGCCGAGGAGAGTGTTCATGAAATTCATGCAGTCTTCGACTCCCAGCCAAAAGCCTCTATCGAGAAAATTCTAAATCAAGCCTCTTCACTAACGCAGGAACCCGAACCCCCTTCACCACCATCAAGACAAGACAAAATCCTTGCCGTTCCTTTACCCATAAAGGAATTAACCGCCCAGAGTTCTCTTCTCACAGAGGAGCCTTCTTACACCACATCTCTGCAAGACTGTGAGTGGATGTTATCTAGCTTATCTATTTCCCAAACATCTCCTTCTACCACTCTTGCTGTACAAGAGGAAGACTCGCCACTTTTTTCGTCATCCTTAGACGAGAAACCCCTCGAACCGACATCACCAAATTCTTTAATCATGACGGATCCTCTCAAACATGCCCTCCTACCTATTAGTTCTTCATCACCTAAATCTTTTCAGCGACCGGTTGACCTCTTAACGCCCATTGATACAGTGCCTCGTTTACCCCCTGTATCACACCCACAGTGGACCGGAATCACAACCCACCTTTCTTCCATACAAAAGTTCCTATTCACACGTGAGGATTGTCACCCCTCAGAAGATAGACGAGTCCTATGGGAATGTTTGAGTACACCATATTCTACTCAAATGCAGATGACCAATCCAGATGCCTCTACCATATACCTAAAGTGTTTACAAAAGCTTAAAATGCCTATGTCCTCATCTTCTCCCCCTCATCTCTACCAAATACCTCATCCACCTCTATTGACCTAACCAAACCTTCCCCTACACTTGGGACCTCACCAATACCCAGTCTAACACACCCACCTAAACGGTTAGATTTATCCAAAAGTAAAGCCGTCCATCCACTTAGGAGACAGACCCAATCTCCTCAAGTCCAACCTATGTCTCTATCACAACTAAAACCATCACCGTCACACCTACCTTCTATATTGGGACCTCATCCCTCCACCTTGCATCAATACATCATACCTCCTGCGTTTTCTTTAAAACGACCTACACCTTCCGCACCCATACAAAGATCCAAGGGTATATCAACACCGTCACCCCAAGTATCCTGTCCACCTATCAACTCTAAACAAACTCCATCATCAAAGGATTTGTTTACTGTCACTCCTCTTTCTCCATGGTTGTTTGCTGCTACCACGTCATCTGACTAGCTAAACATAACTTCTGTGCCGAAGAGGTCACATTTAGTTAAATCCAATTATCAAAACCCCTTGGCTAAGCCACCACCCATACAAATCAACCATACCCAGTCATTACCGAAACCTACCCAGTCAATAGCCTCATTTTCCTCTGACTTTGACCCGCTCAAAGGGTCTTACGCCAAAATCCTTGCGATGTTGGTGGAGAATGCGACCATTTCCCTACCCCCACTTAGACCCTATGATCCATCTAAACCTTGACCTATAGGTTATGATGAGTCTAAAATATACACTTACCACCGTACACCAGGACATGATGTAGAGGGATGCAAAGCATTGAAAGCCATACTTCGTCAGTCACCTCTCTCAGATAAAAAGGTTAAGAAAGACAATTTATGAAGGGAGAAACCTTTAGCTTCAATCCCCTCTCCTATACCACCTATCCCCTCCTCACCAAGATATATCATTATTACAACCCCACCTCTCGAAGACCATGACTTATCCCTACCGTCTTCCTCCTCTCGTGTTCACGAGATAAATATGATTAGTGTTGCTACTCAAGGGTAGAAAAATAATGGGAAAGCTAAAGAAAGAAAACTGCGCGCCTCTCTTTCTCCATCCACCATCCCAATCGCACCATCACCTAAAGTGGTTATTCATGACCTCGCTACCCTGCTCTAATGGAGTTGCCCACCGAACCATGATCAAATAGCTTCACCAATCACCTGTAAAAATGACACTGTATGATCTCATTCAGGCCTCTGAATCTCATCGACAAGCTCTCATTGAAATCCTTCAAGGTATAGAGGTCTTACCTAATGAAACCTTGCCCGTTACCTCCATCTTAACACCCAACCACGTTGCCTCTCTCACCAAACAATCTACCACTTCCGTCCCTATACAAGCCAAAAGCTGCTATCAGTTTCTCCGAAGATGAAATTTTTGACTTTGGTGCAGAAGATCCTGACCCCACTCTTTTCATCTCAACTTACGTTTGGGACATCTGCGTATGCCGTGTTATGATTGACGGGGCGCTAGCCTAAACATCATCTCTTCTAAAGCCTTCCAACAAATGAATATCCCCTCTAGCTACATGTGTGCCAACCCCACCATGCTACGTTCATTCAACGATGCTATTACTTCTACCTTAGGCACTGTGATCCTTAACATTCATGTAGGGCCATGTACCTTACCCGAACTCTTCTATGTCCTTGAGGGTGAATTCCAATACAACATGTTGTTAGGCCGCCCTTGGATCTGGGCTATGGGATGCGTTCCCTCCACCTTACATAGATGCATAAAATTTGAGTACAAGGGGAAGTCCTATACCGTAAAAGCTGACCCTCCCCCCTTCAAAACTTGTAATATGTTATATCGCCCCAATGATGTGCTTGTACTAGTCAAGACACCCATTCATCCAACCCAACCATCCACTTCAACCACACCTCAAACATCCACCTCAACCGCACCTACACCTTCAACCAATGAGACCGTTGTCGCAAATACCACTTCCTTTCCCGTGGACAACATCCCATCCTCAGACCCTTTAGTAGATGTTTTTCAATGCCTCATGCTGGGGGAGTATCGCCTATATAACGTTAGCTCTTTCCATACCCCACAGGAGTACGGACAGTTACATGCGCATCCTACCTACGACCGTCGTGTGGGGGAGGTAATCTCCTACGGACCACCTAATTTCCGCACCAACCTAACGTATGGGGGTGTCGACACATCCTCTGTTACCCCTGAACCTCCCCTTGGTGTGGTTCCCTTCCAATCTAATTTTCAATACCTGACAAATCGTCGTTTTGCCCTCACCTTCTTGACTCGCTGTGCTTGGAAAGGTTTTGGTTTTGGTCTTTATGAACAAGGCCGACATACAATCATTCCCATTACTACATGCAAACACAAAGATCATCGTGGTCTTGGATTCTCTGAACCCCCTACACTAAAAACATCACATATCCATTGTATCCAGGAAGACGACGAAGTCACCCCTTCCGAACCATCATCACCCATTTTGCCATCATCACCCACAGAGTCGATAAACCCTGAATCTATCCCTCCTAACTTTTTTTTTTCATAAACACTATCTTCTTGGGTCCTCTCACTTATCAACATGATAATGAAGACCCATATTCTCTTCCCCTTCTGTATCCAGAAATGATCGAAGAGGACTCGCCTTCAATTAATGTTGTTGAGTGCCAGGATGACAACTCCATCCTCACTTACCTTAGTGTGGATGACTCTTATATTCAACGCGCCTTGCCATCTGATACTCAAACCATGTTGAATGAGTTAACTATAGAAATCAACATTCACACCGAGGACAATCCTCACATTGTGAAGATCGGACAATCTCTTACCGCATCAGAACAAACTACCTTCACTACCTTCCTCCGTGCCCGCAACCAAGCTTTCACTTGGTCCTACGCTGACATGCCAGGAATTGATCCTGACATTGCTGTCCATAACATTACCCTAAAACCCGATGCCAAACCAGTTAAGTAGAAACTGAGAAAAATGCATCCACGCATTGCCCTCTTGGTCAAAGAAGAGCTTCAACGACTCCTTTCTATTTCCTTCATCTTACCTATTGACTATCCTCAATGGATCTCTAACATCGTACCTGTTACTAAAGAAATGGGGGGACTTCGGATATGTATGGATTTCTGGGACCTTAACCTCACTTGCCCAAAGGAGACTTCCCCTCCCAAGTATTGATTAACTTGTTGATCTCACTTCGGCCATGAGATGCTTTCTCTCATGGATGGCTTCTCGGGATACAATCAAATTTTGGTAGCCCTAGCCGATCAACATAAAACTACCTTCATAACTCCTTGGGGAACCTTCTATTATTATGTCATGCCATTTGGCCTTAAGAATGCTGGTACGACCTACCAGTGGGCTATGACTTACATATTTCATGACATTATGCACACTATCCTTGAGGATTATGTCGATGATCTTCTTGGCAAATCTAAACATCGCAGTGAACATCTCGATATTTTAACCATTATTTTCGATCACCTGTTACAATATTGTGTTCACCTTCAACCAAAGAAATGTGTCTTTGGTGTACTTTCGGGAAAACTTCTTGGTTTTATCATCTCTTTGCTTGGCATCGAGGTCGATCCAGCTAAAGCCAAAGCTATTCTAGAAATACCCCCACCTACTAACCTCAAACAGTTGCGTAGTTTGCAAGGTAAGCTCCAATCTATCCACCGTTTCATCTCCCAACTCTCGGATCGATGTCAACCTTTCCATCATCTCCTTAAAAAGGACATTGTCTTTCAATGGAGCGAAGAGTGCCACCAAGCCTTTGAGGCTCTTAAAGCCTATCTCTTGCAACCACCCGTGCTTATCCCACCTCAAGACGATCGCCCTTTTTATCTTTACCTTTCTACCACCGACCATGCTGTAGGAGCCATGCTCACACATCGTGACTCCGAGCATCAAGAACAAGCCATTTATTACATAAGTCGTACTCTCGTGGATTACAAGACTAGGTATACACATGTAGAAAAGTTGTGCCTAGCCCTATCATTCGTAGCCACCAAACTCCGACACTACCTCCTAAATCACAAAACTTTTGTCATCACCAACGTGGACCCCATTCATTATATGTATGCCAAACCTCATCTAAACCAATGCATCGCCCAATGTCTTATGCTCCTTATTGACCTCGACCTTGAATTTGTACACCGTAAGTCAATTAAAGGAAAACTATCGCACCAACTCGTGGAAGTCCCTTTACCCGAGGAGTAATTTACCAATTTTAATTTCCCGACAAACTCATTTCCACTCTTTCACTCAGTGAGGAGTCGTATCCAATGACCCTCTTCTTCGATGGATCCAAATGCCAGTGCGGCAGTGGAGCTGGCGTTGTTCTCATTCCTCTTAATGTTGAGCCTATGCCTCTTTCATTCCAGCTCGATTTCCCCTGTACTAATAATACAACGGAATACGAGGCCCTTGTTTTGGGTCTCCAGGTTACGTTACGATTAGGTGTCAAGTCTATTAACATTTTCGGTGACTCCCAGCTGGTATTCAATCAAGTTATGGGCATCTACCAATGTAAAAATGAGGAACTTCAAAAGTACAAACATTACGTGGATTCACTTTTGACCTTATTTACTCATTATTCTATCCAAACCATTCCCCGCTCCACTAACAAATTTACGGATACTATGGCTTGCTTAGCCTCAAAATTCCTACCTCACCAACTAACTCGACATATTCGCCTTGGTCCAACAACTCTTTGCCCCATCTTTCTTCGCCACAAATGTTTGTATGATAAATAATGTGTCTCGCTAATTCACAGGATACCCGTATCACCAATTTCACGACTATCTTACAACCTCTGTTCTCCCACTGACCTTACCAAGAACGACAAAATGTGATTTTCTTAAAAGTGTTTCTCATTATGTCATCATGGGGGAATCCTCTATAAACGTGGCTTTGATGGCATCCTCCTTCGATGTCTAACCAAAGTGCAGAGGTAACCTATACCATCCAACAAGTCCACGATGGTATTTGTGGTGGACATTTTAGTGGCCTTGCTGTGGCCAAACGAATCCTTCGCCTAGGCTATTATTCACCTACTCTTAATAACGATTGCTACTACAAATATGTTAAGCATTGTGTTATGTGTCAACAACATGCCAACCTTCAACATACTCCTAGCCATCCGCTACAGGTCGCACGAGATATTTGGCCTTTCTCACAATGGGGTTTAGACCTTATTGGTGAGATTCACCCACCATCTTCACAACGTCACCGTTGGATAATCACAACAACCGAATATTACACTAAATGGGTGGAGGCCATTCCACTCATTTCAACCAAAAAGAAAAAATCATCGAATTAATTAACCATCACATTATCTCTGTCGTTTTGCGTTCCTCATCACCTCGATAATGTATAATGGCAAATATTTCAAAAATAAGTTATTACAAGACCTTTGTGACAACTTTGTTATCAAACTTAGCTTCTCATCACCTTACTATCCACAAGCAAATGGTCAAGTTGAATCTTCAAATAAAACCCTAACCAAAATCCTCATGAAAGTTGTTAACGATTCTAGAAGCAATTGGCTCCGATCACATCCCCTTTTCCCTTTGGGCTTATCGACTAGTATTCACACCTCCACTAATGCCACCCCATTCTCTTTGGTATATGGTACCGAGGCCGTCTTGCCTCTCGAAATACAAATACCCTCCCTAAGAATATCTCTTCAGATATTCTCACAAATGATGATTTCCACCAAGAGCGGTTAGCCCAATTGGAGCTTCTTGACGAGCGTCGTATTATAGCTCTTGACCACCTTCAAATCTATCAAAGATGCATCAAGCGTGCTTGTGATAAGTGACTCCATGAGCGTACCTTTAAGGTTGGTGATCTTGTCCTCAAAGAGAATCAAAGCATGTAACCAAACTAGAAAGAGCAAACGTGGAAAATTTGCTCCTAATCGGATTGGGCCCTACATTATCACTCATTTATGGATCAAGCACTTACCATTTAGCTTCACTTAATGGTAAACTGAGCTCAACCCCTTAATGCCTTGCATCTTCGACCATTCTACTATTGAATTTAGTGTTATATCACTTCTTATCTACCTTGCGCTCATCCCTTGAGCTCATTTACTACCTCATACATTTTTGTTCCATGCATCTCAAAATAGAATCAAGCTCACATGGTTTGGTCATTACCTCCTCTTAAATATGCCTTCCCCTTTTTAGTCTGGTCCATGACTTAAAAGTATCAAAATAACATGTTCTCAATTATACACTTATGGGATATTCTTGAGTCAAACTTCCTATAAAACTAGATGCTTCATGCCAAACGGACATCTAGACCTCTAAGTTATACATAGACTGCTCCCTCGAAGGATAGCTATGTGCAAAGTCACTTCTACTATTATAAATAGACTACTCCCTCGAAGGACAGCTATACACAAAAACTGCATCTGCTACTATAAATAGACTGCTCCCTTGAAGGACAGCTATACAAAGTCAGCCTTTATCAGAAGCTTCTCACATTGATCAGCTTTGTGAAGACCTCAAGAACAACAAAATACATATCCCCTATGGACTTCCCACATTAATCAGTCTATATCTAGAAAAAAATAGTATTCCAAATCACTTTTGAGTCATGGACTTGTCTATTTAGGTTTGGTTCTCTTTCGTCAGAATAATCACCTTATAATAAGTTCTCTGCACCCCAGCTATACCAGCCACCTCACCTCACCATTCGTCAACACAACAAAACTCAAGGGACGTGACGTATATCCGATATATTGTGATAATACGACTCTTTTCACCTATTGACTTCTCACCTATGCAAGGCACCTAGGGATTCAAGCCCATCCTATGTTAATATATGTGGTTTGTTTAGCTCTTCTCAACTACGGGACACTTCTACCTCTTTTACTCAACTCTAGGGTTATGTGTTGACCTTAATCAGGACATGGTTCCCTACTACTTGGGTAAGCTAACTTTCGTTTCACCTATACCTACACCAACATTGCCAATCCCTTACTAACACCAATAACATTACCCTACCAATATCAATATTTTTTACCAACCAACAAATTGCCTAACCACAACCAAATTGCCTGAATTCACCTCTCCCTAGTCCTAAGGGAGAACTACATCGGTCTGAGGCCCCTCCTTGCTTTGTGTAATGGGCTATGTAGGCAGCACTTAGGAGACATGGGTTCTCCCAAGGTTAGCTCGACCATCTCCTACCATAACCTATCATGTGTGGTATATATAAATCTATTTGTGTATTTCTATTTGCTCACATTCATCTTTATCCTTTTTCAAAACAAAACATTCAAAACACAACCATTATTATTATTATCATAACTCAAATCAACATACATATTTAGTTTTATTTCGATGTTAAACAAATACATCTTCTCTATCATCGACGCTTAGTGTCGGCATCCTTATTTATTCTTATACTTTTATGAAATTCACTTAGACCCTTGCGCGCTCCCTCCCAAATCGGTGGTGATCGTGATTGTCGATGCCACTCACTTGGCCTCTCTATCCTCAAAGGTGCCACTACTATTGGTTCCTCCCATTGATCCGCCAACATATCCTGTAACATACGAATACGTCCTCTCGTATGGAGGAATCTTGCCTCTAGTCTCTCCACTCGTGACTCTGCAACCGCTAACAATCCCGTTGTCTCATTCACCCGCGTTTGGAGCTGATGAACTAAACCCTACAGACGATCTCTCTCCGCTGTAATCACAGCTATGTCAGGACGATCATGTACACCTCGCAGCTCTGCTACCCACCATAATCTATAGGCCTCTGTCACTCCTACATCCATTACCCTGCGATCGGCTGCTATCTCCTCTGGCCCTTCTGGAGGTGTTGGCCGGGGAGGTGAGAATGTTGCCTCGGCGTCAATCCTCATGTATGGTCTATAAGCCATAGGTATATCCTGAACAAATCCAAATTGTCACCACACGCGATCTAGAGGAATCCTCTCGTACTCACCTGGCCTGTGCCCTGCGATCCACCTCAATCGCTCTACACCCCTCAACTCCTCAGCTATGTGCTCCATCACCATATAGTTCCCGTAAGGTCTCCAACAAATATCCACAATCATCACCATCTCCCATACCTACCTATAATACTCGATGTCATCTATCACGGCCTGGGATCTCACCTCTTGTTCATCTGGACCCATTGTCTGAATCCCAACCTCTGCACTCCTGTCTCTCCCGACTGGATGGGTCAGCCTATCGGTCACACACAAATAATGTGCTCATAGGCCCAACAATGTAATAAGTATGAACAATCCAGTGTCGTCCTGTGTTTTCACCTGCAGGCCCATAAACCCCTGTATAACTCTGCCAGATATGCGGGTGCCCATGCAAAAGTCACACTTCTTTCTATCATTTCCCAAATAACACTCATCAATGCTTTTGGAAATCTTCCCCCCTCTACCCTCGGTAATGCATAATACCCCACCGCTATCATTAATACCACTGCCAACCTTGTTTCTTTAGGGTGTGTTGCATACATTGTACCATAAGTGAATGTCAAACCTTGCATGTCAAATCTCGTGCAAATGAACTAAATTCTACTTTGTATCGCTCCCGCCCCACAAGCGCTAGACTGGTCTTCCCGTAATGGGAGCCTCAAAATTCTAAACACATCTTCCAACGTCACTGTCATCTCCCCTTGGCAGATATAAGGTATTCTTGTCCGGATTCCACCTCTCAATCAACGCTTGCAACATAGCATGATTACGTGCGATTCGTGAATAATAGCGGATTCCACTTAACCCCACATGGTTTATCAATGCCCATTCAGCTGGTGTTACATCCGCTCGGATTTGTGATCGCAAAGTTGGCACACTATCATTCATCCTCAACCCTGCCTCTGCCTGCATACATCAAAACGACACACAACCATTCAATAAATCAAATCCCCAAGTGTTTTTTCTCACATTCTAGAAATTCCTACAGTAACCGGTATCGGTTATAGATAACCGATACCGGTTATCTCTAAATGATATCGGTCACTGTCAATCCTATACACCCTGCTTAAAACCACCACCTACGATAATTATTTTGCTCGTTTACTCCTCTCTCTACCTATAAACATACGTGAACACCCTGCTTACCTACCCCATAACACTCACTCTATCCCAAACCCTTGCCTATCACCTTTTTTTTCTCATCTCTACCCTCTTACCTTTTCTCAGCCTATTCATCAAAACATGCAAGAATTAAAATACAACCAAATAGTTTACCTCTCGGGATGCAGTTGCTTGGTGTGGAACTTGTCTTCCCTCTCGTCCGGCCACCATGTTCATCACCCTCTTCAAATATAACTTACCTTTCTACCTTCTTAATCTCAGCCCACACTCACTTTACTTGCCTCTCTTTCCTCCTTATCACTCAATTCTTTCATGCAATTACTCGTATTCGTCGTCAAACAATGTCGCATTCGTGTATTTAACTTGTTGCATGACTCTAAAAATAAGAACTCTAAAAATAAGAACTTAAGTTGCTTTCAAGCTTTTCTATTTTTAGAAAATCTCGCTTTGAAATAACCGGTATCGGTTACCTAACCGATATCGAGTCCTTAATATACCGACGTCGGTTACATAACCGATATCAGTCACATGTCTCGCTTTGCTTAAACCTGGGCCTTTTCTTTATTTTTCACAAATTTTTGTGGCACCCACCTCTCGCTTCCCCGCATAACGACACCATTATCAATATTTGTCATCAAAATCACATCAATATATCATCACAATTTCACAACATCATCTATCTACAATAAAACAACCATCAACACAAAATACGTATGACATTTCAATATCTACATCCAACCCATCAAGATATATACACCATTTGGATCTAACTCATCATCTATACACATTAAATTTCAACAACCATTGACAAAACACATAAAATATTTTATACACACCATCTGGATCAAAATCATCATCTCTATATATATATATATATATATATATATATATATCAATGTTTCAAATATACAACTTTCCCTACATGGGGGCCTCTGTGATCTCAAAATAATACAAAGCCGCACACAAAGCCGCTATCATCTATCACAATCTCAACTCTGGCTCGCAGTGTCGGTCTCTCATGTCAAAAATATACTCACTTCGTACGCGCGGTATCAACTATACAAACCGTATCGTGCCTGAGTAGGCAGGTATATACAACAAGAATGAATAAATGAATCATATGTGGGCACGTAGGCCTCTATATACATACCCGGTTCACAGACCGATGTCTATATCCAAAATCCAAAAACCCCTCTCTGCTCTAGGGATATCTTAGCTCTCCCCACCACCCTCAGCCCCTCCCCTGCTGGTCCTCGTGCCTCGCCTCGCCTCCCTATCACCGACCCACCACCGTGGTGTGCGCCCTGGGATCTCTGGCTCCGAGAGGTCTCGGCTCGGTGCACCGCATATGGCTGATAGTCGCCCTCGGTACCATCAAGGACATCCTGATAATACTAGGCCTCCGCTCTCGCCTCCATATAATGGGCCTGTGCCACCATGGCTACTGGGGCTGGTGCCCCGACTCCTAATAGCAGTGGCCCCTGCCCTGCCGGTACACCCTGTGCCTGTGGTGGCGCCCGTACTGCACTCATGTCCGTGGCTATGCAGTGTCTATGCCGATACTGTGGTTGCGCTGGTGCTTGTGGTTAGACTTGTGCCTCGGGCCGTGCTCGAGCCTATGCTCCCGGCTAATCGCCCATGTAATACCCCGATCAGTGCTCAGCAGAACAAGCTGCCCCTGTAATAACCGCACCTGTCCTAGGAGGTGGTCCTCTCTCTGTGAATAACCACCGAGATCTGGGCATGCGGGCTATGTTATCCTAGCTACTCTCTGACCTGCCCACCAAACCAAAAAAGCACCTGTCACTCCGGCATCATCCACTGTATCGTCCGCCGGTCTCTCTGCTACCCAATCTGGGTCCACGGGCTGTGGTGCAGGCAGTGGGGCCTCTACATCATCCCTCTAGTACTGAGGGAAGGGAGGCAGCTCATCCTGTCGCAGCCCCGACTGTCGTCGTACCATCTCTAGGGGTATCCGCTCATGCTCTCCAGGCCTCCGTCCTACTATCTAGAAAGTATACTGGATCCAACGCATTTGTGCTCGGGCTCCTCCTCGAGGCTGATGGCCTCTGTAGGGCCTCCATACAATGTCTAGCGTAGTCAAGCCCTCTAACATATGTTGGTAGTAGGCTACATCCTCGTCTTGCGAGCACCACTCATGGCTAGCCCACGACCCCCAACCACCTCTCGAAAGCCCTACTCGGTCATATACATATGATGTGCTCATATGCCCAAAGAGTTGTAACAAAAATGTGGAGCAAATCCCAAATTTCCTCATCCGGTGATAACCCCACAACTCTCTGTATAGCTGCACCAGATATACTGGTGCCTAGGCATAGCACGTATGCTCCTCTACCATCTCGTGCAACACTCCCATCAAAGCCCGTGGGAAGCGGCCTCCCTCTGAGTCCGGGAGGGCGAAGCATGTGATACCTATCATCATCAACATGGCAAGCCGTGTCTCATGTCTGTGGGCGTGATACATGTCCCCATAGGTAATGCTCGTGCTGTGATAAGTCAATAATGTGGCTACATCCCCAAATACCTGAAGGATACTGTCCATAGCCGTCTCCACATCTACCTGGAATACTACCTCCCCTACGATCGACAGTCTCAGGATGTGATATACATCCTCCAGGGTAATAGTCATCTCTCCGGTAGGGAGATGGAAAACATTGGTCACCGGATCCCATCTCTCGATGAGGGCAACCATAAGGTTGTGGTCCCTATCCATAGCCCTATACCGCTGGACTCCGCCGAGTCCCACCTCACGCATAATGGCCCACTGTGCTGCGGACACATGTGGCCACATCCATCTCAATAGCGGGGGCATCCGATCCCGCATCGTAAGCTGCTGACATGCCTGTAAAACAACCCACTTCATTAGACCTACCCTTTACAAAAATAACTCCTTTAACCCTCTATACCCCCTTTTACCCTCCCGACCACACCCCGACTCTATAACACACATCTACACCCACCTATCTTACCCTAAAACATCTACGATATCCCCTTTCCTTATCTCACACCCTACCAATCACCCAGATCTACTCTCGCCATCTAACTATGCCCCTACCAATTTAACACCTCCTAATTCATACGCAACACTTAATCTATCCTAACCGAACCAACCACACAACCACCCCATTTCCCCCATCCCAATCACCTTTCCTATCAACTCTACCCCCTCCCTCTTCACCCTAAACAACAACCAAACAACAAAACACAAACAACCAAACAACAAAACACAAACACCAACAACGAAACAAAACAAAAATAAACCTAACTAATGACCGGTACCGGTCACCCTTGACCGGCACCGGTCCCCTATAGCACTTGATATACACCGGCGCCGGTCGACATACGACCGACGCCGGTCTACCCACAACCCACTTTGCCTAAAATTTCGTGACCAATGTCACGCCTTTAGTGACCGACATCGTCCATCGTCCACTGGCCGAGCCAAACCCGACGCGTCCCCCAAAAACCCATTTTTGCCTATTTCTACCCTTTTACCCATTGAAAAACCCTAAAAACCTACCCACTTTGCCGCCTTGACCTAACTAACCTACCTATCCATTTTTAAATAACTTCAATTTATTCATTATTTTATTCAAAACTTGGATTCCTACCCAAAACCCACATCTAGCTTAAACTCATTAAATTCACAAAGGTAAGAGCTCAGAGCCTACCGGTACGACTACACGTCGTCATGGTGGGATAGGTGGTGGTGGTCCAGCTGGTCCAGCACCTCCTGCTCCTCCTGGCTGTGCCATGGCTCCAAATCTCCTCAGCTGGGTTCTCCACCAATCAAATTCTGCCTCCTACTCACTGGGGTCTACCAACCACTCACTTCTCCACTCAAATAATGCCACCTCAGCCAAAAAACTCAACAATATCACTAAAACACCTCAGACAACTAAATTTGGTTTTCAAATTGACAATGTGACAATGACAGGCCGTATTTTTCTTTTTATAGGTTTTTGACCTATAACCGATATCGGTTATATTGTGCCCTAAAAATACCGATATTGGTCATCTAGCCGATACCGGTCATAGCTAACCGATATCGGTTTAATCCCTATTTTACCAAAATTTCTGCCCTTATTCACCAATCTCCCTTTCTCACCACATCGCCTATACCCTCCTTTGCTAAATAGCCTTTTTTGACTTCATTGGCCACATTCACGGCCACACCCAACCAACTAGGCCCAACCCAAGGCCACAACCAACCATTTGGCCCGACCCAAGGCCGCAACCAACCAATCAAGCCCGACCCAAGGCCACAACAAACCATTTGGTTGGACCCAAGGCCGCAACCAACCAATCAGGCCCGACCCAAGGCCGCAACCAACCATTTGGCCCGACCCAAGGCCGTAACCAACCATTTGGCCCGACCCAAGGCCACAACCAACCAATCAGGCCCGACCCATGGCCCTCACTAATCAATCGGCCCGACCCAAGGCCGCACCAATTAAATACCTCACCCAAAACCAACAAATTACAATTTTATCCACCCATCATGTAACCTTTTGTTCAATCGAGCTCACCTGTTCATGTTTCAGCATGATTAGGGTACTTGACTTGATCAATCGACCAACTTTGCCTAGACCGAGACCGTGATGTTTTTCTCAACCAAACCAACCATTTGGTACTGACGAACATGCCTAAACATTCATATACCTTCCCCGTTATATCCCTTGGAGCTACTTCCTATTCCTTGGATACCAGGATTATATCACCCTTGTTTGGATAAACTATTGATCTTTGCCTATGAATTGCTTGTTTCCTCTTCAAATCATGTACCCAGTCGCACTACTGCATTTCAACATGTTTCGCTTCCTTGAACTTACCCCACCATCTTACCATCATCTCAACACCATTTACCCTTTATCAACCCTATCCCCGATTTCACATTACCTTAATCTATGATAGATTTGAGGGGATTACCTATACCCTTAACAGAGTAACCACTTCTTATTATTGTCAAGGCTTTACAATACAAGCTACATGACAACAAGGGGCTAATGTAGACACCAAATTTGTGTCTTACGACCCCGTGCCCCGCATCTCATATCGCAACCTAGCCTCACCACTTAAACCTTGCACAATTATTTATTAATTACCTTATATTTAATAAATCCACATCTCCAAACCTGCCACCACATTTTGCCACCTCATCATGACCTAGCCCTAACCCTAAGCTAACCTAATTAAGACCTATAACTTGGTCTACATCCACACCCATGACTAATTACTCCTCACCTGCACCAAAATCAACCTAATAATGACTTGACCAAGCCCACAACTAATTCCTCGGGATAAAAGGAGGGAAAGTTGGCTATTTTACTAAAAATATCCCACTTTGACTTAACCGATATTAGTTCCTACTCGACCGTCGTCGGTTACGTAACCACCATCGGTTCCTATAAATGACCTTCCCAACCAAAAACAAAGGATCGTAACTTGGGATTGATTGGAAGGATCGATAATTCACTTAGCCGAGTAGAGACAAGTGAAGGAAAGAGAGGAGTTTGTAGAGAAGGACATCAAGCCCAAGACTGCAACTGAGTAACTAGAGCCCAGTGACACTCATCCAAGCATTGGGAGAGAAGGTAGCTCATCTTTGATTGTCTCGATCATCCTTCTTGAGCCCCGCCTTCATTATCACAGCTTTAGACCTGATATCTCCATCAGAATTAGTAAGTAGTATCTTGTATGTTCTTTTAATAACATTTCTTGGACTTCGAATCACAAAGAATTCTAAGTCTATTCCTAGATCTACTACCCAGTAACACCCTACATCTAACTATCATTCCTCTACCCCTACACTTCCCCAAGAATAGCTCCCATACCCTCTAAGCCTTCTCCATCACCCCATTACCTATCCCCAATCATTTACTAGCCTTATAAACACCATAGCCACCTTACACCAACCTTCACTAAAATCCCTAAACCATCGCCTCTACCGATATCGCTAGTAGAAACCGATACCAATGACATGTGGCCACCGCATCGGTCACCGTGATTCAAAACCAAAAATAGCCCTTTCCTCTATTGTTTTAACAAGGTAATTACATTGTAATTTGGAAATAATTTGTGTTAATTCATATTAGCGGGAATTGGCCACCTTCAAAGGAAGTCTAATATTTCACGGCCCAAGGTAGTTCCCTCATTTATTTTCTAATTAGAATCTGGTGGTCTTGTACTCTTAGTTGCGGTAGTCCTTCCCAGGACAAAAAGGAGTTCTTCGCAATCGACCTCATCTCTCTCTACAGTACACGCACACCCTCTCAACATTAAACATGTATTCCTCCTAGCCCTAACCCTTATTTGTTTCTCAAAGGAATGAAAGGATAGAAGCAACTCTATTCCGAACGAAAGCATTTCTATGTGAAACAGATGTAGCCAACATCTGGTGAAACACGTTATATCTTGTGTATTTATCTTATGATATATTTTTGTGTTTTATTGCTTTAATGGTTATTTTTTTATAGATTTGTACAAGTGTGTGCTAACCCCAACAACTAGTATCCAAGATTTTTTGTTTGTGGTTTTTGTGTGTTGATAGATTTACTCACAGAGGGATTTCTAATTGAGTGGGAGCTACTACAATGGTAGAAGATGGAAAATACAGAGTTGAGAAATTTGACAGCCATAATTATCTATCATGGAAGTGTTGTTGCAAATCAACAACGACCCGGATGTAAATCAAGGTTCTGAATTGATGTTTTAGGCATCCAGTGTGATTGCACAACATGGAAACCTCTCTCCAAGTGTGGGACTTGTGAAAATGAGAGAGGAATCTCTAGATTAGAGGCTGGTTCCTCAAACTCCTCTGATTTAGATCTATATTTTACACAACTACAGAGGTTCAGATCCTAATCCTACTCTAAATTGCAAGGAGACAGGGATAAAAATGCAAAAATGAAACTAAACTAAAGATGGTGATGCACCAAAAGGAGTGGTGAAACATTTTTTGCCATGTAAATAGACACAAATTCATGAAATGCAACAAGGGAAAACATACACAAGCTGATAGATGTAATTAGAGGTCTTAAAATGAAGTAAAACAATACAAACAGAGGACTGAAAGCATTCACAGAGTTTGCAGTCAATTCCATGTAAAAATATCTTGCATTCCACCCTCAAAGAGGTATAAACCTGCTACAATACTTGAAAAAGGTCTGATTCTTACAACTACTACTTGCTGGAGGTGAAAGAAGAAGTTTTCTATGCCCAAAAGTGTTCAACCATGAAGAAATGAGCCAAATCTGGATTTTACAGTACATGGGTCGAGCCAAGGAGAGAGAAAACATGAAAAACACATGGGAGCCATCCCTCATTAATGGAAAATGCATTAAAACAGCATGGAGGACCTTACAAACCCATACCCTATCATTTTTGACCATATTGGAGAAGAATGTGACCCATTTTGTATTAAATTTGGTTGTTGAAATGTCATTTCTGGCCATGGACACATACCAGAATTGTTTTTGAATTTTCTCTCTCCAAATTGAACCAAAATTAGAAATTGACCATGGAATCATGTATATAATTTTAACATCTTTCCAATGATATAAAGAACGTGAAAATCTGAGCTCTGGATCAAAATATATGATTGTTTGAAGATTTAGGCAAAAACGCCCAAAAACGGATCGACGGAAAAAAATTCAAATTTTACCTTATTTTTGTCTTTGGAAAAAAATTTCAAAAATTCCCCGCGCTCCACTGGTCGATGCCACGTGGCAAGCTCTGATTCGCTCTGGAATTCTCTCTCCTTCTCAAACACTTAGCCAATTTTTCATTGTGCCTTCCCCTTGTGACACGTGTCACACTGTGATTGGTCCGCGGGCCCCGCGGGAAAAATTTCCATTTGAACCTTCGACCAAAATACTTGGAAAAATTTCAAATTTGCCTCCGACCCCCGAACTCCTCTGCCATGTGGTAGCTTCCTATTGGCTGCGGGCCTCAAATGGGAAAATTTTCCACAAAAACTCCGCCGAGCCATAACTTGAAAAATATAAGGAGTTAGGAGGCAAACTTTACCTTTCTGGAAAGCTGAGAGAGAGCTCTATCTAATGGTGCCATTTCCAGAAAGCCTTGAGTGCCTGAAAATCAAAAAATGTAGACTGAGGCACAAGAGAGGAAAGAACGCTTGAGAATCTGCAGCTTCTTCACCATCAAATGAGGCCAATTGGAAAGCATTGTTGTTCTTGCACTTCGTGACCATGTATGGGCCACTCCAAATGGCATAAAATTTTGAATTCCTTCCCGGTTTTGCTCTATCCACATCCCATTTTAACACTAGATCTTCAACATTAAAATATCTATCCTTGGCCTTGCTATCAAAGGTCTTTTTGAACAAAGCTTGATCCTTTTCTATTGCTTGGGATGCCTTATTTCTGACCTCCTGCAGCTCCATCAACTCTGTATATATCACCTCCATGGGCTCAAAATCTAGCAACTCTAATTGCTTCATGAGTTCCAATGTTGGCTACTCAAGTGACATGGGCAATATTTCCTCTCTTCCATAAACAAGCTTGATTGGAGAGTTACCTGTGGATCTCTTGGGAGTTATCCTATCAGCCCATAAGGCTGATTTCAATTTGGTATGCCAAGACCTCGGATTCTCATCAAGAGTCATCCTAATGATCCTCAACAAGTTCTTGTTTGTAGACTCGGCCTAGCCATTACCTTGAGGGTAATAGTTTGATGAAGTGCTTAGGTAGATCCCGTTCTTGACAACCCACTCAGTCACCTTGGATCCAATGAATGCCAATGCATTATCTGAGATTATTGTAGCAGGTATACCAAATCTGGTTGCTATCCCCTCATAAAAGTCTAAGATGCTGGACTCATTTGCTTCTTTGAGTGCTACTGCTTCAGTCCACTTGGTGAAGTAGTCCGTGGCTGTCAAAATCCATTTGTGCCCTTGACTTGAATTAGGATTAATGACTCTAATGAAGTCCAAACCCCATTGCATGAATGGCTGGTCAACTGAGATTGGATGCAATGGAAGGGCAGCAAGTCTCTCTTTTCCTATGAAGAATGCACAATTCTTACACCTCTTGATCCATGCATAGCAATCACTGAAAATTTTAGGCCAATAATAACCAGCCTTCATGATTTTTAGAGCTATCACTCTCGGTGCAAAATGACCACCAGCTGATCCACCATGGAACTCTTCCAACACCCTATGAATCTGATTTGTGCTAATGCATCTCAGCAGCACTCCATTCACATCTTTCTTGAACAAAACTCCATCAACAATGGCATATGGGATAGCCTGCAATCTGAAGTGTCTTCTTTGGGTCTTGTTCATCTCCTGAGGGCATAGGCTTGTGCTTAGGAAGCGCATTATACCTTGGGTCCAGCAAGGAGTGTGGGAAGTATTGTTTTCTTCTTGAGTGCCACATGGCTCATGGATGTCTTGAATCTGTCAAAACAGCCTCTCCTTCATTGTATGCTTCTTTTTGCTTCCCCAAAACCAGCTGCTCACATAATCCTTTTCCTCTTACCAGCTTGGTGATTTTGATCTCAATGTCATACTCCATGACACGGGTGATCCAACCTGCCCTTTTCTCATTCAAATATTTGTTGAGGAGGAAGTCCTTAACCCCAACATGTGAGACCAGCAACTGGACCTTGTTGTTTGAGACTAAATGCTTGAATTTCTTCAAGCTTCGATTCTTGCCAAACACATGCTTTTCAATAAAAGAGTACTTCACCTCATAGTCATCTAGGCTCTGGTGAAGAAGGTAATTGGATGCTCATCATTATCCTTGTTCTGCTGTACCAAAATGGCAAAAATAGTGTCATTACCTCCAAATGCATAGATGATGAAATCCTTGGAGAAGTCCAGGTTGATGAGAGTTGGTGCTTGAGAAATGGCTTCTTTGATTGCTTCAAAACTCTCCTTGTCTTCTGCTATCCACTTGAAAGCCATGCTCTTCTTTAACATTTTGGTGATGGGCTTGACAAGGGATGCAAAATCTGGGACAAACCTCCGAACAAAGTTTATCCTCCCCAAGAAACTCTCAAGGGCTTTCTTGTGTCTTGGCAATGGTAGTGCTCTTATGCCTTCGACTCTCTCTAGATCAATTGATAATCCTTCTTTGGAGACAATATGGCCTAGGAGCTTTCCTTCATGTGCAAGAAAGATACACTTCTTAGGATTCAAAGACACTCCAAATTTCCTACACCTCGTGAAAACTTGTCTCAAATGAGAGAGGTGGTCTGCTGCATTTTTAGAAAAAACAGTGATATCATCAAGGTAAATCAGCACCACGTTGTTAATCAAACGTTTGAACGCCATGTCCATTGTTATTTGGAGGGTAAAGCACCAGCATTGACAACCCAAATGGCATTTTCCGTATGCAAAAGTCCCCATTTGGTTGTGAAGGTTGTCTTTAACTAGTCTTCTTCCTTCACCATAATCTGATTGCAACCGAAGTAGCCATCAAGTAGTGAAACCTCTCGAGCTAGCCACAACTTGCAAGATTTGCTCCATGGAAGGGAGTGGGTAATGGTCCTTGAGAGATGCTCTATTTAAGTCTCTCGAAATCAACACAGAATCTTATCTCTCCACTCTTCTTTTTTGGAACCAAGTTGGCAACCCAACTAGAATGCTTGATTGGGAATATGATTCTTGACTCAATCACCTTGTCTAATTCTTTCCTCATGAGAGGCTCCATGTGTGGATTGACTGGTCTTTGTTTCTTCCTGACAGGCTTAGTATTTGGATCCAATTCAATGGTATGCTAAGCTAAGTTGGGATTGAAACCTTTCAAATCTTCATAGCTCCATACAAACACATCAGGGAACTCTTGACACAAATTGCATTTAACTCATACCTTTCTTGATCAGTTGTCATCTTTCCAATTTGCAATGGTTTGTTCTCTTCTACCAAGATGGATACTGAATCCTCTCTCTTGACCTGAATGTTTGCTTTCTCCTTTCTAAACTGATCATTGGGATTAAAAATGGACTCCAAAGTGATAAGTCCCTTGGGTAGCTTGTTAGTTCTCAGCTGTACCACTTGGTCACCATACTGTTGTTCCAATTTTTCTTGATTCTTAGCTGAGAACTCGACTTCTTCTTGCAAGAAATGGATGATTTGCTGGTCATTCTCAAACATTTTCCAACTGACATTGTTATCTAGCACCGAAGGCCTCACAATCATGTGGATGTTTGGCTGTACCTTGTCTTGTTGAATGCTTTCCATAATGTCAAAGGCTGCCCCTACTTTGTTGTAAGCCTATCAAAGAGCTTGATTCTCTTTCATAGGAATGGATTTGATGCCAAAACCCTCAAAATCTTCCATGAGGTCCCACACCCTATTCTTGTAGCACTTGAGTAGATCATTCTTGGCAAGCATGTCTGTCCCTTGACCTAATTTACAATCAATTCACTGTCATCAAATACTTGCAAGTTCTTTATTTTCTTCTTGATTTCCCAATGCATCCTTGCACTAAGGCTTCATATTCAACAGTGTTATTGGAGCATGCAAACTAAAATCTAAAAGTTGAATAATACCTTACTCCTTGAGGTGAAACAAGCATGGCTCCACCTCCTGCACCTTGTCTACTTCTTGATCCATCAAAAATAGCTACCATACCTCATTGTCATCCTTGTGGTTTGGCTTGGTGATATTAGCAATAGGCTGATTTTCTTCATGTATACAATAGACCCCTAGCTCGATTCTTCTACTTCTTGATAAGGATCAAAAGCATGTACCTTGTTTGCCCATTCATCAAGAGTTAGATCCGGGATGCTCCCAACCTTGGTGTCAGCTTCAATTGTGCTTGGGTGGTCTTCTTGATCAAATGCTGAACAATTGGCGTTGATCTGACTTGGAGTGTAAGGCTCAATGTGGAAGTTTGTAGTAGGTTCAGACCTGATTGTAGCCTTAGTTCCATACCTCATTCTAAACAGCATGTGTGACCAATCAATAGACAAATATCCCCCAATCTTGGCTGTGAAGTCCCTTGACAAGCATAGGGCAAAGAGTGGTGGAAGGTCTATGATTGATACATCTTGTGAAACAACAACATTTGGACATGCATGCAAGGTAAGACTCAAGTTTCTAATCACCCCAACTATTATTACTACTATCCCATCCAGCTACACTACCCCTTTGGATATGGTTTCATACTGGAGCCCTAGCTGATCAGCTATTTGTTTAGGCATCACTGAGCTACTTTCCCCAGAATCTATCATGCAATTGTGCACTAACTGATTTCCAATGATTAATGAAACATAGAAAGGAGGGGGTTTCAACATTTTACCTTCATTGTCCTCCATGATTTCCCTCAGGATGGGTAGCATTTGTGAGCACTTTCTCTTGCATCTGAACTTGCTGATTCGAAGTTGGCCAGTCCTTCATGGCAGCTTGTAACAAGTCTCTTTGGCCTAGGATAGATAGGGATTCCCACATTGATATATTAACATTTGTCTTCTTCATCTGATCAATGATACTGAATGGTGATGAAGGATCTCTTTGCTTTCCCTTTGCTTTTACATTCACTCCTTGCATGTGGGCAGCAATAACTGGTATTTGAGTTGGTCTAGGAGTTGTTCTTGGCTGCCCTTGTGCATTTGAAATTGGATTTTGCTTGCCAACCATTTGTGGAGCCATGGAAGGTTGTGGATTGGTTGGAGCTAATGGCTGTTCTTCACCCAAATTCCTTATTTTTGACCTTGTGTTGGCTATAACACCTTGAGAGACTGTTTGATTCATGCCACAAAAATCCTCTGCTTGCCAATTTACGAACGTGGTGTCATTTGGAGCTGATTGCTGTTGGAATGTTTCTTGTTGTTGGTTGTTTCCTTGACTCCCCTCACCCTCCACACCAGTAGTTGTCACCATTAATGCTTGATTCAAAGCACCATTGAAGCACATTTATTGGTAATGAGGTTCATTACATGGAAAACACTAGTCATACTCCCGAGCAATGTTGTTTTGTGTTGGCACCAATGCCTTAGAGGCAGATATGGAATTTGGATTGTAGGGCTGAAATGGTCTATTGGCGGGAGGCCTTGTTTGATTCATATTTACAAATGGATTAGGAGGTCTTTGTGGTTGGTATGGCTTTTTTGGGATGAGCTTGGGGCTGGTAAGAAGGTCTAAAACCTTGGGCTTACTACCTCTTGAGAGTGACTAGCTCATTGCCTAGGTTTTACAATTGCTTCATGACTTCTTGAAGCTCATTTGGGGCACTTGGAGATGAAGTAGAAGCTTCATTTGAACTCGATTTCTAGGAGTGGGAGAAGGAGCCAAATTAGGTGCTTGATTGGTATTTGGACTCTCTAAACTTGGAAACAAAGGCATGGGAGGTCTAGGGGCTAGTTTGCCACTTGGATCAAACAATTTTCAGCCCTAAAGTTATGCCTCCCATGGACTGAATCAACATAGAAAAATCAGAATTTAGAGCTTTGAGATAGTAGAGAAAAGCACCTTCTCTTTGTTGGTCCGATCCGCCATTGGAATTTTCTCCCAAGTCTTTTTAAATCTGAAGTTGAAATCAGTCAGCTGCTCATTGTGAGCTCTCTTGATGGTTGTCAGCTGCTCTAAAAGAGACAAGTTGTCTCCCTTCTCTCCAAATTACTCATGAAGTGCTATACATAGCTGATTCCAATTTGTGATAGAACTAGCTCCAAGGCTTCTAAACCATTGCAATGCTTTCCCCTTGAATGAAGATGCCAGCAATTTGACAGCCACTTGCATCTCATTGATTTCATGAATTGCACAAAGATTGGCAATGTCTTTAACATGATCACCTGGAGTAGTCTGATTTTCTCCAGTGAAGTAGGGAATGTTCTTCAAGGCTGTAATTAGAATTGGATGTTGTGCATTGAGGGCAAGTGGGCTGTTGCTTGTGAAGTTGACATAGGGGTTGTTTTGTGCCATTCTAATTGGTCTTAGAACCCTTGTTGATTAAATGAAAGTCTACCGGGTGGAGGAGTTGAGAGAGTTCTGCTTTTGGTGGAGATGGAGACCTTTGGATTCTCTTCCCACTTTGCCTTACTCTTGGAGATAACTGCAGATATTCAAACAGCACCTCTTCTTCTCCAGCTCTTGACCTTGTGGTGATTCTTCTCATGAGTTTTCAAGCCTGCACTGCTGAAACCAGTTGATTCTTCCCCTTGGAGTCGCCAGATATGCAAATTATAGCTCTTTTCAAGCAAGAAAATTATAGCAGATGCACATCAACTTTGCTGCGATAAAAATGAGACCTCTAAGGTCCCACCAGGCAAACCAAAACTGTTGTTGCAAATCAGCAGCACCCCTGGATGTAAATCAAGGTTCTGAATTGATGTTTTAGGCATATAGTGTGATTGCACAACATGGAAACCTCTCTCCAAGTGTGGGACTTGTGAAAATGAGAGAGGAATGTCCAGATTAGAGGCTGGTTCCTCAAAATCCTCTGATTTAGATCTATATTTTACACAACTATAGAGGTTTAGATCCTAATCCTACTCTAAATTACAAGGAGACAGGGATAAAAATACAAAAATGAAACTAAATTAAAGATGGTGATGCACCAAAAGGAGTGGTGAAACATTTTTTTGCCATGTAAATAGATAAAAATTCATGAAATGCAACAAGGGAAAACATACACAAGCTGATAGATGTAATTAGAGGTCTTAAAATGAAGCAAAACAATACAAACAGAGGATCAAAGCATTCACGAGTTTGACCTTGTCAATTCCATGTAAAAATATCTTGCATTCCACCCTCAAAGAGGTATAAACCTACTACAATACTTGAAAAAGGTCTGATTCTTACAACAATCACTTGCTGGAGGTGAAAGAAGAAGTTTTCTATGCCAAAAAGTGTTCAACCATGAAGAAATGAGCCAAATCGGCTTTTAAAGTACATGGGTCGAGCCTGGAGAGAGAAACTGAAAAATGCATGGGAGCCATCCTCATTGATGGAAAATGCATTAAAATAGCATGGAGGACCTTATAAACCCATACCCTATCATTTTTTACCATATTGAGAAGAATACGACCCATTCGTATTAAATTTGGTTGTTGAAATGTCATTTCGCCATGGACACGTACTCAGAACTGTTTTTGAATTTTCTCTCTCAAAATGAACCAAAATTAGAAATTGACCATGGAATCATGTAGAGATATTTAACATCTTTCTAATGATGTAAAGAACGTGAAAATATGAGCTCTGGATCAAAATATATGATTGTTTGAAGATTTAGGGCAAAAACGGCACAAAAACAGATCGACGGGAAAAAATTTCAAATTTTACCTTTTTTTTGTCTTTGGAATTTTTTTTCAAAAATTCCCCGTGCTCCACTAGTCGGATGCAACCCGGAAAGCTTTGATTCACTCTGGAATTCTCTCTCCTTCTCAAACACTTAGCCAATGTTTCATTGTGCCTTCCTCTCTTGTGACACGTGTCACACCGTGATTGTCCGCGGGCCCTGCGGGAAAAAATTTCCATTTTGAACCTTCAACCAAAATACTTGGAAAAATTTCAAATTTTCTTCTCGACCCCGAACTCCTTTGCCACGTGGCGGCTTCCTATTGGCCGCGGCCTCAAATGGGAAAATTTTCCACAAAAACACTCTTGAGCCATAACTTGAAAAATATAAGGAGTTAGGAGGCAAACTTTACCTTTCGGAAAGCCGAGAGAGATCTTTGTCTAATGGTGCCATTTCCGTAAAAGCCTTGAGTGCCTAAAAATCAAATAATGTAGAATGAGGTGCAAGAGAGGAAAGAACACAAGGAGTTAGCCACAAAAACGAGTCAGGGGCACCATTTTGGATAACAGGAAGATGCAAGTGGAAAATTATTTGTATCAGAAATATCTATACTTACCATTGGATGAGAAGGAAAGACCTACAAAGATGACTGGTGAAGAATGGAAAATTCTTGATAGAAAGGCTTTGGGATCTATAAGATTGAGCCTAACAACATCTATGGCTTTAAATATTACCAAAGAAGCAACCATAGTAGATTTGATGAAATATTTAGCTAATTTATATGAAAAAAATAAGTGCTTCCAATAAATTTTATTTGATGAAGAAATTATTTAATTCTAAAATGCAAGAAGGTGGATCTATATCAAACCATTTAAATGATTTCTGTCTATTGTAAATCAATTAAAATTAGTTAATATTTCATTTGAGGATGAAGTGAAAAAACTTCTATTCTTATGCTCTTTTCCAGATAGTTGGGATAACTTGGTAATGGATGTTAGTAATACAATATTTACTACTAATATTTTGAAGTTTGATGATGTGGTTAGTATAATCCTAAATGAAGAACTACACAGGAAAAGTAGAGGGGAGTCATAATCTAGAAATGCTTTGAATGTAGAAAGTAGGGGTAGGAAGAAGGAGAGATCTAAAATAAATAATAATGGGAAATCAAATTCTAAGAATGGTATATCTAAATCTAGACGTAGAGGAATAACTTGCTAGAATTATGTAAAAAAGGACTTATTTCCATGCTACCCCTAATAAGGGTTATTTCAGAAATTATGTCCAAGGTAATTTTGGGCATGTTTATTTAGGATATGATGAACCATATAATATTATTGGTAAAGGGAAGTTGATCTTAAATTGCAAAATGGAAATACATGGATATTGAAAGATGTGAGGCATGTGGTAAGCCTCGGGATAAATCTAATTTCTACAAGACAACTAGGTGAATTTGGTTGCATGGTTACATTCACACCAACTCTTAGAAAGTTACCAAGGGATATCTTGTTGTGGAAAGAGGAAATAAGGTAGGAATATTGTATTTATCTACCTATATTATTGATTCTTTTCTATGCTATCTACTTTAGATTCAGATGTGAGAATGTGGCATAATCAGCTTTGGGCCATATGAGTCAAAAAGGAATATAGATATTAAAGGAAAAGGGTAAGTTATCAGATTTGAAAAATGTAGATCTTGATTTTTGTGAGCATTGTATATTTGGAAAGCAAAAGAGAGTGAGATTTCTTAAAGTTGGGAAAATGAAGAAGAAGAAAAAATTGAGCTTTTACACTTAGATGTGTGGGGACTAGCCTAGGTAGCTTTTCATGGAGGATCTCAATAATATGTGACTTTCATTGATGATGCCACAAAAAAGGTATAGGTTTATGGTATAAAGAATGAATCTAATGTTTTTGAGACTTTTAAAAGATGGAAAACTCTTGTTGAAAATGAATCCAATTTAAAACTAAAATGCCTTAGATCTAAAAATGGTGGTGAGTAATGCAACAATATTTTCAATGATTATTTTTAGTGAATGGAATACGCAGAGAAAGAATGGTTCCTAGAACACCAAAAGAGAATGGTGTTACTGAAATAATGAACAAGACAATCATGGAATGTGTAAGAAACATAAGGATACATACTTGGATTACCCTTGCGGTTTTGGGAAGAAGCAAGATATACACACGGCGGGTATATTTAATCAACCATGGGCCTTTAAGTATATTGGATGGTGGAATATCAGAAGAAGCTTATAATAGAAAAGAGGTAGATATTTCTTTTCTTAGAGTATTTAGTTCATAAGCTTTTGTGCATGTTGATAAAGAAAATAGAAAAAGTTGGATGCTAAATCCAAGAGATGCACTTTTATTGGTTATGGCTTTGGTGATTTTAGATTCTGGTTTTGGGATTTAGATGATTCTAATATTATTAGGATTCATGAAATTGATTAGAATGAAAATATAATGTACAAGGATAATATTTTGTTACCCAAAGATGAACCGGTGGAAGAGTTTTGGATGAAAATGCATTCTTGGATTTAAAATTGACACCTATAGGTTTTCACATGGAATCGGTGTTGGCTGACCTTAGAATGGCATCAGTCATCTAAACCAACATTGGATACAAAATTGCATGATTGGCATCGATTACTGAATCGACATCGGAAAGGTGACCGATGGAAGTCACTATCTGAGATTGATACAAATTTGTAGAATTAGAAGATTGAGCCTCGACACCTGAAATTTCTATAAGAAGGTCAAAAGGGTAATTATACCTCTATAAATATTTACACCTTTCTTATCTTATTTATTATTGGCTGATAGTGGTGAACTATAAATTTTTGAAGCAACAATGCAAGATGAAACCAACAAGAAGTGGGAACATGACATGGATAAGGATATGGACTCTTTGGAAAAAATCATACATGGGATTTGGTTAAGTTTCTAGTAGGTAAGAGAACATTGCAGAATAAATGGTTTTATAGGGTCAAGGAAGAAGAGGATGGACAAAAAATATTCAAGGCAAGGCTTGTGGTAAAAGGGTTTGCACAAAAAGTAGGTATTGAATTTGGTGAGATACAGTGATTCTGTAGTAAATATGAATTCCATACGTACTATTTTGAGTTTAGTTGTAGTAGAATATTTGCACTTAAAATAGCTTGATGTTAAGACATATTTCCTTCACGATGATTTGGAGGAAGAGATATATATGTAGCACCACTTGGGTATGAAGTCAAGGGTATGAAGAAACTTGTGCGTGGGTTGAAAAAGAGCTTGTATGGGCTCAAGAAATCCCCAAGGAAATGGTATATGAGGTTTGACATTTTTATGCATGAGCATGGTTATATGAGATGTGAATATGACCATTGTGTTTATTTCAAGAAGCTTGGAAATGGAAGTTATGTTATTATGTTAGTGTATGTAGATGATATGCTTATTATAGGATCTAGTATGCAAGAAATTGTTGAGCTTAAAGAAAATTTAGCTCATACATTTGTAATGAAGGATTTAGGAGCTACAAAGAAAATCCTTGGCATGTAAATTCATAGAGATAGGAAGAATAGGAAATTGTATTTGTCTTAGGAACATTATATCAATAAGGTGTTGGAAAGGTTTAATATGAAAAATTCAAAACCTGTAAGTACACCTATGGTTGGAAACTTTAAATTGAGAAAATATCAGTGTCCTACATCACATGAGGAGGTCGAGTACATGACACAAGTTTCATATGCTTTAGCAGTTGGAAGTCTTACGTATGTTATGGTTTGTATTAGACCATACATTGCACAAACAGTGATGAGTTGTGATCAAATTTATGGTCAATCCAGGTAAATATAATTGGAAAGCATTTCAATTGATTCTCATGTATTTGAGAGGTACATCCAACATGTAATTATGCTATGGAGGGTCAGATAATTATTTATACAACTATGTTGATTCATATATGATTGGTGATTTGGATGGTAGAAGAAGCACCACCACTGGATATGTTTTCATAGTATGTGGTACATCATTTTGCTGTATTTATACATTGCAGAAGGTTGTGGCCTTGTCTACTACAAAGGTTGAATATGATGTAGCTACATAGGCTAGAAAAGAGATGATATATATGAGAAGGTTCATGGAAGAGTTGGGAAATGAGCAAGAGGATTGCAGATTGTATAGTGATAGTCAAAGTGTGATTCATCTGGAAAATAACTCACTATTTCATTCAATAACAAAAAACATTCAGTTGAGATATCACTTCATACAACAGGTGTTGGAGGATGGGCAGCTGAAATTGGAGAAAATTCATACAAATAAGAACCTTGCAGATATGCTAATGAAGCCATTGGAAAATGAGAAGTTGCGGCTAAAATCCACTTCTATTGGTCTTCCATTTGAGACTTGAAGAGGAAGAAATGGGCTAAGGAAAGGATAAAATAATGGAGTTATGCAAAGTATAGTTCATCAATTTATATCCAAGTGGGATATTCTTGAGATTTTGGATCTTAATTGCTTCACAAATAGCATGTTTTATAGCTTGTAGGTTTACACAGTAACTAAAAATTGGTCATCTCGACAAACGTCGGTCATCTAGTAGGAACCAACATTGGTTGGGGTAACCGATGTCAGTCTCTTATGCATGAATTTTATTTATTTAAGTCATGGGATTAGATCTAACCTTTTATTAAAAGGTGATCTAATGGTTGTAATTACATAGCTATGTTTCCCTAAGTTTGTATATGCTTATATAAGCTTGAAAGCTAGGGTTAGAAAGGTTAGATTGTGAAAGATTGATCATAATTGTAAGAAGGAATTCTTGGAGAAGCTGAGAGAAGGAAAAGTACTGTACATCTAAAGAAGGTGTGGAAGATTGCAAATCTTCATTGTATTTCCTCTATAAAGAAAATATTAATAGATTGGCTATTTCTTGGTGGACGTAGCCCACACTGGGTGAACCACATTATATCTTGTGTATTTATCTTCTGGTATATTTCTATGTTTTATTACTTGAATGCTTAATTTTGATTATATATCTGTACAACAAGTGTGTGCTAACCCCAACATGGTACACCAAAAAATTGACAAAATTCAAAGCTTCTCTGGAGGTACTCTCTCCCGAGAATACTCCTTCCTCCACTCAACAGAATTTGGTACAAAAGTATATGCATGGACCTAAAAGGCTAAATCATAAAAATAAAGTGAAAAAAGTGATAACATTGAACAAGAAGAAAAGAAGTAATATTATAAAAAATAAGAAGAAAAGGAGGAGGAAATGGAGAAATAAGGAAATGAGGAAGAAGAAGAGGAAATTGAAGATAACAAAGAAGAAGAAGTTGACAAAATTTTAGCTTAGAATTTGGGGAAAAAGTTCTTCTAGGATCAAATTGAATATACAAAGAACTTCTCCTTCTCCTCATACAACTATTGTAGTTATCTCTACATCGAGTCTTATTTACCTCCCATAACACTTAGAATGAAAACAATAAGTACATCTTTTAGTGAGATTTCAAATACTTCATTCTCTTATATCCAACCCATGGTTGAAAGTAAAAAGTGTAAAGATAAATCAAAATTTGAAGCTCTTGACAATGACATTGTGGATGCACTTCTTGGTACTCCAGCTCCTACCAAAAAATATAAGACAACTTCCTTCTTGGTTATTGATACTTTAGGTCAACAATTATTGAAATTGCCACACCCATAGTTTATAAAAATGAGCATGATATTTATACCACTTATTTTGAGCTCACAATGATCTCTCTAGGGAAATATACATCTAAAGGGGAAGTGCATAATTTGAAAGATACTATTTCAAAAATAGTTAAAAGGGTTATAAAGGGAAGAAACCATACGATTAATTATAAGAACAAGTTCAAACCCTTCCATGTTACATTAAATATTTTCTTTTTCCAAATCCTACTCCTTTGAATGCTCTTCCAACATAAATCACATCATATGATTTTGATGTAAAATAAATTAATGAAGCCCACAAGCATACCCTTCAGGAAAGTTTGTTAAGGCATAGGTTGAAAAATATTGATGAATGGCCTAAGGTTCATTGATGAAGCATGCGGAGTTTGAGAATCTCATCAGTAGGACAAAAGAAAATAATTTCTAGGGTCTAAAATATTGAAAAAGAATCCAAAGTATGGGCAAACATAGTTCAAGATCTTCACATAATGGGTATCATAGTTTAAAAACTTCTTCTTTCATAGACATTATTTTTTGATGCTAAGAAAAACATGTCTTTCTTATGGTCATTCATTTTTGAATGGAGACTAAAAGTTCTTGAAGAAGATTCTACTTGAACTACAACAATTCAAAAGGATGAATATTTAAAGTATAAAATCTTTACTGACCTTAAATCCCTCCATTATGATATCTTCTAAGATAAATATCCTTAATGGAATTCAAAAGATGAAATCAAAGAAAAATTCAAAAACATGATAAAAGAATATTTATTAAAAATAAGAATCTTCATCAAGATAAGATGTAAGAACTTTATAAGTTTAACAATGTAATAATTAGGGAGTTAAAAGGTTTAGCTCAAGTATGGTGGAATAAGATTAGAAATGGAGAAATCCTTAGGAATTTGAATGAGAAACCTTATTAACACTTTAGTGACAAAAGAATCATAAATATTAGCTACAATGAATAAATTAAGAATTCATGTATTAAAGCTCAAAGTTCTAGCCCCTTCCATTTATTCTCTTCCAACTTCAAGTGCTAGTCATAACATGTTATGTTTTATTTTTAAAAATAAAATTAAATGTAAAAGTTATTTAAGTGACTTAACTAATCAAAAGATTAGTCACTTAAATAACAATTAGTTATTCTAGGTAGTTATTCCCCCTCATGCCTATAAAAGGCTTCTTTTTCATTTGTAAAGGGGTTGGATGCTAGTTAATTGATGTAAAAAAGGAAAATAATTTTTGAATGCAGATGAGAACTCATCTTTCCTCTTTTCTATCTTTTAGCATATCTTTCTGGTCATATTATGTATCATTTACATATTATTAGGTTGTGAAACTTTTTGTACATCTTATTCTATCGGAGTTATTGAACTTGGATTCAATATATATCTTGTTTAAAGTAAATAATATCCATTATATGTGAATGTGTATTATGATATTTTATCAATATGAAAGAATAAAATAATATTTGACTTCTTATTTGAAAATGTTGGTTTTACTTCCTACCTCCACTACTATCTTTAGATCTGGTTTCTATTTTAACTTCTTTTTCTTTATGTTCAAACATGTATACTTGCACAATAAAAATAGTATCCTCAAAAGATATTTCATAGAATGACTATATATTCTATAAATATATTAGGATTAGTTATACTCCAAATAAGGAACCTTCCCTTTAAAGAGAAGGGATTGTTGTCCCTTGAACTGTTGACATTTTACTTTCATGTAAATTTTCCATCCAATAGTTTTTTTGGTTCCCACCATGGGACATGTTTATTATTTTTAGTAATTCCCACTATTTATATTTCAATTCACTATAGATAAGAAGTAAAGTATTTCAAATAAGTTCCTAAACTAGCAAAGAAGAGATACACCCAAACTAGTAGAGAATAAAGAGTCGAAGATCTGTATTTATATTTCTAACAACAAAATTCTTCTAGGTTATCTCCATAAAAGAAAGGAAAAGGTAAAATGTCCATGAGAACACCACCTTGTGAAATGAAGTATATACCATATTTAAAGGTAAGTATAAGTGAAGCCTTAGTATTGTTAAAAACCACTCTTCCTTTGTAAACTATCTTTTCTAGGATGGCTACTCCAATAGTTCCATGGGGACAGAATATTGGGTCATTTGCTTTAGCTCAACCTCTTCATAACTTACCTAAGGGAAGTTAGAATAATTTCCCAAAATTTAAAGGAGATGTAAAATTTCATCTAGATCAACACTTGGAAATTTTTATGTTGCATGTGGATTACTTAGGGTTTATTATGAGGATTTTTCCATCAGTATCTTCATTAAAAGTCTACAATAAAATCCCACATAATGGTTTTATCATTTACCTCCCTCGATTATTACTAATTTAAATTATATTAAGACAAATCTTGGGCTAGATTTAAAATCACAGAAGATTTTCATGCCATGTTGGATCAAATTTCTCAATTGAAAAAGGAACCTTATGAACCCATGAGGGAGTTCCTAGAAAATTTTAATAGATTGGTGCATAAAATTCTAATTGTTTCTTAGCCTATGACTGAAAGTTTAGTGTTTCTTCATAAATGACCAATGTTCTAAAGTAAGCTTCACATTAAGGATGGATAGATTACCCAAACTGGGAAATGATCAAGAATGTTATATAAATATAGGGTAAGATCTTATTATTTCTATAAAATTTAAAAAATAGTCAAACCCCTAACCTTTGGGTTAACTAGCTCTGATCAGCTTGTTCAAAGACTAGCCAATGATCTTATTGGTCTAAAGAAATAACTTTCTCATAACTCCCCATACAAAGACATTCCTAGGAAAATTATTATATATAAAAAGAATTTTCCTATAGTTCAACCTAAATTTTCCATTGAAGCCCCTCTTGATAAATCTCCCATTAATTTAGTATGTGAAATTCAAGAAGTAGACGAAGAAGAAACTGAATACTTGAAGCTAAGGAATTTGAAGAAGAAATAAAATAAACTTATGAAACAATTGAAGAATCGCACATTAGCTTCATCACATATAATTCAAAATAATATGATTATGATGAGGTAATAGTGGATATGAATAGATAATCCTATGTATTTATGACAAGAGAATAGTTATGTAAGAAGAATAATATTTTCCATTTAGAGAAAAAATATAAATCCAAAGAAGCTCCAAAATTCATACTTATGGTTGAATTGAAAGGATATCCTATAAACACATCTATATAAGTAACCTTGTCTATCCCACTCCTTTATCTGAAGTCCCTACTACTCCCAAACAATATAAACCTAAATCCCTTCTTGTGTCTAATCTCAAGGCATCTACTTCAGTATCTTTTGATATAATTGATCATAATAAGAAAACTAAAGTCCAAATTTTTGAAGTTGAGTACTATCAAACTCATCTTGAAGATTTTTCTCATGTCGTTAAAAATTTTAATGCCAAGTCATCCAAAAAACTTTGTATTCTAAAATAACTTATTATTTTAAAGGAATTTTACCTATACCTAAATCTCCATCTCCAAAAACCTATTGGCCTCCACTCCCTCCACATCAGAGAAAATTAAACATTTTTATGTAACATTTTTTTATAGTGGGACACAAATTTAGTAATTGTATCATCAAATTTGGTGCCTCCGATAATGTTATTCCAACTAGACATATTCCGAGACATAATGAAAGGAAAAAAATCTTTCCGCTAGAGTCCAAAAAGAGATTATAAGGATTTCAAAATGATAAAAGAATCTATTATAAAAATCATGTCTTGGTTTTCCCATATTTTGATAAAGAATTTATCATCTATTGTTATGCATCTAAGCATACTCTATATATAATTATAACTTAGAAAAAGAAAAAGATATTAAAGCTCCCATTTCCTTTATGAGTTATGGATTGAAAATACATGAACTCAAGTACTCTCAAATAGAGAAACATGCATTTTTAGTTGTTAAGGAAGTCAAATAGTTTAGGTTTTATATTTTGAATTCTCACTCTATCATTTTTATTTCTAGTCCAACTATTAAATCTATTTTGACCTAGTAAGAAATTGGTTCTAAAAGAGGTAATTTGATTGCCAAGGTGTAGGAATATAACTTAGATCTATCACAAAAACCAATCTTGTACAAGGTTGCGGTCTATGCCAATTGATAGTTGAAAGTGGAGGAAAGCATCTTGATGATGGTAAACATGAAAAAATGCCAATTTTTGTATTATTTAGTACCATAGATGAGTGTTATTCCAACATCTCACACTTCTTAACATATAGAGAATGTCCCTCATATATAAATGCAAGGGAAAAGAGAGAAATCAAACGAGGGAAACACAATATGTATTGTGGGATAATAATATTTTCCATAAAGTAATTGATGGTAAATTTTTGAGATGCGTTGATAAGGACTAACAAAAGAAATTATTAAAGGTATGTCATGATCAAGCCATTGGTTGACATTTTATCTTCTCTCGTCACCGCCCATAAAATCTTTTTTGAGGTTATTATTGGACTAATATTTTCAAATATGCAACTAAATGGGTATTTAAATGTGATTCCTATATAATATTTATATGTAGACCCAAGTTGGCAACGTTACCATTAAAACTAGTATTTATTGAGGAACCATTTTAGTAGTGCGGACTTGACTCTATTAGAAATATGAATCTAAACTTTAGTACTAGTCACACTAATGTTTTAACAACTACATATTATTTCACTAAGTGGGTAGAAATAATTCCTATAAAGAAAAAAACTTCTAAAATTATCTCCAATTTTATTTAAGAAAATATATTATTTCGCATTAGAGTGCCCCACAAAATTGTCACTAGCAATGCTACAAATTTTTCCACTTACGAACTAATTGATTTCTACTATAGATATGGTATTTCATTTTCACATTCCTTTGATTACTACCTGTATGCATGCTAAAATAATTAAACTAATATAAATGAAACTAACACCAAGTAGCTTTAAAGAAAAATTAAAATTAATCTACCATTAACATCATGATAAGAGATTAAAGGAAATAACTATCTTAATGCGTAAACATGGAAGTTAACACCTAATGCTAAGTGATTCCTACTATTTTATGATTACTAATCAAGATATGAACCTAATTAGATCATTAAGAAATCAAATTTGTGATATTTGTCTCAACAATGAGGATGAGATATCACGAATAAATGGATAAAAAATCATATTCAGATCTTCCCATACTACTCAATTTGAGAGAATGGATGCAAGAGATGAAGAAGCTATTCCAAAACAATGGAGAATGCTCAAATCAAAATTCCTATAGGTTTCACTAATCAAAGTGTGGTGCGAGAAAAAAAGGGAAGGGGAGGGTTCCTTATATAGCTTGCCTATTTGGGAAAGGCTAGCAATTTTGTGGATGTGGGATAAATCCCAAAGAGGAAATGCAAATGATATGCATGTTTAATAAAGGATGTGCACTTTATGGGAGTTGAGAGGGGTTTAATTAATCAAATGTGATTAATTAATAGGTAGGGATAAGCTTGTAGAAGCTATTTAGAGGGGATTTAGAGGAAAATTAACATGATTTGGGGGATGTGAGAGGAGAATTTAACGAATAAAAGGGGTTTATTGATTAAACTAGAAGGCGTAATTAGCTAATAATGATTAATCAATCAATTAGAAGTATATTATAAATAACATAAGGTCGTTAATTGGAATCCAAAATGATAATAAGGCTAATTTATTAACGAAATGCAATTAATTAACGAAAATGAAGGGGAATGTCAGTTAATTCGTGGAAAAGTGATAATTATTATAGAAATGATGGGAAAGAGGAAAATTAGTGCAAGTTTAGTATTAAAATTGCATAGATAAATTTTAGGTTTCTACATTTGCCCTGTTTGGGGTGGCATAAGCGATGCCATGTTAAAGATAGTAGAAAGGTATAGACATAAATTTTTTGAAGGGATAGAAGAAAAATTAGTAGAATGAAGGGTTCCCCTCAAGTGTTGATGGGGTAATGGAAGAGGTCAATCAATGATTGAAAAAGAGGAAGGAAACAGATAGAAGAAAAGAAGGGGGAGGGGGGATAGAAAATGATCCCTATTGCCTTAGGTGTTTTTGAAGAAAAAGTACGATAAAATAAAATGATAAGGAAGAAAAATGAAGATGAAGAGAATAGAAATAAAGTTCATCCAATTGATGTAAAACACCTTTATTTTATCATGTTGTTGTGTGATCTACATCATCAACTTTTTATTATATATATAATGCAAGGACTGACCCAAAGCAACATACAATGCAATGCTTTATGAGTAAGTAAATAAGAAGACAAGAAACTAAACAAGTACAAACAAATACGCTCAAACAAACAACGTTCAAGACAGTTGTACCAATATTTTTATTATCTAGATTCGATCGTTTGAGTTATACGACAAGGGTTAAAGATGACACCCCAAGAAACAATACATTGCAAGGTGAATAAATGAAGGATATGGAAGTCCCATGAAAAATTAGATGTTCCCTATGAAACAGTACCATGCAACTCAATATCATAAGGAAGTACATACATAGCAAGTGGATCAAATTTTGTTAATGGAGGTAAACCAAAACAACTCATAAGTCATGCCCAAGAATAGGAAAGAACCAAAGAAATATTTTTTTGTAGGATAGTTTTTGATGTTTAAGGACGATGTGTCGATAAATGCTTCAACTATGTGCATGCTTCTTACAAATTTTTTAATTTTTGATTTTTTACCAATGTTTTAGATTTTTTGAATGTTACCAATTTTTTTATTTTAACTATTTTTTCTTGATTTTTTGAAATTTACTAATTTTTTTGGATTTTTTAAAATTTACCAATTTTTTGGATTTTATAGGATTTTGTGAATTTTTATGTTGTTTTATTTTTTCCAACTTTTTAGGATTTTTGAAAATTTTATTTATTTTTGAGTTGTTGGAATTATACCTATTTTTTAAATTTTTAATGATTTTTGATGATGTTTTTAGAGGTTTTTGAAATTTTTCTGAAGCTATGTATAATAAAAACAAATATGCAAATATTCCCCCAGTGAGAGATGGGAATATACAAGGGAAAATATTTACACATATATACAAGAAGAAGATATGTTGGATCAAGGCCACGAAGGATAGGTTCAACATGATGATGAACTCAAACCAATGAAGTGCTAAGAAGGAGCGAGGCCCGATTCAAGCTAGCTAAGAAACATATGATAGAAAAGAAGTAGAATATTGTTTTATTAAAAGGGGACAAAGGTTCTCATAAACATGGTAAAAAGGAAATCTTATACACATGGATGTTCTGAACAAAGAAGAAGAACAATGTGAATGCTATGGAAAATGTAGCTAGAATCCTTGCAATGAAAAGGTGATTAGCCAAAGGCAAAAATCATGAGTCAAAATAAGGACTAAAGTAAGAGTTTGAAAAAGTTCCAAACAACACCTGGTAACATACTAATCATGTTTTCTCATAGAGACCTAGTGTGTGCACATGGAAATTAATTACTTCTTAAAGGGAAGATTTGATAGACAACAAGTGAAGACACGCTAGACAATGTGTAGGAATGATTTATTTTAATAGGTGATTTGTGAATGGAGGGTGGAAGGAGAGTCATACATTTCTCTGCTACCAGCTAGACATCCATAGCCCCGATAGAGATGTATTTGATTCTAGTCGCAACATTGCTCTACTACCAGCCAAACATCCATAACCCTGATAGAGATACTAGAAATACCCCAAGAGAGATTTATATATTACTTTTCTTTTGATCTTTGATGTTTTGATTGATTTTGTTTTCTTTTCTGAAAACTTATTTCATCTCTCTCTATTTGTTTTGACAATGGGTTAAGAACCATAGATGTATTGATAGAAGGACGTGGAAGTGATTATGATGATGACACTGACTATTGTTAACAAATACATCCAAAAGGTCTTTACAATAAGTTTTATTAAATGTATACTAGTGATAAGATCTCTAAAAGGCCAATCAACATGTTTAATTTACTAGGGTGATGAAAGACCAAGGTCAAACAGATACCATAGAGATACATGTCGTATAATGAGCATGAATAGAGTAATGAAAAGATCACCGAAGGGATGGAAATGGTGGATGACTTGCAAAGGAATGGAAAGAAAGGGATGAAAGAGCATTCATGTGTATGTAATACTAGATTACAATGTTTGATCCTTGTACATTTTCTTTTATTGGTAATGTTTTTATGTTTTCTCATTTTTATATTTTTGAATTTTGTAGATTTTGATGATTTTGCAAAGGGAAAACCATGAAGGAAGAAGAATATGAAGATGAATGATTGTGAAGTTGGGACCAAAAATGTCACTCGTGTGATAGGATCCAACAACAATGTTTTCAATTTCTTTGATGAGGGAGACTAGGAGTTGTTTCTTATCAAGAGTGATATTATCTCCAATCTTGATGATCATTGTGAGATCATACTCGATAAGTGACTGTGACTTATCTTGCAACATGGATTTTGTATGTGGGAGCTTGAGTTCTTTATCCATAGATTTCTACACTTTTTCCATACTTGATGGGTATGTTGGGGTGCATTCTTGAATCACATTTGATTTTTAGATTTTTGGGTGTTGGATTTAGTGGATGTTTTAGAGCTCTTTGGTCTTTTGATCTTGGCTTGATGAAGAAACTATTGGTGTTTCCTATAAGATAATGTGTGATTTTGTTGATCCCGAGAATTGGGAGAATAAATTGGATGTTTAGGATTAATAATAGGAACATTACGAATGATGTTTGACTTTCAACAATTGTTGATAAAAGGATGATATGATGGAAAAAGAGGACATGGTCCAAAAATTGAAGAGGATGAGCTACTAGAGGTGAGACCCAAATGGAATATGAAACACAACTAGGATTTGGCCCCAAGGTGTAATCAAATGGGCTACTAGGAGGTGATTCATAGATAGAAGATGAAGGGATACTAGGATGTGGCCCAAGTATAAAGAAAATGGGCTACCGGAGGTGTGCAATGAATGGAAGATGATGGGCTATGATGAGCCCTTTTATTTATTATTTTAAATGTCTCATATGTGTATTTTGTTTTTCAATGTATACTCCCTAAACTTGTGTTTCTTGCATCTTGTTGAACATATCGATAAATATTGAACTTATGGCACTTATATTAATTAATATAACTATTAATAAGTTACTCTATTATGTGGATTTTGAATGTGCATCTTACTCTCTTGGATACAATGAAAGGATTAATAGTTCCCTATCCTAATGCCATAATTTTTTGCAAGAAGTTGTTATATATAGCCACTAACATGCATCTGAAGAAAATGTTTCATAATGTAAAGGGAATCATATGCGAGAACCGAGACTGATCTGCAACAAAGCACCTGTAGTCAAATGAGAACACTTGCATATACAAGACCGTAATTTTTGGAAGATTTATCAATGTGGATACTTCACCTAAGTTCACACATGAAAATAAAGAAGCAGTTATGAGAAAAATAATATCTCATGCCAATACCTAATTATGCTCTGCAATGACCACTTTGGAACTAGTTGATTTAACTTGATAACTAATTGTTAGATTAAACACTTAGTTTTTTTTTCCTATTAGAACACCTTTTATCAGTTCTGTTGCATGCATAATAATCCAAGGATTTATTTGTAATGATTTGGTACTTAATCAAAATGTAACCGTTAGTTTGAATCGGTCTCTTCATGTCTCTGCTTTGAATATAAATTGAATGTCAAGACTGTAAAAGGGATCGATCCATAGCTAGAAAATTGCTATAAGTTTAATTATATAATCTTCATGCTGATGAATAAAATATGATTTCTATCATTTTTCTATAGACACAAGCCTTAGGAAGGGTTAACACCCAAGGCAAGGCCCACTTGTGGTTTTCTAAATCCCTTTCATTTTCTTGTTTTCTATTTTAGTTCCTTGCATGCATAGATTAGAATTACTGCAGTTTATTCCTTTACTTGTGTTATGATTTTACATGCTTTATTGATTAGTTGTAGCATCTACTTTCATCTGTAACTTATTTTATTTCCAGCATTGTATTTTCCAATTATTGTGATAATAATATTTTAGTTTATACCTCTTAAGCACATGTAACTATGTATACAACACTGAAAGTGTTGAAATTTTACGTCCCTAGGTATGATGAATAAATGACTATGGATTAGTGAAAAACATACTAATTGCTGCAAGTTAATTTGCACCACCATTTTTGGCACCATTTCCAAGGACTCTACCAAGTTATTAGGTTTTTAATGAGGGTTTTTTATTTCTTAGAAGCAGTCTAGGTTTTAGGAATTCATCTCAAACTAAACCCCCTACTAATTACCATTAAAATAGTTGGGTAGTTGACGTATGCACCGTCCCAAGGGATTCCCTTGGTATATTTTTACCTAATCCACAAGTAGCATAGATCTCTTCATTTACCTTTGAAGATTCTGAAGAAGAAACCTCCATACTAGGTTTTCTTTTCGAAGACAATCCTTAAAGTGACATTTTTGTAACTACTCCAAAGCATCCAGGGATGACAGAATAAGTAGACTAGAATGCTCAAAATGGGGTAACCACATTTGAGTTACCCATCAATAAAAACAATTCAACTACTAGGATGAAGAATATTTCTCCATCAGCCTTGCCAAATTTCCATAGAGCTATGTTGGAAGACCTAGAAACCTTTCTCTTTGAGTTTGATGTTATGTGCAGGAGCTATGATTATACTACTAATGCACATAAGTTGAAATTATTTCTGCTGACACTCAAGGATGTAACCTTGAGATGGGTTATGGTATTGGGAAGGAATTCCATTACTACATGGGCACGATTAAGGACAATTTCCTCAATAATTACTAAGACTATTGCACACTTTGAGCAACAAAGGAGGTGATGAAATCTATAGGATGGCACAAAAAGGATGAACCGTTAGAAGAATATTTGGAAATGTTCCTATTCGAGTTTAGGAGTCAAGACATGCCACTGACATACCACCCGAATCCCTAAAATTACTCTTTTTGAAGGGAATTAGTGAGGAAGACATGGATGCTCTAGATCTGATAGGAGTAGGGGACATTTCAAAATATTCTTTTGAACAAATCATGAATCCTGTAAAAATTATTCAAGAGCTACTATGAAGAGGGTAAGAAATGTATGATCAATAGGTGGATTATCTACTAAAATAATGGGGTACATATCCAAGTCATAGATTATTAGCATGATAAAAAACATGAAGTAGGATATTGTTAATGATATGACCAATCAACTAGATGCTATACATGCCAAAAATAAGAAAGAAGATGAAGAGGCAACACTCACAGAGTATTTCCATGCATGTAGAAGGAAGAAATTAAACTGTAGATGTAGATAATTAGCCATCATTTCTCAAGAAAGGGAGGCTTCACCTAATTTCAAGATTTTGGAGATAGAATATGGTAAATTTTTGTATGTTGCTAAAAAACCATGGCCATTGAGGTATAGAGGTATGACGGAGGAACCTATGTATTCATTTCAAAATTGGTCTAATAATTCATATATGCAGCCCCCACCTTAGGCTAACCCTCAAGGATGGGCCCCATATCCTAACCAATATCAAAAATAGTGGAAACCTCAATTCCAAGGCCAACCACAAAAATAATGGCAACAACCTCCTCAATCATAGAAAAACCATGGAGGGGAGTACAACAATGGAAAAACCCTCATCCTAATTACCAACAATCTTATCCACAACATCCTTATCAGTAGAGAGAAATAATATCGATGTCAAACCCCAAGTAGGCTCTCTACCAAAAGCTACATAACTACCTGCTCAACCAATTCCTAATCCTAACAATAAATCTACTCAACCAGCCTATTCCACTAAACCAACTTAGTACCCTACCTATTTTGTTGATATAAACAATATCCATCTTCACTCGGAAGAGGAATTACACTGCCAACCTGGATCCACCATTATAAAAATTGCTAAGGATTCACTATTGCTAGATGATGACCCAAAGCAAAGCCATAAGACATTGTAAGCTAATCAGCAATAACCTACGCATAATTGTACCAAGGATAAAATACAGGGTAATGAGGCACCATTTCTGAAAGATTATAAGAAAATAAGATTGAATTTAGTTTAGAATCAGATTCTGACTTTGTCAATCAACTCAAAGATATTTGTGTCAAAATACCATTGATTCAAGCTATTAAGTATGTACCCATCTACAATAAACTAGTTAAGGACCTATACATTAATAAGTAAAGAAGGAAGAGGAGAGATCCATCTATTGTACATGTCATTGGACAACTAGCTGATATTATGCTTGGGAACTTAGTTTTGCCCAAGTATATAGATCTAGTTACCCCTTTAATAAATCTCACAATCAATGGCACCGTGATAAAAATACGCTATGGTTGACTTAGGGGAAGCAATAAATGTAATGTCAAATAATATCATGGATGATTTTAAATTAGAAGGATTAAGACCAACAACCATAGTCTTGTAGCTTGCAAACAGATCAACAGTTAAGCCTAAAGGAGTTTTGGAGGATGTGGTAGTAGTGGTAGACTCTTGGGAGTACCTTGTTGACTTCATTGTTCTTCAACCAAAAGCAAGTTTGGGAGGATATCATATCATCCTAAGAAGACCATGGTTAGAAAATGTTGATGCATTCATTGGATGCATATATGGTAATATGATCATCTCCAATGGAAGTGGCACCAAAAATCTTATGCTCTAACCCCCTACACAACCATTCAATGAAGAATACCGAGCTCGGTTTAGAAGCTCATGATCCTAGAAAAATCATGCATAATAAAAGGACATGAGGATGATGTTTTTTTATTATTGGTAAATAGTTTTGAAGGGACTATACCCTGTTTACATAGAGGGCCTAAAAGCTAGATAAAACATGAAGAGGTTCCACAAAAAAGGATCAACATCTAGAATAGGCATTAAAGCCAATAGTAACCGAAAGAGAGTTACTAAAGAAAAGAAAAAACAGGCGTGCTTGTTGTAACAAAGCAACCAAAAAATAGAAAAAAAATAAAAAAGTATGATGAAAAGTAGCATCTGCAATGAAGACCTCCTTTACTTCTTGGCAGCTCTGTTAATTCTAGACTTAATAGATTGCAGCAAGGTGAAAAGAGCCACCATTGTCATGTGTGTGGGGTCCTTAGCATCCAAATTTGCTATGGTTTGACTACTTTCCTTGTCCATTCCCCAAAGAGTGTCTGGGATCTCACTAAGCATAGAAATGCTATGAACATGTTGTTCAAGGAAATCACTGATTGCATTAAAAATTGCCATGTTGTGATCATGGTGATCCTTTTCTCTCCCCAGACAATTGTCTAAGGAGTTTATCTTTTGTAGATGTCCTCAACTTTCTTATTGCCAAGGTCAGTATCATTATCCATCTTCCTTTTTCCTTTTTTATTGGCCAAATGTTGCACTTCTTCTTTCGATTGCATCATTTCATTTTCCAGATTCCAGCCTTTGGGGAGTACTTTTACCCTCTTTTTGAAAGGTCTCTTCTTGGCCTGTACTACTGATGTGTAATAAGTTTTAGACATATTCTAAATCTTGATTGCTATGAATAACTCTACCCGAAACAAGGGTGTTCAATTTGGGCTTCTTATGGTTCTTTGTTTTAGGCTTGGTTGTGGTGGAAGGGATGGGGGTGGGAGTAGTGGTGGTAGGAAAAATTGGAACAATGTTGGGGGAGGATGGGAGATTGATGTATTTGGAAACATAGAGCTTGTGCAACAAAAGGATAAGGCCTTGATGTAGGGAATAACCGAGAATGCTTCTAGAAATCCAAGATGGAGTGTTCGAGGGAGTTCAAAAGATAATGTGGGAAGCAGACAATGATTTTCCTATGGAAATGGTTTAGGAACACTAGGTGCTTAATAGGAACTATAACATATCTCCCTTCCAAAGAGATATACCAGACCATCATTCGGGTGATTTCATCAAAGGGTGAGGGGATAGAACTTACCCTCAATCCCACAGTAACAAAACCAGCTCCTCGTTATCAGTAGAAAACTTCTTCTCCTCAACATTTTTGTCGATCCTCTTATTGAAGAAATGGAAGCCATCCATCTCTAGGCCTGTAGCTTCAGCTATTAGCTCTTCATTAACAGTGATTTTATGTCCTCCATACTCCACTTTTTGATCTTTCCAATCCATGGCGAACTAGACCGAAATGCTCTGATCATGTCCCTAAATTCGATCAATGAAGTTTGTGATTCGCCCTTCTTAAGGAGGTTCCACAGCTCCTTGTTTCTCTTCCATTCTAGGTCACTTTGCTAGGTTCTAACTGGCATGGGGCTCCTCCCATTTTTTCCTCTCTGAAATTATTGCAAATCTTGTCCTCAAAACCCTTGTTTGAACTGTTGTTTGAAATGCAGTTATCTTTCTACCTGTCTTGAATTTTAAGAGTTCCGACCACTTCTTTGGGAGTAATGAAATTTAATGTTGCCATAGCTTACATGATGTTTCTGTAAGTGTGATCTTTTATCCCCTCTAAATCCCACTTCAATTTATCATTATCCTTACTCCATACTTGAGTGCCCATAAATATTTGCTTTAATGATGCTTTGTACCTTCTCAGGGATATGATTAACATTATCCCAAATAATTATATTATTATTCATGCCATGATTAACCAATACATCAACAACCTTATTTCCCTCATGGCATGTATGCTTGATTCAAATATTTTGAAGGTTTGAAAAATGCTTATAGATTCCATGATGAAATCCTTGATATTCTAGCTAGGAGGTGAAGACTGATTTAGATGATTAATGATGTTTAGTGAGTCTCCTTCCAGAATAATATTCTGAATGTTATGTGTCTAAGCAATTCTAAGCCCCCATAGAGCAGCCAAGGCTTCAGCATAATGGTTAGTTTGTATCCCCATTTTTCTAGCATAGGAAGCAATCAAACTGCCTCTATGGTCTCGAATCACTCCTCCCCCTGCAACAATCCCAAGATTACCCTTAGAAGCCCCATCAAAGTTCAACTTGTGCCAGTTGAGATCAGGAGGGTTCCAATGTATCAAAGACCTGTCAATGCTGGAAATGATGCTATTCTGAATATTATCAACTCCAATCTTCCAGTTGGACAAAATATGCTCTTCATTTTCAGGATAATTCTTGTTCTTGGGAGGTTTGAATCTTTCGATGTTCTCTTTGACAACGATTAGTAATCTTAACAAAGTTGAGCTTGCAATGTTGTTTAATATTTCTAAAAATGATGTCATTTCTATCTTTCCATATCCTCCAAATAATATGGGGCATTACCAGTTTCTAGAGTCTTCTCACAACACAATGTTTAAAAGGAGGGTTCCATTGGGTCCAAAACTAGATGAAATCCTTTGGCACACCTAGTAAACTTTGAATTTAGAAAAGGAAAAACTCCAGATTTTAGTGGCATACTCACAATGGACTAACATGTGTCTGATATCCTCAGATTATTTTTTACAAAGGTGACATCTATTTGGCATTATGAAACCTTTTCTTATCAGGTTGTCATTGGTGAGAATTCTACCTCTGAGAGCAAGCCAAAAGAAAAAATTGATTTTAGGTGTAAGCTCAGCCATCCAAATCCTACTCCAGTTGAACTCGCTCTGAATAGTTTCAAAGAAAGAATTATATCCAGATTTAACAGAGTACTCTCCATCAATAGAGTTGTTCCAGACCAATTCATCCTTAACATCCAGCTGACTTAAGGGGATAAGGTCCAAATGATCTTGCAAAGAGGACATCATGTGGTTCAGATCATCTCTGTCCCCAGAGAGTTTTTTCCATTTCTTCTTGTTGCCATCCCTGTCTATGTAATCCATGATTCTAGTACCATAATTTTGTTCAAGGTTGTCTTTGACTGCTCCAAATCTGTCAATAAGACTGCAGTTAGACCAGTTATCCCCCCAAAAATTTATATCTCTGCCATTCCCCACTTTCCATTTACTTCCTTGTTTGATGAAATTCCTGATCTGAACTAAATTATTCTAGAAAATGGATCCATAAGGAAGATGCTCTTCCTGAAGAAAAGAAATGGCTGCTTGTTGATTAAGGTATTTGGCCTTAATTAGTTCAATCCAGGGTTGTTTCTCTGAGAGCATTCTCCAGCCCATTTTTGTAATTAGAGCCCCATTCATTTTTTTGATGTCTTTTATACCCAGGCCCCCAATTTTTTTGGGAGTGCATACTTGGTCCCAAGCTACCAAGTGATATTTGAATTTATCCTCCATTCCCTGCCATAAAAGTTCTTCTAAATCCTCTCAATTTTTTCTCTAAAGACAGAAGGGATATTATAGAGAGACATGATATATATAGGTAGATTTTGAAGAGTGCTTTTTATGAGTAGACACTTACCAACACTTGACAGAATGGCTCCTTTCCACCCAACCATTTTCTTTTGGAATCTTTCCAACAGGTCATTCCAAAATTTGGTTGATACTTTTTTAGTACCAAGGGGGAGCCCCAAATAAGTAGTGGGGAGTGAATTGATTTTACATCCCAAAATTTTAGCAATTCTAAGTTGTCTTTCCCTAGGGGTGTTAAAAAAGAAAATTGAGCTTTTATCAAAATTAATCTCTTGCCCAGAAGTAGATTCATATAATTTCATAATGGAATTTGTTGCCTTAGCTTCAAGGATTGAATCCATTAAAATAAGGATTGTATCATCCACGAATTACTGATGAGAAGTTGCTTGGTTAGTGGAAGTGGGCTTAGATCCTTTAAGAAGACCATCTGTGACTGCTTTATCAATTGTTCTACTAAGACTGTCAGCCATAATAATGAAGAGCAAAGGGGATATGGGATCTCCTTGCCTTAGCCCTCTACTGCTAGTAAAAAATCCCACCGGCTCTCCATTTACTACCACTGAGAATCTGGCCGTAGTGATGCATGCCTTGATAATTTTTCTGAATTTAGTTAGAAAACCAAATTTTGTCAGAACCTTGTCAAGAAAGGCCCGGAGACTTTATCGAAGGCTTTATTCATATCAAGTTTAAGGACCATGTTAGATTTTTTATTATTATCCATAGAGTGAATGGTCTCATGAACCATGATCACTCCATCCTGAATAATCCTGCCTTTAATGAAACCACTCTGTTGTTTTGATATTAAATCATTTAGAATGAACTGAAGTCTGGTAGCAATGATCTTGGTAAAAATTCTATAAATAACATTCACCAGACTGATGGGTCTGAAGTCTTTGAAATCCTTAGCGTCTATTTTTTTGGAGAAAGCACAATGTGGGTTTTGTTCAGCTCTTTCAAAAGATCACCAGTTCTATAGAATTCATTCACCACCCTGAGAAGATCATCCGAATAGATTTCCCAAAACTTCTAAAAAAATTTGACTGAGAAACCATCCGGACCCGGTGCCTTATCCCCTTCTAGAGTGAACACAACTTTTTAAAGTTCTTCCAATGTGATAATTTTAGTGATGTCTTTAAATCTCTACTCTTCAATTTTGTCTTGGGGGATAGCCTCCAACATGAAAGAGATTGCCTCATCATTAATGATATTCTTCTCATTAAGAAATTTTTCATAAAATTTGATAGCTTCCTCTTTGATGCTCCTTGGGACTTTTATAATAGTGCCATTTCCTTTAGCAACTTCCATTATTCTATTGCAGGCTCTATGCTTCAGGGTGGTCATATGAAAGAATTTCATATTTTTGTCTCCTCCTTTCAGCCAAATAGCCCTGGATTTGAATCTCCATAGGGATTCTTCTCTGCTGCAGACCGTATGTAGCTCTGAAAGAATATTCTTTTCCATGGATTGATCTTCAAGAGATCTCTCCTTTGAATTCATCTTGAGTTTCAAATCTTGGAGCTTTTTCGTTAATTCCTTTTTTGCAAACACATTCCCAAAAACTTTTTGTTCCAAATTTTAACCTATTTTTTGACATTTTTAAGTTTTTGAATAAGCCTAAACTGAGCAGTGCCCTCACCATCCCAAATCCACCATTCCTTAATCCTGTCATGGATATCATCATGTTCCATCCACATATTTTCAAATTTGAAGGAACTCCTGGTGGGCTTAGTCCAATTGAAGAGTTTTAAAGCAATCGGATTATGGTCTGACCCAATTCTGGGTAGGGAAGTAAGATGGAAATCTTGATTAAGGATCCAACTAGCAGAGAAAAGAGATCTATCCAGTATAACTTGAATTAAGTCTTTCCCCAAACTTTTGTTAGTCCAAGTGAATTCATTTCCATGAAGATCCACATCCATGAGATTTAGGTCAGCAACAAAATCAGAAATTCATCCATGCCTGTGGAAAAACTAGAGTTTCCTCCTTGTTTTTCACCTAGGTTTAAAGGAGAATTGAAGTCTCCCATAATAATCCAGTTGGCAGTATTATGTTGACTTCTGAAATTCTTAAGATCAGTCCAGAGTTTCCACCTCCTAATAACCGTATTAGGGGCATAGATATTAGAAAGGATCTAGTCACAATTATTCTCAATCACATGAAATTTAATAGCAAGATGGTTATTGGTTTCAGAAAGAATCATACCAGTATACTACCTTTTATCCCAAAATGTAGCCAAGCCTCCTGAAGCACCCTGAGAATCCACCGTAGCCATGTCAGAATTTTCCTAGAAATTCTTTTTACTAATTTCAAGAACCTTAGCATTCATCTTAGTTTCCTACAGAAGAAAAATGCTAGGTCTACTAGAATCCCATAACTCCTTGATTATTCTTTGTTTGGAGTTTCCATTCAGCCCTCTAATGTTCCATGAGATGATCTTCATTTAAAAGATATAGGTGTTGGGATTTCCTGATGGTTCAGTTGTCGTTGAGTGCCATCTGAAATGTCTTCCTCTGTTCTCTTGGTTCTGAGGGCCTTCTTTGAGGGTCTTCCTCTTTTAGAGCTGCTTCTAAAATCTACTATTCTTCTAGTAGATGATCTAGTGGTTCTAGATGTTAAAGTTCCCCAGTTGTCAATTTTATTTTATTTTTGTCATGATAGAGTGAATCTGGGATCTTTTCAAATCCTTTCATTATCTTCTTTTTCTTAGAGATAACATCTGTAAATCTAGTAGTTAGCTCCGAGTCTTCCTCATAGAGAATGTTTTGTCTGAGTGGCATTAATTCCCCCTCCTCTTTCTCTCCTTGTTTATTGTCAACATGAGGAGGATGTTGTTCTTTCTAACATTCTGCAAAATAATTATGGTAAGAATGAAGAAGAATATGGAAAATTGCAATGCATAAGTTGTCCTAAAAATTAAATCTTGTCATCGTAGAGTACTATGAATGTTCCAGGTGAGAATTACATTCTACATCAAATTCTTTCACATGATTGTATATTTAATTTTGTAAGTAGCAACATATGCTACATGTTTGATCTTTCTAAGTAAGTGGAGATTGCACTGGGAAAATCACTCAATGTGAAAAACATGTTGAGTATGTAGAAAGAGCATTTTTAAATTCTCTTCTCAAGAACTATAAGAAAACATTTGCATGGGACTATGGATACATGCATGGAATCCATCCTAAAATTTATACTCATAAGATATACATCAAAGATAGTTGTAAGCCAATAAGACAACCATAGAGGAGAATGAACCCAATAGTGAGGGATATAGTGAAAGAATAATTAAAGAAATTATTGGATGTTGGATTCATATATCCAATTTCAGATAGTCAATGGGTGTCACCCCTTGTCATTGTACCTAAAAAGAATGGAAAATGGAGAATCTGTGTAGACTATAGGGAGATGAATGCAGAAACAAAGAATGATCATTTTCCACTCCCTTTTATTGATCAGGTACTCAACACTCTAGCTAAAAAAAAGTATTTTTATTTTTGGATGGATATAGTGGCTACAAATAAATTCAAATTGCACCATTGGATCGGGACAGATAACATTCACATGCCCATGAGGAACGTTTACATACCTTTTTCTTCCCTTTTGTATTTTCTATGCACTTGAGACACATTTTAGAAAGTAGTTCTTAACATCTACTCATATCTATCGAATGACTTCATGGAGGTATATATGGATGATTTTATAGTCCATTGAAGTACTTTTGAGGAAGCAATGAAGAACTGAGACAAGGTTATCAAGAGATGCAAGGAGAGTAACCTATTTTTGAGAAATAAAAATTTTATATGATGATGTCTGAGGGGATAGTGTTAGGTCATTATGTGTCATCTATTGGAATCCAGGTAGATCTAGAAAAATATCAATGATTATAAACCTACCAACACCTAAAAAGTAGAAATATGTAAGGAGATTCTTAGGTCATGCTGGGTATTATAGGATATTTATTCAATATTTCAGCAGAATTGCAACACCATTATTTGTTTTTTTGGGAAAGGATGTTGCATTTATATGGAAAAAGAAATGTGAAGCTACATTAAAAATTTGAAGAAAATAATAAATTCTGCACTTATTTTAAGAGGACCAGATTGGAGTTTTCCATTTCACATACACACTGATGCCTCAGACCACACAATTGGAGTTGTTTTAGGATAGAAAGATGGGATACTCAATTATGAAATCTATTATGTTAGTAAGAACCTCATGACACACCGAGCTTAAATATACAAATCACGAGAAAGAGTTTTTAGTTGTTATTTACACCAACAAATTTAGGCACTACATCACAGGCTACCCAACATTGATCCACACCAATCATGATGCCATTAAATATTTGATCAACAAACCAGTTGTAAGTAGTAAAATAATCAGATGGTTGTTGCTCCTACAATAATTTGATGTTACAATTCTAGATAAGAAAGGTAAAGACAATTTTGTAGCACATTTTCTCTCAAGGATGGAAAATAATAATGAAGAAGCAATGGTGGATGGTTATATTCAAGATGAGCACTTGTTTCCCATTTCCACCAAAATACCCTAGTATCTGATATAGCTAATTATTTGGTCTCAGGTAAGACACCTCCACACTATCTATATTCTGAAAATAAATATATTGTTGAGAAAAGTGTGAATTTTTCTTGGATAGCTAGTTTCCTATTCCACACAAGGCATGATAATGTTATGAGAAGATGTATAGATGATGAGGAAATTTATGATGTCCTCAAATCCTACCATAGTGATCCATGTGGAGGACACTTTCTGCAAAAATAATAGTGTAGAAAGTATTAACAATAGGGTATTACTAGCCTACACTACACAAGGATGCAACATTGTATGCGAGAAGATGTGATAAGTGCCAAAGAATGGGAAATCCTACCAAATCAGATGAAATGCCATTGTAGCCTTAGCTAGTATTACAACCATTTGAAAAATGGGGATTGGACTTTATTGGTCCCATAGATCCTAAGTCTTAGCAAAAAGAGTACATTCGGTGTGCATAAGACTACCTCACCAAATGGACAAAAGTGAAATCGTTACCAAATCAGAAGAGTGAAAAAGTTACAAAATTCCTATATGACCACATCTTTACAAGGTATGGAGTGCCAAGAGAGATTGTCACAGATCAAGGTACCCACTTCACTACTGAAGTTATTGTTGATTTAGCTACAAAATATGAAATTAGGCATAGGAATTCTACACCTTATCATCCACAATCCAATGGCCAAGATGAAGTAACAAACAGAGAAATTAAAGCCATCTTGACAAAGACCATTGCGTTGCATAGAAGGGATTAGTCAAAAAGAATTCTAGAGGTAGTTTGGGCATTCAATACCATATGGAAGACAACAACTAGATTCACACCTTTTGAGCTACTATATGGTAAGACTATTTTTATCCCTATTGAGTTTGAGCACAAGACATTAAGAACTACATTGGAATTGGGCATAGATTTTTCTAAAGCTCAAAGGAAAAGGATTCTTTAACTCAATGAGTTGGATGAAATGAGGATGTAGGTTATTCATAATACAAAGGTGGTATAAAAGTAAAGGATCAAGTGACGTGACAGTTTCATCAAAACAAGAAAACTTCAAGGCAGTGATTAAGAGCTTTTCTTTGACTCCAAATACAAGGACCGCATGGGAAAACTTAGGACAAGGTGGCTAGGTCCATATGAGATTGAGAATATCTTTCCCAATGGAGTTGTGAAACTCACCACCATTGATCCTATGAGATTCAAACTACTTGGTAAATGGTCATAGATTGAGGCTGTACAAAAATCCAACTGATAGGAGCACCTTCATCTAACAATTTAGAGGAGGCCAAAGTAGGATGGAAATGAGAACATCAGAATTGAGGTTAGAAGTTGAACCTACTGGTTCATCTTCTAAAGTTTTAGAGGAATGAGATCTTCAATGGCCTTGGTATATCCAAATTACTATATATCCCAAAGAGTAATAAAATTGATGTGATCATCCTTCATGGTGATCAACACCACTCACTAACATATTTTATTTTCTTAGTATTTCTATTTTACAAAATTTGGTGTATTTATGGAAAAGAGTGCATAATATTTGGTGAAAGGAGGTGGTGCAAATGCTAAAATTTCCACTTGCAGCAACATGTAGCCAAAGCCTTTTTTTCTTTACTATTTGATAGAACTTGAGATTGCATAAAGAATCGAGGACCCAACTGAATGAGAAAAAAGGCATGAAGATAGTTAGCACCAGAAAATTCAATCTTCCCTCTCCGGGACCCAATTGAATTCATTATGGATCTTATTCTATATAACAACTTGAAACAACACTACTTACGAAACACAATACTTCAACATTCATCCTCATGCATGCATCCAAGGGCACAAACTCCAAAAAGGCACATGCCATGATCATTCAACATACATATTGAGTTAAGTACACTTAATTTCCTTTAATAAAGTAGTGCTAGAATAATTAAATGAAATTAATATATGTGTCAAGTCATCAATAAAATTTATTAACCATAATGTTCCATTGCCTTTTATAATTTGACCTGTCTCCCATGTCACTCCATGATATCAAAAATCCTCACTTCACATAGGGATATCCTTCAATTCCAATTAATGCTCACTTTTTCAAGCTGCATGTAAAATCAGTTACAAATTTCGAAAAGGAAAACACTTGAGTTCTTCCACCCATTCAAATTTTGAATAATCAATTCAAAGTGAAAGATCTCTTGCTTCACAAATCTTAAGGAAGTTATAGAACTTAACAATGGGGAGACTTGATTAGAAATGAACCTACAGACCACTCACAGCTTCAAAATCAACCAAAAATTCTATATTACTTTCATGATAGTGGTTAGATGGAGTACATAAATAAATTCCAAGGTTTCAATGATTCGATGGTCATAGAATTCTCTGCCACCTTTAGGGATGGGAAAGAAATAGTAAAGGGTTTGAAAGTTAAATTTGATGATGAAATATTGGTTGCATTCACTGTACTACCACTAGAGGGAAAAATGTTTCCTGCATAAGTAAATCTAGATGAAGCTCGCACAAAGTTTAGAGACAATAATGAAAAATTTGTGACATTTAGACAAGGTACTCTATTAACTTATTTAAAACCCTTTTGGGAAGATGTGTCAAACTATATCATAAAATATTTTACCTAGGAGGGTTGATATTTAAGGTTAAATATTGTCCATTTTAAAATGCTCAATCATTTAAAGAATGGCAAACATGTGAATGTTCCTAATTTCTTGCATGAGAGTTTGAAGAAGATGAGTAAGGAATCACAAAGGGTAGGTCTGCCTTGTCTCACCATTGTCTTTTCACTTTAATTGTGAAACATGCATTAGTAATGGAACATCCTATGATAAACTAGGGAGATTTTTCTAGAGAAAAACATATTAATGATTTTTTGGGGAAGGGGAAGAAAAAGAGAATAAACTCATGTAGTTCTTATACGCCTCCACTCGAACCCTTTACTTCTACCTCCATTCCATTAGAAACCCATACTCCTACATAAACCCCCATTCCTTCAGAAGCTTCCATACCTGCAAAAACATCTATCCATGAAAAACCTCCATATCCAGAATAAGGCCCTAGGCCTATCTCTCCTGACAGGGTTATGGTTGCTGAAACTTTGCTAAATATATCAACACTAGAGTCTTCTTCCTCTAAAGGAAAAAAACCTCAATTAAAATCTCTTAACCATCTAGGAGATCCCATAGGATGAATAATAAAAATATCAAGACCTCGAATTCTAAAGGAAATATTTCAATCTTCCTATACAATGATGTGGAAGAACTAGAAAGAACTTACATACATACAGACATAGGTATGGAAGAATAGACCAAGGAAGTGGAAGAGAAAAGGAGGAAGAGTTAGGTGATAAACTTGCCATGAGAGCCCTACTGAACTAATTAGAGTTCAAAAAAAGGAAATTCATGTTGGGGAAACCTTCATGGAGCATGAAGGATAAGTGTTAGTAGAAGAAATTTGAAATATAAATAATGTTCATAAGAGCCCTAATGAAACAGAGGTTATTCATGCATAACATGAAGAGGATGTAGTGACCAAGGAAATTGAGGAAGTAACAACTGCCCATGTAGATAAAAAATAACAACTTGAGGAAGTGACAACAAAACCGATACATGAAACACAAACCAATGCCATGGATACTGTAGAAATTTTGCCACTTGATATTGAAGAAACAATTGAAAACATTGTCCAAACCCTTGAGCCATAACATGTTCATGAATCTATTGAGCTAATGCAAATATACATTCCTCCAGTTACCCTAAATATAGCTCAGGTAATATTAGAACCTGTCTCCACTAATTCCACCACCCAACCTGTAGCCACATGTTGTCATAAAATAAGTTTTTAGAGAGCCTCCTAGTCCAATATGCAGAGTATGGAAACCCAAACCACTTTATACTATTGGGTGCAGAAGTTTGAGAATTATGTTAACAAGCTACAAAGAAGGTGGGAAAGGGAGAAGGAAGAGTTACTCTTCCAACATCAATAGGATCTGGAGGAAAAGATAGATAGCTCAGAGATAAGGAAAATGAAATTGCAAGGCTCAAGAAGAAACAAGAAGCTATAGTTCAGGTGATAAATGAAATATTCAAATATAGACCACCGTCTAACATTTATGTTGTCTTCTTGAAAGAACAAATGTTGCAATTGAAATATACTTGTATTAATAATGATATCCCATTTGATATTAGTGAATCCAGGTCTTTCTTTAGAATATATCTGAAAATTCCCCATGAGATCTAATTACTTCTCTATGAACTGTATATGTATAATTATGCTTTAGAGTATGATAGAGACTGGATCCCTATACTCTACATTGAGGATGTACAAATTTGGGCACTATGTTCCTACTTCAACAATGAGCTATACAGGGAGAAACAAATGGTGGATTACGAAACTTGTGTAAGGTACAACCTTTGATGATCAAGGTAGAATATGGAAACACTAAGGCAATGATTGAGGAATATGGGAAGTTTATGACAAAGAAGAAAATTTAAAAAAATGGTATATAGGATGAGACAAGAATCCCATGATGAGGAAAGATACTACATTAAGTATAATAACATGGAAATAGTACATGCCTACAGGGAAATATGGGAAGAAATGTCACCAGAGATGAAGAGGAAAGAAATGCATTCATATCCTAATATCATCAAAACTTTAGAAGGATAAATTCATATATTGAAGTCTCTAAGGGATGTGGAAAAGATTGGTTTCCCATTACTTATTATCCACCAATTTTTCATTTTCCTATCCCCCACTAGTCTAGAAACATAGAGCTAGATGAGGACCTATAGGATAGGGTAATGGAAAAATTCTAGAAGAATGCAGGTTATTTCTTCAGTGAACTAGAAGGTACCTCAACACCAATGGACTTCAGGAGGTTTTGCAACATTATTCAGGCTGACCCCAAGAAAGCAGAGGAAGAATAAAAAAATTCTTGAATGAGGACATTCAAGAAGCTCGATCTGGGGTGCGCTGATCCCTTTTATTTACTGTTTTAAATGCCTCATCTGTGTATTTTGTTTTTCCATGTATACTCCCCTAAACTTGTGTTTCCTACATACTTGTTGAACATATCGATAAATCTTAAACTTATGGCACTTATATTAATTAATATAACTATTACTAAGTTACTCTATTCTATGGATTTTGAATGTGCATGTTACTCTCTTAGATACAATGAAATGATTAATAGTGCTATGTCTGAATGCCATACTTATTTGTAAGAAGTTTTTATATGTAGTAACTAAGATGCAACCTAAGAAACTATGGCACAATGTAAATGGAATCATCTATAGGAACCAAGACTTGTCCATAGTAAAGCACCTATAGAAAAAGAAGAACATGCACATATAAAAAAATGTGACTTTGGTAAGATTTATTAATGTGGACACTTCACCCGAGTTTGCACATGACAATAAATAGCGATTATGACAACAACAAGAAGATCTCATGAAAATACTTGATTATGCTCTGAAACTACCACTATAGAACTATTTGATTTAACTTGATAGCTGATTGTTAGATTGAATAGCAGTTAGTTATTTTGTTGTATTAGAACACCAACTTTTAGTTCTATTGCATGCATAAGAATCTTAGGATTTCTTGGTAATTATTTGGTACTTAATCAAAATGTAATTGTTATTTTGAATCGGTATCTTCATGTATCTACTAAATATAAAGTGAATGTCAAGAATTTAAAAGGGATTGATCCATAATTAGGTAGTTACTGTAAGTTTCATTCTATAATATTCATGTTGATGAATAAAATATGATCTCTTTCATTTTTCTCGTAGACACAATCCTTAGGAGGGGTTAAAACCCAAGGTAAGGCCCACTTGGTGTTTACTAAATCCTTTTCCTTTTTCTTGTTTACTATTTTAGTTCCTTATATGCATAGATTAGAATTTCAGAAGTTTATGCCTTTACTTGTGTTATGTTTTTACCTTCTTTATTGACTAGTTATAACATCTAATTTCACCGCAACTTATTTTATTTCCAACATTTTATTTTCCAATTGTTTTGACAACAATATTTTAGTTTATACCTCTTAAGCACCTATAACTATGTATACAACACTAGTAGTGTTGAAATTTTATGTCCCTAGGTATGATGAATAAATGACTATGGATTAGTGAACAACATACTAATTGTTGCAAGAGTTAATTTTCCCCACCGTGCTACTTGGAAGTGTCCCATAAATAGAAGATGGAGGGCTACTAGGATGTGGACCAAGTATAGAAGATGAGGGGCTACTAAGACGTGGCCCAAGAATAGATGATAATGGGCTACTAGGACATGGCCCAAGTATAGAAGATAATGGGCTACCAGGAGGTGAGCCACATATAGAAGATAATGGGATACTAGGACGTTACCCAAGGGAAGATGAATATGGGATACTAGAAGGTGGACCACATATAAAAGAAGATGAAGGGCTACTAGGATGTGACCCAAGGAGATATTACAATTGAGGAATTGTCATATGAAAGGAATGATTGGGTGATGAGAAGATAAGCCAGGGATGAATGATAGTACTAGGCATTTCTCCATGAAATGGGGAATGTGAAAATGGAAGAACAAGTAGAGGATCAAGCTTGATGATCTTAGGATATTCCTCTATTTAATGAAAAAGGAATCTACTTCTTCCCCAAAATACACAAATGCATCAAGGTTAAATGAGAATCCTTACTCTTGATCCTCTAGAGGAATGTCATCTTGTAGCCCTTGAATTCTCTTACTTGCTTCTTCATTCTAAAATAAATCGATCGGTATGGGTCATTATTGGTCGATGATAATAGGTTGATTGGAAGAAAGAGGTCCAACAAGTGTGGAAGATTTAGAATATGTTTGATGATGTAGATGAGGGGAAGGTTTGACCTTATTTCTCCCACAAAGGTATTTTATAGTGCTTCGAAAATATATCTTAGCACATTGTTTCTTGTTAATTGTTCGACGTGGATGCAAACATCAATCTTTAGAAGATTGATAAGGATATGGTAAGATATAGTTGAAAGGGCTCAAGGGCCAAAGAGGGATTGGATTTTGATTGATAGAAGAAGATGAATCAAGAGATGAAGTTGATTTGGATTTGGACATCTCATGAGTTGAAGAAGATGTGGATTTGAAATAGCTTGGTATAGGTTTGCTTATAAGATGACATAGTGCAGGTAGATAAAGAGGATCACATATCTAGTTAGTGGATTGAAATGTAGGGGTTGACTTAGATGATTGATTATAGGAATTTTTAGTCACATAGATCTTTAATGGAGGAAGATCTTGTTGAGGCGATCAAAGGGGTCCTATGAAGAAAGGGACAATCTTCGACTCATGATTTGAATTAGAAATTTGATTAGAGGAAATTTGAGTCACACGGATCTTCAAAGGAGGAAGATGCCATTGAGGTGACTTATAAAGGGGGTCCTGTAAAGAAAGGGAGGACCATGACTCAAGATTCAAATTAGAGATATGATGGGGAGAATTTATGGTGAAACAAATCCTTAGAGGAGGAAAACATCATTTAGGTGACTGGTTATTCCTTAGAAGAAATTCAATCAGATGAGGCTCATGAGAGACTGAGGGGAATATGAATAATAACATGGATTAGAATAATCAAGAGATTGAGGGAATCAGAAGAATAACATGGATTAGAATCATCATAAGACTGAGGGGAATCAAAATAATAACATGGATTAGAATCATTAGAATCATACCATTAACTATGAGATGAAGGTGGGGAAAGGGGTAGCCAGACGATTTATCTACCATGAAGAACCAATCAAGGTTTAGTAGAGATGGCCATATTTCAATGTGAATGCCTAAACCTAGGTTCACTATTGTCGTAAGTTTGAGGAACCATGTGATAGTCATGGTTGGCATTGTTGGGTCCAAATGCCTAGACCTATATTGTATGATTGAACTCCTTCAAATGGAATGAATTTCCATGTTGATTTTGGAAGTGTAATGATGGCCAACTATACAATTTACAAATAAATAGGGTATGCTTGTGTGATTTTCCAAACGAGATCTAAGGAAATAAAACATATTGATGACAGAATTTCAATAATCCAACAAGGTTTAGACAACAAGTTGCAAGTGTAAATGTCAAAATGGTTGATCAAATTTTAGCAACATAATGGTTACAAAGGAATTTTTTCCGATGTTCGGATCGAATTAAAATTTTCATGATAGGAAATATTTTTGCTAAGGTTTGAAAAATGTGTTCAAGGATGAAAATGAACCTAGGTAAAATCAAGCAACGTGACAATCTGTGAAGGTTTCTATGAATGTAATACAATGGCCAAATAATGTCCAATGGAAATAAAGAACCAAAGGATCAAAAGGATTTACCTAGGAAAACAAGTCTACAAGATTGAATATCACAAGGAACGATCACGCAAATTTGGAACACAAATCCAATCTACAATAAAATACTCCCTATACAAATGTGTCCCAATGATAGGTTGGTGAAAAATGATCAACACAATGTCAACACTTAAGTAAAGTTTAAAATAAACAAGATGTAAGTATTAAAAAGGGTTGAAGTTACTTCTGACTCAAGGTATACTACAACAAGTCTAGATAGAAACAAGGCCTAAATCCCAAAACTGGAAGTTAAAAATGTGAGGAATGCCACAATACCACTTAGATACATTAATCTAGCTTTACATAAAAGAAAGATATTAGTATCAAAATATTATTGATATAATGCGAACAACGTAAATTTTTTTTTTTTTTTCAAGGTTAAGGAAATGTTTGGAAGGAACCAAGGTCAAAGTATACCAAGGATTTGTTAAGATGCGAGCAGCGTAAGGGTACAATATATTAGAGTAGGTATTTACCTTAGCTCATGTTCACCTAGGTACATTATTTACCTTTATTGTATTTATCCTCACCCACTTATGTGTGTGGATATTTCTTTTATCTTATTTATATATTAGGAGATATTATCTAGTTGTTAGGTATAGTTATTTCCTTGATCTATGGTATTGACTAGTTCTTTCCTTGATCTATGGTATTGACTAGATCCTTAATGTCTAGTTCTCTCCTAAATCTATGGTCTTGACTAGTTCTTTGATGACTAGTTATTTCTTTGATTTATGGCTTGATCTACGACCTTGACTGGTTCTTAGATTTTTATTCCTTTCCTATTTAAGCAAGGCCCATTCTCAATGTATTGCATTGAGTTCCATAATAATATATGATATTGCTTCTCATTTATTTGCAAAGGTTTTATGTAAAGTTATTCTAGCGAATTGCTTTCATCTTATAGATCATGGTGTTTGATTAACATTTGTGTTCTTGGCTTGGTACGATCTGGTTATCATTCCTTTCACAATCTAGACATTTATATCAAGTTTACAAGAAATAATGTGTACGTATCGGTACTTACTTCATTGTGAATGGATTAGAAAAAGTTGAAATGTGATTGTGTTATGGGTTGTTGTGCTCGCCAAACTATTTAATCATGTTTTCTAGAATGATATCAATTTCTTATGAGATCTGATTTTTAATCATTCTTATGACAATGTAGTACTTATGTTGATATATCATGGAGTAATTACTTAACCGGTTTGAGAAACGAACTTACTAGTTTTAGATTGGGGAAATTTTGAATCGTGTTCTTAGAATCTGTTAGGTGATATGGTAATCTGGAAAAATATTAATGTCTTGGAATAATTGTTGACTTTGTATCGATATCAGATTAGGATAGCACCTTGGATCAATGCAGTGATCCAAGGTATCCTCCTAAATCGATATGTGATTATGACTTAAATTTGATGATTACATGAGTTCTTATTGATTCTGGAATTTCAATTTTAATATTGATCTAGTAACAATGAATCTAATCTCAATTTTTGCATGATTACATTATTATTCATGAGGTTATATTTTCTTGAAATGTATGGTTCGATTAAATCAATACACTTAATGTTATAAGAGGGAATGACAAGTGGCAAGGTCTTGTTATTTTTTTTGTTTTATAAGGATTTATTCGACCTATGCTAAGGTGATAAATAAACTTCTAAGGACCTAATTTATCCTAAGATATGGTTTTATATATCTATATATATATATATATATATATATATATATATATATATATATATATATATATATATATATATATATATATATATAGTGAAGGGATTAACCTAACCCTAACCCTATGGACATTTTATTTAACTACAAACAACCTAAGCTAAGGTTTAGGTATGTAAGTTTATAGATATTATTTTTGTGGAAATAAACCCAAACCTACCTAAGGGAAAGGGGATCCTAAGTCCTAATAATTTGACCTAACTAAGGTTGGTGTGAATTAAGGAAGGGTTAGTGTCAAATTTAACTACATGACACCATTATACATGTACTTGTGAATTTAAATGTGGAATTTAATGATCTCCACCGCCACCTTTTGGTGGGAGACCTAGTCAACTTGGCATACACGCCAAACTTGGCACTAATAGTTTAATGAGGGGATTATTTAACTGGAAGTCATTTAGCCAAATTTAGTTGGCAATAGGTAGTTGATAGGATTTCTAGTAGTTAAATTAGGCATTAATGGCATTGGTATTACCCTAAAACCACCTTGGGGAAAGACATGTAGGTTTTGGGAGAAAAGAGTATTGTTGGTTTTTATTTGTTTACTTGAGTTATTTTGTTCTACACATGGAACTCTTGTTGTTTGAACTTAGTTTTTAGGTTTAGATAAACATGAATCACTATTTCATGGAGGAAATAGTGGAAGAATTAAATGGCCGTGGCTATAAAACTGTTAAAGGAGGACTTGAGGGTTTTTTTGTGGAATCTAGCTCAATTATTTTGTGGAGTTTATCGTGAAATCTTGGAAAGAAAACATGGAAGCTTGGAAAATATTTGTAGGAGATATACCAGGCATGATAAGCTCTAACTCCTTGAAATAATTTTCTCTATTTAATTATTTCATGAAAATAACTCTGCTCTTGAAATGGAATCATGTTCTTTGGTTATGGGTTTTGTGTATTTGTGTTATTCATTTATTATTTTCCTGTATTATGAAATATTTCTTTGAATCTAGATGCATGTTGATTATATCAACTACAATATTTGTATGCATGACTGTGAATGATTAATGTGAAGGAATAATGTGTTTCATGGTTTCTGGGTTGTGTATTTTGACTGAGCTTAAATGGTTTCAATCATAGATATGACTAGTCGAATTGGTAATGCAGATACCCTTTAGAAGTTGAGTACAAGTGATTTTTCGAAGCACTGTATCTTTTGTTAATGGAACCCATCTCTATTGGGTTAGTGAAATTTTTAATGGAACAGCCCAAACTTGGGTGAAATTAGCTAAGGAATTTTTGTTTATTCTTTACCCAGGTACTTGTTGTTCGGGAAGTTATGTTAAATGGGTTCTTGTGTTTTTCCTTCTAGGCTATTCTATCTTGTGCAGGCTTGTCAATTTGTTACTATTGATTGTATTTTGTGATTTTGGCTTATGATTTTCTTAAGACTCAAGTACTGATTTGATACCATTACTAGGTGTTTGTGTTTGAATCCATGATGGACTCCATTTTTAGAGATAATAGTTTTGTCGGTGTTTGTGTATCGATTCCATTATGAACACATTTGAATTTGAAACTGGATTGTTAAATGGGTAGTGCCAATTTTTTTAAAGGATCCTATGTAATTTAGAGTTAATATGAAGTTTGTACTCCATCTCCTTTACATGGACACCTATGTAACTATAAACTTGAGCCATGCTCAATGGCTCAATTAGAAGATGTGATCTTTTAGACACATGACTATGTTTTTCCTTGTATTCCTATTCATTCCACCTTAGTGGAAATGATTCATTGTTAGTAAGTTTTATGTGACTATTGAACCCACTATGGGTTGATATCATTTTAATATGTTTGCAGGTTATGGTAATCGAATTTGAGATAGTTCAACTTCATAATCCCTAGATGGGTAGAATAACGTCTACACCCTTAAGTGATGATTGATGTTGAATGGAATTTTACTATGAATGAAATCCAACCGTGTCTATTACCTGTTTGTAAAATTATTAATCTTACTTGAGTTTGATCATGGATGGTTGATTGGTTTATGAAAACTTATTTAGTTCATGTTCCTTCTGATGACTGTGAATTCGTAGTGCTTCTACAAGTAGCCTTGACTAAATGTATTAATGTTTGGAGTGCTTAATTAGATTGATCTCTGAAAGTGTGAGTTTCGTATAATTCTCGATTGCTTATATACTATGACTTCTTGTTGAGTTTGAAATGAATGTCCATCCGTAATAAAATCTTCCACTAGATGATATGTTTTGTTATTGAGTTTAAGTTCATCTATAAGAATTTAGTCTATAACTGTTGATTAGAATATCAATGGAGTATGCCCTTCTGTCTCCTTTCGATTATAGTTCATTTTGAACCAACTCTTACTTGAGAGTCATTTTATACTATTAGGTATTAAGTAATAGTAACTTAGTATTCAAGGGTAAGTGAGTGGAATCACTTGACTATTATAATGAGTTCAAATGTTGTATGGATGGTTTGTTATTGCTTGATGAAATATAACAAAGGTTTCTCTAGTAAAGTTGTATAAAATTTATTAATAAGATACATGATTACAATCATATAAGTATGGGCTTATATGACTGCAATATTATAAATATTGTACTTATTATTATCAATAAGTTATTACTTGGTTGTTATTGCTTTACTGATATATAGCAATTAGATGATTGAGTTGGAAAATTTTATTAAACAAGATGTATGATTACAATCGTATAAGTATGGGCTTATATGACTGCAATCATATTATTACTGCACTTCTATTACATGGTTGATTAGGATCAATTATATTTTTTATGGTCACCTGGAGTGACTTAAATTAACTTCTATTTTAATTACTGAAATGAAATACATGTGTTAAACTTGTATTATATTTTTATAATTTCACTTATTATGTTGTTCATGGCATGATCAAAAGAGTTGTTTACTTTTTGGAACCTTAGGATAATTTCATTTTAAAGAAGTGTTCCTTTTATAAAATTATTAAGTTAGATCATGATGTTATGAAGATTTAGTACCTATCATGCTCATTTTGTATGAATTAATAGATGATAACAATCTTGCAGACGGACTTCATGAAAGATGAAAGAAGGAAGATGTATAAAAAGTTGCATTTATTCTTTTGACCGAAGGAAATGATTTGGCTGAATGATTATTGTTGATTTCATTATTAATAAACTTTTGTATAGGAATGATTGAGGCCTTTGGCCATTATTGTAAATATTTTAAATGAAGGGTTGATCTATCTCTACGAACATGATTTGATATCTTATTCTGGAAAGCAATAAAGTTGTTCAATTTGATATGTTTTACTTTGATGGAAATGAATTGTTTGGAAATGATGATTTCAGTTATTAAGCTTTCTTAAGGAAGTAGTAAGGTAACTATAGGACTATGTGGATTATATAATAGGATTCTATCCTAAATGAGATAGTTGCATGTAAGTTATCAATTTAAAAATTTAAACGTATGCTAAATAAAGTTCTATGTATGATTGGTACAAACATTATGGATCAATGTTGTTGAGTTTCTTGTAATAATGAATAAAAATATACTTGAAGGAAATATTGAGTTAACATTAGATGACTATCTAAGTACCTTAATATCTTCCTTAAGTGGTAATTAAATTGAGTTCATCTAGTAAGAATGAACAAGTCATTAAGGAATATTAAATGAATGGCTTATGCTATATACCTAGTAACTAAGCTTATTGAAATATGGTTATCTAGTGAAAATAAATATACTTGGCTTCTTATATGAAGATGAATTATGGTTAGGACTACCAATTAAGTTAGGCAACTGATATGAACTTTATAGTTTAAACTATGATATGAAATGAGAATTTTCCCTCAATATAATTGGTTATATCTGGAAGACTAATGTATCTAAGTTATAATTCTTTTGTAAAGCTTGAATGACTTAAGTTGTTTGGTGACAAGTTAAGTAAGTTGTTACAATAATTATGGTATCTAATCTGATTAGACGTGTGAAGTAAAACTATTACTAGTGCATTTAAATTATGTATGTTTATATGAGGTTGCTTCCCTATACTAAATACTATTGAATACATTTAAGGAACTTATCTAAATAAAGGAAAATACATGCTTTTGAGACTAAGCTAACTGTAGTTATGAATATGTAGTTTCTTTAATTGAGTAAATGATAATGTTACATCCCTTACTTAAGGGAATGTCATTAGAACCCAAGTTGGTCCTTAGGAATGACACCTAACAATGAGAAAAATAATGGGTGAAATTAACAAGCTATGAATTAAATGAATTAATGAACTTGTTAAGTTATGATGTTTCACTTAATGGAACTCGGCAGATCTGCCGCAACATATTCTCAACTACACATTACCCATTCAATGACATGAGTCATTAATTGTTTACTATGAAGCAACCATTATGGCACAATTATATGCCTAGCTCCCTTAAGCGCTTGATGTCGTAAATGTGGATCCATGTCTCTCGTTATACACTAATTAGTGATAACAGTATGACCTAGTGTTGATGTCACTTTATGATGACCATGGGTGATGAAGTGGATCTCAAGTGATGTAAGCCAATTTGGATTCACTTGATTCCCTTAGTCTTCATAAGAAAACTATCAACACTAGCCTATGCATGTTAGATCTACTTAGTATAAAACAAGGACATAGATGTGATTGAAATAAGTCAAGTTAGTCTAATCTAGATAACATTTTTGAGTGGGGTGAAATATATATTCTTGTTGACGAGTATGCTATCTTGGAATAAAGACATGGCATACATGTTTTGAAATTTTTTCCAAAGTATCTTAAGTTGTTGGTTGTGTTATCTTCATTTCACATGGAATAAAGAAGTGTGATGTCGATTAGTATCATGTAATAAACACCCACATAGGCTCTTTAAGTTTTTACACTTGATTGAACCTTAATGGAATATGAGAACCAAAAGTATACTTGGTATACACATGAGGGATTGGTTTAATATTGATTCATGAAATGAGAGATCAGCTAGTATCAAAAGGATTATCCTAGGAAAAAAAATCTACAATATTGAAGATCATAAGGAACAATCACGCAAGTTTAGGACACAAATCCAATCTACAAGAAACTACTCCCTATAAAAACGTGTCCCAATGATAGGCTGGCAAAAAATAATCAACACAATGTCAACACTTAAGTCAAGTTTAAAATAAACAAGAGATAGTATTAAAAAGTGGTTTAAGTGACTTATGACTCAAGGCATTCTACAATGAGTCTAGATAAAAACAAGGCCTAAATGCCAAAAAGTGGAAATTAAATCTAGCTTTATCGAAAAGTAAGATATTAGTATCGAAATAATAATGATACGATGTAAACAACGTAACAAAAAAATTTCAAGGTTAAGTCCATGTTTAGGAAACAAGGTTAAATTATACCAAAGAGTTGTTAAGGTGCAAACAACATAACGATATAATCTAGAAACTTATATCAAGTTTATGAAAAACAAGATGTACGTATCAAAATTGTATCGAGATGATGCGAGCAACGTAACACCTCAAGAGAATATTGATGACAAAGTAATCCTAACTACAAATGAAACATCTTAATGTTGGTATCAAGACAAAGATGCTCAAGATTTGAGGATGTACTAACACACTTTCAATACTTATTATCATAATGCAATAAGGAAGGATGTAAGTGGGTGCAAAAATTGTGGATACAATCTTGAGTAACACTTTGTATGTATAATTTATTTTTTCCCAAAAGGGAAACAAGAAAACAAAAGAGTAGACCAAGTGGTGATGAAACAAACATAGCTTCACTTTGGCAGAGTTTCACCTTGTTTAAAGTAAAAGGTAGAAACTAAGAAAATGTAATGCATAGTAAGTTTTGTAATAAATAACACACAATTCCAAATTTCAGGGACTTTCTTGTTGTTCAAATAATAAGGTTTTGACTCCAAAAATGTTGTCACTTTATGAGACATCTTTGAAACACAATTTGTTAAGGTAAATTTGGCCCCAATGCCAAATGATTTATTAGGATTTTTTTTGCAACACTCGCCAATTCTTACCTAAGAGAAGTACAGACTTGTAGGATTTCTCCTAGAGAGGTGGATCATTACCCCCAACCATGTTAATGAATGAGGCCTTATATTGGTAACATGAAGCTTTTCACACACGTGTTTTTAACTAGTTAAGTGGGTAGTGGGAACTTCCTGCTTCATCCACCAGTTCTCTCAAGGTATGGATAACTTTAGGGTTCATGTGGTAATCCTCATAATGCATTTTATGGCTTATGACAAGATACTTCCCACAGCTTTAGAGTGAATAATCCATAGCTCTTATCTAGACCTAAAAATACAGCTTTTTGAATAAAGTGGTGTGTTTTTTTAATCTTTTGTCTTAATGTGGTTTTTACACCATTGGTAACCTACAAAAACCGTATTAGTATTGGTTTAGATCCTTTTCTTTGACAAGTGAGTATTGGTCCTACAGTGAAGGTTAATAGTTTTCCATAAGATCAAAACATCATGAAAGAGGATTAAATGTTGTTTTTGATTCTCAAGATCATCCTAAGATGTAATAGAAGAGCATACACAACAAGTAACCTAACTATATTGAAAATAGAAAAGCTTGTAAATCAAAGGACTAAGCTATTTGTTTTAACCAATTGTTTTTCATTCCCTTAACCATGAATTTAATGAAGTGTTTGTAAATGAAAAAATTATTAGAGTTGTTTCTGATTCCCAAGAGCACCTAAAAGGTGCAAGGGAAGAGTATACACAACTCTATCCTAAGATATGAAAGCATGTCGTTCATTAAAAACCATTAAACAAATTAGCAAAGAAATGATTCAAAACACCCTACAAACAAATGTTAGCACTAAAAGCTGCAAAATGTTTAGAAATATCAAATACTAAATCCTACCAAACCTTGAAAATAGAGTCCAAATTTGAACAAAGAACACTAAGGTAGGCCTTACAATAGTAACATGAACCAAATGATAGTAGTGTGGCCCTAGTGATACTAGTGCGACTAGAACAAAAATAATGCGGGTATGAGACAAAACAAATACAGATAGAAAGTAGAATGACATTAATGTGGATAGAGAGACAAAGAACACATCCCTAGTGACACTAAGCGTGGGTCTAAGATAGAAAAAAAATGGTATAAAATAGAGTGACACTAACACAACCAAAGATAACAGAATACACATGGGTAGGTTGACATTGACGTGTGTATGAGACAGAGAAGAAACCCATGAGATAAAAACATCATAGTAATGTAGCCGAATGACAAGTAGTGTTGCCCTAGTGACACTAGCATGGCCGTAACAACAATAAAGTGTAGGATCTAATAAGTAGCACAAGGAAACTTCACACCGATGTGGGGCTCTAGTATGATGTCATGAACACGTAGTTCTTACATAGACAAGCTCAAAAGGTCAAAAATTTTCCACCTCAACCAAAGTTTAGCAGCAACCCATCTCTTTTGGACCTACAAGAGAGACTTAACACATGTAAAGGTAAAAATACATTAATAATTTCAATTTATTTAACATGTGCAAAATAAAGGTTAGAAAAAATCAAAACTAAATCAACAAATCTTGAAATAAGATGCTTGAGAAAATGGGGTGAATCCCATCAAAAGTGCCAAATGTATGTATGCTGAAATAATTAAGCTAATATAAATGAAACTAACACCAAGTAGCTTCAAAGAAAAATTAATCTACCATTAACATCATGATAAGAGCTTAAAGGAAATAACTATCTTAATGCATAAACATGGAAGTAAACACCTAATGCTAAGCCATTCCTACTCTTTTGTGATTACTACTCAAAATATGAACCTAATTAGATCATTAAGAAATAAATTTTTGTTTTTTTGTCTCAAGAATGAGGATGATATCTCACCAATAAATGGATACAAATCCATATTTGGATCTTCCCATACTACTCAATTTGAGAGAATGGATGCAAGAGATGAAGAAGCTATTCCAAAACAATGGAGAATGCTCAAATAAAAATTCCTATAGGTTTTACTAATCAAAGTGTGGTGTGAGAAGAAAGGGAAGGAGGAGGGTTCCTTATATAGCTTTCCTATTTGGGAAAGGCTAGCAATTTGGTGGATGTGGGATAAACCCCAAAGAGGAAATGCAAAGGATATGCATGTTTAATAAAGGATGTGCATTTTATGGGAGTTGAGAGGGGTTTAATTAATCAAATGTGATTAATTAATATGTAGGGATAATCTTGTAGAATATTTTTAGAGGGGATTTATAGAAAAATTAACATAATTTGGGAGGTGTGAGAGGAGAATTTAACCAATAAAAGGGGTTTATTCATTAAAATAGCAGGTGTAATTAACTAATAATGGTTAATTAATCAATTAGAAGTGGATTATAACTAACGAAAGGTCATTAATTGGAATCCAAAGTGATAGGCGGGATAATTAATTAACGAATTGTAATTAATTAACAAAAATGAAGGGAATGTTAGCTAAGTAGTGGGAAAGCACCGATTATTATGAAAATGAAGGGAAAGAGGAAAATTAGTGTAATTTTAGTATTAAAAATGCATAAGTGGATTTTAGGTATCTACACCATCCACAAGGGAATGGACAAGTAGAGTCTATAAACAAAAAATTTGGTTACTATTGTGAGGAAACTAGTAGATGACATGTAGAGGAACTGACATAAGAAGTAATATGATGCCTTATGGGATGATCATATAACTCCCAAAAGAGTAATTGGAATGTCTCCTTTTTATTGCATTGGATGTAGATTTACCTATTACATTGAAATTTCATTCATTACATCTAGCTAAAACAATAGATAATGGCTAGTTCAAGGATGCCTTTGAGAAAATAATCATGTATTTACACAAGCTTGAATACAAATGAGTCCTTCTAGCATATTTGATCTCAACTCATCAGAAAAAATTCAAGGAACTATTTGATAATAAATCCAAGTCTCTTGAGTTTCAAGTTGGATATATAGTCTTACTATGGGGCAAGTGAAGAGAGCCTCGTGGAAGCCATAGTAAGTTTGATTCTCTCTGGTTTATTCCTTTTAAGATCTAACACTTTTTTGTGAAAACACATATTATATTGCTTATATGGATGTGAATCCTCTCTCCTTACCATATAGCATGTAATATCTCATATTGTATAAGTGTTGAGTGGGTTTCCTTCCCTTATACATAATATTTGTTTGTTTGTCATGTTTTAGTTTCATTCCTTTTTTGACTTTATGTGCTTTGTCTCATCGTTTTACTGGTTCTCTTTTATTACCATATCTCACTTTATTTCCTAATAGATATAACACTTGTATTTTAACCAAATATTCTAGGATCTTTCATGAATAATTTATTTTTAAACCTTTTCAATCAATCCAATTCATGTTCCTTGTCGAGCCGAAACTATTGTCACATGCGAATAAAATTTAATCTTAGGGGAAAATGTTAATTGTATTAATTGTCTTCCCCATGTAGAACCTTCTGATGATGATACTTATCCATTTTTACTTGTTTAAGTCCTTGTTATCATTTGATTCAACATTATATGGTACATGAGGAACTATTCCTTTATTCCCTTCATTCCCTAAATGGTAGAATTGACAGATTAAGATTATTTGGTGGAATAAATCATTAATTTGAGGAACTACTAGAAATGTTCCTTTGTCCATTAATTTTTTGATTCACTTCTTTAACTGATGGAAAAATAAGGCGAGATCAAATTAGTTAATTTAGTCATGTAAGGAGCAAGAGGAACATTTCTTAAGTTCCATGAGTTCCTCAGTATTCCCACAACCAATTATTATTGGATAAATTAGGCATGGATCGTATGTGAAAAATTACTCTTGTATTCCTTTAGTTCCTCAAAAATCCACCTTCACCACTTTAATTTTATAAATAAGATACATCGGCCTTAGAAAACACTTAGACTATTCTCGATTTCCTCCTAACTTCCAATTAGTCAATTTAAAGGAAATATAGGGCATTCAAATAAAGGTATATAAATAATGAAAATACTTATTTACCATCTATTTCACATCCTTTCAAAAAATAATTATAACCACTCCCCTTTCATTCCCACACCTCTCCTAATTATTTTCTTGCTCAATCTCCACCATTTTCTAACCACTTTCAATAATTTTAGTTTCATTGACAACATGGAGGAAACACCTATATTTTCATCTAATAAGTAATATTTTTCATCACTATTCTCCATTATTTCATTTTATTTCTTGTTATGTACCCTTATGCCTTGGTTTTACCCATATTTTGTTGTAAGGATAGTTTTTCTCATACAAGTGCTCCTAATCTAGTCAAAATGAAGTTCTAATATGTGGGATATGAGATACTTTCCTCCACCCCTCGAAACCTTTCGCCATAAATTGGTGACTTCAATGTCAAACACATAGATCCGGAAGAATTTTGGGGAAGAGTGAAAGACAAGATACCTAAGTCCATTGGCTCAAAGGATTCTTGGTAACAATGAACCCATGCTATAGGTTTTCCTACCTCTTTCCAATGTAATGATAATGTCTTGACATGTGCTTCTTATTTTTACCCTCCATTTACGAGTTAAGAGATCCTCGGGCTAAATCATTACTCAACCGCACATCACATTAATTTATTTCTTAGTATCCTCACTTTTTATTAGATAAGGTAAGAACATGGATTGGCTCATAGAGCCCTTATAAGATAGGATGTATCATGAAAATAACCAAGTATAAACACAAAAGAGATAGGAACCGAAAGGGTTGAACAGCTTAACTCCATAAAATAGAGGTTTAGAAAATAATAACTACCAGAGAGATCAAAAACAAACAATCTGCAAAAAAGAAAAGACATAGTTTGCAAAAAGGATACCAAATGCTGAAACCAACAGAAAATGAATTTACAAAAACTTTTGACAAATAGAAGGGTTTTCGGGGTATCCCCAATTTTGAAAATACTATAATATTGACTATATATTAATCCTAAAAATATTTTTATTTGACTCCTAATAAATACCACACTATGGTTGCAAAGTCTTGGTTGAAGACAAAGAAGAAAGGACCTTCAAAGCTATCAAAGACTTTATATAGGAGTGATTTTATTAAAGAGTTATCAAACATTATAACCCTTCTAGAAAGGGTGAAGGGTTTCCCCTCTACTAAATAATTTCAATATTAGATGTGCATCTTTGTTAACATAATTTTTGAAGGAAAGAAAGCTTTGAATTGGGGAGAAATAATTTGTGAAAACCTTAAGCAACAACTAATTCAGTCCACCAAACCAAATCCTTCCATATGACTTCCTATTTGATATATACTATTGTTGGATACAAAATTTGGATTGGCTTATCAAGTCAAGGTAGAAGGAAAATATCCCAATCTATTATTTTATACCCCGATAACCTTAACAATATCAAAATCCATTTTAGAAGGGTTAATGATGCCTTCACAATGTTTATCTTGAGATTTCTCGAGGATGTTTTTCTAACATAATTTCTCAGAAATCAAGAAACTAATAGTGGTATATGGAAGCATGTTCATTCAATTTAAGATATTCTCATTTATCAAAACTATATAATTTGAAGGAATTCCATACAAGCTTCCCATCTATTGTAATGATAAGATTATTCTCATTGAACTTTGTAGACAATTAGATATTCTTCATAGAACTTGTAGGGATAAGAAAGTGTTTGGTATTCAATTCCCAATATCCCTAGGAAATTATACTTAGAGATTATCTATTGATTCATAATATATTGAGATAACTATTTCCCTTGTCCCTATGCATCCATTTTAAAATAAAATGTCTTTTAATAACAAGAACTTCATCAATAGTAATATATTTTTATCATGTACCTTCATGCTCCCACAGTTTAATATTATTGGGAAGATTGTGATGATGAATTCTAAATAAAAAAAGGATGTATGGCAGAATGAAACTTCAAAAAATTCAATATTTCAAGTTATATAAAGTACCTAATGGCATAATTAATGATAATTTTGAATTGCAAGAACTTGAATTTGTAAATTTTATCCAATATTATCATCTTCCTACCATTGAATGGTCACTCAAGGAGAAATGTAGTCTTGATGATCTCACTACACTTGTTCTATCAATAATGAAGAAATGGTACACCAAAAAATGTACATAATTAAAAGCTTCTCAGAGATAGTCTCTCTCTAAGACATTCCTTCTTCCTCCACTTAGCAGAACTTGGTAGAAAAGTATATGTATGGACCTCAAAGTCTCAGTATCATCAAAAGAAAATGACAAAAGTGATAACATCCAAAAAGAAGAAAATAAGGAAGATTATAAAAAAGAAGAAACGAAGGAGGAAAGTGAGAAGGAAGGAAATGAAGAAGAAGAGTAATGTGAAGAGAACAAAGAATAAAAAGAAGTCATTGAAAGTTTAGGTCAAATTTAGGGAAAGAAAGTGTTTCTAGGTTTAAATTTAATATAAGAAGACCTTCTACTTCTCATCATGCAAACACTATAGTTTTCTATGCATCATATTCTTATCTTCCTCCCATAGAACTTGGAATGAAAACAACAAGTTCATATTTGGGTGATATTTTAAATACTTCATTAACTTGGATACATCCCATGGTTAAAACTAAAAGTGAAAAACTTAATCAAAATTTAATGTTCCTAACAATGATTTTGTGGCTACAATTCTTGGTACTCCTACACCTAAAAAATCTAACATAACTTTTGTCTTGGTTACTCGATGCTTGAGTCAATAATTTTTCAAATTACCACACCCCCACAGTTGATAAAAATGAGCATGAGATTTATACCCCTGATTTTGAGGTCAAAATGATCTCTTTAGGGGAGTATACACTTGAAGGGGAAGTGGAAAATCTGAAAGAAAATATTTCAAAAATAATTAAGAGGGTTGAAAAAGGAAAAAAATATAAGAACAGAGTTAGAAAAATAAATTTAAACCATTTCAAGCTGCATTAAATATTTTATTTCTCCAAATCTTACTCCTTCGGATGATCTTCCACAATGAATCACATCATCTAATTTTGATATAAATGAATTACTAAAGTCCAAAATCATACCCTTCAGGGAAATTTTGATGAGGTCTTGGTTGAAAAAATATTTATGAATGGCATAACTTTCTTTGATGAAACATGTGGATTCTATGAGAATCTCATTATAGAATTTTTTTATAGGATCGAAAATATTGAAAAATAATCCAAAGTATGGGAAGAAATAATTCAAGATATTCACACCATGGTTGTCACAATTGAAAACTCCTTTCAACTAAAAACATTTGATGCCACCTGAACAATATGTCTCACACATGCTCATTCAATGTTGAATGGAGACTAAAAGTTCTTGAAGAAGATTCTACTAAACCGTAAAGCACAATGAAAAAGGTTGAATCCTTAAAATATAAAATATTAGTTAATCTCATAGCCCTCCATTGTGATATCTTATAAGACAATTATTCGAATAGAATTCAATAGATGAAATCAACTAAAAATTCAATAAATTGATTTAAAAGATTTATATAAAACTAAAAATATTCATGAAGACAAAATGGAAGAAATTTTTGAGTTGAGCAATGTAATAATTGAGGCTTCAAAAGGTTTAGCTCAATTTGGTGGAAAAAGCTCATAAATGGAGAAATCCTAAGGAATAAGGATGAACAACCTTACTAACACTTTAGTGCTAAAGGAATCTGAAATATCATCTGTATGAATAAATTCATAATGCACGTATTAAACATCAAATTCCTAGCTCCTTCCATTTCTTCTCTTCCAACTTCAAGTGCTAGTCATAAATAGTTATGTTTTATTTTTCAAAATTAAATTAAATGTAAAAGTCATGTAAGTGACCTAACTAATAAAAAGATTAGTCACTTACATAATTATTAGTTATACCATGTAGTTATTCACCCCTCATGCTTATAAAATTTTTATTCTTCTTTTATAAAGGGGTTGGATGTTAGTTAATTGACGTAAAAATGGAAAAATAATTGTTGAATATAGAAGAGAACTCATTTTCCTATATTTCTATCTTTTATCATATCTTTTTGGTCATATACTGTAGCATTTGCATATTATTAGGTTGTGAAACTTTGTGTTCATCTTTGTTTTTCAGGAGTTATTGAACTTGGAGTCAATATATATCTTGTTTAAGGAAAATAATATCCATTATATGTGAATGTGTATTCTAAAACTTTATCAACATGCAAGAGTAAAGTAAGATATGATTTCTTCTTATTTGAAAATTTTGTTTTCCTTCCTCCACTATTATATTTAGATTGGATTTTATTCTAACTTCTTTTTCTCGTGTTTAAACCCATATAATTTCACAATAAAACTAACATCCTATAAAGATATTTCATAGAATAAATATATATTGTGTAAATATCCTAGGATTAGTTTGTCTCTGAATAAGAAAACCTCCCCATTAAAGAGGATGGATTGTTATCCCCTGAATTGTTGAAATTTTACTTTCTGCAAAATTTCCAACCAATATACTGTCTTGTTGGAGAAATATTTTGTCGGGAAAAATATGTCCTTTATAAATGCTTTTGAGATTAAATCCTCTGTTTAGGAATGGTGTGGATCCCATTTATCGAAATATGAAACTATTTACACTAGACTAATATCCTTGTTTGGGAAATGTCTGATGAATACCCTTTTTGTAACTGTAATTATAGACTAAAGAGGGGATAAATTGTAGGCAAAGAGAGAGAAAGAGAGAGAGATGAGAAAGGGAATTTTATTGATAATCAATACTCATATTTCATCAACTAAAATTCAGAGGTGATTCTAGTTTCAATTAGAGGAAATGAGAAATCATAACACACCATCACAAGCTAACGAAATGGATAATTGCAAGAAAAATACAAATCTTTATCAAGTTTTATTAATTCTACAAAGAAGAAAAACAATCCTTCAACTTCTTACAAATGTTAGCATGTTATCAACTGAGGGACAAGATGAGAATAAAGGAAAATTTCAATGCAAGGGAATGGAAGAATACAACTTGATAGAGAGGGAAAAAATCATCATCTAGAATGGAGAGAGCATTACAATTTAGAGCCAAGTCCATTGGATGTTAACATTCCCATGTGACTTTCAAAATTAAAGTGAAATCCCCAATAAATATATAGAAAATTTAACTAAAGTAAATTATTTTTTAAAAATGTCCTCAATGGAGAAATAGAATTCTAGAAAGAGAAGAAGAAAGAATAAGAAAGAGACGATATATTCTATAGAATAGAGTCTTGATCTTCCTTCATTGTGATGATGAATGTTGAAACGAGATAGGATCTTCTTCAATTACTTATATGATCAAGGCATGAATTTTCTAGAACTAAAAAAATGATACTTCACACCATTTCTTGACCGATCATCATTGGTCATTCTTGGAAACTCTTTTTCAATTTTTATATTTTTAAGAAATGGCAGGATGCACAAATCAACTCTTTGTCATGAAATTGGTCTCCTTTCTTGCATATGAGATCAAACATTCATCTTATGATCACCAAAAGAGTGCACTTATACCACGCATGACCCGGACTTGCTAACCATGCCCCCTTTTATATTTGATAGTATTTAGAGATTCTTGAGAATCCTTAGTGGAAACATAGAAAATATCTAATTGAAAACAATTTCCCTTTGTAAGATGACACCAAGTAAAAATCAAATGAACAATGTCTTGTTGAAGAACATTAGAACTCCCCATCATGCATCCCGAATGAAGAATGTTGAGGAATATACTGACACCATGGTTCCCATCATGAAATCCTTAAAATAATTTAGTTTGATGTTTTTGATCAATCATCCTCTTGTACATTACAAATAAAGTTTACAAATGTATTTTCCTTCTTCCATTCTCCACTTCAAATCATCGAAATCCACATGTTACACATTATTGTCATCAATATTTGGGTACTCATGGAATTGAACTAAAATTGGATTGTATCTAGAGTAATGGAGCTTCATTATGAATTTTTATGATTTCACAAGCCTTATAAAGTGGTAGGAATGCTATGTTGCAAGTGAAAATGGATTCCATAACTATTTCCGAAAATCCACAAATTTTAGTGGATTTTAATGTTATGTCCATAACTGATTTGGTATTTCAAGAAAAATAAGAGAAAATCAAATAAAAATTGAATGTGACTTGATTTTTTCAAATATATTCCCCAAAAAATAGATATCTGCAAATTTTGTGAGATTACATCATCAAAATCAACAGAATTTCAAAAACAAGTTCTAGCTATGTGGAAGGCTTGTGAATTGGCATTAATAGAGGAAAGGATGAAATTTCAATTCATCATTATGGGATAAATTATTTTCTGATTTGAGTGATTTTTGATTCATTAGAACCATATCAGTGTGGGAAAACTTTGCTTCAATTTTGAAAGGATTCTCTCTCGGGGTTTAAAATAAAATGACAAAACAAGTTTTACTTATAAATGGGGTTTGCAAGTATTTTTAGAAAGGAATGATGGTTTTGATCATAATTAAAGTGATTATTATTATTATATCATTACCAATGGATGAAAATGATTTGATTCTAGAGAGGAATAGATGCTCCAATGTTGGTAAGTTTCCCTCATGGGGATTTTTCACAATATTCTTTACAAAATTGATGTTTTTGGGAAAATTGGGGGTATGATGGCTGGAAAAAATAGTCATGAATAAATTTTTGATGGAGGAAATAATTGATATGAATCATACATAACCTAAAAGGTTCCCTAAAGAAGAGTGGATGGCTAATATTAAGAGTGATTCTATTTATGGGATCATGAGATATGAACAAAAAACATTCTGGTCTACCTAGGGCACATGAAGAGTTTCATAAGCATGCAAGTATGAAAAAAAAAGCTCCAATTTTTTTAAAAGGATTATTTAGAGTTTTTGAATTCACTTTATGGATATTTGGACAGAAAATAAGCTACTCTAATTTTTGTTGGTGGAGATGGGAAGTGCATGTGCAAAGTGGAAGTGCATGGTGCGAGATGAACATGAGAATGAAGCCTTCACTAAGCCTAGGAAAATTTAGGGTTAAATTAAATCTTAATTTATTTTTTATAGTTAAACACTTTTTACTATAGCTATGAAATAGGGGTTCTTGGGTCCCCTCCTTAATACAAGATACTAATGTCCTTAGACAAGATATTACAATTAATCCATCACAATCACCAACCGCAATGATAGTTTGAGCCCACACCAATGATGCAATTATTTCCGCTACCTCCATTTTTAGAGTCATGAACTGCTGCCATCGCCAATTCCAATGATGAAAATTCTACCACCACTGATAGGAACCACCAGCCATAACCACAAGCGATGTAACACCCGTCACCAAAAATAAACCACCCAGAAGGGATCGTAAACAATGGGGTTTGAACTTTGGTTGGATCCGGACACAACCATCCATCTTAATCAATCCACCCAAAACCCATTGGAAATAAAACCTTAAAATTTCACCCAATGCATAAATGGATTTTTAAGTGCATCTAGGGTGTGTTTGGGGACCCACATGTCATAAAAAGTGAGTTTTCCTTCACTTTTTATATTTTTGAGTTACTTTTTGACGTTTTCTTATAAAAATATCCTTTAATCGGAAATAGGTGCACTTTTGGGGTGAAAATTCACCTCAAAAGTGTTCCTAAGCTGCAATGGTGCAATAAAAGTGGGCCATTGTGCCAAAGAGTACTTTGAAACTTTGTTTTCACCGCCTTATTTCACTCAAAGAGACTTTCTTTCACCCCAAGGTCCATACTTGATGAATTTCGCCATATAATATATGATTTCAAATGGAAACAGACTATTTAATTCAATGAGACAAATTAGGAAGTATGAAAATGAGTGATTTAACAATAATTTATTATACCTTCATTTTTTCCTAGGAGGTGTGTCGATGGGATGAATTGGAAGAAAAGTTTCCAAGAAACACAACGAAACCAACTTATGGGTCATAAATGGGATTGAATATGATATCACTTGAAAATTTTTAGGATCTCAAATTTGATCGAGGTGTCATAAACTTTTAGTGTAAAATTCTTATGTAGAAATGCCACCTTAATTTTGTTAGAACATAATGATTAAGTGGTCAGCCAACCCTTAATGTATATGGGTCCATCACTAATATATAGGTTAATATTTAATAATATGAAATATTTATATTTCTATTATTAAATATGTTAACCTAGGTATATACTTTAGGTTAAATATTTAATATCATGAAATGATTATATTTCTAATATTAAATATTATAAACCTAGGTGTATGTGTCAACCATTTTAGGTTGAAAAGGTGGTTTGGGAGACATACCCGATCACCTTATATAAAAAGGACTTTAGGTCCTCATTTGATATATTCAAGAAATATATCAAAGGTGTGCAAATCAAGTGATTTGGTTTTACCATTGGTAAATAGGGTTTCAAAGGAGGAGGTGATCTTACTAGATGTAAAATAAGTTCTCTGAAGTAAAAGGTTATTTTCAAAGTAGTTTTTACCCTATTGGGGTTTTCCACTATAAATATTGTGTCACCTATGTTATTTATTTCATGTAATTATTTCTTTATTTACTTATGTTATGATGTAATCTTTATTTAAATATTTATTGTAACATTATGTAATATGTAAGTTGATTAAATCTGTATTTATTATAATCCTTAAATTCTAACATGGTATTAGAGTAAGGTAAATCAAATAAATTAAGATCAAATGTTGTGTATTTTATTTATTTAATTTGTACGGGTTTTTTCAACCAACCCGAAAGGGTATTTAAAAGTATTCGGTCCCCTTCTTTTTTTCCCCAATTTATTTTGGCATTACATTTGTGCAATTAAACTCTTGGTAAAAATTTTAGGGTTTTTCAATTTTAAATCCCTAATTTTTTAGGGGAGATGTAATATGATATGATTCTTACTTTTATTTACATTTTGTAAATTATATGGAATTAATGTTTGTTTGGAGATTGATGTGTGCACATGTGAAAGGGGCTTCAAATATTTACCTGCGTGAAAATCACATACAAAAAAAGAAATGATTTATTACTATATGAAATAATTTTCATGTTTTCTATAATGTCAAATGTTTGCAGGTTAATATTTCGGAAGATAAATTCATACCCGTGTTCTTTGGTCCCCTCTAAACGGATTCAATTTGAAAAAATATCGTTTAAAGTTAATCTATAACTATATCCTATATAATTTGAAAACTATATTATTATTTTTAACTTAAAAATATATATAATATAGAATAAAGTTTATATAATAATTTATATAAACATCGATTGAAATTTATATAGTTTTGAAAAAAACTATATATTAAAAGTGTTTAAAACCATATTAAAATTACATGGGATTGAGGGAAGAGTCGACAAACCATATTCTAAACCATATTTAAACTTAACTTAAAAATCTAGGCATATATAGTTTTTAAAAAAACCTAAGTTTAAATCATATTTTATATATATAGTTAGTTTAAACCGCTTAAAATATAAATTTTATTAGATTTAGTTTATATATGTTTAAAAAAAAACTTAAGTGCTTACTTTTTTTGGAAAGGGGGCTTATGTTTATTGCTTGGCCATGAAGGGATTACTTCTTAAATCTTAATACTTATTAAATAAAACCTAACATGTGTCCCTAACCATTTATATTATCCATGTAAGGGGACAACCCCATTCATTTATATCTTATAGTTTATAAAAACTATATAAATAAACCTATTTAAAGGTTTTCTTTTATATAAGAGTGGGAGTGGAAAATAAAATGAGATAATATCTCACATATAAATGTGGAATTCTTAGGTATAAATGAAGAATTTTTTTTTTAAAGTTAGTTTATTGGTGACCCATAAGTGAAGGGGGAGACAAGGTTCATGAAAATAGGGATTTGAATTTATTTCATTGGTCGGGTGAAATTACTTGTCCCCTCTATAAAATATGCAAGTTAATCTATACTCTCATAAATCTACTTGCACCTAGTAAAATTATTTTAACCTAGTCTATGTCCTTTAAACCCCTTTAATAAGGGTTATGTGTTTTTTTATATAAAAATATATACTATAGTTTATAATTTTTATGAACTATATGTTGTTTTTTATTTACATTCTATAAACTATATACCTTTTTTTTAAATGTATATATTTTTACATTATAAATTATAATAGGTTATTATAATGTGTTAAAATATAACCTCCCTAATATTATACAGAAGAAGAAATTCTAGAATTTCACATTTTGGAAATACACAAGTTTTGGCTTCATTAAATTTAATCACAAATGACCGTCATGGTAAACCAAACATAAGACAATATGATGGTCATTTAGACGTAAAATTTAATCTTGTAAGCTCTAGGAAACTTTCACGTGTTAAAATTGACGGTCAAATGACCATCACAATGCAGACCAAAAATAAGTCATTATGACAGATCATTTAGACGTCAAATTTATGTTGGCCGGATTTTTGTCTACATTAATTTTTTCATTAATTTGAAGTTGTTTTACATTCTTAGGGTCTCTTCTTCACTTATATATGGTCGAAATATTTTTATATAGATCTCTGGGGTATAATGCAGAGCCCTTTATATTACAAAAAAAGTTATTATCTTGATTATGGGAGGTTAAATTAGTATGCATTGTAATGACAAATTAGTTATGATCAAATAATTTCTTTAGATATATAAAATTTAGATATGATTATATTAAAAGTGTTGTTTTTATTATCAATAAATATGTATCTAACTTTGTGGTACATTGTATATTATAATGAGGTGTGATTTACAAGTTTAGGAAAACAATGGCATCCAACTATTTCTGCCAACAACAAAACCCAGATCCTGAATAAAACCAACTACAACATTTGGGTCAAAACATAATTTATGGTGAGGAAACTCTAGACGATTGTTTTTGGATTTGAGGTTGCTCCCACCGGTCTTGAAACAATCAGTATATATCATGAATACATTCTTGCAACGAATGCAGGGGGCTATTTCTATGATTTTGCACAATGTGAATGACGAGTGCCTTCTACACATTGGTAATATCGAACATACGAAAGAGGTATGAACACAACTAAAATTCATGCATGAAGGATACTTGGTATATCAAGGATAGTACTAAGAGTATAATAGCTAAATGAATTCAAATAAAAGTTCTATATATTTTTATTATTTTTCTTCTACATCTTGTTTTATATCTCAAATTTTGAATAATTCAAAACTATGACATGAAAGGTTAGGACATGTTAATTATCGAAGCTTATATAAAATGTCTAGATATAATCTAGTGAAAATTTTACATGTGTTGTCTTCTTCTCTTGAAGTTATTTCATTAAATGCTTCTAAATGATGGTTTTTATTCTGATTTAGTAAATGGTCATGATGATGTTTTGATGCTATAGATGTTTATGAAACTCTTATTTTCCTAGATAAGAAATTAAATTGGGCTCAATCTATGTTAGAAAGTTCAAATCCTATTAACCTTAGGAAAATGACCAGAAGCCATCATATGTACCATGCATTAATTACCTTGTATGAACTTGAGTCATGAAGTATTATAGGGTCTAGGTGGATATACAAAGTAAAATATAATGTTTATGGTAGTATTAAAAACATAAAGCTAGACTTGTTGCTAGAGGTTTCACTCAAAAACCTGATATTGATTATGTCGAGACATTTCCCGTACCTAAAATGAGTCTTTGTTAGGGCCTTATTTGCAATTATTACTCAATTTGGGTGGGAAATACACCAAATGGATAATAAATATACTTTTTGAATTATTATTTAAAAGAAGAAATTTACATGTTTTAACGTAAAGGATTTGAAAATATTGGTAAAGAAAACTATGATTGTAAGTTGAGAAATCCTTGTATGGTTTAAAACAAGCTCTTAGAGCTTAGTATGTGAAAATTGTTTCCTTATTTAAGTTGTTAGGTTTTGTTAATTGTTCTTCTAACAATGATATATTCATTAAGAAATAAATCTCACATATTATCATTATATGTATATATGTTGATTATTTTCTTATGTTTGGTGACAATTATGATTTAATTCATAGGATTAAAGAGAAATTGAAGCAAGATTTCTTTGAAATGAATGAGTTAGGTCTCTCACATCATATTATTTGCATGACTATATTTTATTTTATTGTTATTTTTTAAAATACAATATGAAACCACCGTATTGAAAAAGTTTCTTATGATTGATTGTAAACCATTTTCTACTTCAATGAAAGTTGGAATAAATATTGATCCTAAATCTACATATGAAAAAGGTTGATCCTATTTTATATACGTTGTTAGTTAATAGTTTGATTTATCTAACTATAACTAGATCAAATATTTCCTATATAGTAGGAATTACTTCAAGGTTTATGCAGGAACCATTTTTAGAGATCATTGGAATCTTGAAAAAAAAAATTAGATATTTGAAAGGAATAATAAATTATGATTTTCATTATAATAAGAATGAAAATGCTATCTTATATAGATTTTGTGATTGTAACCATACCGATGTTGTGTTATAAAATATACTAGATATGTATTCAAGTTTTTGGTTTAGAAACCATTACTTGGAACAACATATAATTAAAAGTATCCATTTCTTCTACTAAGGAAGACAAGTACAATCGAAGAGGTAAAGAAGTCATTTGGTTGCAATAAAGTTGTTGGTGGAGATACACATGTAAGATAAAGGAAATATTTCTCTTCTATGTAGTGGTCGAGTTGTATTACTCTTGACTAAGAATCCATTTCAACATCATAGGATGAATAAAATTGAGATACATATATACTTCACCCGTGAGAAGGTGCAAAGTGATGAGATAAATCTCAAGTTCATGTTGACTGAAGAACATGTTGCTGACATCTTCACAAATTCCTTGAGTGCTTAACATTTTGTCACTTTCGTGAAAAGATTGGATTTTGGAGTTTTCATTGAGGGGGAGTGTGCATGACAATGTCACCTCCTAATGGAACTTGGTTTTTATAAAAATACTTTTAGACATATGTAATAGACTTTCGGAAAGTGTAAAAAGACCTTCGGGAAAGTGTAAAAAGACCTTCGGGCATGTATACCTCCTCGACTTATTTTTTAGAAAGAAGTGTAGAAAGATCTTAAAGGTGGTCTTTAGTAAAATCTTTAGTTCTATTGAGTTTACTAGTAAACATCCATTACCAGTTTGACCTAAAAAGGAGAAGTTTCGATGGGGTTGTCAAATAAAATGTAGTGAAATTTTATATTCCAAAATATCTACGTGCATAGTGCATCATATAAGTCCTTGTACAATGTTCTCTACTTTTCATTAGCAAGTTTTCTAATTATAGTCACGGAATTCTTGTTACTTGATTTGGTTTGACCATTTTCTTATGGGTAATAATGAGAAGCATGGACCAATGCAATCCCATTTCCATAAAAAAATCATTGAGATAGTATGATGATAAATTCAAATCATTTTCAATCATAATCTTGTAAGGGATGTTAAACCTTACTATAATATTTTCCTTAATAAAGTTACTGATAAATTCGGAAGAGGCGTGTTTTATAGGAATGTATTCCATCTAATTTGTCAAATAATCATTTTTTTCAAAACATAGTTATGTCTAACACTATAAAAATGATTCAACACACCAATAAAGTGAATTCCCCACTACTATAAAAGTTCTTCTATCAAGACTAGTTTGAGTGGATATGCTACTAACTTGGGTCAACTGACAAATTGTTGGCAAGCTTACCATTTTTCTACCCACATGGAAGCATCCTAAAATAATATTGGATAATAATGAATAGCTCATAAAATTTTGTGAGTAGTAATGGACGGTAAGTAATGACCTCTGCAAGCCAAGTTATGAAAGTCTTACAAGAGTTTACCTTATTGATATTTATAAACACAATGAAGAAAAACTCCATCAATACCTCTTTATACAAGTAATTGTTCCAGAGCACATATTTTGTTGGTCTCGGCTTCATAATTATTTTCTCCTTTAGGATTAGATTCTTTGAACAATCTCTATAGGTGAGGAAATATGCAATGTTCAAATACCATACTTCATGTGTACTCATGAACAACACCATGGGGGAATATTCTTCATCTTCATCCTCATTTATTTTCACTTCTTTAAGATTGTTCTCAACTATGAGTTTACACAAACCCATTCCACACACAAGATTTGTGGGTTTGATCTCTAGATCATACTCTTAAAATTTTTCTATCCAATTTTCCCTTCGACTACCTAACTTTTTCTGGTCAAAATGGACTTCACAACTCTATCTACAACTTAAAATTTAGTGTGAGAGTTCGAATATAGTGCTTGAAAATATTTAATAGTTTGACTAACATGTAAGCATGTTTTTAAATCTACAACATATTTAACTCATAATATTTCAAAGGAAAATGCATGAAATTAATAGGGTAATAAACACCTTCAACATTTATTTTTATAAGGATGACAGAGATTGTAACAATAGAGATATAGCTCTACATAACAAAATCCTTGTCAAAATTCGCATAACAAAACATGAGCATGGGTAATGGTTTCTTTGATATTATTGAATTTAGATTTTCCTTCAAAATTCCATGGAAATAGAACCTTTCCTTTCATCATATCCATAATGATTCAATTTTTCTTAGCAAATTCATGGATAAACCTTCTTAGGAAAATAGCTTTTCCAAAGAATGAACGCACACCAGCTTTTACTAGTAGGAAGAGTAAGGATTTATATGGCTTTGAATCACTCAAAATCAATCCTTGTTCCTTCCCTCATCATAATTTTCCCTAGTAACTTTCCTTTCATTACTCCAAACATGGATTTATAAATATTTAATGAAATCCCATATTGATGACATATTTTCAAAAATTAATTGAAGTGTTTAAAATAATCAAGTATTTCTTGAAAAACACCATCAAATCATCAAGGTATAGAATTTTCCCATTAAATATCGGAAGGACATGTCCATTACTATTTGAAATTTGGTTCCATCATTGATTAATCTAAAATATATTGTTTAATACATAAAGGTACCGTAAGGGGTAGTGAAATTTGTCTTGTGTTGGTATTCTTTAGTGACTTCAACCCGATTATATTCAAAAAACCATCTAGCATGGAAAGCATTTCAGAACTAGTCATTATTTATAAGAATTGATCCATAATAGGAAATGGGTAGTTATCCTTCAACGAATCTTGGTTTAGATTGCATATATCAACAAAAATATCAATTTATTAATTCTTATTTCACATTGGAATGATTTTGGAAACCCTCATAAAATGGTGTATGGAAAATTTAATCCTTTCATCTAACATCTTTTGGATTTCGTAAGAATTTTACTTGAGAGCTTTGGATTGTAATGGAGTTGACTCTATCTCGTATGATTGGGAATCAAACTTGAGAGGGATATTGTGTTGGACATCCTTTGGCCTAAATAATGTTAAATATTATTATGACCAAGCTAAGACATCCATATATTTATTTAGAAATTCCATAAAACTTCTATTTTCCTAAGGTGAACAACACTTGCTAATATTCACAATCTCGGGTTGCTCTACAGTTCCAAGTTTACTCAGTCCACTTCTACAGAACAACTAGGATCATCTTATTTCTTTTTTTTATATAAATAAATAATGTTTATTAAAAATCCTTTGAGATGAACCAATACCTTTGGGAACCTATTTCTTTTTAGTTGTATAACCTCCCCATTTTTGGCTTCTTCCCATGTATTAGAGATAGATTCAAAGAATTTGGATTCGCTACCCTCAAAATATAGTTCAAAAAATATCAAAATTTTATAGAAATGCAATGATATGTTGATCATCATTTAAGAATTTAAATTTGGTTGCATAATTAGGAACAATAGGATGGAAAACTACCTTAATGGTATATTTTTATTCTTTGAATTTTGGATGAGGCAAAAACAATGAGGAAGACACAACAAGAGAATAAAATTTATCATTGTTCTCTCTTAACATAACCTTGATAGATAATGCTTCAAAGTCCTCAAAAATTCTAAAATCATGTTCTTGTAGTGTTTTAGGTGATCCTTATCCACTGATAGAAACCCCTAACGTGATTTATAATAATCTCAAGATCTCCTTGAGTTATAATATTTTTAAATCATTTTACCTTTTCCATATTTAAAATGAATAAAAATATTCATATTTAGTTGTATTATTTGTTTTTTAAAACTATAGTTTGAAAGAAAAAGGAAAAATCTATTGATCGGTGGATATAAGCACTACACCACTCTAGATTTGGAAGTTGAACAATTACTAGCAAACTCGTAATACCATACCTCATTTAGATTAATTTATGTAATTGTAGTAGAATCAAAACCTTCATCCGAGGTCAAAAATATGTACCTAGATAAGAATATTCAAAAAATATGTGTTCGTTTGGATCATATGATTTAGTTACAATGTATTTTCCTTGAAATTCATGCTCAAGCATGTGCATTAATTTTGTTACAGGGATTGAAGCATATGAATAGCCCATGTGAATTTCTCCTCTAACATACCTGTAAAATCCTCTTCCTAATAATATTTTATAGGAAACCGGAATATATGTTACAAGGATTTTCATCTTGCCCCCTTCTGGGGAAGCATAAAATGAAAAATGAGCACCCTTTATCTTTCTATCTTTCCAATCGGTGGGAGCTGCTTTGGTTTCCATTGAATAACAACATCCAAATGGTATGGTAAGAGTGAGTCCCAAGGCATGAGTTACATTGTTGGGAATATTGTTGTCGAAGATCCCGAATCTATCATGTTTTTTAAACAATCATTAGGATGGAAAACTACCTCAATGATAAGAGTGAGTCCCAAGGCATGAGTTACCTTTGTGGGCATACCATTGCTAGAAGAGTCGGGCTTAGTTTGCTTCTTTTTTTGGATAAATCAATCATGTTTATTAAATAATCCTTTGAGAGAAACCAATCCCTTGGGGATAGTATTTCCTTTTATTTGTAGAACCTCCCCATTTATGTCTTCTTCCCATGTATCGCTGATAGATTCATAGAATACAAATTCACTACCCTAAAAATATAGTTCACTAAAATTATAAGACTCTTCTAGAAATGCAATGATATGTTGATCGTCATTGAATACTTTCCAGTTGGTTACATTTTAGGGACAATAGGATGGTAAACTACCTCAATGGTATATTTTTATTCTTTTAATTATGGATGAGGAAGACACAATAAGAGAAATAAATTTATCATTATGCTCTCTTAAGACAACCTTGATAGAGAATGCTTCAAATTCTTCAACGCAATCCCAAACCCTATTCATGTAGTGTTTAAAGTGATCATTCTTTAGCTGATACAAACCCCTAATGTGATTTATAATAATCTTAACATCACCTTGAGACTAATATTTTTAAATTATTTTTCCTTTTCCATCTTTAATTTAATAACAAATTTTCATATTCGGTTTTCCTATTTGTGTTTTCAAACTGTAGTTTGAAATAAAAAGTAAATATCTATTGTTTAGGGGATATAAGTACTACACCTGCTCAAAATTTAGAATTTAAAAATTACCATCAAACTCAAAATACCATACCTAATTAGGATCAACTTCCATAAATGTAGTAGAATAAAAACTTTTATATGAGGTCAAAAAAATGTACCTAGACTAACATCTTTGAACAATATTTATACTTTAGAATCATATGATTTAGTTACAAGGTATTTTACATGAAAATAATGATTAAGAATGCAAATTAATTTATTTATAGGGATCTAATCCTATGAAAAGTCTATGTGAATTTATCCTCCAACATCCTTGCAAACTCCTCTTCTCAATAATATTTCATAGCAACCTGGAATATCTACGACTGCACTGGCATCTTGACCTCTTCTCGGGAAAGAGGAAAATACAAATTTACCATCCTTGATCTATCCAATCAAGTTGACTTTCTTTTATTTCCATTGAATAAAAACATCTAAAGGGTTTGGTAAAAGTGAATCCCAAGGCATGAGTTGCCTTTTTGGCATATATGTAAAAGTCAGTAATGCCCTGAGAAGCACATAGTAATCTTTTCATGATGTTAAAAATGAAGATAAATATGTTAAGATATATCTTTTGATCTTAAAGGAATGTGTTGCTAATGGACCCTTGTTTGCTGTAATTTTTTTACTTGGGACAGAAGTTATTATTGCTTGTGTGTTGCTAATGAGACAACAGACTTTTCGTATGCTTGATGAACTCTTTTCGCTGATTGACATCACACCTTGAATCAATTCCATTGATCCAAGGTATGTTGTGGCCTTCTTGTGATCACTTTGTCGATTTACTTCTAAACCTAGAATGAAGTCTGAAACCAGACTGAAGGTTGATATAAAGGTTGCAGCACCTGATTACAGGTATGAATATCTGGTACGTAGATGCCAATGAAAAAGGTTCGATTCTCGAACCACACACTATTGTAACGCTAGACAACGTAAGACGATAAGGGCTTGATGCGAGTGGCACAGGTATGTGAAACATAGGACGAAACGTCCTGCATAGTGTTGAATATGAATGCCAGTCAGAAAGACTTGATTTGAAACTATTAATTAAAAACTATGGGATTAAACACTAACCTACTACTAAGTTTAATCCTATACCCTAACTACTACCCTATATGGATTTTAAATTTCATAAGGATGAAAATAGATGTAAATTCTATTAACCTATGAACTAGGTGAATAACCTAGATGTGGACTATAAAAATCCTAAACTATTCCTAACCTATGGAAGGGGACGTATGGACCCATGTGGATGGAAATGGATAAGAAGGGAAGGTTGGAAATTTATTAGGAATGAATGAATAACATCCTTACAATTACAACGCAAAGTTTGGCGGGAACATGGAAAAGTTGGAGGCGTCCAACTAGCTATGAAGCTAAAATGGAAATTATATGCAAAATTTGAAATTGGAAAATTGCACAACTTGAGTCGCGCGGGGCATGAGGAATGAGGAAAGGTAATGCATTCAATGCATTCAATTACCTTGGTCTTAGCAACTAGCTCACCTTGGAAAGAGGATTGAGAAAGAATTGTTGTTGTTGTGTGCATCGGGTTTTTTTTAGTTACTCTGCATTTTGTTCTTCCATGGTTCTATCGAACCTACTATATTTTGGTTATTATCTCTGTTCTTGGAGAAGCTAAGGCTATTTTTGAGCCTGTGGAAGTTAGTGGACTGGTTGGAAAGCCTGGTTGAGGACGTCATGGAGAGAAACAACTCCAGTGGATGTGGTTTTCTTTGAACCACAAAAAAAATATATGCATGTTAAGCCCTTCTCCTTAAACCGCTTGCTTTTGCTTAATCGTCTCATTAAAACAACCCTGCTCTTATGATGGGGGTTTTGGTTATTTGATTTGGCTGTTATGTTGAGATGATTTTGGGTTGAGTCGTTTTCTTTTGTTGTATGTGACTTAAGCATTCTTTGCATAATGATTGAGTTGAATATACAGCCCATGCTGTGTGGATTCGTTTCGACAGTATTGGGGATTTGTTCTTTATTTTATGAGTTTTTGCTTATGAATACATTAGTTGTGCATGTATCAATTCTGAGTTCTACGCATCCTTGTGAAAATAGGCGGATGAGATGATTTTTTTTGTATTGTCTAGTTGAACTATCATTATATGGATGAATACGACTTCGGTATTCTTGTGCGTTTTGAAGAAAACGAGTGTTTTTCTTACTAAAAATATTAATGAACTAGTTTTATCTTTTACTGTTGGAAATTTTAAGCTAATGGTAAGTGGATTTTATTGTGTATTATGGATTCAGTCTTATGTAAACAATACTGATATGGAGATTGTTTTCTGAATTCTGTGCGTGAACGGTTTTTGAAGAACCGTGAGAATGATAGATGGAACTATTGGGTGAGTTATTTTCCTGAGGGTATACAACGCATAGAATATAAATTCTTGGAACAGTGGGCTTGTTTCATCATTTTACTCTCACTTCCTTTTAAAATGATTAAAAGCATCCGTGTTTGGTTGAAATCCATGAAAGATTTTGTTTAAAAGAATTATTTCTTGATTCTGGAACTGAGTATCTGGATATTTACCAGATAGATTAGAGTTTACTATTTCAGTCTTCTTTGGATTGGATGATGAATTATTTGCATAAATATATGAATGTATACCTATACGAACTGCCTTTAAACTTCTTGTTGTTTCATCAAGGCTAAACTGAAGTGGAATTCTTACTTTGAATGTTTGGAAAATGATTCTTTTTACTATTATGAGGAAGCTCATAATTTCGTAGCTGGTTGTACATTCTTGTTGTTCAGGTCTAGCTGAAATGCTGGTTTTGATGAAACGATTGCTGATAAAACTAGATGTGCATTCTTGCTTGTTTATATCTAGACGTGAATGTCTGTAGAGTGAAATATTTAAAAGGAAATGATTGCGTTTAGAGGTTCTTTTGGTACTGATGCTTACGGACCAGTTGCAATGAACTCTGGTCAACTTTTTGGAAAGGTAATAGTAGTTTTTGAATACTGAAATATACTATTTAGAATGAATTATACTATTGGAATATGTCTGTTCTAAATAATGGATATTTGGTTAGACAGTGAGAAGAGGTAATATGATCCTTCTCCCTTTTATTTGATTATTGATTTTTGTTTATTTCTCTTTGGACTGTTATCATTGATTGATATCACGTTTGGATTAAAATTTCTAATACAGCTATGAGGAAAGGAAAGAGAGTGTGAATGGATAATTTGAATTAATGATCATTTTTTCTCTCATACAGTTGGAAATCTATAATTGTTATGGAATGAATTTTGTACTGCTTTGGTTAGGCATTTGCATTTAATTGTTGTTTGCTTTTCTCTTCAGTGTTTGATTGCTTGAAATCAGATGAGTTGTATGAAAGAAGGAAAATAATTCGGTTTAAATTTTAGTTAAAATCTATCTTTTGAATTTACAACTATTGTAAGGGAATGGAAATTACAGCATTTATATTGGAACAACAGTATGCATAATTGTGTTTTAGTTCTTACAGATGTTAATTCTGGAACTATTTGAAGGAAATTACTTCTTGTAGTAATTATTGGGAAAAAGGGCAGTAATCCTTTCTTTTCTGATTGGGAGGGTAATTAGATGATTGAGTTGTTATGTTGTTCATCCTTATCGGTACTTAATTCTTGGATGATGTTCATTTTAACGTTTCATAAAAGCAGGGTTCTTTTATTGAGACAGTTAATTAAAAGCACCTCATTTTAATGACAAGTGCTTAATATGCTCAGTTCATAATGACCCCGTGTAAGTAATTTTGCAGATGGAACTTGAGTATAAACGAAGACATGGTTGTTTTCTGATACTTCTTTTGATTAACTGAGGATGGATTGTATTTGATAGCTATTATTCCTCTATGAGGAAATGAGAAAGGAAGAAATTACATTCTTCTATCTTTATGAGTTGTAATGTTGTTTGATATAAACGAAGTCCAGTCGTTTGGGCTGGCAAATGTATAGATTGTGAAACTTGTGAATGAATACAAGGAAAAGTGTGATATTTTAATGGCTGTATCAATTTGATATTGTTGAATAAGATTGAGAATATAATAATATTCCTTGATTTGGAATTATGCAAATAATAGTGGATAGATTTAAAAGGGAATAAACACCTATTCTTTACCTGAATACAACTTTTACGTTGGAATGTGCAATTAGTTCATACTTGGGTTAAGATGAATTTTAAATTGACAGTAAAATGGGATTTAGGTGAATATGAACTCTTAATTGAAAGGTATTCGGGATTAGCTTATAAGCTAAGGAATATCAAATAACATAGGAGCAATTGAACCTTGTATTTGGACTCCGTTATTGTAGCCTCGAATGTTTAAATTCAGAAAATATAGATATGGGAAAAACATATCTATTGTTAACAAACCTTAACTGAAGTAAGGTTATGGAGAATAAATGAATAAATTCATTTAGAATTAGACCTCGTTTAAATGATGTCTAATAAGATGGAATTCTGAATTTATTTACAGTTGTGGGTAAAACTTGGTTAAGTTTAATAGGTTAAACTTATTACGTTATCTGTAATGGACTGATTAGTCTAAAGAGTAAAGAAAGGAACCAAGAAGAGAATATGCAACCCTTCGGTATGAAGAAGGGGATGTATATTAAGCTAGAAGACAAATTAAGTCTCTCTCTTAGCTACATACAACTGCAACAAGAACGAGGTTTAAGGATCAGCAGGGCTGCTGAAAGTCGATCTTAAATATTAAGATTATAATCAAAACACGCGAAGCTGGATGTGTACTTCTCGATGAGAGGATTCCGTAGGACCTTGGCACACGCCAGCTACAATATGGTGTCTTCATGAAGGTGGGGCCTTCATGACGACACAATGTTGTGGCTGACATGTTACAACGCCCTCTCGAATCAAATCATCAAGTTTACATAAGCTGGATACTAAGTTCTTAGATGGGGATAGGAATGTGATCACGTATACGGAGTGACTCGGAGGACTAAAGGTAACTAGACACATGGAGTCGTCTAGGGATGACACCGTATGTCTGCATACCTTTAGTTACCATGAGTAACTTCCTATACTCATTCATATTGCTAGTTGGGGTTAGAGCTTGACCTTAATGGAAGGACTGACAGAGACCAGGAAAGACCATTCTAGATAATAGATGAAGTGAGGTGAAGGACGTATTCCAATGATGTGTATCACATCTAGGAATATGATCATGCAAAGCATGTGAAAATCTTTGGCCAAAGTATCGCAAGTGTTGGTTGCGTTGTCCTAATCACCTAGTTTAAGATGCAAGATGTCAGATGAATATCAGTAACAGATATTCAGATAGGCTTCTTAAATGGATCACTTTGATAACCGAAAATGGTAAAAGAACCTTATATATTTATTATACAATGCATGGATTAACATGAAGGATCGGTAAGTCATCGAGTCATGAAATGAGAGATCACTGAAACTCCGAGCCATAAAATGGGAGATCGGTAGTTCTTTGAGTCATTTACAGATAGCATATGGTATCTGTTATATGATTGAATGGCATTGAATGTGTGTTCCATATTGCAAAATATGCGAACAGAGAACATTGGTTTTAAAAAGAAATTGTGTGATCCAAATTGCATTAATTGGACAGAGAACAATTATTAAAACTTGAACGTGTGTTTGAATTATATAATTCAATACAGAGAACGTTGCATATAAAAAAAATAAAAAATTCCCTTGTTCTAGTATCTTAAAATGGGGATGTTACATCTTGGTATCAGAGCTAAAGGTTGCAGCTCTTGGACCTAATGAGTCCACAATTTAATAAGGTTTACATTTTCTTATTGAATAGAAAATGGTGAACAAGAGGAAATATTGCGAACAACCCGCTACTGGGGTGGAGAAGCAGCTACTGCTCAAAAGCTGGATGAAATCCTTGCTTGCCCTACTAGATACGAGAGATCATTTGACTATTTTGGAACAACAATCAATGGGAAATGAGGAGGAGGAAGAAGAAGCTGATATAAATGATCAGCCACCTCCTGTGGACAACACCAATGGAGGGAATCTAGGTGTTGATAATAGTAATGTGAATGCTCCTAATCATCCTAAAAATAAAAGGGCAAGATTAGCAGCTGAACTTACAAATGACATAAAGAGAATAAGTCCTCCAAAGTTTGATGGAACAACACTTGGGGACGGAGCTGAAAATTGGCTCAGTGAAATGGAGAAGTACTTTGCAATAAGAAACTTCTCAGGAGACCAAAGCGATATGGGGAGCATATCAGCTTTCTCATGAAGCATCATCATGGTGGGACAACCATAAGGTTGAGTTGAATATTGTCGAATCAGACATAACTTGGGATCAATTTAAGGGTTACTTTAGGTAATGGTGGCTGCCTCAACTCTATTTTGATAGGAAAATGACTGAATTTCAGAACTGGTCGTAAGGAAGGCTGACGGTGACAGAATACTGGGAAGGGTTTACTAAACTCCTTAAGTATGTGCTGCAGTACCAAGCTGACGAGAAGTTCAGAATACGAAAGTTCATAATGGGACTGAATCCCATCATTGGTGGTGAAGTGGATGTCCACGGTCCAACCACTATGGAAGGAGTTGTCGAAAAGGCAATAAGACAGGAACAAAATTGAGAGCAATTTCTGCTCATAGGGAAGAGATAAGGAAGAAGATTCCCAACTCTTCTTCATCTCTCACACCCAAAAGGGGGCCCTAGAAAAGGTTTGGTGTGAAAAACAAAATTGTTGTAGATAACAACAAGAAATCAGTAATGAACAAACATGTAAATAGTGTGCGGAACATACTTCACAAAAGTTAGTGGCAATGGACAAAAGTCCTATGGAAGCCAGAGTGATAACTTCAAAGCTGGTAGAAAATTTGAGCCTAGGAAAGGGCCAGTTGGAGGATGCTTCAACTGTGGAAAGGACCATTACGCGAGTCACTGTCCTCTGAAAAAGGATGATCGCGATCAACAGCATAGGATACACGCTGCGGTGGCTAACAGACAAGCTGAAAAGCAAGTTACACCCATAGAAGTTCCGGGTAAGTTATTCGGTACACCTGTAGTCATACTTTTTGATACTGGAGCTACTGAATGCTTTATTTCTACTAAACTTGCAATGAAATTAAAAAGAAAGGCTGAATGAATGGATAAGACATGGACAGTGCATTATGGGAATAATGTTGTCCATACAGTCAAATGTGCCTTTTTGGGGCAATTCTTGACTTGCCCAGTTTCTCCACCAAAGTTGACCTGTATGTCACTCCTTTAGGATCATATGATATCATTATTGGAGTTAATCTGGTTGGTAGAACATAAGGCAAAGGTCGACTATTATGAAAAACAAATTTGTTGTTTTGATGACCTGCAGAAAGCAACAGTCATTCAAGGTGTAAGGCGTGAGGTTGCAGTTAGGAAACTAACAGCTATGCAACTAAAAAGGGCTAAAAATAGAGGCTGCACCTTGTATGCAGTAAAAATGACAGAAAATGCTGAGGAAGATAATGATTTCATGGAAAGATATCCATTATTAAGGGATTTCAGAGATGTATTTCCGGAGGAATTACCAGGTCTTCCACCCAAATGAGAGTTTGACTTTGCAATAGAGATCAAGCCAGGAACCGAACCCATATCTAAGGCACCTTATAGAATGACCACCCTCGAGTTGGTGGAGCTAAAGGCTCAATTACAGGAACTTTTGACTAAGGGGCTGATAAGACCGAGCGTCTCACCATGGGGAGCGCTGGTAATTTTTGTAAAGAAAAAGGATGGCACATTGAGACTATGCATTGATTACAGAATGTTGAATAAGGCAACTATTAAGAATCGATACCCACTTCCTAGGATTGATGATCTGTTCGACCAGATGTGTGGAGCATCAGTCTATTCAAAAATAGATCTTCGATCTGGGTATCATCAGCTGAGAATAAAGGAAGAAGATATTCATAAAACAACTTTTAGAACAAGGTATGGGCATTATGAATTCACGGTGTTACCTTTTGGGTTGACAAATGCACCTACCGCCTTTATGAATCTGATGAACAATATTTTTCAAGAATACCTAGACAAGTTTGTGCTTGTATTCTTGGATGACATTCTTATATACTCTAAAAATGTCGAAGAGCACCAAGAACATTTAAGGATAGTCTTTGGAAGTTTTAAGAAAGAGGAAGTTGTACGGTAAATTGTCTAAATGCTCCTTTTATGATGTAGAGGTGCATTATTTGGGACATGTTATAAGAAAAATGGGATAGTCTGTTGACCCTTCAAAGATCGCAGCTATAACCGAGTGGCCTATGCCTAAGAACGTGCATGAAGTAAGAAGCTTCATGGGCTTGGCAGGATATTATAGAAAGTTTGTTAAGGACTTTTCAAAAATTGCTGCCCCAATCACTTCACTATAAAAGAAGGATAAGAAATTTGTCTGGACTGACAAATGTGAATCTGCCTTTAAAAATTTAAAGGAACAGTTAACTACAACACCTATTTTAACTGTACCAGACCCAAATGGAAATTTTACGGTTGTAACGGATGCATCGGGAGAAGGCCTTGGAGGCATTCTATTACAAAATAACCATGTCATAGCTTATGAAAGCAGAAAGCTTAAGTTACATGAACAAATTATGCTCCACATGACCTAGAGCTCACTGCCATTGTACATGCACTTCAAATGTGGAGGCATTACCTTTTAGGCAAACCTTTTGAGTTAAAAACTGACCATCTGGGGTTGAAGTATATTTTTACTCAACCAAATCTGAATGCAAGACAATGAAGATGGTTAGAATTTCTGTCTCAGTATGATTTTGATATAAGCTACATCAAAGGCAAGGAAAATAGAGTGGCAGATGCTCTGAGTCGAAGGAAGCACATCTCTGCTCTTATAACATTAAGAACTCAGTTTAAGGATGAGGTGAAAGATGTCATGGAATCTGACTCTTATTTCCAGCAAGTTAAAACAGACACTTGCTGCAGATCCAAAGGATGTGAGGTATAAGGGATTTCATTTTGATAATGAAGGAATTCTGAGGTTCGAAAACAGGGTATATATACCCTTGGCAAATGATTTAAGAAGGAAATTGTTAACTGAATTTCATAATTCACCTTTTTCTGGACACCCTGGCATTACGAAAATGCTTGCTGATCTTAAGCAACAATACTTCTGGAAGGGAATGAAAAAGGATGTGGTGGAATTTGTAACACACTACTTGGAATGTCAGCGTGTTAAGGTGGAACATATGCATCTGCTTTGGATTATTGTATCCCCACAGCGTTCCACAGTACAAATGGCAAGTGATAACGATGGATTTCATTCAAGGATTGCCTATGTCAAGGAATAAGCATGATATCATCTTGGTTTTCGTCGACAAATTAACCAAAGTGGCACACTTCATTGCTGGTAATTTGAAAGACGATGCACCAGTGTTAGCAAGAAGATTTGTACATGAAATTTTCAGATTGCATGGAATACCCGAATTGATCATATCGGACAGAGATCCGAGGATGACATCAAGGTTTTGGAAAATGCTTAATGCGGCCTTGGGAACTAAATTAAACTTCAGCTCTGCATATCATCCGAGACGGATGGACAAACCGAGAGAGTCAATCAAGTTTTAGAGGATATGTTAAGAATGTATTGCATGGACCAGTAGTATAAATGGGAGGAATACCTTCCACTGGTAGAATTTTCCTATAATAATACATACCACACCTCTTTAAAAATGGCACCTTTTGAAGCATTGTATGGAAGAAAATGCAGAACCCCTGTTAGTTGGGACAACGTAGAGGACAGAGAGGTAATTGGGCTAGAAATCCTCATGGAAATGGAACAACAAATCAAAATGATTCGGGAACATCTAAAGGAGGCTGCCAATAGGTAAAAGAGTTATGCAGACTTAAAGCGGGTTGATAGGAATTATAAACTTGGTGAGAAGGTCTTTCTTGGGTTAAGCCAAAAAAGAGCTCAATAACTTTTGGCAAGGCTGCCAAGTTATCGCCACGTTACGTGGGACCTTTTGAAATTGTTGAAATAATCAACCCTGTAGCTTATCGTCTAGCATTACCTCCTGCTTTATCACAAATGCATGATGTTTTTCATATTTCTTTGCTTAAGAAATACGTATCAGATTTATCACATGTGCTGAATTAGAATTCCTTGCAGGTCCAAGACCCAGGAATAATCATGGTTAAGCCCATTTAAGTCTTTGGGAACTACTTGATTGTACTTAAGAAATCGCGAAGTGAATCAATGTAAGTCCAAGTGGGACCAGTTTAGTGAAGAAAGTGCAACTTGGGAAAATCTCGAAGAAATGAGATCTGCTTTTCCATACTTGTTTGATCGAAATTGAAATTAAAAAAATGATAATTCTACCAAATTTAGACAATTATTGGTCTATTTTATAGTTATCTTAAAACATTGTTTTAATGAGTGAATCTATTTTTGGTATGAACTTATGAATGGAAGGACAATAACTGAATTTTGTCCTAGAAATTCCTTGAATTGGTTAATTTGATCATCGGGATGATGATTCTTTAAGAAGGGAGGAATGTAACGCCTTGAATTTTTGTAAGCTAGCATAGTAATCACTTTTCATGATGTTGTAACTACAGAAATGAAGATAAATATGTTAAGACACATCTTTTGATCTTAAAGGAATGTGTTGCTAATCTGGACCCTTGTTTGCTGTAATTTGTTTACTTGGGACAGAAGTTATTATTGCTTGTGTGATTGCTAATGAGACAACAGACTTGTCGTATGCTTGATGAACTCTTTTCGCTGATTGACAACACACCTTGAATCAATTTCATTGATCCAAGGTATGTTGTGGCCTTCTTGTGATCGCTTTGTCGATTTACTTCTAAACCAGAATGAAGTCTGAAACCAGACTGAAGGTTGATATAAAGGTTACACACACGATTACAGGTATGAATATCTGGTACGTAGATGCCAATGAAAAAGGTTTGATTCTCGAACCACACACTGTTGTAACGCTAGACAAGTGTAAGATGATAAGGGCCTGGATGCGAGTGGCACAGGTATGTGGAACATAGGGGATGAAACGTCCTGCATAGTGTTGAATATGAATGCCAGTCAGAAAGACTTGATTTGAAACTATTAATTAAAAACTATGGGATTAAACACTAACCTACTACTAAGTTTAATCCTATACCCTAACTACTACCCTATATGGATTTTAAATTTCATAAGGATGAAAATAGATGTAAATTCTATTAACCTATGAACTAGGTGAATAACCTAGATATGGACTATTAAAAATCCTAAACTATTCCTAACCTATGGAAGGGGACGTATGGACCCATGTGGATGGAAATGGATAAGAAGGGAAGGTTAGAAATTTAATAGGACAGTAAATGAAGTCCTTACATGTGCAGCGCCAAGTTTGGCGGGAACATGGAAAAGTTGGAGGCGTCCAACTAGCTATGAAGCTAAAATGGAAATTACATGCAAAATTTGAAATTGAAAATTGCCAACCTGAGTCGGCGGTGGCGTGAGGAATGAGGAAAGGTAATGCATTCAATGCATTCAATTACCTTGGTCTTAGCGACCAGCTCACCTTGGAAAGAGGATTGAGAAAGAATTGTTTGTTGTTGTGTGCATCGGGTTTTTAGTTGCTCTGCATTTTGTTCTTCCATGGTTCTGTCGAACCTGCTGTATTTTGGTTATTATTTCTGTCTTTGGAGAAGCAAAGGCTATTTTTGAGCCTGTGAAAGTTAGTGGACTGTTTGGAAAGCTTGGCTGAGGACATCGTGGAGAGAAACAGCTCCAGTGGACGCGGTTTTCTTCGAACCACAAAAAAAATACAGGCATGTTAAGCCCTTCTCCTTAAACCGCTTGCTTTTGCTTAATCGTCTCATTAAAACAACCCTGCTCTTATGATGGGGGTTTTGGTTATTTGATTTTGCTGTTATGTTGAGGTGATTTTGGGTTGAGTCATTTTCTTTTGTTGTATGCGACTTGAGCATTCTTTGCATAATGATTGAGTTGAATATACTGCCCATGCTGTGTGGATTCGTTTCGACAGTGTTGGGGATTCATTCTTTATTTTATGAGTTTGTGCTTATGAATACATTAGCTATGCGTGTATCAATTCTGAGTTCTCGCATCCTTGTGAAAATAGGAGGATGAGATGATTTTTTTGTATGTCTGGTTGAACTGTCATTATAAGGATGAATACGACTTGGGTATTCTTGTGCGTTTTGAAGAAAATGAGTGTTTTTCTTACTAAAACTATTAATGAACTAAGTTTTCTCTTTTCTTTGTTGGAAATCTGAAGGTAATGGTAAGTGGATTTTATTGTGTATTATGGATTCGGTCTTATGTAAACAATACTGATATGGAGATTGTTTTTGAATTTTGTGCGTGAACGGTTTTTGAAGAACCGTGAGAATGATAGATGGAACTATTGGGTGAGTTATTTTCTCTGAGGGTATATAGCGCATAGAATATAAATTCTTGGAACAGTGGGCTTGTTTCATCGTTTTACTCTCACTTCCTTTTAAAACGATTAAAAGCCTCCGTGTTTGGTTGAAATCCATGAAAGATTTTGTTTAAAAGAATTATTTCTGATTCTGGAACTGAGTATCTGGATATTTACCAGATAGATTAGAGTTTACTATTTCAGTCTTCTTTGGATTGGATGATGAATTATTTGCATATATATGAATGTATACCTATACGAACTGCCCTTTAGACTTCTTGTTGTTTCATCAAGACTAAACTGAAGTGGAATTCTTACTTTGAATGTTTGGAAAATGATTCTTTTTACTATTATGAGAAGCTCATAATTTGTAGCTGGCTGTACATTCTTGTTGTTTAGGTCTAGCTGAAATGTTGGTTTTGATGAAATGATTGCTGATAAAACTAGATGTGCATTCTTGCTTGTCTATATCTAGACGTGAATGTCTGTAGAGTGAAATGTTTAAAAGGAAATGATTGCGTTTAGAGGTTCTTTTGGTATTGATGCTTACGGACCAGTTGCAATGAACTCTGGTCAACTTTTTGGAAAGGTAATAGTAGTTTTGAATATTGAAATATACTATTCAGAATGAATTATACTATTGGAATATGTTTGTTCTAAATAATGGATATTTGGTTAGACAGTGAGAAGAGGTAATATGATCCTTCTCCCTTTTATTCGATTATTGATTTTCATTTATTTCTCTTTGGACTGTTATCATTGATTGATATCACGTTTGGATTAAAATTTCCAATACAGTTATGAGGAAAGGAAAGAGAGTGTGAATGGATAATTTGAATTAATGATCATTTTTTTCTCATACGATTGAAATCTATAATTGTTATGGAATGAATTTTGTACTTCTTTGGTTTAAGCATCTTACATTTAATTGTTGTTTACTTTTCTCTTCAGCGTTTGATTGCTTGAAATCAGATGAGTTGTATGAAAGGAAAGGAAAGTAATTCGGTTTAAATTTTAGTTAAATCTATCTTTTGAAATTACAACTATTGTAAGGAATGGAAATTACAACATTTATATTGGAACAACAGTATGCATAATTGTGTTTTAGTTCTTACAGATGTTAATTCTAGAACTATTTGAAGGAAATTACTTCTTGTAGTAATTATTGGGAAAAAGGGGCAGTAATCCTATCTTTTTTTATTGGGAGGGTAATTAGATGATTGAGTTGTTATGTTGTTCATCCTTATCGGTACTTAATTCTTGGATGATGTTTATTTTAACGTTTCATAAAAGTAGGGTTCTTTTATTGAGACAGTTAATTAGAAGCACCTCATTTTAATGACAAGTGCTTAATATGCTCAGTTCAATGAACTGACCTGTGCAAGTAATTTTGCAGATGGAATTTGAGTATAAATGAAGACATGGTTGTTTTCCTGATACTTCCTTTGATTAACTGAGGATGGATTGTATTGATAGCTATTATTCCTCTATGAGGAAATGAGAAAGGAAGAAATTACATTCTTCTATCTTTATGAGTTGTAATGTTGTTTGATATAAACAAAGTCCAGTCGTTTGGGCTAGCAAATGTATAGATTGTAAAACTTATGGATGAATACAAGGAAAAGTGTGATATTTTAATGGCTGTATCAATTTGATATTGTTGAATAAGATTGAGAATATAATATTATTCCTTGATTTGGAATTATTCAAATGATAGTGGATAGATTTAAAAGGAATAAACATCTATTCTTTACCTGAATGCAACTTTTACGTTGGAATGTGCAATTAGTTCATACTTGGGTTAAGATGAATTTTAAATTGACATTAAAATGGATTTAGGTGAATATGAACTCTTAATTGAAAGGTATTCGGGATTAGCTTATAAGCTAAGGAATATCAAATAACATAGGAGTAGCTGAACCTTGTGTTCGGACTCGATTGTAGCCTCGAATGTTTAAATTCAGAAAATATAGATATGGGAAAAACATATCTAATGTTAACAGACCTTAACTGAAGTAAGGTTATGGAGAATAAATGAATAAACTCATTTAGAATTAGACCTCATTTAAATGATGTCTAATAAGATGGAATTCTGAATTTATTTACAGTTGTGGGTAAAAACTTGGTTAAGTTTAATAGGTTAAACTTATTACGTTATCTGTAATGGACTGATTAGTCCGAAGAGTAAAGAAAGGAACCAAGAAGAGAATATGCAACCCTTCGGTATGAAGAAGGGGATGTATATTAAGCTAGAAGACAAATTAAGTCTCTCTCTTAGCTACATACAACTGCAACGAGAATGAGGTTTAAGGATCAGCAGGGTTGCTGAAAGTCGATCTTAAATATTAAGATTATAATCAAAACACGCGTGAATTGGATGTGTACTTCTCGATGAGAGGATTCCGTAGGACCTTGGCACATGCCAGCTACAATATGGTGTCTTCATGAAGGCGGGGCCTTCATGATGACACAATGTTGTGGCTGACATGTTACAACGCCCTCTCGAATCAAATCATCAAGTTTACATAAGTTGGATACTAAGTTCTTAGATGGGGATAGGAATGTGATCACGTATACGGAGTGACTCAGGACTAAGGTAACTAGACACATGAGTCATCTAGGGATGACACCGTATGTCTGCGTACCTTTAGTTACCATGAGTAACTTCCTATACTCGTTCATATTGCTAGTTGGGGTTAGAGCTTGACCTTAAATGGAAGGACTGGCAGAGACCAGGAAAGACCATTCTAGATAACAGACGAAGTGAGGTGAAGGATGTATTCCAATGATGTGTATCACATCTAGGAATATGATCATGCAAAGCATGTGAAAATATTTGGCCAAAGTATCGCAAGTGTTGGTTGCGTTGTCCTAATCACCTAGTTTAAGATGCAGGATGTCAGATGAATATCAGTAACAGATATTCAGATAGGCTTCTTAAATGGATCACTTCGATAACTGGAAAATGGTAAAAGAACCTTGTATATTTATTATACAATGCATGGAACAACATGAAGGATCGGTAAGTCACCGAGTCATGAAATGAGAGATCACTGAAACTCCGAGCCATAAAATGGGAGATCGTTAGTTCTTTGAGTCATTTACAACAGCATTGGTATCTGTTATATGATTGAATGGCATTGAATGTGTGTTCCATATTGCAAATATGTGAACAAGGAACATTGGTTTTAAAAAGACATTGTGTGATCCAAATTACATTGATTGGATAGAGAACAATTATTAAAACTTGAATGTGTGTTTGAATTATATAATTCAATACAGAACATTGCTTATAAAAAAAAATTCCCTTGTTCTAGTATCGTAAAATGGGGATGTTACGAAGCTCCTACACATCATCATAATCATACTCTTCATACTCTAGGTACCGATATTAGATTTGTTAGTCGAGTTCATCATACGACTCATCTATGTAACTCGACTTCTTCATAGGATTCTTCATCCTTTTTGTGTGTTTCTTATCTTTCATTAACTACCTCAACAAAACAACTAACATGAGGAGATTTAATATCTAACCTTAATTAAGCAACCAATAGTCACTTCATATCCCTAACAAGAGGATTATTTTTAAAATTCCTCCTTGGGATATCCTAATAAGGAGCATTTGGTTTATTTTGGGACATCTATTTCTTTGATTCTAATAAATAATTTACTAACATATGGATCATTGGATCATTTGTACTTTGAGAGGTACTCTGATTCTTGGGATTTGAAGAATTTATCCATAGCTTTCTAGCCATAATAAGGCCATCTTCGATCTCCATGGATGTTGCTTGAGTAGTATTTAGATTGGGAATGTGATACCTTCTTAGAAGAAAATTTTATTCTGGTAGTTGAGTGTTGATTAAGAAACACTTTTCATTCTCAGGAGTGGGAGTACCACATTTTGGAATTTTATGGATCAACTTGTTAAAATTTGTAAAAAAATCATGCATGAGATCATGCAATTCCTTCTTTATTTGAGGGGTTTGAGACAATAACACATGTGCATCCTCTATAGGCTTGAATATTTCCTCAAACCTTGTTGTTATAATATCCCATCTATCAATAGAGTGAGGTGGTAAATTATATAACCATTCAATTCCTTAGAAAATTTCAATAAAAAAATTGAATAGACATATCTTCATGAGAAACACCCATAATTCCACAATATAAAAAATGTAGATATGTGTTCATTAGGGTTTTGTTTACCAACACCATTGAACTTTGGGAAATTCATCTTTGATCCATGAGGTAAATCATGAAGAATTTGATCTAACACAAGAGGTCCAATCATTGGTCCCTTCGAGTTTAGAGGTGAAGGAGGTGTATCTATGGTCTACAAATATGTATGTGTAGAGAGTCTGGTTCTATTTAGGAATAAATATCTACAAGTAATAGATGTGATTTATTCTTTGTTAGAATGATCTCAATGTATAAGTGAAAAGATTCTTGAATGTTTGGATGATAATTTTTGAGGAGCAATATTAAAGTTATGCAATTGAAGAAAATTGAATGTAGGATCCACCACACCTTTTTATCTACTACTGCGATTAAAAATATTTCCTTCTAGATTTGAAATAGAAAATAAACTTGAGGACAAAAGATCATTGATCATGCAATAAGAGAGATATAAAAAAAAAGTTTATCATGTGTATCTATGATCCTTAGTAGAGTCTCCAAAAACTATTGGTTGGATATTTTTTCAGAGATAAAACATGAGATTCAACCACAACATACAAGACAAATTATCTCCTTTAATAAGTGGAAGAACCCTATTTATTGTTAAACTATGAAGAAAAAATAAATATTCGTAATATTCAAATTAATATAACTTTTGGGTTGGGATATCATCCGATAGATTTATTTTTGTACTTTAGAATGAAATGTGAAAATGAGGGAAAATGATTTAAGGAATAATATGAGAAGGATAATAGAGATGAATTTTTGTGCTTTATACTTATCAAACACATATCTGAATATACTTACACAAGTGGAAAAATGATAACAATAAATTGAATTCATATTGAATGGAAATGAGATAGAATGGAAATTTAATGCATTGAACTTAAGAAAAACAACATTAACATCAAGAAAACATTCAACATAAAGTTTGAAATGTGTCTCTTTATTCTTATATGATAAGAAAAGAGAAAATACAAATATTTTATTTTTTTCCCCAAAATTAGTTCTCTACAACCCCAAAATCCACCCCCTTAAATGTATTCAAAATTATACATTTATAGAGATAAGGAAGAGAGAAGAAGTGAAGTGGTTACACCATAGACTATTAATAGTAAATATATATTAAATCCTTTTGACTGGTTCTTGTGAAAAATTACCAAGTCAACATGTTAATCCAAATGATGTCAAAACATCCAAAAACAATACATGTTTGATTTAAAAATGAAAAAACTAGACTTTTCTTTATATGTTTCTTGATCATCTCCTTGTCACGATATGTGTGGAACTTCTGAATCATCTCTTGCACTTCTTTCTCATCTGGTCCACATGAATATCAATTCAATACATCACATTTGTTGAGTACAATGATTAATATACTTGGGATATTCTAAATTTATTTGAGGATATTTTCCAAATTATTTTAAAAAATTGATATACAATCAATTTATCAATTGATTGTAAATCAAAATCTTGTTCTACCTTAGAATTATTTTCTATTAGGTCCTTGAACTTGGTAAATTTTTCACTTATAGGTTACATGTTCATATCCTCATCTAGGAATTAACAAGAAACTATTGGTTCTCAAACTTACTCTCGTGTCTCGGATCTAGAAGAACCGAGTCGTTTGAGACAACAATGGAACTATCTCCAAGTTTTGGAACCCTACTCACTCAATATGGATCTTCAGAGAAGGAAGGTTCCTCTACCTACTTCTAACACTATTGATACTGCTAATGTTGAAACAAAATCCTATACTAGACATGCCAAGGGATCGGGGATAGAAGGATGTGTAGAAAGGGGAAGTCCTAATCTAAGGAAGGTGATAGTGCCAAAAATAGGCTCGATCACTCTCCACGAGGGTGCAAGAGACACAGAGGGCACGAGAAGAGGAGGGAAGATGACACACTCCACATATCAACATATGGGATATGCCTTCTAGCATTTATAACACATGAACATGGGACCTACAAGCCAAGGAGACACACAACATGCCGAAAAATGCAAACAGATAAGTGAGATGTAATGAAAATAAGAAAGGGAATACAAGGGTCCCATAACACACAATTTCATTACTTAAGGGACACACAATCATTTACGTTCATGGTAGGAGGAGAGAATACATTTTAGAGACCACGTCAAGGTCTAAAACCCATGAGAACTTGGACACCATTTTGGCATGGTGTCGATACAACAAAAAGGATCCTATTTTACAAAGAAGAACTTTGTTATTTGTAATAGAAAAAGGAGAGAAAAGGAGAAAAGGATGAAAACTCATATTCAAATTTGCAACCACCAAAAGAAAGTGATAAATGCCTACAAATCCACCAACAAGGCTATCGATGTGCTTCCCTATGTCCTGTTTTGTCATGTGGAAGAAGGAATAAAGAAAGATTTGATTTAAATCGGTGGTTGAGGTTGACTAGATGTGTGCATTGATGATAAAAAAAAAAGTTCTTTTTTCCTCCTACCAAATCCTGGCTAGATTTGAATTTGAATAGTCCAACACGTAGCTTGTGTTAACACTCTTTGATAAGCCCAAGTGCAATGACATGTGTCACACACTAATTAACATAGGAAATTGGCCAACTGTTCATCTGCTTTTTTCTTATTTGCCATGTTTCATGCACTAGTTAGTTTTCCAAAATTGACACGTAATGACACATGTCACATGCTGATTGACATAGGAAATTGGCCAACTGTTCATCTATTTTTTCTTTTTTGCCACGTGTCATGCACTATTTGGTTGTCCAAATTTGACAAATTGTTGACATGATTTGATATGTTGCATGTAGCACATTCAATTCTCGAAAGATGTCATGGCACGGTGACTTGCACAAAATATGCAAGGTGTGAAAGCTAGAGGTGAAAAGGTGCACACGCGAAGGAAATGTGCATGAACATAAGGTGCATGGTAGGAAATATGTTAGCCTTGCAGAAGGAAAGTATGGAAGTAGGGTGCGAGCATCCAACTATGAAGACATGAAGAAAATAGGTGTGTGGGATTTTAGTGCATGCAAGCACACAAGAGGAATGCCATGGACTTAGCCATTTTGGAAGACATGTTTTTAGAGGTGCTCATGAGGAATGCACATCAAGGTAGGAAAGAAAGTGGGTGTGCGAGGGGGAAATAGAAGGAGATAAAAAAATTCATAGGGAGAAGAAAGAAGGTGTGCGGGGCGTGTGGAAGAAGCGTAATTGTGTCAAGGTATCAAAAGAACAATCTTGAGTGCGCACAACCTAAAATGTGAAACATTAGAGTCATAATGAAAATATAATTTATCCAGATAATTAGGAGATTTATTTCGATAACATTTTTGGTGACTTTTTGGGGCATCTGTCTATTAGATGAAGATACCAGTAGCCTTAGAATTCCATTGGGCATGGATTCAAGTGCTAAACTTGAAGATTTGATCTGCAACTTGAAGAACATCCCTAAATTCACTTATAGCACTATCTCGAACTCGAATTAAACCGATGCTCTCATGTGAAGATGTTCGAACTTGGATTTATGAGATTGAAAATTTATGGACAAAATTTATGAATTACCTCTTCTAAAAATTGAAGTGTAATCCTAGGAAGCAACAAAAGGGGCATGTAGGAACAATAGGAAAGGAAAGGTGCTAAAGGGTGCGTACTAATATAGAAGCACAACACTCTATAAGATTTGAAAATCATACATGTCCCAAGGGGAACATGCAGAGCATGTACATGAACTTGTGTTACTAAAAACAAACCTATTCTAACCTAAACTAACTAGAGGTAGAGGGCACTCAAGTAAAACATGTAATAGGTAGGGGAAGTAGCTTCCCTTCCTCACAAATTGTAACCATGTAATTGATTTGGTGTTGAACATGGTTGGAAATAAGAGTCAAAAATTACTTACAGATGGCGTTTCACCCTCCTTAAAGTATAAACAAATATAATATATACCTCCTAAAGTTGTTTTTCACTTAGATCTAGGATGTGCTACTACTAACCTTTGGCGCGGCTGAACCCTCATGTTCTGGAGTGAGCATGACAAGTGGTTACTCTATCTTTTACTCTAGATTAGCTAAATATCGATCAAAAATAACTCGATCCTTGTTATTTTCCCATTACTTTGAAGGGCAATCCCAAAATGGGATTTTCTTACAGAATCTTGGTTTGAAGGTGACTACTTGTAGGTGGGTTGCTTAAAGTTGGGGAGCGTGATGTTTTGCCTCTACAAGAAACTCGGTTTCCTTCGAACAATACCCTTAAGAACTAACTAAATTTGTTTTGGAATAGGTTCCCGATGATTTAATCATCCCGATTGGAATCACATGAGTCATACCATTTTTAAACTATTCTATAGTCATTGAACATGATGACATTTGCTAGAGATTGTGGGTAAGTAAGCGTTTTTCACTTTGTTCATAGTTATAAAGAGGGGACTTAGAAGTAAATGGGAGGATGAACGTGGAAGGAAATATGATAGAGAAGTGGAGATGAGAGGATGGAGGAGGGGAATTTTCAATGGGGGCAGTGTGCAAGAAGTTAGGAACATCTGTAATGAGATGAGATGAATGAAGTTGGCATGGAGAAATGGAAGGGTTATAAGATGGTAACACAGGGTTGCTCCATCGATATTTTTGTGTTATCTTTATAAGCCTCCATTAACTCCTCACACTCTATAATATGGGGTAGTACCTCGGTGAAAAATGTAGCTTTGTTGGGTACTAAACCAGCCCGGAAAAAGGTTAAACCATGGACAAGGGACCTTAAAGCTAACTCTAGTTACGTTTAATGAAATTTTTATCCTTAGCTACATCATGTTCATTTCCATCTCTTGCACCTCCCTCTCAAAATCAGCATCTACCATGGAATTTTTGCCATCATCTACATAAACTTGTTCTTCATAAACATCATGGTTAGAAAAAAGTGGGTTATATGCATTTTCAAGATAATGGGGCTTATAAAACTGATTTAGAGGAGGATTTTGAAATTGTGGTGATGGAAGGAAATAGATTTGTTGCTGCCAGGAGGAATTACATGAAGGGAAATAAGCCATAGTTACACAACTTCAAAAATGAAGGTGGAATAATGGAAAAAGGGAGAAATGAATGAAAGGAGGGGAGACTGGTCTATGAAATAATGGGTGTGTTTGGATCAGTGGAGTCATCGGATGTGTTGAAATATGCCTTCAAAGGATGGATTTCAGCAAAACACATCAAACTTGTTTAGATGAAGATGTAAAGCTCTTCACTCTTTTCCCATATGGCATGCCAAAAATTGTTGGTTCTCAAACTTGTACTTATGTCTTAGATATTGAAAAAACAAATAGTTTGAGACAACAATGGAACTTTTTCCAAGTTGCGGGACCTTATGTGCATGAGACAGATCTCCAAAGAAGAATGGTTCCTCTACCTACTTCTAATGCTATTATTACTCCTAATGTTGAAAGAAAATCCTACACTAAACATTCTAAGGGATCAAGGATAGAAGGATTTGTAGAAAGGGAAATTCCTAAGCTAAGTAAGGAAATAGCTCTAAAAAGAGGGTCGATCAATGTCCATGAGGGCACGAAATAAGAGGTCGAGATTTAGCACACCATAGATCAACATGCAGGATCTACCTTTCAACACGCGTAACACATGAATACATGACTTGTAAGCTAAGGAGATGCACATCATGCCCAAAAAATTAAATAGAGAGGTAAGATGTAATGAAAATGAGAAAGGGAAGACAAGTGTTCCACAAAACATGATTTCATTGCTTAAGGGATGCACATTCATTTACATTCATGGCAAGAGGTGAGAATACATTGCAGAGACCATGTCAAGGTCTGAAACCCATGAGAATTCAGCCACCATTTTGGCATGGTTTCGGTATAATAGAGAGGATCCTTTTTACAAATCAAAATGTTGTTATTTATAGAAGAAAAAGGAGAAAAAGAAGGAGAAAAGGATAGAAACTTGGATTTAAATCTTCAACCACCAACAACAAGTCATAAATGCCTATAAATCCTCCTATAAGGATGTCAGATGTGCTTCCCCATGTTTGTTTGGCATGTGAAAGAAGGAAGAAAGAAATATTTGATTGAAATATGGTAGTTGAGGTTGATTAGATGTGTGCATTAATGATCAAAAAGACATTTCGTATTTTTTTCCTACCAAATCTTGCTTAGATTTGAATTTAAATAGTCCAATGTTTCACTTCTCTCAAGTATCTCTCTAACAAGCCTATGCGTACGCCAATTTAAGCACTATAGAAGAACTTTACATGTCTCTCTGATTGACTAAGGAAATCAGCCAACTATTCATCTATTTAGTTTTTTCAGCCACGTGTCATGCACCGATTGGTTATCTATAATTGGCACCCTATTGGCACACTTTAATAGGTTGCATGCAACACACTCAAGTTTGACAAATGACGTGGCACCAAGATGTAAGGTGTGAAATCGAGAGGCCCAAAGGTTTTTGTGTGAAGGATAGGCACGCAAACACAATATGCGCGACAGGAAAAAGGTCACACTTGTAGAAGGAAAGTATGGAAGTAGGGTGCAAGCATTCAAATACAAAGATAGGAAGAAAATGGGCACATAGGATTTTAGTCTATGCAAGTACACAAGTGGAATGCCGGGAATTAGCCACTTTGAAAGACAATTCTATAGAGGTGTGCACAAGGAATGCATGACAAGGTAGGAAAGAGAGCAGGTGTGCAGAGGGAAGGCACAAAGGGGAAATAGAAGGAGATAGAAAAATGTTGATAAAGAAGTAGGAAGGTGTGCGGGGCATGCGGAAGAACCTAAAGCAATCATGCGTCATGGTTTTAAAAGAACAATCTTGAGTGTGCGCAACCTGAAATGTGAAACATCATAGTCGAATGAAATATTATTTCTCTAGAGAACTAGGAGAGTTATTTGGATAAAAATTATGTCGAAAATTCACCGCCAATGTCTTTGGTGGCATCAATTCCTTCTTCTTTTTCCTTTTATAGGTTCTATATGGCCTCTTACAAAATTATAACTCATAATTCAATGGCCTTGTAAAATTCAAAATGTTTTCCTCTCTCTCTAATTACTCCTTTTTACACCATGGTATAAATATCCAAAATTTTAAGCTCATTCAAAGCCTCAAAATTAAGTTCCCAATTATTGCATTCTTCATCAAGCTCATCATTCATTTTCTCAATTGTTGATTTTTCTCTTTCAATTTCATTATGGACCTCAACAACATCCTCAATGAGTTTCTTTCCATGATCAAAGAGCCTATCAATCCAACTATTAACAACTTCACCTTATTGCCCAATTTTCTTAGCCACTAACATAGATTATACATTAAAACTAGTTGGATTAAGAGAAGAGATTGAAGTTGGTTTAGTTATCTTAAGAAGTAAGGTTGTTAACTGCTCAACCTTTTCCTTGAGTTCATAATTGGTAGCCTTGGATTATTGATTTTTAAATATATGATCAAAGTATACCTACAAATATTATTCCACCCCCTCTGTAGTAGATTTCCCTAGTACCACCTTAGTTATTTGATAGTTGAAACTAGTGATATATTCCTTAATCTTGTCTACATTCGCACAAAAATATCAAAAATATTTCTCCCAATTGATCAATGGTTATGTGAGAAAGTGTTTTGGAATTCTTTTCCATGTGGTATGGGGTTGTATTTAACGTACTGAATTTAAAATCCTTAGGGACCATTATCATCTTCCTCTTTTTTGGGGTTTGTATCATAGGCTAATTTGGAATTGAAGAGGGATCTAATTTTTACTAAGCATACGTGCTCATTGGAGTTGCACTTGAAGTGGGGGAAAATTTTGAAACCAAGGGAGGAGGGGTGGAGAAAATAACCAAGGGAAGAGAATATGAAAGAGTAGGAATGGAGGGGAGACTCATATCATAAGGAGCAAAAAATGAAGAAGGGAGAGTTATGATATGGGAACTAGGGACAAACTAACCCTTGAATAAAGTGGGGAAAGGTAGTAGAATACTTGTTAATTTGGTATGTATGCAAGAAATGAAAGAATTGAAGATGGGAAAAGATGATGTAGGAATAGTGATTATGGGGATAAATGAAACTTGCATCACAATGGTAGATGAGGGAGGTGAAGAAGGAGGAGGAGAAGAGACAAGAGGAAGATAAGTGGGAGTAGGTGATAGATGTGGAGTAAGGGTCAAAAGAAGAACTACGTGGGTGATGAGAAGGGAGGAAACATGAAGAGACTATGTAACCATGGTGTTGGTTGGAGATCCTTTAACCTACTGGGGAGAAGGAGAATCCACATTCACAATGGTGGTGGAAGGAATGGAAGGAGGATATTTTCCTCTACCACTGAAAATTTATATTCTAAATTTATTTAGAGGTGCCTCTCCTTTATCCTTAGGTTCCTGGGAGGGACCAAATTATGAAAACGTATTTGTCTTTATCTTTGGAAAGTCTCCCCTTTTAGGTTGGATGTTTAATGAATAAATCCAGTGGTTGCTCCTATAACATCTTGAATTTATGTAAATTCATTTATTGAATTATTAAGATCATTTTTATAAGATTTTATCTATTTTATGGACATTTCTTTAGCGGGATTCTTATTTACCACTAGCCATTATGAAGACAAAAATTATCATGAATAATTTTTACTAGTTAAGTTCGATCTTTCAAATTTATGAAAGATGCCATGGTATTTTTAAAGGAATAGTTAACTCATTATTATTAAGGATATTAAAACTCCCCTTGCTAATTAGTTTATGATCTAGTTTACATTTTTACTTTTCCATTGAACGAGGTTTTGGTGATGGTTTTGTGAATCAATATTTTGTGTGTGAGTGTGTCTATCTGTTTTGGCATTGTTGGCATATTATTGGTCATGAGACCACTTATGTTATGTGTTTATGGAGTTTATTTTGGTTGTTACGTGGCATTGTTAATTGGATAATGAAATTTTGTGAGGTGGAGATTCAACCCACCCCACCATGTGGATTATGTGGTTTTGAAATTTTATAACTCAGGTTAAAACCTAAGTTGCATGAAATATTTGTAGTGGATTGTTTTTGATGTTGATAAGCCATGAATTTCCATGAAATTTAAGGAGGTTGGTGTGAATTTAATGTGGAAAATAGGGAAACCGTTAGAAATTTTAGCTTCCTTGAGAATCTAGGTCATGTAAATAATCTCATTGTGTCATTTTCATTTAGTTGTTTTGGAGTTTTGTTTGAGGGTTTTACTTGAAAATTTTAGGAGAATATATATATTGGTGACTGTTGCATGGATATTTCACTACCATTATCTCTAGATATTATGTCATTTTTACTTGTTTAAATATGTTGTTGAAATATTTAATGGAAAATACAAAGTGTTTTGAAGTTTTCAACTTGGAAATGTTGAATTTTTTTTTGAAGCAAAATACACAAGCATGGATTTTTCTACTCTTATTCTTTGTTGCTATTTTGATTATGTAACTGAATACGTTATTTTTTATTATTATGTGAGATTTATAAAATGAAATAAAGAGTTCATGTGAAATTAAAACAAAGTTTATTAGTTTTATAGCTCTGAAAACATTGTTATTATCATTTTTCTTTTTGTTATGAATAAATGGTAGAGGTAAAACCCTATTGAGTGCACAGATTAAATGTATTTTGGGTTATTGTTTAAAATTTGGTTTTATTTTTAGGGGATTCTAGTTTTATAAAGTATGGATTATTTGTGGTTTCATATAATCCTCTCCCTCATGGACGTAATAGAGATAATTTACTGTGTTTTTTTGTGGGTTTAAAACTTGGGGAAAAAGTTGCTGAGAGTTATGGGATTATTCTTATACATTTTTTTTCTATTGAGAACAGTTAAATGTCATTTTAGAATGGGAAGATTTCCATTATCATTCATTCTATGATTGTTCCTAACCGACAATATTTGATTGGGTGATTGGAAACTTGAAAAGAGAAAGGTTGTGGAAAATGTAAATTTGACTTATGTTCTATTTGATTGTTTCTTTCAATTTTTGAATATGGGAATTTTAGGAACAATGTTCAACTCCATTGATTGTTAACAATAGTGAAGGAAATGAAATTTTTATTATGCATGTATTTGATTTATATTTGGGACAATTTTTGGGTTATTTTTGTTGATATATATGAACAATGGCTCGATTTTGTGATAACTAAGCATGACTATTGTGAGTTCATTGGGGGAATTATTAGGAAGGTAATAAAGGTTTATATCTCCTTCTATTATTTATTTATGATATTTGTAATATATATGATGATTTTTATTATTATTGATGAAATCTCTCTCCCTTCTTGGGACTAGAAATTTTGGTTAACTTTTGTTACGATTAAATGAGTCCTTGCATAAAATTGTAGATGTTATTGTAATATATATATATATATATATATATATATATAGTCAACTCAAAAGGGTCTCTAAAATAGAAGTACTTCATTAGTATTTTGTTGATCAAGGTTTTAATTGGGCTATGAATGATTTTTGTAACCTTATGAAGTTTAACTCTGCTAAAATATGAGTTGGTAGATAAACCATTGTCATTCTTGACTACCTACATTGTGAACTTTCTAGTTGTTATTAATAGTGGGAAATTTGGAAAAATAAATATTGTGAGTTATTTAATACATAAATGACCCATTATTATTTAAATGTCTAATTCATATTAGGTTGGTTATATACAATAATAGTGGACATAATGTTTTTATATAATTAAGAAGTTTCATTAAGATATGTTTATAAGGTAGATTTCATAATATAAACTATGGAATTTACGATTATAACTCATTGATTAATAATAGTTCTTAGATGATCTCTTATTTTGTTACTTCATTATAATTATAACATAGAATAAGAGTATGTGGACTCATACCATTTAATATTGGAAAAATAAATATTGTGAGTTCTTTAATGGAGTAAATGAACCATTATTGTCTAAATGTCTAAGTCATATTAGGCTGGTTGTATATAGTAACAATAGACATAATGTTTTTATATAATTAAAAAGTTTCATTAAGATATGTTTATATGGTAGATTTCATAATATAAAATATGGAATTTATGATTATATCTCATTTATTAATAATATTTCTTATCCAATATCATATTCTATTACTTCATTATAATTACAACTTATAATATGAGTACATGGAATCATGCTAGTACTTATGAACTAATACATATTTATTTATCTCTCCTACAATTTTGTAGGAAATGTCGATGTACATTAAGTAATGATTTGATTAGATTTTGTGATTGTTATTACGTCTTGAATTTATTGGGAAATAAATACGAAAGGATTACTTGTAATCAATTTAATTATGTGATTGAAATATCACCGCATCTTAAAAAGAGAATTATTCCCGAGTGTATTATTATGACTAATTATTGTAAATAATTATTAATGAAGATTAGGATATTTGTCCTTATTTTAAGTATGGTCTTATGAATTATCCTATTTGAGCTGGAAATGTAGATATTTTACTTATAAAGATTATTTATTAATTAAATAGATAATTTCATAAGTGATTATTTCCAAGTTCATTAATTTAGATAGAATAATCAAAGCAAAATGAATATCGACAGATAAACCAAAAGGATAACATAGGAAATGAAATAAATATGTTTATGTAATTTATATTAATAATGGACTAATCATGATGAGTAAATGTATTTAAATGACTCGGTATGAAAAATGAATAATTAACCTATACCTAACACAAACTACCAAGTTGTTAAAAGTATGATAAGAGGAACTAATATTATTTAGTAACTTGTTGATTTACTATGAACCTCTTATGGAAACCTATTAAGTATTATGAAATAATAATTTTAAAATGACTTGCTAAGGATGAATTAGTTACATTACTCAACTAAGGTAACCTAAGTATAAGGAGCATAGGGTGTAATGTTCCTACGTCATCTCACTAGAATATTAGCTTAGTGCCAACTTAGGATGGCTATGGGAAGGGTAGTGAGGATGTAATGATGGGTAATCATTATGTGGTCCTTATGTTTCCCATAAGAATCCTAAGATGGTATAGATGAGATTCTTTACATTGAGGGAAATGATGTAGTAATGGACTCTCCCTCTTCTTAGCTAGTTCACCTTCTTAAATAAAATGAAATCCATATAACTGTATTGAGATGGTTGTGGTGATAGAAGATGAGTTTCTTAGGCTAGTGTGCAATCTTAGAAATAAGTTAGCAAAGAAATGCTTGAAACTTTGGCCAAAGTAATGTATTAACTAACTACATTGTCTGATCACCAATTTTAAATAAATAGTGTCAGATACTAAGTGGAAGTTGAATTATTGTCTTCTAGTTAGGTAGTTAGGAGATGGACATAGTTCTCATAGCCTGTAAAAGTTTAAACCAAGTATACAAAAGTTAATGCACTCGATTAGAGTGACTTAAGGGAGATTGTGGAGATTTGAATATACCCTTATAGCTACACATGGTTATTATATGTTATCAAATAGATTATGAATATTTTAATTATGCTAGAATATTTAGCAGTAAGCTAATTAATAATGTTAAACATTAGTAGCATTGATTGTATCTTATGGGTAGGATTTTGAAAATAAATTCCCTTAATTTGGTGTATCATAACAAGAATGTTACAGTTTGATATCGGATTGGTAGGTTTTCCATCTCTTACAATCAATGGGTTCATAACGATAATGGAAATCTTATCCTTTCATTAATAGGATATGATGGTTAGAAGAAGGGTGAACCATGAAGCTGGAACCAGTTCAACTAATGTTGAAGGTTCAACAACTAATAAGTTAGATGAAATTATCACATTCCTTCAGGACACCCGTAATTAGATAACTCGCCTTGAGCAATAGGTAGGGATGAAAATGAAGAACATGAGGAAGAAAAACCTTAAAAACATTATGATGACAATGAGTGAGGGGATAAAAGAGATCACTTGGATTTTGAACTATCTAGAGACATAAAAGGATCAACCCACCCAAATTTGATGGAACTACCTTGGGGGATGGTGTTGAAAATTGGTTAAGTGAGATGGAGAAGTACTTTGAAATAAGGTATTTTTATGAGGAAACTAAATCAATATGGGGTGATTTCCAACTCTCTAATGAATTATCTTTGTGGTTGGATAACTATAATATGGAATTGGGAGTAGATACTTCCTCCATCACTTGGGATTAGTTCAAAGTATATTTTTGTCAATGTTAGTTGCCTCAACTTTATTTTGATAAGAAAATTTCAGAATTTCAGAACTTAACTCAAGGAAAATTGAGTGTTGTGGAGTATTAGGAACGTATTACAAGGATGTTAGAATATGTGCCCTAATGCCAAAAATATGAGAATTTTAGGATTTGTAAGTTCATCATGGGATTAAAACCAAACATAGGAGGTGAGGTGGATGTTCATGGGAAATCTACAATGGAAATGATATTTGAAAAGGCTATAAGGAAGGAACAAAAATTGCAATCCATTTCATCCTTTAGGAAGAGAAACACAAGAAGAGTGGTAGCTCACTTCCACCACTTGCTCCTATGAAAACTTGGTAGAAGAAAGAGGGAGGTAAAATGAATACTTACAGGAAAAGTATAAAAACTAATCTGTTATAATCACAAGAAAGAGTGAGCAGGACAATGCTACTTTTGGAGAAAATAAATTTGAAAGGAAAGGTTATGTTGGGGGATGTTTTAAATGCAGTTGTGATCACTATGTAAACAACTATCCCTAAAAGAATCAGGGGAATAACCAACAACAAATAATTCATGTTGTAGTGGGTAATCACCAAGCAAAAAAAAAAGGCTACCCCAATAGAAGTGCCAAGTAATATTTATGGTTTTCTAGTTATTGTTTTGTTTGACATTGGTGCTACTGAGTGTTTTATTTCAAGTATGTTAGCTAGAAAATTGTCTAAGAATGTAATATTTATGGAAAACACTTAAACTTTATAATATGGGATTGGTGTTATTCATGCGGTGGAAAAATGTTTGTTTTAAGAAGCATTGGAATTACCCAATTTTACCACTTAAATTAACCTTTATGTGAGTCCTTATGACATCATAATAGGAGTAAATTGGTTATCCAAACACAAGGAAATAGTGAATTTATTTGAGAATCATATAGAATTTCGTGATGGCATGTCGAAAAATAGCCATCATTCGGGGCATTGAGAGAGATTTTGAAGTTATAAAAATCTTTGCAATGCAACCAAAGAAAGCTAACAATAAAGGTTGTATGTTGTAGACCATTAAGATCTCATATTTTAGCAAGGAAGGTAAGAATTATTTTACACTTTTACATGAGTTTAAGGATGTCTTTCTAGAAGAATTTCCTAGAATTCCTCCTAAAAGAGAGTTTGACTTTACAATTGACATTAAACCAAGAACAAAACCAATATCAAGAGCACCTTATAGAATGACAAAAACAGAGCTAGTTGAATTGAAAGCATAATTACATGAACTCTTGTCAAAAGGATTAATCTGACCTAGTTGTTGGCATGTTGTGTTCTAGGTGTTATCATTGATATAAAATCCCATTAATGATAAAGATTATGATGGAGTAGATTCAAAGTATTATGAGTAGGATTATAGCATGGATTTTCAATTTTAGGTGTGCTCATGATGGCATGAGTTGATTCAGTGAGATTGGCTTGTTCTAGCAAGCCTTATCAGTGACCTAACTAGCCTAGGTGATGGTGCATGATGGTTAGAGTTTCTTGGTAGCTTGAGGAGAATTTTGGAAGCATGGAGAGTATGTTTTTTTATTTTTTAGGAACTCACATGAGGTTCAAGGTGTAAGTACAGGTTGAAGACCAAGATTTAGGTGCTCATCTAGACTAGGTCTAGGTGCTTGGAGGCATGAGGTTGAGTTATGGAGCCAAGTGAGCTCATGGATGCATGAAGGGGTGTCATATATGTTGTTCCATGTATGATAGGACCTTTTTGATATGTTTTATGTTTAGTTATGATGTTGTTTCAAGTGACCCTGTCTCTAAACAATGTAAAACCCTAAGGGCTAGTCATGTAAACGAGATGGGATGAGAAGATGGAGAATTATTTGAGATATGATGATGATTGGAGATGATGCATAGAGGTTTCCTAGAGAGGTGAGAAAATTTTGAGCCATTCTAAATATTTTCCAAGTTATGTTGTTTTGTGTGAAACAAGATCCAAGAAAGAGAGTTTTCTATCTAAAATTTCACCTTGTGATGCTCACCCTGAATTGTGTGCTTTACATGGGACCTTATGGATTTTAGGGATGTTTTTACATTAATTCTAAAAATTTTCACAAAAATAATGAGTTCATTTAATAGTCACATTTTAATGAATAAATGTTAAGAAGGTATATTATTTTTGTGCATTTGAAACCCTATATCAAAAGTGGTGGGAGAGATATTCCTAATAAGTGCCTAGAATTTATTGATAGTTATAGTAAGATGATTGGATGATGGATATGACCCATCTAGGTTTCAAAAATGTATGGTATATTTTTTGGTGATGAGTGGACCCCACTCAAACAAGTCTGTTTCTGAATAAGTTTAGTTTGGGACAAGGTTGTTCAAAGGAGTTACAAAATAAATGGACATTATTTTTAGTATGGGATTTTTTATTGATGTAAATTATGGTTTCAGGTCATGGTGATGCATCTAAATGAAAAAGTGTACCATATTTGGGAAGACTAGTCAAAGGGCACTTTTGGGACAGTTCTAGGAAGTTTTCATAGATGGTCTTGGTTGAAGGCATTCCACTTAGAGTTGTAAGGATTTAAAACATGTTATGGAAATATGATTAAAATATATTTCCATTGGAATATTTTTATTATCATGATGTTGAGATTTCATGGGTCATCTAGGTCGGTTTGTGAGGAAGAATATTGTTGGTTTTCAAGGACATGATTGCTCATGGTGAAAGAATGAAGTGAATGAGGCATGAGATGGATGTGTTGAAAATTGATATCAGTTACAAAGTAAAGAGGGATGAATTTGTTCCTAGTGAAGGAATTTTGAGGTCTTGAAAGTGGTAGAAAAGGTGTAAAATAGTTGAGTTTGTAAAAATAGTTTCTAGGAAGCTTGATTTGGTGAAGAGGAAAGTTGTTGTGATTTGAACATATGGATGTTTCAAGATATATAACATGTATGTATTTGATGTAAAGGTATCAAGGATTATATAGAGTGGTTACATGCCATAAATGAGTTGTTATTGAGTATTCTTGATTCCCAAAAGTGAATATAGGGTATTGGAATCAGATGTTTGGTGACAGATATGCCCCTTTTGGCTTGTGTTATGAATTATTTGATTAGTAACAGATAATTAATGACCATGCATGATTTTGTTATTATATATTACACATTTTTGATGAATTTTAGATCTTGAATAATCATGGTTTTGGTATAAGTGGATTTTACTCATCCTAGTGATAGGGTTTTGAGCCTATTTTATGCAAGTTGAGTGGTTTTGGGCATGGCCAACCTATATGAGTCATATGTGAACATTGTAATGAATATTTTGGGTTTTTTTAATGATGCCTTGTCTAAAAAAGGTATATGACAAACATACTTTGTGTTGGTGAAATGAAATGCATATAAAAGTGAAGTTGTAGTTCAAATTTGAACTAGTTGAGAAAGAGGGAAAAAGTGTGACCTATGTGAGTGTGTGTTATAGGTATGAAGGAATTTTTTGAGAGATGAGAGAGTGTTTGATAGGTTGAATAATGTTTGGAAGTGTGTGTGCATGTGTTTGAGGCCAAGACAAGTGAATAAGGAAAGAGAAAAAGTGAGCTAGGTGAATGAGGGTTTGAGCAAGGGTTTGAAGGAGTTTGGAGCTGAATCTTGTGATCACCATCAACTAAGTTATCTTTAGTGATCTATTCATAAAAATATATTATGATTTTTCATATTCATAGGAGTCTCTTGTTGTGATTAATATCAATAAGGGTTTAGGGGTTGGTGCTCCTTATGGGGTTGGTGCCTCACTAAAGAAATATATTGTGATGTGTAATATTCACTTGAGTCTTTATTTTGTGTAATATTAGAAAAAAATTCAGTGGGTTTTCTTCCCCTTGAGGGTTTCCCACTTATATATTGTGTTATGGTGTTCTCTCTCTTCTTCATGGTTATGTGAATGTATGGTATTTGATGTTGTGCACACATAAATGAATGGTTAATTGGTTTTGAATTAAGTAAGAAAATATAAAATTGATTTAAGTTTGTAAGGAATGATTCACCCCTATCAGTCCATTATGCTTCCAACACTAGTGTGTCTCTTTGGGGAGCACAGGTAATTTTTGTTAAAAATAAGGATGGAACGTTAAGGTTATACATTGAATTTCACATGCTTAATGTATTAAAAAAACACACACTTACTATTACATTTATATCGTTGGGTATATTATTTTATATATGTATCTTGCATAATAAAAGTGTTCACTAGTGACCCATCCCTTGGTCTTGTTGTCAATCAGTTGGTCATGATGGTTATTTTCTATTTCAGCCATCACTTGTCTACATAGTTTTGGGCATGTTTTAGGGAGTCTTAGTTGTCATAATTTTCTCATCCGTCATCTCCATTCCTATATTGGGGTGCTTAGGGCTGCAATGGGGTGCCCCAAGGTGCACTAGTGTATGATTTTAGGTGCCCTTGTTTTTGTAATTTGTGGTCCTAATTTATTTGTTCAAGGTCAGTCTTTGTTGTTACCCAATGCATTCCCCTTAGGTTGTAGTCGACATTTTTGGGTCACTAGTGTCAAAATTTGAACAAGAGATCCCTATATAAACACATAATACTAACTAAATTATGGGAATACATCTTACTATCAAGGGAAACTATCTACTAAGGCAAGGGATTGCATTTGGGCATCTTCTACATCTGCATCACACAAGCATAGGGGAAAGGGTTGTATTCTTTCTATTCCATCCACCATTTGTATTTTTACATCTAGTTATTGCCCCTACTTCTACATCATTAGAACTAGGGTATCCTAGGCATAAAACTACACACACACACAAATACATGGGGTCTTGAATGTAGTGTAACACTTAGTCATAATTCCACCATTATGGAAGCTAAAGTCAATCTGACCTATTCATATGCATTTTTATTTCTTAGGATTTGATTATTTGAATAGGTTTTTGTAGGTTTATCTTCACACTACATTTACAAGGACACCATCGACAATATTGTGATACTTGTATAGCAAAGAAGAAGATATTATAGAGATCTTATGACACTTTCTGGACCTAGATCTTGAGCTTTTCCACAATCTACTACACTGAGATCATAGACCAGGGCACCCTAGGGAGCTCAAGTATCCTCCCGTGCCCTTAGTCTAGTCATATACTCAGCTTCTACCCTTCCTAAGGACACATAGTCATATCTTTCCGAATTTGCGCAAAGAGTATGCATTAGTTTAGCATATAACGAAGTAAGTCAAATTTAGGTTAGTACCATATCCCTCTTATTTATATTATTTCAATATATATAAATAATAAAGTAAAATATTTTGATCCAAAGATTTCATTATTGCACTTTTTTCTATTTAGATTAACTCATAAAATAAGAATATCTCTATTTTTAGTTAATCACTTAACAAATAAATGATAAAGAATATATATCATTTTCCAAGAATTGATGACTATTTTAATAGATGAGAGATGCAGCTATTTACTCTAAGATTTATTTATGATATAGTTATCATCGGTTAAGAATAAAAGATGATGATATTCATAAAACAACATTTAGGACACACTATGGGCATTATGAGTTGATTGTTTTTCCATTTGGACTCACTAATGCACCAACAACATTTATGAACCTTATGAATAACATTTTTCAATAATACTTAGATAATTTTGTTCTAGTATTTTTGATGATATTATTATTTACTCAAATAACATTAATGAACACTTAATAATAGTATTAGAAGTATTGAGAAAAAGGAAACTCTATGGTAATATTTCAAAAAAAAAAATTTATAAAAGTGAAGTACAATATCTTTTCCATATTATAAATAGGGATGATATTTCTATTTACTCATAAAAAATAAAAGCTATTACTGAGTGACCACCACCTAAAAAATGTGCATGAGGTAAGAAGTTTTATGGGACTAGCTGGGTGCTACAGAAAATTTGTTAAAGACTTTTCCAGAGTGGTTGGACCAATTAATTCACTGCAGAAAAAGGATTAAAAGTGTGTATGCAATGAAAAATGTGAGAGTGCATTTAAATTGCTAAAATAAAAACTTACATTTACACATATTTTAAAGGTTACGAATCCTATGAAAACTTTAATGTGGCTATTTATGTCTCATGTGAATGATTAGGTGGAATACTTCTTCAAAATGACCATGTAATTGCATATGAAAGTAGAAAACTAAAGGTACATGAGAAAAACTATGCTCCCCACGACTTAGAGATTTCTTCCATAGTCCATGCTTTAAAATTCTAGAGGCTTTCTTTGCAGGGGTTAATTTTAAGAAGACCCTCTAAAAAATTACTTTTGAATCATTGGCGAATATCATAAATCGACTTTCAAATCATTGGCAAATTTCTGAAAAAATGTTTCGTGGCAAAGGTGATTTCACAGAGCATTGTTCCCTCATTTTTTCACAATTTTGGCCAAGTAGGTTGGATAGGTAGGTTGGACGGGTGGGTTGGATGGGTGCGTGGGTGGAACGAGTGGGTTTGACGAGTGGGTTGGATGGGTGGGTTGGATGGGTGGGTTGGGTGAGTGGGGGTTAGATGGGTGGGTTGGACGAGAAGGGGTTGGGTGGGAAATGGTTGGATGGGTGGGTTGGATGGATAGGAGTTGGATGGGGTGGGGGTTGGATGGGAAGGGGATAGATGGGAAATGGTTGGTTGGGTGGGTTGGATGTGTGAGGAGTTAGATGGACAAGGGTTGGACGTGGTGGGTTGGACGAGATGAGGGTTGGTTGGCTAAGGGTTGGACGGGAGGGTTAGATGAATGAGGGGTTGGACGACATGGGTTGGGAATTGTTACCAATGTATTTAACGTTCATTAATGATACCACTGGGCCATATAAATACCGTTTCAAGGTTCATTTTTTCACTTTTATCCATAAATTTCCACTGCTCTAAGCTCTCTAATTTTACACCCAAATTTCACTTCTCCCTAATTTCAATAATGACCAGTACCACATCTATTCCTACACCCAAATTTCAATACAAAAACCTCATGTGCCCATAAATTTTAGCTCTACTAAAAGCAAAAGATGCTAAAATTTATGGGCACATGAGGTTTTATGTATTAAAATTTATGGGCAAAAAACCTCATGTGAACATACCTAATAAACCTGTTCCAACATGAGGTTTTGTATTGAAATTATAGCTGCAACATCTCATAAGGAGGCAATTGCTAGAGGTAAAGCCCCTCCAGAGGTCTCTGCTGATTCTGACATGGATTCAACAGAATCAACACTAGTAAGACCTCGTCAAAAGTGACCTAGGGGGTCGATATGCACAACATGTTTACCATCACATTTAACTACATGTATGAATAATGAAGTTATCTTTATATATAAATTACAAATTCAAACAATTACTATAGATTATGTATTCTAATATTTCTACTGATCTTTTCTACATGTATTGTATTCAGAAACTACTGAGATGGATGATGAAGATCAAACTCATTCTGGTTTGGAGATCAAAATGTCACGATTGTGTCTCTGTCTATGTAAGGTATATTATATGGTAGTTTGATTTGCATGTTTTGTTTCCTTATAATTTTTTAGCATTTACAAAGCCCAACCATTATATTCTAACAATTTGTTGTTTACTTCATGCAGATAATATGGCTTCAGGTCATTTTCTACTTGCAAGGAGGCTACCAATTCCTCCAACATGTCAAGTAAAAACACAAAGGAGGAATTTAGGAAATAATATTAGGATTCCCGTAGATTCGAAAGAATATTTCATCCTGCTACAACTTAATGTCCTTGGTTGTCACTAGGTGGTGTTTTAAGTGTAATAGCCACACAGATTTGTAACAAACATTGCCCTTGATGAGGATTATTTAGGCTTCGATATTGGGGATGCATCCAAGAGTAACTATTTTGACACACACAACATGATTCTATCTACTCCACCTTAACAAAAAAATGTGCATGGAATACAGGGAAGTGACTCTCCTCCTCCCCCAAGGGCTGCTCCACAAATAGATGATGAAAAAACACATTTTATATTAGAAAATATGATATCAAATAGCATGGGGGAACAATTCAAGAGGTTGTAATGTCTGATGTGGATTTGGTGCGGTCTTGGGAGAGGAGAGCAAAAATTTTGATAAAAGAAATAAATACTAGATACCATAATCATGCTCAAAGGCATTCATTGTTCACTGCCATAGAGAGCCAACCAACATGGCAAGATGTTTTGCTAAACAAAGCTCAATCAGGGAAAATTTCATATAGTAATGATTACAATGATGAAATTGTAGACATAATGCTAAACAGGTTGGAAAATCTCAATGCTGAAGCACAGGCTTACTACAACAAATGGTCTAAAGACAAGACTAATGTTTTAATAGCAAATGCAGAAAAAGAGAAAGTTGTTGTGAGTGGGCATTTAATTTTACATGAAAAACTAAAAATTATCTGATATTATAACCACTGCAATATATTTTTTCATATTATCTGATAGACTAAAAATTTAATATTTCTATTTTGTAGGAAAAATATGAAAATTTAAAGAAAGAAGCAGCTATTTTTGAAGCACATTTGAAGAATGCCCGAAAAATCCTAAATTATTTCATATAGTTGAAGGAAAAACTCATTGTTATTAATAAACAAAATAATACATTGAGAAGGATAATAAAGGAGCATAATATGGATCCAAAAGTCTTATTGAAGGAAAATACGAGATGCGAGATGCAATAGTTTTATCTATAGAAGATGTAGCAAGGGAGGAGCTGAATATACTAGAAAATATCAACACTTTGCAGTAGGAGATCTTCGGAAATAAGAGTTATTCCTCCATCTCTTACGTAGGAAAAGAAAAACCTTCACCTGCAACATAAAATTTGATAAGTTACTAAAGTTCACCATGTGACAGTGTGTTATCATAATTCGACACTAGCATAGGAATTAAAATATAGTGGCCAACCCTTTTTAGTTTTTATTCTGTGTGGCAGACATAAGGAAAACTATGATTTCGAATCATAGGCAGAAAAGAGGATGACCTCGTAATGTGTCCTTATATGACAAAACTTGTTCGGAAGATTTGAGATGTTATAACAACCGCTTTTTGAATTGTATTGGCTGATAATGCTTTATGAATTTGTACTTTTTCATAAAGTAATCACCACATGAGAAATCAATTTCAAAAGAACTTTGGAAGTTAGAATTGTATAATGTTACTATATATTAATACAAACTATGTTTCTTTTCTATTGTTTACGTAAATGTTGCTTAAATTTACACTATTTTATTTCTTTACGTTTCTAAATTGTTACAGATGTAAAATAAATAAATTAATAGATATAAAATATGAATGTGTTCTTATTTCAGTCTAAATTTGAAAACCAAACATAAAAAAAAATGGCATAATTGAAACAAATAATGACATTGTTGCATAATGACGAAGGATCAAATAATGAAAAATATAATATTGCATTTATTGAAAGTTGTAATCACTAAATGAAGTACATAAGTAGTCTCAATAATGTATAGAAGAAATGAAATCTATGTGAATTCGAACAGTCCTGGAGCAACAATTTCATTTGTGTCTTGGAAATCAACTGCAACATGATTTGTGGATGTGTCTCGATCCCCTAGGTCAGGCATAATATTACTTACTCCTCTTCTATCTACTAGTGAATTCCACAATGCCAGTGCTCTATCATAAGGAAAAGACTCCACTAAGTAACTCAATACATACAATCTAAGACATATTTCTAGATTCGTATCCAATTTGTTTCAAACTTTTGAATTTAAAAAGGATAGTGCACTGAAAACCCTCTCATCTTCCATAGAACCCAGAATCATTGTTTGACATAGCTCATACAACTTAATATACTCGCTCAAATCTTCACTTAGAATACTACTAGAATAGATATCCTTCCAAATCCTTTTCATGACACTGTAATCCTGTGGGTTTTGTAGAAGCTAAAATTTTCATATCATTGTATTAGAAAAATCCATTGACTGTGAACTAAGTAGTTTTCTTTCCAAAATTCCTTCTACAAAAACTCCATTTATCTCTACAATCTTATAGAAATGATCGGTTTATTATGATTTTGATTTAGTATGATGTTAAACATTTGACCATGGATTATTTTTGATCTTGATTCAGTTATGATGCACGATGATTATTAGAGACACTCATATGTGGATGATGATATACTATTTGACATGTGATTTTGGATATTGTGAGTACACTTAGAAATGGACATTATAGGATGATGATATAGTTGTTACTTTGATGTTGTTGATATAAATTGTAAGTGATTTAGTTAAATTGCTTTGATGATTGTTGTGATTCACATATTTAGATGATTTTGTGATTATATTTATATCATGTTGGATGTTCTGATATGGCCACGAGGCTGAAGGAGGTATTTGTGTTTTGTAGGTTAAAATATCACAACAAACATCGGGGATTGGAGACCAACCACAATGGAATTCTAGGTGAATTCAACACGGTCACCATGGCAACTTGTTTTATTGTGTTGTGTTTTTGTTTGTTGTTAGGGATTCCCATGGGGGGATCACCTTTAGATGTGACCATGGGTTTTGTGTAATTATTAATGTGGTTAATTTTTATTTATTGTTTGTATGTATTTTATTAGTGATGTGTTCCTTTCTTTTATTTAATTAAATTGTGGTAGATTAATGTGAGAAATCATATGGTTAAAAGTTAAATAAATCAAATTAGGATATGGGAAAGTAATAATGGAAGTTGTTGGCTCTTGTATTAAATATGTAAGGGATGTGTAAGTTTTGTAAGAGTTGTGTAAGTCAGATTTTGGAGTAAGAAACACTCCACCTCCTTGGAAATTCGAATTTGTCCTTGGGGCTGTTTTTGGAGGCTTGTGGGACAAGTAAAACTTGTCCCATGCCTCTTAAATCTATTTACCAACCATACCTATGGTTGGAGGGTTGATTTTAGACCATTTTAATGCATTTTATTAATCATGTTGCATGTTTTAATTGCACTTTCTTCATGTTTTAAAATTATAGTCCTTTGGGGTGTGGGCTTTTGGAGTGTGCAAGTAATTTGTCATATTTTCACCCACCTCTTTATTGTGCTTTGGAGAATGAAATTTTTGTCTTTTTGTGATTGGAGTTGAGGATGTGTGATGTGGCATCCTACATGGATCCACATCATCCTCTTCTCTTCCCCTTCTATAAAATTCAAACTCTTTGCTTGTTTTGGGTTGTTGAATCATTTTGCATGCTTCTTTGGGGCGCATTTTTGCTGTTTGGAGCTCTTGTGGATTTTGGAGGAGATTGGAGATAATTTCATATTGGGCATTGCTATTTTGGGATTGTGTTTTGGCATTGAAGCTTGATTGTTTGGAAACAAAAGCTACCATGGAGAGGTAGGAGCTGAGTTCTTCTCTTATACTGTTATTTCTTTTTGTATTGTGTGAATGGTGTATGTTTTGTTATTTGTTGGCTGTTTGGGTAGAATTTCCATAGGGATGGTGTAGGAGAAGGCTATGGGAATTCATGTGGGGGGCATAAGGGAATGCCAATGGCATCATATTTTGTGGAGGGAGTTTGGGTTTGGGATCCACCATGGAAAAGAAATAGCTTGCATTTCTTACTTTGTGGGGGCATAAGGAAATATGTGGGGGCATAAGGAGGGATTGTGGGGGCATAAGGATATGTGTGGTGAAATTTATTGGCATTTTGTTATAGGTGGATGCCCAATTCCCATTGGGAGGCATAAGTAGCTTCCCCCATAGTCCTTGCTCCTTTGGCTTGCATGATCAAGCTTGAGTTTTGTTTGAATGTTTTCAAATGTAGTTGTAAATTGTTGTTTTGTTTGAATTGTGTTTTATATTTAAATATGCATGTTGAAAGAATGTTGTGTGTTTTGGAAGCTTGTTGTTTCCATGGGTTGAATCACACCTCTTATTGTATTATGGTTGGGGCTCGGGGCCAATGATGAAGGATGGCTTCTCCTTTCATTGGATGTCTTGGTTGGGTGGAGAGTGTTTCCTTTCCCCCACTTTTTTGTGATCAAATTGGAAGAAAAAGAAAACTTGCATGTTGTTGTTCTAGAGCAGAAGAAGACAGTTTGTTTGGCCCTTGTGAAATATAAATTCATTTTTAACCTTTCCCACTTTGAAGTGGATGAAATTGTAATATATTTTGTGAAGAAAATATGTTGTAATTGGTTATGAAAGTTGTATATTCGAACTATGAAGGATGTTTATACTTTGTTCTGTTTATTGGAAAGAAAGAAATAGAAATCTGTTTTTTGCATTCAAACATTGAAAGATGTAAAGTTGTATAATTGAAGTCAATAAAGAATTGCTATACCTTTCTTCATATGCATTGTTGTGTTGAATTGGAATATCAAATTGTGATTGAAATCCTTGTTTAGAAAAATGGAAAAAGAAGAAATACGTATGAAGGAATTATATTACTTTGTCTCTTTTGGAAATATATTAAATTGGAAACTAGACTTTACAATTTAGCTTTTAAATGATTTGTTTATAAACAACTAAATGCCTTGGACTAGAATAGAAATTAATTTCCACACTTGAATGATGAAATTGATAAACATTTTTCTAGAAATGGATCTCTATTGTAAATTTAAAAAATGTAAATTAAAAAAATGCAGTTCGGGCCTGCACATAATAATCAACTTGGAAACATTAAAATTTAGCATGCTATATTATCAAGGAACTCAAATTGACAAAAAAACACTTAATGAAATAATTTAAAACATTGCAAAATCGGGCCTAAACCTTTTCACAATTTTTCTTTCAAATTGTTGGAAAAATACAAATTGGAAATCAATCAAGTGAAATTACCTTCCTAAATCATCCTAAATCCTTCCTAGAATAATCCTCCATGTCTGTTTGGCATGTTGAGTGAAGGAGGAGATCAAATTGAATCAAATTTATAAGTTAAAAATTACTAGTTTGCTTTTAAAAATCTTGCAGAACATTTTCATAAAATTGACCCCTTAAAATTTATCAAAATGTAAAATTTATGATTCTATGTGCAAAGAGGGCATCGAGAGATTTCCAAGAAAGTCCTCATTTTCCCAAACTTGAGCTTCTAGAAAAATTATGGCTCTTTGAAGTTTTCCTTCCTTGGTGGGAAAATTTGGGAAAATTTTCCCTGGCGGGCCCGCGGCCCGAAATTTTCCTATTGAAAAATCCTTAGAAAAATTTTGAAAATTTTGGGAATTTTTTTAAATTATCCCCCACCACCCAACAACTAGAGGCTGCCACGTGGTAGCATGGGGGTGACAGCGGGGTGGGGAAACCCTCGTGACCTTTCTTTTTTTTTTAAAATTTTGTTTTGGAAAAAATTTTAAAGGGACCCCCGGCCCACCCCCCACCTCATCCCGGTGAGACCCTTCACGGGCATGTGGACCCATGCACACCATTTTCCCCTTTCCCTCCTTTGGTGAAAAATCACCAACTTTCTCCACCACTCCACCCCCCTCCCTCTCTCTCTCCCCCACCCCATGGTTGTTGGGCACCACGTGTCCCTAGTGGACTTCACGGTGGCATGGGCTGCTAAATGGTCTTTTCTCCCTCCTTGGTGAATTTTCCTAAACCTCCACTCCCCCCACCCTTCCCTCATCCTCTCCCGCCTTGGCTTAGAGCCGACACATGTCCTCAGAGGACCCACAGAGAGGCATGGGCAAATTTGGCAACTTTCTCCCCACGAGAAAAAAGTTTGTAAATACACCCCCTGCGACCCACCAACCCAACAAAGGGTCTTCTTCCCCCACTCGACACGTGTCCCCTTGGGGAAAATTTGACCCCTAAGGTCCATTGGCCCATAACTGGAGTTTTACAAGGAGTTAGGAGGACTTCTTTATATCATTGGAAAGGTGAGAAAATTTCCTATCCAATGGGAATGATTTAGGGAAATTTTGAATGCATTAAGTGTGAGAAAAATCAAGTTGAAACTCTGAGCTTGTTAGAGAGTGGGTATGGTGTTAATTTACCCCTAACCTAACTGAAACTTCTAACCCTAAAATTTGGACCTTGTGACCTCTGATAATTGTAATAAAAGAAAAGTATGTTCTAGCAGATTAAACTTGTTCGGAACTTGTTAGTGTCAATTGTTGTCTTGCAACCTAGGTTGTGGACACTTCTAATAAAAAAATTATTCCATAATTTTCCTAACTAATCCTAGGTTGTTTCTTGGGTCTCAAGTGGGTTGTTTTAATGGGCATCACACTTGGTATCAGAGTAGTGGTTCAAAAGCTTGGACCATTGGGCACACTAGAAAACTTGGGACATGAAACTTAAACCTAGCACATTTTTTAAATCTAGAAAACAACTTAGTTTAGAAATTGCATATTTTAGTAAACATGAAAATGAATAAAACTTAGAAAAATGAACTAACTCTCACTTTGGTCTATGCAGGAGGTGCAAAAATGGGGGGGGGAATTTTCACATAGACTCAAACTTACCACCACCACCACCACCACCAGATCAGGGTGTAGTAGCCATCCTACCCCAGATTTTGTAGACTCTTCAGATGTTAATGCCACTCTACGTGGAGGATTAGGAGGAGGACATGCAACCAATCATGACAGAGCCCCTTCCATTGAGGGTCAGGTATCTCCTCGACCCAGCGAGGAGCATAGAGGAGAGAACTCCCATGCGAGTCAACCAGGGTAGAGTCACCACCTAGAGGGGACAGGGTGACCAAGTTTCAGAGCATAGAGAGAGGTCTCGAGCCCTAGGCTTAGGGATGAGCATGCAGAGAGACCTAGAGGCCATCAGACCACAAGCTGTAGATCACATCAGGGAGATCCTAAAGCTTCAGCCATCACATTACTTAGGTGACATGGGTGGATTTTAGGTAGAGGCCTGACTAGTGAGCTTGAGCGGTTGCTTCAAGATTTTCTTTGTTCTAGAAACATGAAAGCTTGTGTTGTGATCCATCTACTAAGGGATGGAGTAGGAGTATGGTGGAGGAAAAGAGGAGCAGAAGCTCCATGTAGATTCTGAGATAGTGACTAGGAGCTATTTGAGGAGAGATTCAGGAGCAGGTATTTGTCACGGAGGTTCATACAACAGAGGATCGATGAGTTCCATGACCTCCGATAGGCATCTCTTTTAGTAGCAGAGTATGAGAGTAGATTTCTGGATCTACTCCAGTATGTTGAGTACATGCAGGATGAGCAGGTGTGGATTCACAGGTTCATTCATAGGGCCTCCAATTTAGATATTGAGGTGCGGTGCAGGATCCACTACCCACAGACATTATTGAGAGGCCATCGAGAAAGGCCTATATAATAGAGGAGACTTGGGAAAGACCCAACAGTAGCTAGAGAGACTAGACCGAGCCGCATATATAGAAATGCAGGACAATAGATCGAGGGGGTCAGTACCTCTTCCTCATGGTGGCTAGGGTTCAACATAGTCATCCTTTAGGCCACAACAATAGTAGTAAACAGTAGTCCCCACCCCACCTCATAGACTCCACAGAGAGAGCTGATGCACAGAGAGGTCAGAGTATGGGGCCTCCTCCTAAGGGTCCCATCAGGACCTAGGTGGACCTAGAGCTCAGTAGGGGAGCTCACTCAAGAGAGACCTCGCAGAAACCATAGTCGGATCATCGGATCCATGCCATAGACTTCCAGGGGCACCTACTGGAGGTGCTACTCATTGGGGAGGATCAGGAGGATGTTTTGGTTGTGGAGTTACTAGACACTTTTGGAGAGATTTCCCAGAACCCTAATAATAAGGGTAAGACATAGATCTCGAGCCTACTGTTGGTGACATGGGACACAGCCACATGATTTATGCAATGGTTAGAACCATAGGTAAGAGCATCAAGCATATCATTGAGACCACAGGTAGCATTGGTGGTATTCCTACCTCTATATTGTTTGATTCTGGTTCTTCTGATTCTTTCATTACACCATCTTTAGTAGAGCAATGTAGGCTGGTGGCAGTTAGGCAGGGGTCTTAGTTGGGATGTCGAGATGGCTTCTAGAGCCAAGATCTCTATAGACTCCTTAGTTAAGGAGTGTGTAGTGGATTTGGGACCTTTCACCACTACCTCGATCTCCGTATCCTTCCTTTGGGCTCGTATGGAGTCATTTTGGGTATGGATTGGTTATCTGCACACAAGGCTAGGATGGATTGTTACCACAAGACTATATCTTGTGTAGATGATTTAGGAGTTGAGTTGGTGATTTTAGGGGTCAAGAGACCCATTTCTATTCAAACCATCTCCGCTATGTAGCTTAAGCAGTGTGTGTGATGGGGTTGTCATATGTATGCTATAAATGTTAGTGACAGATCAGAGGATGGGTCTAGTGGACCATCGCTAGATGATCATCCCATTTTGAGAGAGTTTGCTAATGTCTTTCCAGGGGAGCTACCGGGTTACCACCCCCACGTGAGATTGATTTTCATATAGATCTAGTTCCTGAGTAGAGCCTATCTCACGAGCACCTTATCGGATGACCACCCCAGAGCTCTGTGAGCTCAAGTTGCAGCTTGAGGGCCTTTTGGAGAAAGGCCTTATCCATCCTAGTGTATCCCCTTGGGGTGCACCAATGATCTTTGTGAAGAAGAAGGATGGATCCTTGTGGTTGTGTATTGATTACCGCTAACTAAATAAGGTAACGATCAAGAATCGTTATCCCCTTCCATGTATTGATGACTTGTTTGATCAGATGAAGGGAGCCACATTTTTCTCTAAGATTGATCTTAAGTCAAGCTATCATCAGTGAGGATTTTGGAGGTGACATTCATAAGACCACCTTCCATGAGATATGGGCACTATGAGTTCACAGTGGTGCCTTTTGGTTTGACTAATGCCCCCACAGTGTTCATGAGTTTGATGAATGGGGTATTCAAGACCTTCTTAGATCACTTCATGCTCATCTTCCTAGATGAAATTTTGATATACTCACATACATGTGAGGAGCATGAGGGGCACCTTCACCAGGTTCTTCAATGTCTTTGTGGAGCAGCAAATTTACGGGAACTTGGAGAAGTGTGCATTCTTTCGAGAACCAGAGGTAAGAGGTAATATTGGGACATATCATTTCGAGGAAGGTATCACCATCGATCCTTCCAAGATTAGAGCCATTATGGATTGGCCAACACCCACTACAGTGACCGAGGTGCATAGCTTCATGGGATTAGCAGGTTACTACAGGAGATTTGTTAAGACTTCTCTCGAATTACGCACCCTATCACTTCCCTTCAGAGGAAAGGGAAGAAGTTTGTTTGGTCGAGACAGATGTGAGTAGGCCTTTAGGACACTGAAGGAGTGCCTCACTACAACACCTATTCTTGTAGTGCTAGATCCACATGGTGAGTTCTTTTTTTACACAGATGCTTCTTTGGCAGGCTTGGAGGTGTGTTGATGCAGGAGGGAAGAGTAGTGGCTTTTGAGTCTCACAAACTCAAAGATCACGAGCTTAATTATTGACTCATGATCTTGAGATTACGACAGTTGTGCATGCTTTGGTTAGATGGAGGCACTTTCTTCTTGGTCGGAGATTCACACTCAGGACAGATCATTGAGTCTTCGTCACCTCTTCACGCAACCCAATCTCAATGCTCATCAACATTGGATGGAGTTGCTTTGTGAGTATGATATGGAGATAAAGCATGTGAAGGGGAAGGAGAATGTGGTAGTAGATGCTCTCAAAGAGAGACATGTGGCTATGGCCACCTCAGTGAGCATAGATTTGCGGAGCAGGATCCTTCAACAACTTCCTCTTGATAGCTTCTACATTGTAGTACAAGTAGAGATCGAGTCTCAGAGACCCTTGAGGGGAATTTTGATGGTTTTTCCTTAGAGACATATGGTCTTCTTAGGCATAAAGGCTGGATATATGTTCCCAGAGATGGAGGCTTGAGGCAAGACATCTTGGTAGAGGCACATCATGCACCCTATTCAGCCCATCCCAAGGTGAAGAAGATGCACACCACCTTGTGATAGATGTATCATTGAGAGGACTTCGTAGAGACATGGCCCAATTTGTGTCACGATGTTTAGAGTGCCAAGAGAGTTAAGGTTGAGCATCAACATCTAGCATACCTTCTTTATCCTCATGCTATACCGGAATGGAAGTGGGACACCATTTCCATGGATTTCATTGTTGGGCTACCATGTCGAGATATCACCACGATGCCATCATGGTCATGGTTGATAAATTGACAAAAGTGGCTCACTTTTCTCTGATGAAGACCACTTATATAGCTAGAGTAGTGGCATGGGTATATTTGGATGAGATTTTCAGGTTACATGAGATTCCATGGAAGATCATTTGTGACCGCATCCTTTGTACACTTCCCATTTTGGACTACCATGTAGTATGTCCTCGGACAAGAATCAACTTCAACACAACATATCACCCTGAGATAGATGGATAAACTAAGAGGGTGAATCATATTTTAGAGGACATGCTCAGGATGTATGTGATGGATCAGCAGTCTAAATGGGAGGAGTACCTATACTTAGTGGAGTTTTCCTACAATAATAGTTTTCAGAGTTCTATAGGCATGGCTCCTTTTCAGGATTTGTATGGTAGAGAGTGCAGGACACCTCTTAGCTGGGACAGGTTAGAGGACAGAGTATCTCTTGGACTAGCTCTTTTATAGGACATGGAGCAATAGGTGGTGTTGATCAGCAGAGATTGTACAGGAGGCACAGGATAGGTAGAAGAAGTATGCGAGATCAACATAGATCGACCATAGTTTTGATGTGGGCATGAAGGTGTTCCTTCGTGTTAGGCCACACAAGATCCCTATCCATTATGGAAAAGGTTCTAAGTTAGCTCCTAGATTCATTGGTCCTTTTGAGATCTTGGAGCATATCGCCCTTTGGCCTACCGTCTAGCATTGCCACCCAGCTTGTCTCACATACATGATGTTTTTCATGTTTCAGTTCTTAGGAGATATATTGTAGACCTTCTCATGTGCTGGATTGGACATCATTGCAGGTGTAGATCAGGGGTAGGTGATGGTGGAGCCCATTCGTATCCTAGATCATTAGGACCCTGGGCCTTCGAGGTAGAGAGGTTGATTAGGTTCAGGTGCAATGGGACAGATATGATGAGACTACAGCTACATGGGAGGATGCTACTTCATTACGAGTTCAGTTTCCACATTTGTTCCAGTGACTTCCAAGAGGAAGTCGAGTCTAAGGGGAGGGGGATGTAGTGCCCACTTTCCTTTGACACCTTTTGATGCTTATTTTTATATGGTTGATTACATTATGGACATTATTATGATTTTGATTTAGTATGATGTTAGACATTTGACCATGGATTATTGTTGATCTTGATTTGGTTATGATGCATGATGATTATTAGAGACACTCATATGTGGATGATGATATACTATTTGACATGTGATTTTGGATATTGTGAGTAGACTTAGAAATGGACATTATATGATGATGATATAGTTGTTACTTTGATGTTGTTGATATAAATTGTAAGTGATTTAGTTAAATTTCTTTGATGATTGTTGTGATTCACATATTTAGATGATTTTGTGATTATATTTATATCATGTTGGATGTTCTGATATGGCCACGAGGCTGAAGGAGGTATTTGTGTTTTGCAGGTTAAAATATCACAACAAACATCGGGGGATTGGAGACCAACCACAATGGAATTCTAGGTGAATTCAACAAGGTCACCATGGCAACTTGTTTTTGTGTGTGTGTTTTATTTTTTGTTAGGGATTCCCATGGGGGATCACCTTTAAATGTGACCATGGGTTTTGTGTAATTATTAATGTGGTTAATTTTATTTATTGTTTGTATGTATTTTATTAGTGATGTGTTCCTTTCTTTTATTTAATTAAATTGTGGTAGATTAATGTGAGAAATCATATGGTTAAAAGTTAAATAAATCAAATTGGGATATGGGAAAGTAATAATGGAAGTTTTGGATCTTTGTATTAAATATGTAAGGGATGTGTAAGTTTGTGTAAGAGTTGTGTAAGTCATATTTTGGAGTAAGAAACACTCCACCTCCTTGGAAATTCGAATTTGTCCTTGGGGGTTGTTTTTGGAGGCTTGTGGGACAAGTAAAACTTGTCCCATGCCTCTTAAATTATTTACCAACCATACCTATGGTTGGAGGGTTGATTTTAGACCCTTTTAATGCATTTCTATTAATCATGTTGCATGTTTTAATTGCACTTTCTTCATGTTTTAAATTTGCAGTCCTTTGGGGTGTGGGCTTTTTGGAGTGTGCAAGTAATTTGTCATATTTTCACCCACCTCTTTATTGTGCTTTGGAGAATGAAATTTTTGTATTTTGTGATTGGAGTTGAGGATGTGTGATGTGGCATCCTACATGGATCCACATCATCCTCTTCTCTTCCCCCTTCTATAAAATTCAAACTCTTTTCTTGTTTTAGGTTGTTGAATCATTTTTCATGCTTCCTTGGGGCAAATTTTTTTATTTGGAGCTCTTGTGGATTTTGGAGAGATTTGGAGATAATTTCATACTTGGATGGTTGTTTTTGGGATATGTTTTTGGCATTGAAGCTTTTATATTTGGAAACAAAAGCTACCATGGAGAGGTAGGAGCTTATCTCTTCTTTTATGATTGTTATTTTTTTTTGTATTGAATGAATGGTGCATGTTTTTTGTTTATTTGTTGGCTATTTGGGTAGACTGCCATAGGAATGGTGTAGGAGAAGGCTATAGGGAATTCATGTGGGGGGCATAAGGGAATGCCAGTGGCATCATATTTTGTGGAGAGAGGAGTTTGGGTTGGGATCCACCATGGAAAAGAAATAGCTTGCATTTCTTACTTTGTGGGGGCATAAGGAAAATTTGTGGGGGCATAAGGATATGTTTGATGAATTTTTTTTATTGGTTTGTTATAGGTGGATGCCCATCCCATTGGGAGGCATAAGTAGCTTCCCCATAGTCCTTGCTCCTTTGGCTTGCATGATCAAGCTTGAGTTTTGTTTTGAATGTTTTCAAATGCAGTTGTAAATTATTGTTTTGTGTTGAATTATATTTTAATTTAATTATGCATGTTGAAAGAATGATGTGTGTGTTTTGTGGAAGCATGTTGTTTCCATGGGTTTAATCCATTTATATTGCATTTGGTGGTTGGGTCTCGGGGCCAATGATGAAGGATGGATTCTCCTTTCATTGGATGTCTTGGTTACATGGAGAGTGTTGCCTTTCCCCCACTTTTTTGTGATCAAATTGGAAGAAAAAAAAACTTGCATGTTATTGTTCTAGAGTAGAAGAAGACAGACATTTTATTGTCCCTTGTGAAACAAATTTATTTTTAACCTTTCCCACTTTGAAGTGGATGAAATTTAATGTATTTTGTGAAGAAAATATGTATGTAATTAATTATGAAAGTTGTATATTCAAAATGGGAGAGATATTTATACTGTTTCTATTCATCGAAAGAAAGAAATAGAAATCTAGTTGTTGCATTCAAACATTGAAAGATGTAAAGTTTTATAATTGAATTCAATAAAGGAATTGCTATACCTTTCTTCATATGATTGTTGTGTTGAATTAGAATATCAAATTTGTGATTGAAATCCCTGTTTAGAAAAATGGAAAAAGAAGAAATACGTATGAAGGAATTATATTACTTTGTCTCTTTTGGAAATATATTAAATTGGAAACCAAAATTTACAATTTATATTTTAAATGATTTGTTTATAAACAACTAAATGCCTTGGACTAGAATAGAAATTAAATTCCACACTTGAATGATGAAATTGATAAACAGATTTTCTAGAAATGGATCTCTGTTGTAAATTTAAAACTGGCAAATAAATTTAATTAAAATGCACAGTTCAGGCCTACACATAATAATCAACTTGGAAACATTAAAATTTAGCATGCTATATTATCAAGGAACTCAAATTGACAGAAACACTTAATGGAAATAATTCAAAACATTACAAAATCGGGCCTAAACCTTTTCACAGTCGTTTTCTATCAATTGTTGGAAAAATGCAAATTGGAAATCAATCAAGTGAAATTACCTTCCTAAATCATCCTAAATCCTTCCTAGAATAATATTCCATGTATTTTTGACATGTTGAGTGAAGGAGGAGATCAAATTGAATCAAATTTATGGAGTTACACTTCTATTCATTTAGGGAATGTAACTCCTCCTCTCTACTAGAGTTGTCATGATCATGCAAAGACCCTCCTCTCTCTAGGGTTACTCAGCACCTCCTATATGTACACCCCATTTGATCTATGAGATAGAGGAGAGTTTTATGGCTTAACTAGGTTCTTCCCATGTTTCAAATATTTGCATGCACATTCGGTTGATGCTCGCTCCTCTCGAGATCTCTTCACGTTTTCGTTCACACATTCGTTGATGTGCACGTCATCCCTCATGATCCTCACTTACGGGTTTTAAACCCTCTTTCATGGTATCAGAGTGGATCTTGTGGATCTGCACTCATCGGTGTTTTTGTGTGTGTTTTCTGGCTTCCGGTATGATATTTAGATTCTCGTGCATGTGTCGTAATGGAAATTCTGACCGTGCTCTACTTGCACTGATTTCGGGCGTTTATACCTCTGTTTGGGCTTGATCATGGTTTGTTGGGTTGTTGTTCGAGTTTTGGTGTTTTTCAGGTTTGGTGTCTTTGGCCACTTGATTCTCCATGGTTACATGCATGCTGTGGAGGTGTATTGGATTTCTCAGGTTGCAGTCTGGCTTTAAAATATTGGTTTTAGAGTTTTTTTGAGGTTTGTAGTGGTTGTTCTTTGGTCGGCGGTTCGGTTTGGTTTTACTTGTGCATGGCTATCCTTGCATTGAACCTAGACCTACGTGATCAACTCAAGATCCTACTCATGGTTGACTCATGTTTGAGATCAACTTGACCTTTGCTAACCTGCACCATTCCTCCTACCTTGGTCAACTAACTTCCACGTTGGATCTCTGGCTCATCCTTGGTGTTGTGTGCTCTTAGTTATCTGGCTCGCTCTTGGTGCACTGCGTGCTCTTGGAATGTTCATTTGTCTTTCAGCGTATTTTATTTTCTTGGCATAAATTCTGAGCCTCACCATTATAAATGGGTGACAGTTTTCACTCTGTCCAGTGACCTGCACTCACCACGTGCTAAACTTAGCTTTAACACCCTCTAGTGGCTTCCTGTGCTCCTCCAACGGCTCCAGCGACCTGCTCATTCACATTTCCTTGATCACTTCAACCAACAATAGTCTCTTGGCAGTATTTTTAAACAAGCGGTTAGGGGTCTTCAACGTATGCACCCTTAAACATGTTTCACCTCTGTATCCTGATTTTGGTTCAAACCTACTCTTGGTGCATCTCCAGATCCATTTCCCTACCACATTCAAACTCTACACCAACCATTTCAAACAATAGCCACGTGTTTAGCCATTTTTCGGCTTTTTGGCATTTTTTGGTGGTTTGGAGTCTCTAACCAGCTCCACAGTGAAGTTCTCTGCCTCCTCCAGTGACCTCCCACGTGCTGCAGCTCCTCCATGTGGCGTTTTTGTTGCACTGTGTTAGAAAATGTTTTGGCTTCCATTTGCATCTTCAACGAACTCTCACTCTCCACATGGGCTCCAAACAGCTTGTGCCACCCATTCTAAACATGGGCCCCCTCCTCCTACCTTATTTTTAATGTTTTAGGGTGTTTAACCAAAAAAAAAACATTCCTGACATGTAATTGATGTTTAGGCTGTATTTTTTCTTGTTTTACTTACCTTCCTTCGAGCGTCGAAGACGGAGGGTGAGGTCCGGGGTTGGCAGGAGGCTAATCCCCCTTGCAGTCAAAATAAACTATACCTGAAATTTGATACCATTTTAAATGAGTAGTCACACAAAACCATTTGCATTCATTTAATGCACTTTTTAAAATCATTTGTAGCATTTATTTGCATTTTCCATCGATTCATGGAATCGTTTTAATGCTATAACTTTTGACTCGTTGCTCATTTTTAGCACTTCTTTAGTAAAAGTTACCTGATTTCTCACACACTACGTGATGGAATTTTCATTTTGTAAACATACTACATTTATAAAGTGCCACATTCAGGGTTTGACTATACTATTGGGCTTTCACACACAGACGCATTATCGGCTAAGTCCGACGTCTTGCTTTTGTGCATCTTACATTTTGCATCATGGAGAGTGCTCTTTCTAGACTTGAGCGTCATAGGATCACCTTACAGCCTCCACCACTTCTCACCAGGAGAGGGAACTATTCAGTTTGGCGTGCTTCCATGGAACGTTACTTCGCCCATGAGGGTCTTTTACCCTTCTTACTTGGGCCAGTTCCTACACCCGCTAATCATCATCATCTAGAGGACTTCCTTGACACTTGTGACCATGTCTTTGGTCACATGATGATGCATGTCTCTTGTTCTCTCTGGTTTCACGTGGTAGACTCAGATCCACCTCACCGTGTTTGGAGCATTCTTCAGTCCCTCTATGGAGACCCTTCACATACTACCGCCATTTTTGTTGTTGCTGATTCAATTGTCTCCTCCATTTCTTCGTGTGATGGCAATTCCATTGACATAGACTCACTTGATTCTACTTCTGATGACAAGGATTATGCACCCTATTCTGATTTCGAGAGTACTACAGAGGACTCTTCTCCTCTTTCTCTCACTATTCTAGACATTGTTATCACCCCCAAATCTCATCGAGATATTGAACAATCTTCTACTCAAAGATCATACTATCATCACACCCACCTCCTTTCCACTTCCAGTGTGTCCTCTACCTTCATTGGATGACTCATACCTATCCGACATTGCTCTTGTTTGTTGAGCCCCCTCATTAGGGCGAGTATCTTCCCGACCTTAGTCATCTTTTCGCAGAGTCTACTCATGATGCACTACAGTCCCTCATCCATCTACAAGTGTTTCAAGGAGTTCATCATCTCTATTGTTGGGAGTTCCCCTTCCAGAATCATGTCATTTCCACATTTCTAGAGACCTTCATTGATCCAACCTCGCTTATGGATCCCTCTTCCGTTGTGGAGGATGTTTTTTCCCTTCACATCACTTGGAAATTCTTTACGTGGGTGTTCTGTTGTATATATCTTTCCCCGGGTAGATATAGACAAGCGAGAAGAATATAGAAATCAAAGAAGCTCAAGTCACGACATTTATCACCTTGGCACACGGAAGTGGCACATGACAATGAGCGTTGACACTAAAATGTATGTGCCCAAGGTGCGGGGAAGTGGTGCATGACAATGAATGTCGACAGGGTAAAGGATGCTCCCTTGGCACATAGAAGTGGCGCACGACAATGAATGTCGACAGGGTAAAGGATGCGCCCTTGGCACACAGAAGTGGCGCATGAAAATGAATGTCGACAGGGTAAAGGATGCGCCCTTGGTGCACGAAGTAACACACGACAATGAATGTTGATAGCGTAAAGGATGCACCCTTGGTGCATAGTAGTGGCGCATGACAATGAATGTCGGCAGGGGTAAAGGATGCCCTTAGCGCACGAAAAAGTGGCGCATGACAATGAATGTCGGCGGGGGTAAAGGATGTGCCCTTGGCGCACGAAAATGGCGCATGACACACGGAGTGTTGACAGGGTAAAGGATGTGCATTGGTGCACATAAGAGGATGTCGACACACACACATGGATGCGCCAAGGCGCACCTTCGAGGAGGTGCAACATTTTGAGCGACGAAGCGACCACAGCGAGATATTCGAGATGGCCATAACTTTTGGTAGGAGCTTGGATTCATGCAAGGTTGGACTTTTGGAAAGCTTACGAGGTCCTCTGTCCAACTACAACTGGATATATTTAATTGGGTGAGAAAAAATTCTTAAAAATGCAAAATACAGTTCGCCACTTTTGGGTTCGCTGGGGTTCTCACCTACCATCATTATGAGATGAGTTAAGTGCATTTTGGAGGTGGTTGGGGTAGATTTCAATTCCTCTCTTCTCCCTCTCTCATTCCTCCTATAAATTGTAAGGAGGGGCTTCTTTCTAAACATTGGACATTCTTGTTTTGCCCCTCCCTTCTTCTCTTTGTAGGTAAACTTGTGGAGTTAAACCTCCCATTTGAAAGCTGTAATGCAACTTTTCCTCTTGGCATTTTACAGTGTGTTGTATCAATCTTTGGAGAAAATTAATGCATGTCTATGGATGATTCTCAACCCTCTCTGTATTCATTTTCATCCCCCTGATCTTTCACTATGAATCTGGCTATCTGTGCATGATCTTGCATTGCATTTTAATGGTTTGTGTTTATTGGCAAGACAGGTGTTCTTCATTCCTCGGTGCATCACCTTTGTAGTTTAGGTTTTATTTTATGCATTTTCTTACCCTGTCTCCTTGGCAAGTTAGATTAGGTTTTTAGTAAACCCTCTGCATTTTCTACGTGTGCATCTGAACAGAGGAATAGGAACCGGCCTTCATCCGGAGAGCTTTTCCGTTTTCGCAATGTCCCACACTTGGGAAAAGCTCCATGTTATGCAATCGCACTGAGAGTCTCAACCCATCGTGTTGCAGACATTCAGGGGTGCTGCGATTCGACATCAATAGTTTTGGCATGCCCGGTGGGACCAAGAGGTCATTCCATAGATTTGAAGGAACTTTCAAGAAATTCGGACTTAAAAAATTGCAGGTTTTACAATTTCATATTTTCACCTTCTGGGCTGAACTTTGAAATCAATTTTCAAGGACTTAACTTGCTCAAAACAAGTCAAAATTTCACCAGTTGATAGATCGGGGATAATCTTCAAAAGGGTATTCTTAGATTTTTGAGATTTTGACTTTCAAAATTTCATGGTTTTTTGATTTTGGATTTTGGGTTTTCGGAAGTCTGGCATTTTTGGATTTTCGGGACTATCATTCCAAATCAAATTCCAAACTCTAAAATCTCAAAAATATAGGTCTTTTAAAATTCTATTTTTTTTATATTGTCAGGTTTGGTGTGTAACTTGGCGAGAATCTAGCCTTTTGAGGCTCATTTTTTTTTCTAACACATCTGGTGACTCCGAAGGGATAGAATTCAGCGGTGTAGCAGCACAAGTTGCCCAGGCACATGAGAAGAATTCGAACCAGGTCTAATACTTGAGAAGAGGGGCTATTTGTCCACTTGCAACTATCACCAGGAGGAGGAAGGAGAGGAAGAAGACCACAAAGATCACCATCTCCACCTAACAGGACTTTGTCTACACCTCCACATGGTAGGCCTTTTCTCGCATCGACCAGGGTTCTTAGGCCAATCATAATGGCACATCTACCACCGAATCCCTTTGTCAATTTCACGGGTAGTAGTCCACTTGCCCTAAATGCTCAGAATCAAATTCCAGTTGCAGCACTAAAGAATATACCCTATTTTACGGAGAAAATCATACTACTCTATTGATCACATCCGAGGATATTGCTAATGCATGTGCGAATTCATGAAATAAATGAAATGGATGTTGCGAGTCAAGTTGTTGGCTTCATCTTTCAAAGGTAAGGCCTTCTGATGGTTTAGGAGCCTAGCGGCGGAGGTCTATTACAATTGGAACCAACTTTGTTCGCTCTTTGAACCAATTTGGGGAGAGGGCGGACAATTTATCTTTATTGGAATAGCTGACAACAATCAAAAGGGCTCCTAACGAAAAAATGATAGATTTCAACTTCAGATTCCAATGGACATGGGACAGGATTCCAATAGCCATTAGACCAACCGCCGAAGGAGCATTCCTTTATTTCTTAAAGGCTATAAATTCAGACATAGCCATGATGATCCAATCAATGGGAGGAACAACGCTGCCAGGGCCTACGACACGGCTATCGGAGCGAAGAACTGTTTGATCCAGTGTGAAGCTTGCACCAAGGCCACAATGCCTCTCTATCCGGATATGGGAAATCCTACAACGATCAAGCACGAGTTGAATCCCATTCCAACTCCTAGAAATCAAAACAATAATGAGGCGTCGACTTCTTGAAATACTTGAAAGGAATTATAGGAGGTCATGAAACAATACGAGAACCTTGGAAATGAGCTTGTGACTATCAAAAGACAACAAGCTCAAAGTCTTGAACCGTATCGACCTCAAGCACAGTACCAAGCTAGGCCCCCATACCAACAAAATAGACCACCACCTCAGGCTGCAAATCAAAACCAAAACCAAGGACAACCTCAAGCTGCCAGGCCATTTCGACCGTATGATCCAAATGCAATGACGTCCTCAAGAGCCTTGGTCCCGACACAAAATAACATGGCACAGGAATACGACTGGTGTTACCCTTGCAATCTACCTCACAATCAGTCAGCATGTTTCAATGGTGCACTAAATCAGGCCTTGATGGTGCAAACCATTGGTGTTCCTCAAGAACCAAGCCAGGAGGAGAATCAATAGCAAGAAATGCAACAAGAAGGACCTCCAACAGAAACCACATTGGCCAATTGGAAAACGGAAGACTTCTGTGGAGTTAACCAACAGCCTTTTCAAGGCGTGGCTGCCAACACACGGTCAAAGAAGAGAAATATAGGAGAGGGACAACCGTGTAATCCAGTTGTTTCTCAGTCCACTCCTACACAACAAGGGGTCAGTAGACCAAACGCAGCTCCAAATGTGCAAAATCAACCTAAGGTACCTGTTGTAGCAACACATGCACCTGTTCAAGCTCCAGAAAAGGTTGCGCCAAGTAAGGGACAACAAAAGGACAATTCATCCCCTTTCAACATCATCGATCAAATGAAGAAGACACATGTGAACATTTCCATGTGGGAATCACTTGCGATCCCAGGGAAACGAGATTTATTGCAAGCTGCAATGGCTAATTGGTCTGCCACAAATGTATCAAACCAGGGACATGAGAAAGTTCTCACTAATGCAGTGCAACATGATGGGGGCCAGACAAGGAAAATTTGAAGCCTCCACCATTCTATGTTTCATTGATTGTTGGAAACCACTTGGTACACAACTACATGATAGATTCAGGGGCAAGTAGTTCAGTGATGCCAAAGCAAATAGCGGATCAACTGGGTTTGAAATATGAGCCAGTGCTGAAAGGAGTAGTGCAACTAGATGGAACAGCAGTAGGAACTGTTGGAGTCATCAAGGGTTAAGCCTAACACTACATTCCTGTCCTAATGTTACAGTTCTGCAAGATGTGTCTATGATTGACCTTCCGCCACTCTTTGCGTTGTGTCTATCAAGAGACTTCACTGCAAAAATCGGTGGATATTTATCTGCAGATTGGTCACACATGATTTTTAGGACAAGGTATGGAGCCAAAGCAACAATCAGGTCAGAACCAATTGCCAATTTCCATATTGAGCCTCATGTACCAAATCCTATCAATGAAAATGCTCGGCTTTTGATCGGGAGGAGTGTTCAAGTGATCTAGAAATAGGTACTAAGGTCGAGGAATTCTGATTTAACTTTGGATGAATGGGCAAACAAGAGTCATGAATTTGACCCATACTGAGGAAATTGAAGAATCTGAATTGGGCGTGTATTGTATACACGAAGAAAATTCACCCATTCCCGACATCATTCAACTGCTGAAAAAAAAGGATGAAAACAAAGTTTGGAAATTATTTTCGATGGTTCGAGAAGCAGACAAGACAAGTCTTGGAGGTGGTGCAATGTTGATTTCACCACAAGACATCAAATATTTTTCAGCTTTTCGTTTCCGAGTTTTCTGTTCAAACAACATGGTGAATACGAAGCATTGATTCATGGAATTCATTGGGCCGGGAAAAGGGGCATAAAGAACTTGCGGTGTTTGGAGATAGCGAGCTAATCGTCAACCAAGTTAGGGGACAACATGCTACAAAGAATGACTTGTTTGAAGAGCTACAAGAATAGGGTATGGGACCTCATTGAGGATTTGAAGCTTTCAACATTGTGTCCATACCGGGAAGAAAAAAAAAGTCGCGAGATAGGCTCACAGCGAGTTGGAGCAATGTTTGATGTGGTTGACAACATCGAGAAGGGGAAAAACACAGCCACATATCCATGTGATTGTGAGGCCGGCGATTCCAGATAATAACACAAGCTGGCAGGTGTTTGAGAACGATCAACAGATCGTCAATTTCTTACAAGAAGAGGCTGAATTCTCAGCTAGGAATCGGGACAGATTAGAGCAGCAGTATGGGGATCAAGTAGTGCAGTGCGGACAAACAAGCTTCCTAAGGGTTTAGTAACATTGGAGTCTATCTTGACCCTAACGACCGAGTTCCGTAAGGAAAAGGCTAACATACTGGTCAAGAGAAGATTCGAGGGCCAATTCCGGTTGGGAAGGCAAAACTCTTCAAATTGGTAAAGTGGCCATTGAGCAGGAGAAATCAGATTTCATACAACTTTGCCAAGAATTTCTAGATGTCTTCGCTTGGAGCTATGAAGACTTAAGAGGATTCGATCCAAATTTGGCACAACATACCATAGAATTAGATCCAGATGCTAAGCCCATCAGGCAGAAGCAGAGACCAGTCAACCCTCACATTGAACCTCTAATGAAGAAAGAGCTAAATAAGCTAATAGAGGCAAGCATTATATTCCCGATCAAGCACTCAAGCTGGGTTGCAAACTTGGTTCCGGTCAGGAAGAAGAGTGGAGAAATCAGGTTGTGTGTGGATTTCTGAGACCTAAACAGGGCATCTCTCAAAGACCATTACCCACTTCCTTGATGGAACAAATATTGCAAGTAGTATCCGGTTCGGAGAGATTCTCTCTCTAGATGGCTACTCGAGGTACAATCGGGTGATGGTGAAAGAAGATGACCAATTCAAGACAACTTTCACCACCAATGGGGGACCTATGCCTCTGAAAATGCCATTTGGGCTATCAAATCTTGGAGCCACTTTCAAAGGGCAATGGATATGGCATTTAAGGGGTTGATCAATAAAATAGTTTTGATATATCTTGACGACATCACTGTATTCTCAAAAAATGCAGCGGATCACCTCTGTCATTTGAGGCAAGTATTTCAGAGATGTAGAAGATTTGGGGTATCATTGAATCCCAAAAAATGCATATTCTTGGCTCACGAGGGAAAACTTCTAGGCCATATTGTTTCAAAGGAAGGGTTGATGATTGACCCAGAAAGAGTTGAAGCAATTCGAGCATTGCCATTGCCAAGTCACAAGAAGGCTCTTCAAAGCTTCTTGGGAAGGATCAATTTTGTCCACAGATTTGTTCCAAATTTTGCTGCTCTTGTGAAGCCAATAATGCTGATGTTAAAGAAGAGTATGGCATTTAAGTGGACATCTGAAGGCAAGGCAAGTTTTGAGGCAATAAAAGAGGCTATATCTCAAGCTCCGACTCTCGTCAATCCAGACTTCTCCAAGGACTTCGTGCTATATGCCTTTGGTGGTGGGGACACGATTTCTGCAATCTTGGTACAACAAAATAAAGGAGGATTAGAACAACCTGTTGCTTTCTTTAGTCAAGGCTTGGAGGAATACGAAACTAGGTACTCTTTCATTGAAAAGCATGTCCTTGCGGTAATCAAGAGCTTAAAGAAATTCAAGCACCTAGTCTCAAACAACAAGATCCAATTATTGGTCTCTCATGCGGGAGTCGAGGACTTCCTTCTAAACAAGGATCTGAATGAGAAATGTGCAGGATGGATAACTCGTGTCATGGAATATGACATCGAGATCAAGGTCACTAAGCTAGTACATGGGAAGGGACTATGTGAGCAACTAGCCTTGAGTCAACAAGTTGAAGTAGGTAATGAAAAAGAGGCTATCTTGGTACTACAGGATGGTCAAGAACAGGAAAATGATGATGTGCCCACTCCCTGTTGGACTCAGAATGTGATACACTTCCTACGAGATGGGCCTATGCCCCCGAAATGAGCAAAGCAAAGAGGAGATACTTGATTACAAGCCATTCCATATGTGCTTGTTGATGGTGTTTTGTTTAAGAAAGACATCAATGGAGTTCTATTGAGGTGCATTGGGACAAATCAAATTAAAAGGGTGTTACGAGATTTTCACGATAGAGATTCTAGAGGACATTTCACCCCACAGTAACAATGACTCTCAAGATAATGAAGGCGGGGTATTATTGGCGACAGGTCTTGATGGCTTCTATACATGGATAAGAAAGTGCAAGAAATGTGCACTCTTCACGAGCAAAGAAAGACTAGCAGGCACTTCCATTGCACCCAATTCGGTTGACCAACCATTTATGCAATGGGGATTGGACTTCGTCGGGGTCATCAATCCAAACTCAAGCCAAGGCCACAAGTGGATTCTCACGGCAACGGACTATTTCACCAAGTGGACCGAAGCAGCAGCGCTCAAAGAAGCAAATGAGTCTAACATACTAGAATTTTATGAAGGAATAGTGACCAGGTTCGGTGTGCCGGCCACTATCATATCAGATAATGCATTGGCATTTATAGGTTCCAAGATTACAGAATGGGCTATCAAGAATGGAATCTATTTGAGCACCTCTTCAAATTATTACCCATAGGGTAATGGACAAGCAGAGTCCACGAACAAAAATTTGCTAAGAATCATCAGGAGGACTCTGGATGAAAATCAAAGAACATGGCATACCAAGCTAAAATCAGCATTATGGGCTGATAGAATAACACCAAAGAGGTCTACAGGTAATTCCCCTTACAAGTTGGTCTATGGAAAAGAGGCAGTATTGCCTATATCATTAGAACTACCTACATTGGAGTTCATGAAGCAGTTGGAGTTGGCTGAGTTCGAACCAATGGAGGCCAGGTATGTAGAGTTGATGGAATTGGAAGAAATTAGAGAACATGTAGTTCAAACAATTGAGAAAGATCAGGCCTTAGTAAAAAGATGGTTTGATAAGAAAGCAAGAGCAAGGACCTTCAAGGAAGGGGACTTAGTTTTGAAATGGGATGCAGATCGGGCAAAACCAGGAAGGCATTCCAAGTTTGATGCCATTTGGAGTGGCCCCTACATGGTCACGGGATGTAAAAGTAGTAATGCCTTCCAATTGTCTACATTGGATGGAGAAGAATTCCCGATTCCGGTTAACGGAATCCATCTTAAACATTGCTACTAAAAGGAAAAGGTTTACCCTTGTAAATATTAGCCTAGATTTCAATTCCTCTAAGTGCGTATGCACATTGTCTTGTTGTAGTTAGGTTTCTGTTTCCCTAAGTGCTCCAGCATAGGTTTTGTTGCTCTCAGGTTGTTTCTATAGTTCAGCGTGCTCTCGAAGAAGGGGTTGCGATATCAGGTTCGGGATCAGATATCAGGTTGGTTTCAAGTTATTGCTTATGACTCCATGCCCAATGGATTGCTAAAAGGCCACTGATCTTCTACCTAGCAGGCAGGTAATCCCATTGAGTCACCAAATTGTTGTATATATCTTTCCCCAGGTAGATATAGACAAGCAGAAGAATATAGAAATCAAAGAAGCTCAAATCCCTGACATTTATCACCTTGGCGCATGGAAATGGTGCATGACAATGAGTGTTGACACTAAAATGTATGTGCCCAAGGCATAGGGAAGTGGCGCATGACAATGAATGTCGACAGGGTAAAGGATGCGCCCTTGGCGCACGGAAGTGGCGCACGACAATGAATGTCGACAGGGTAAAGGATGCGCCCTTGGCGCACGGAAGTGGCGCACGACAATGAATGTCGATAGGGTAAAGGATGTTCCTGGCACATAGAAGTGGTGCATGAAAATGAATTTCGATATGGTAAAGGATGCACCCTTGGCACGAAAGTGGCGCACGACAATGAATGTCGATAGGGTAAAGGATGCCCCCCTGGCGCACGAAATGGCGCCTTGCATGGCGCATGAATGAATGTCGACAGGGTAAACGATGCGCCCTTGGCGCACGAAATGGTGCATGACATGGAGTGTCGACAAGGAAAAGGATGTTCCCTTGGCACACGTAAGAGGATGTCGACACACACATGTATGCGCCAAGGCACACCTTCGGGAGGCGTAACATTTTGAGCGCCGACAGAAGCGAGACCACTGCGAGATATTGAGATGTCATAACTTTTGATGGTAGGAGCTCGGATTCATGCAAGGTTGGACTTTTTGGAAAGCTTACGAGGTCCTCTATCCAACTACGACTAGATATTTTTAATTGGGTGAGAAAAAATTCTTAAAAATGCAAAATATAGTTCGCCACTTTTGGGTTCGCTGGGGTTCTCACCTACCATCATTATGAGATGAGTTAAGTGCATTCTGGAGGTGGTTGGGGTAGATTTCGAATTCCTCTCTTCTCCCTCTCTTTTTCCTCCTATAAATTGTAAGGAGGGGCTTCTTTCTAAAGGTTGGACATTCTTGTTTTGCCCCTCCCTTCTTCTCTTTGGCAGGTAAACTTGTGGAGTTCAAACCTCCCATTTGAAACTGTAATGCAACTTTGCCTCTTGGCATTTTGCAGTGTGTTGTATCAATCTTTGGAGCAAATTAATGCATGTCTATGGATGATTCTCAACCCTCTCTGTATTCATTTGCATTCCTCCGATCTTTCACTATGAATCACGGCTATCTGTGCATGATCTTGCATTGCATTTTAATGGTCTTGTTTTATTGGCAAGACAGGTGTTCTTCATTCCTCGGTGCATCACCTTTGTAGTTTAGGTTTTATTTTATGCATTTTCTTACCCTATCTCCTTGGCATGTTAGATTAGGTTTTTAGTAAACCCTCTGCATTTTATACGTGTGCATCTAAACAGAGGAATAGGAGCGCCTTCATCCGGAGAGATTTTCTCGCTTTCGCAATCGATATTTTTATGCACGTGGCATTACCTTCGGTTTCATGGCACTCACTTGCTAGACCTATGTCACACTTGCGTACACCGGACTCGGAGTTCTTCATGTTCCTACCTTCAGATTTCCTTTGTGGAGTAGGTGGACTTCCAAGATGTCATTTCTGTCCTTCCTAAGGGTAGGCACACATTTCATTTTGGGTGGCTCTTCTTCGAGTCTAGAGGAAAAGGATCTCGTCCATCGACATTATTTTGGGAGACCTCATTGAGTCAAGCGAGTTCGAGATCTGTCTATGGCATCTTATACATTCCTCTTATCTCCCTCTTCTTCTTCTTTCTACGAGAGATTGTGTCTTTGTACATGGGTACCCTTTCAGTGCTCGTATATGTTCGGGACTCATACTTGCATCTTTATTAGATTAGAGAGTGTGTTTTTCTCTTGTGGTGGATTTTTTCCCACCGGGTTTTCCTTCACCGCTTTTGGATCTTCGTCTTGTACATGGGTACCTCATCGGGCTTTGTGCCGGGACCCATTTCTCATTTCTAACTTGCCACCTCATCCTAAGTTACGATGAAGGGGGGTGTTGGTGTGTGTTATTTTCCACATAATTAGGTGAGTCATCTCACTTAGGTGAGATTGTAGGTCCATGTTTCATTTAGGGGTCATTATGAGATTCTCTTACGTGTCACGCATTAGTGTGTCGGTGCATCATATGTGTCATTGGTATTTACACTTCTATTCTAGGAATTTAACTCCTCTCTACTCGAGTTGTCATGATTGCAGCACTGGGGTTACTCAGCACCTCCTATATGTACACCCCATTTGATCTATGAGATAGAGGAGAGTTTTATGGCTTAACTAGGTTATGCCCATGTTTCGAATCTTTGTATACACATTTGGTTGATGCTTACCCCTCCCGAGATCTCTTCACACTATCATTCACACGTCCGTTGATGTGCACATCATCCCTCATGATCCTCATTTGCGGGTTTTAAACCCTCTTTCGGTGAGCACGTGGCCCAAAATTTTCCCGTTGAAAATCCTTAGAAAATTTTGAAAGTTTTTGGGGAAAATTTTTGAAATTACCCCGCCGCCCGCAGACAACCATAGGCTACCACGTGGCGAATGGGGTGATGGTGTGTTGGGGAAACCCTGCCAAACTCTATGTTTTGTTTTGGAAAAAAAAATTAAGGGACCCCGGCGGCCCCGCACCCCGCCCTCATCCTAGTGAGACACTTCCACAAAGGCAAGTGCACTCCACGCACACCATTTACCCCTTTCCCTCCCTTAGGAAAAAATTTTCAACCTTCCCCACCACTCCACCCATCCCTCTCTCTCTCCCCACTTTGGCTCATTGAGTCCCACATGTCCCTAGTGGACCCATGGGCGCATGGGTGCTAAATGGTCTTTTTCCTCCCTTTGGTGAATTTTCCTAATGCCATCACCACCCCGCCCTTCCCTCATCCTCTCCTCGCCTTGGCTTAGAGCCTGAGATGTATCCTTGGAGGACCCGCAGAGGCACGAGAAAATTGAGAACTTTGCACACATGCGGGGAAAAATTCCAAATACCACCACGTGACCCGCCAACCTGAAAAAAGGTCTTCTTCCACACTAGACACGTGTCCCCTTGGGGGAAATTTTGACCCCTAAGGTCCGCCGACCCATAACTAGAGTTTTACAAGGAGTTAGGAGGAATTCTTTATATCATTGGAAAGGTGAGAAAATTTTCTATCCAATGGGAATGATTTATGGAATTTTTGAATGAATTAAGCATGAGAAAAATAAATTTGAAACTATGAGCTTGTTAGAGAGTCGGTATGATGTTAATTTACCCCCAAACTTCTAACTCTAAGATTTGGACCTTGTGACCTTTGATAATTGTAATAAAAGAAAAGTATGTTCTAGTAGATTAAAATTGTTCTAGAACCTATTAGTGTCAATTATTTTCTTACAATGGGTTGTGGACACTTCTAATAAAAAAATTATTCCATAATTTTCCTAACTAGTCCTAGGTTGTTTCTTGTCTTCTTGGTCTCAAGTGCGTTTTTTAACAGGCGCCACATATTTAAACATAAATCTTGTCAATGAATGATATTTATCATATATTCTATAGGTAGGTTTGTACATAGATATCCATATGGTATCTACATATTTGAGAATTTTTTTCCCTTTATTATTGAAGATTGAGAAACAGGGATGGAAGCCTGATTAAATTTATTAATCTCAATCAACCAAAAATATAGAGAATGGGCTGCAATATTTATAGATATTGCATAGCCAAATACACACAGAGATTAAGTTGCATAGGTGCAACCAAATTCCAAAATGAACAAGCTTCCAATAACATCCGGGAAGCAACAATTAGATACAAACAAATATATTATTCAAAACAATATAACAAAGATGTATAAAAGACAAATATGGTTTATGAACCATATAAAAATAACCATTGTTATTTAATTAATAAAATTAATTTAGGATAATAATATTTTATCCTAACATTCCCCCTTAATTGTGCATTGTCGAAGAGATGAGGAGAGAAACTCTCTGAACAACTCGAACTTATCACGTGCAAGTGACTTTGTGAAAATATCTACTCGTTGTTCAACAGTTGGACAAAATTGAAGTTGGATGTTGTGCTTCAACACATGTTTGCATATGAAATGAACTTGAACCTCAATGTGCTTTGTTCTCTCGTGAAAACTGGATTGCGAACAAGTTTGAGAACACCTTCATTGTCAACATACATGGTGTTTGGTTTGTCATGTGGTATTCCAAGTCCTTCCAAAGATGCAACGTAGCCAAATCACTTCACAGATAGCTTCTCCTGCAGAACGATACTCGGCTTCTATGGAAGAGCGAGAAATAAAGTGTTGTTTCTTACTTCCCCATGATATTGGTCTAGATCCCATAAAGAATACAAATCCAAGTGGATTTTCTATCATCAATGTTACCTACATGATCTGAATCCAAATATCCAGTCAAGAAGAAGTTTTCATTCTTCTTGTATTCTAGACCAAGATCCACTGATCCTTTGAGATATCTCAAAATGTGCTTTGCTGCTTTCCAATGACAAACTTTGGGTTCCTGCATGAACTTGGATAGATAGCTCACTACAAAGTTGATATTTGGTCTAGTGTAGGTCAGGTAAATGAGACTCCCAATCAGCTACCGATAGAGAGTGGCACTTACCTCAGGAGATGGATCTGAATGAGATAACTGTAATCTGTTCTCCATAGGTGTAGAAATTGGTGTGTAATCCATCATCCTAAAATTCTCGAGTGTAGTCTTGGTATATTTCATCTAAGAAACAAATATGTGATTCTCTTTCTGCCATACTTCTAATCCAAGACAGTAGTGCATTAGCCCAAGATCTGTCATGTCGAATGATCGGTTAAGATCTTTCTTCGTTGCATCAATCATCTTCACTGAACTGCTAGTGATGACTAGATCATCGACATAAACAAAAACAATCACCATCTCCCCCTTACTTTTTGAGGTAGAGATTGGGATCGTATGGATTCTTGACAAATCCATGTTGTATGAGATGCTCATCAATTTTGATGTACCATGCCCGGGTGCCTATTTGAGACCATACAAAGATTTCCCGAGTTTGCATACCTTTTCTTCTTAACCGGTATAACATATCCCTCGGGTTGAGTCATGTAGACTTCTTCTTGTAAATCTCAATTCAGAAGGCACTTTTACGTCCATCCGATGGACTTTCCAACAAACTATGCATCTAGAGCAAAGGTCATCCCGATCATTTTGATCTTAGTGTGGAGAAAAATGTCTCCTCATAGTCAATGCCTTCTTTTTGTGCGTACCCCTTTGCTACAAGTATTGCTTTGTGGTTGTCCACTATCCCATCTGATTTGTACTTAGTTTTGAATATCTATCTGCATCCAATGGGTTTCTTCCTGGTGGAAGATCAACAAGCTGCCAAGTGTTATTTTTCATCACTGATTGATATTCAGAATCCATGGCATATTTCCAAGCTTTTGATCGTAGGGCTTCTGGACTATGAGGGCTCATCTCGATTCAATAACTCTACTCATCAAAGCAAAGTTAACTTCTTCCCTTGCTTTACTGTGAGTCCGTGGTCCAGGGGTGGATGTATCCGGTGGAGCATCTAATCTTGCATCTCGTAATGTACTTGTACACCATTTAGGCATACGTTGAACTATTCCCATGGGTTATGGTTCTATTTGATCAACACCATCATCCCCATCATCACTTTCATCTTCTGAGGGAACATTAGCTTCAATTTTTACAATGGGTGAAAAATCTACATCATGTGAGTCCAGAGGAGGAGTCTCTACTTCCTTCTTCTCGAAAAACTCAACATCTCTGCTTGTGTAGACTTTTCTGGTCTTAGGATCCATCAATCTATACCCAAGAGTCTCTTCACTATACCCAATGAAGATGAGTTTTTGTGACTTCATGTCCAATTTCTTTCTGTTTTGTTTGGGTATGTGCATGCTTGCTTTGCACCCAAATACTCTGAGGTGTGCAATGGATGGTTTCCTTTTTTACCATGCTTCTTGTGGTGTAATTCCATCAAGAGCAGTTGTGGGTGCTCTGTTCAACAAATACATTGTTGTTTTTGCTGCTTCTGCCCAAAATGTCTTTGCAAGTTTGGAATCATCGATCATGCATCACACCATTTCCATGATAGTACGATTTCTTCTCTCGACAACACCATTTTTCTGCGGTGTGTGAGGAGGAGGCATTTGTCGATGAATCCTGTGAGTTTGTAGGTAGTCTCTAAACTCATCACTGGTGAATTCCCCCTCGATCTGAGTGAAGAGTTATGATGTGACGACCAGTTTCTTTCTCAACTACTACTTTGAACTTTTTGAATGTTTCAAAGGCTTCACTTTTCTTGCGAAGATAAAAAATCCACATTTTTCGTGAATAGTCATCAACACAAAGCATGAAGTACTGGAACCCAGAATGACTTGGCTACAGTGGACCGCAAAGATCGGTATGAACCAGGTCAAGTTTACCATGAGCTCGGAATGTACTCCTCTGGAATGAAACTCTGTGTTGTTTTCCTGCTAAGCAGTGAGGACACTTGTCTATATCCTTCTGAAGAGATGGTAGCCCATGTACCATATTACACCGGCGAAGTGTTTTGAGATATTTGAAACTTACATGACCAAATATCCGATGCCACAACTGGGCTGAGGTGGAGTTTTTAGCCACAAGTTCTTGATCATTTTTGTGAATGAAATCAAGTTGGAACATACGTCCCACATTTGAGGCTTTTGTAATTATTTTCGAGCCTCTTGATTTATCTCAAATCAAACATGTTTTCTTGCCGATTGACTATCAAAGTCAATTTTTAGGTTGTGATCTAGGAGTTGACTTACTAAAAGAAGATTCTTTGTCAACCCAGGGACATATAGGACATCTGATAGTCTGCATTTGTGTGAACCAAGGGGTAGAGAGATGTTCCCAATCCCCTAAACTGTATATGAAGAATCATCTCCCAACGAAACATGATTTTTTGATGGCATGTCCTTCATTGAAATAAACCAGTCTCTGTGGCCACTCATGTGTCGAGTGGCTCCCGAATCAACATACCAGACATCACTAGATGACGTGGATGGTTCACTTGATCGAGCAGTGAACAAGAAGTCTTCATTGTCTAACTATTCTTGTTGCTCAGCAATATTACCTTGCTGGTGGGGTCTTCTTTTCCAGTTCCCCTTTTTCTACCCATGATATTTATTTGAATGTCCCTTGTAAGATTGTTGTTGTTGTGGTCCAGAGTTTCTTGATGAACCTTTCTTATAAGTGTTATACCAACAATCTTTTAAGTCATGTCCTCTTTTGCAAATTGGGCATTGCTTCTTCTGTTGATTGTCCCCATGATACTGATTCTAATGTTGGGACTTCTGATAGGATTTAGGTTTTCCTTTACCTTTTCCTTTCCATTTTTGATGTGAATACAGTGCCTGCTCCTCTTCATCATCCTTATTGTGCATTGCTTCCTCTTGTTGCAGCAGGTTTACTAGCTTGTCAAAACTAATTGTCGTATCTGACAAGTTTAGAGTTGTGACAAAAATGTGGTAAGAAGAAGGGAGAGCTCTCAGAATAATGGGAATGAGAGATTCATCTTTGACTTTTCTCCTAGGGCTAGAAGTGAAGCCCTCAACTTTGAAACTCTTCTTAAGAAAGCTTCAATTTTCTCGCTTACTACTTGAACTTCAATGTATGTAACTCGACTCTGCAAATTTAGTATGACATTCTTGTTCTTGGCCTCATATATTGTGCTCAAACTTATCCCACGCTTCTTTTGTTGTTGGGCATCTCTAATGTGGGCTTGCACATCATCGGACACTCAAAACAAGATGATGAGTTTTGCTTTCGATCTGCTTCTATCAAACTATGCGTTGTGTTGTATCGCTTGTTGATCTGGTTAGAGTACCACCACAACAGCCGATTTCTTCAAACTCAAGTCATGTCTTTATTTTTGTCTTCCATGCAGCATAGTTTCTTCCTCTGAGCAATTATGTGAATCCGGAAGAAAAAATTTGGGGGCATTGGTGCCCATTTTGTAGAGATCACTGACAGGGTTTGGCTCTTATCACTCCAGGTATTAGGTCTCCCAATCTATATACCGTCAGTCCAATATACCGAACCTTTCTATATACACGCCCTTCCGATATACCCATTGGTACGTGGAAGAAGCTCACCCTTTCTATATACCCGGTGGTACGTGAAAGAGGCGTTAACGTACGTGAAAGAATTCAATACGTGGTACCAAGACAATAGATGGGGTCTGTGTGATTATTGACACCGGCTCAAAGAAATATCCTCATACGCATGCGTAACTTCACTATATACTCGGATAATTTCTCAGTCTAGATTTATGTCGTGCAATCATTCACAGACGGATGGGATGGTTCATAGTGTGTGCACTGTGACCTTATTACTCCCCATCGATTTATAGGGATGATGCCCAGATGACATTATTGTAGCTATATTAGGCGTTAAGTGCAGTAGTAGTCGCGATGACTTTACCTGTAAGCACTTCCTAGAGGCACCGTATATACCGAATGCTGCGAATGAGATCTAGGATCTTGTGAGTGTTACAGAACCAATTTTATTATTGTTTTTTATTACAATTCTGCCAGTTTTTGAGTAGTTACAAAGTTTTCAGTTGACTATGGCAACCTACAAATTAGTACAATACAATATAGTAATACAATTTACATTCAAAAAACTATACAATTTGAATGGCAGGCAAAAAAATTCAGTTTCGCGGGTCCTGGTGGCCTCCTGAGCCCAATACGACCCAAAATGCTAAAAATTGCAAAAAAGAAGCTGAAGATGCAATTTTTAGATGGGTCTCCCTTTGCAAAAAATGTCCGAAATGAAAAAACAGACCAAATGGGAGAAATTTTTTTACCCTAACTTAGGGATTCCTCCGCTAAATTTAGTTAGTTATAACTAAATTCAAAAAATCTGCTAAATTTAGCAGTTCTGCCAAAAATCTGCCAAATTTCAAAAAATGAGTTTTTGAGTGTTGGGGCAGGATTCGACCCCCACACCTCTCACTCCCAAGGTGCATTCACTAACCAACTTGGCCTCTTAGGGCGCTTGTGATATGAAATGAAGTATATTGTATTTAATATATTCAAAACATGACTAACCTTGTTTGCATGGTGACTTGGTTGAGTAGATGCCATGTGGTGCTTGTGTGGAGCTCGATGGGCATTTTTTTATTAGGTTTTCCACTTACAAATGAGATCGAACCTTTATTTCTCCTTGCTTTAGCTGTTTTCCTTTGGCCGTCGCCTTATATATTATTTTGTTTGCCTTTGATCTTTGATCACTGTGTTTTTTTTGTTTGGCTGCCTTTTCCTTTGACGTGTAGGTCACTCTCCTCTTCTTTGAGCTGCTAATACCAAATACATCATGCGCCTCCTACGCCGTGAAATTTCTATTTCCGTTGCTGATTGGTAGTCAGAGTTCAATCTTTTAAGATGACTCTCTCACCCCTATACAAGGGGGAATCAAACCTGGGTGTTTTACCCATCCTCACGTCCTGGCCTTCATTGGCCAATAACTCACGCGCCTTCGTTGGTCGATGATGAACCCGCTTGTTTTTTTTTTTTGTGTGTGTAGGCCGCTCCTTCGTGTGTGTGGAGGCTTTAAGCAGTGCGTGGAGGCTTTAGTGTAGGTCTGCTTTGGCGTATATCACTTAGCTTTTGGAACAACACTACTTTGGAGTATAATGCCGCTCAAGCTAATGTCCAGAAAAATGTTTCCAATTTGGTCTATGTGAACATGCATTCAATACTCGAAACTTGCATGCATGTGTACTGATCAGAGTTCCAAATCCAGTGGTCTGAGGAGGTTGTTCACTTACTACAGGTGCACATACACACAGACCTCCAAATCCAGTGGTCTGCTAAAATGTAGCAGAGACTAAATAGCCTCTCTAAATTAGAGACAAAACCCCTAATGGGGAAATTAATTCTTTATACCTGCAACAAATTTTGCCTGGTGCTGAGTGCACCAGTGCAAAAAAAATTTACGTTCCAAACACCTGGAACTGAACAAGAGGTTGTGGGTTTGTAGGGGGTTCTGGGAAGCTGCAGGAGGCAACACTGGCTCTCCTTCTGTTGTAGATTTCTTCTCCACGAATTCTCCTTCTTCTGCAACCTTCTCCAACCTTGCCAGGAGCTTCAATTCACTTTGGTACCAAATGAAGATTGAGAAACAGGGATGGAAGCCTGATTAACTTTATTAATCTCAATCAACCAAAAATACAGAGAATGGGCTGCAATATTTATAGATATTGCATAGCTAAATACACACGGGAGATTAAGTTGCACAGGTGCAACCAAATTCCAAAATGAACAAGCTTCCAATAACATCCGGGAAGCAACAATTAGATACAAACAAATATATTGTTCAAAACAATATAACAACATGTATAAAAGACAAATATGGTTTATGAACCATATAACAAAATAACCATTATTATTTAATTAATAAAATTAATTAAATAATTAAACTATGCATAATTAATATTAGGATAATAATATTTTATCCTAACAATTATTCCAATAGTAAATTTTTGAAATTTTGAAAATCTCTTAGATCGCAAGAGAATAATAGGCATGGAGATCACGTATCAATTCCTCCACTTTAGATACATTTTCTAACGTGCTCACAATTTTGTAGGCGAGATTCATTCGTGAGCCATGTAGTGGACAACAACCATATATGGAGAAATATTTGTCTAAAGTTTAACACACAGCACGCTTTCTAGCTCCCCTGCATTACAACCGCACCATTGATTCTCGACACAAACTAATTTTGTTGAAATGGCAAAGTCATCTATTCCAGCGATATCCTTCAGATTTGATACCACCAATTTATAAATATTTTCAGAATTGTAATTCTTTTTCATTTCATGAATTTCTAAGAGGTGTTGAGTCCTCATTTCATTAGTAAATGTGTAAGCATGAATACATATACATGAAGTATTATCGATCATGCAAAGAACCTCATCTAGAAAAAGGGAAATATACTTTGCCTTTTGAACACACAGTTTCAGATCCTCCTTCTCTACCAAAGATAGACATTTTGTAATCTTCCAGCCACTAGTATCTAACCAATGAGATTAAGGAACATTCTTTAAACCAATAACTTGGTACAACATTCTATTTTCTCTAAAATTTAACTTCGCTCTTCCCTTTTTATGAAATACAATTGCAAATTGAATACTCTTTGCTTGGATTTATACCTCCATAGCTTTTCTCAATTTTGCTATTATGGTCCCATCTTTTCATTTACATATTTGATACATTTTTTTCATTTTCATACTCTTCTGTATTTTGACATGTAGAAAATATTTAACATCTTTCCACTTATGTGTTTTGACTATGCTGCCATCCTTGAGCTTTTGGGAAATGTATATTTTCCCACAGTGTTTTTCAATTGTGTCTAGTTTGAGCTACATCGTGTGATCCTTCCCATGTTTCCAACCACATATTTTGCATTGACATTGTGTTGGAACATCATTACAATTTTTAGTGTGCACAGTTTAATAAAAGGATATTTTGTAGCCCATTCGAACTGGAATTTCCTTCCAATTGTCCAGTTTGCCATCTTTCTTCTAACATATTTTCTTTTTTCCTTGGGATTCAACTTTTGCATCTAGGTTGTCAGCAGAAATATTTTGAATCTCATGTCTCCTCTTTCGGAAGTAGAAGCTTCCTCTCTTTGGTGTATCCTGGGAGTTCGATGAATTTTCTTGTACTTCTATTTCATCAAGGGATGGAATGTTTTCCTCAACATATATTAGATCATCAATATCTATAAATTGATTATTCTGTGAAGGAATTTCTGAAAAGTCTACAAATAATTTTATAAAATTGTTACTTATATAGTATTAATCTTATCTATAGTTAAATTTTTATAGAGTACAAATGTCAAAGAGTTCCAAGAACAATATCATAAACATAATTATTAAATTCTATAAGATAAAATAACCAGTAAATAACACTTGCCACATACTGATATTTTCAGCCAAAGCAAAAACTAACTTCATTTTTGTGATTTTCCAAAATAACCAAGCAAAGTATTAGCACCCTTTTTTGAACTTGTTGAATTTGTAATCTTCTTTCCCTGATTTCTAGTATCCATGACTACTTACTACTTAGGGCCTTATGAGTGGCTCTTATGTTCCAAGGCTCTGAGAATGGATGGTAAAGGGTTGGATGGCTAAGGGTTAGACGGCTATAGGTTGGATGGTTTAGAGGTTGGATGGCTAGGGGTTGGACGGCTAGGGGTTGGACACTCAGGTTGGACATAATAGAGTTGGATGTTTCAGATTGTAGAGTATGTCAGATCAAGGCTAGATGGCTCAGAGTTAGACACCTTATGGTTGGACGACTCAGATTTCAGACTTCAGTGTTGGTAGCTGAGGATTTTCTTATGTTTACTTCAATGAATATGCACATGATATGATTTGAAATGGTGGAAAATTACATTCATAACCTCTTATATATGTGTAAAATATAGGTGAAAGGAATAGTATAAGGGACATGTCAGCTAATTTTTTTGGTGAATAAGTCAGCTCTAAACAACATAATATTTGCCATTTTGAATTTCCATAATCCTCGATTTTCACGAGTTTATGAAAATTTGCCACTAAAATTTTCCCGGATTCTTTGTTAGGAAATCCATTTGAACTCGAAAACAATTCATTTAGGGATGAAATACATTTCTACATAGCCCAAATTGAATGTAAGACATTGTAGGTGGCTAAAATTTCTATCCCAATAAGAAATTGATATTAGTTACATCAAGGGAAAATAAAATGGAGTGTTTGATGTACTGAGTTGTAGGAAGCATATTTCCATAATTGTGACCCTCAAAACTAATTTAAGGAATAAGTTAAGAAACAAATTCAAATTTATTCTTACTATCAACAAGTGAAAATTATGTTAGAAATAAAAATTAATGAGAGAAGGTACAGAGTTTTCTAGGTTTGACAATGAAGTAAATGTTGTCCATTTTTACCCCTAGGTAAAAATGGAAAATTGGAAGAGATTTTGGACTTGGGAAATTGATGAAGATTCGTGAAGGAATCCAAGATATTTCACCTGAAAATTAAGTTTTGGGAGAAAATCAAGTGTTTTTGGAGGTTAGGAATCATTCAGACATTTTTTCCTCTTCTAGGTTTTGAAGGATTTAGAGTTTTCCAGAGAGGTGATAAAATAGGTTCCAAAGTGGGCCCACTTTCATGTAAAAATTATCAAAATGGCCAAAATGGGAGAAATTAATTTTTAAAGCCCTACTATATTTACATGCCCCCATGGTTCTAAAAAATCTATGAGAAAAATAACAAAGAAAGGAAAAAAATTGAAAAGGAGGGTAAAATGAAAAGGGAGCATTAAGGATCTAGCTCGACCGAGGGGTTCATGAAGTTGAATTGGAAATCCATGGGGATTTAGAGTAGATGATGTGGCTAGGAGATTAGTGGAACCATAGAAGGATGTGAAGGCCACCTCGGTGAGGTACTCGTGGAGTGCGAAGGGGAAATAACTTAGAATCAACCCACAACAAGCTCTCGAGGGTTCTTGTCGGGGTGGCACAGGTTTGAATGGAAGAAAAGAATATGTTGAACCCATAATGGGAAGTAGCTTGAAGTTAGGAAAGGTCATGGCATTGCATGGAAATATTAGTGATCTTGGTATTGAGATTAGAGAGGTGTGGAATAAGTGAATCATCCGGGTGGTGGTGGTGAGTTGGTGTTAGTAAAATTTGAAGATCGAGAATCTAAGGAGCTCGTGGATTGGCTTGGTTTGGACTTCAACAATTTAGATCTGTAGATTTCGAAACCAACTCGATGTAGTAGTATAAAATGAGGGATAAATTCTAACCTCCAAATCATGAAACTTAAAGGTTATCGGTCATGTCGAGTCAATGGCTCGATCTCATCAAACATTGGGCGGGTCACATTTTTGAGTTGGATTGATCGACATCAAAAGTGGATTTAGGAGAGTTGGTATTCGGGAGACATAATTCCCAAAGTATGAAGTCCGACATCATACTTTCAGACTTTCGGGATTTGGAGGTGTCAATGCGGTGAGGAGCTCGATGTGTTCGGGAGGGCCGATCCCAAAGTTTGAAGGTATCAACTCAAGGTCAATGAAAATCCTAGGTGTGTTAAAAGGAGATCCCGAGCCATCCACCAAGGTAACATCTGATTTTTTTCAAGTTAGCAGGGCATTGTGGTAGGGATCAATGCGGTGAGGTGAATTGGGGCCCGCAGTGATGGTGTCGGGGGTGAATATCAACGTGGAAGTGCATTAAAGGGGAGGTGGAAAATGTGAAGTTCCCAAAAAGTACCAAAATAGAAGTTGGTAAAAGCGAGAATCTCACCAAGGTATGTGGGCAAGTCATTTGGGGAGCCAACTCATCAAGTTAGCAGGTAAGATTCCAATAAGAACACCACCTAGCCCCCTCAAATGAAAATTTTTACCCCGTGTATCCCACCAAATAGTAAAATTTTCTTTCTAGGGATTTTTTTAAATATTAAATATTATTTCTAATATTAAAAGGAAATAATATTAAATAAGGCATGGTAAGGGCTTTCTTTCGACAAGCCATGAATTAATGAGGTATGGGAAAAGGCATGGCCTCCATAATCTACTCAAATCTTTCCTAGAATTTAGGAATTTGTTCCTCCTCTCTCTATCATTTAGGATTATATAAAATGTAAAGGGGTGCATTATTTTAAAGGGTTAGACATTTTTTCATGTTACTCCCTCTTCTTATCAGCTAGGTTGTTGTGAATTTGGGGCTTCAATCCTTCCTTCGAGCTATGTAATGAGGAATTCTTTCCTCTTCCTACTATAATGATGTACTGGTGAATGTTATTGGAGAAATAAAAATGATGTTTTTGATTAATTGCCTATCCTTGTATTTGTTTACAGTGCTTTCTCTTGCCTCTCTTCATGCTTATAGGTATAATGTGCATCTTGTTGTTCTCATCACATACTTGGAATTGTTATGCTTGATTGGAATGGTGTATTGTGTGCAATATGGTTTGTGATACTTTTCTATCCTCTCCATGTTCATCTTTCTCCATTTTCAGGTGAGAATTGTCTAACAACCCCTTCTCTTGGTGATCTCACCGCTTCTAGTGTAGGATTTAGTTTCATTTATATAATATTTCCCTCCATGTCTCCTTGGAATTATTTGGATAGGCTTAGTTAGGTGTTTTCTACATTTTGGAGAAGTGTAGTGCTTAATTCAGAAGGGGAAGCCAACCTTCTCTCGAAGGTCCATATCAAGTTCACAAGTCCCACAACTTGAGAATGGTACCTGTTATCCAAATGTGCCCCCGCTCATTTTGTGGCTAACTCCCTTTCATTCTTTCCTTCTATTGTGCCTCACCATAAATTTTTACTTTTAGGCACTCAAAACCTTCTCGAAATGACACCATTGATAGAGCTCTTTCTCACTTTCTCTAGAAAGGTAAAGATTTCCTCCTAATTCCACGTATTTTTCAATTTATGGCTCGACAGAGTTTTTGTGGGAAATTTTCCCTTGCAAGGTCCACACCAATTAGAACTCGCCACGTGTCCAGTGTCAAAAATATCAAAGCGATCCGATTTTGGCCTGTTTTTGCCCTAAAACTTCAAATCGCCATAACTTTCAATCTAGAGCTTGGATTTTTGTGTTCTTTATATCAATGGAAAGCAGGTGAAATGTTCTACAAGATTCCATTGTCAATTTTGAATTTTGGTTTAGTTTAGAGGGAGAAAATCAAAAAAACACTTCTGTACGCGCACCATGGACAAGGTAGACATTTCAACAACTAATTTTAATGTAAAATGGGACGCATTCTTCTCTAAAGCATGGTATAAAATGTCGGGCATGGGTTTGTAAGGACCTCCATGATGTTTTTGATGCATTTTGGTCAATGGGGAATGGCTCCCATGTTTTTTCACATTTTCTCTCTCCGGGCTCAACCCATGCACTGTAAAAGCTGGATTTGGCTCATTTTTCAAAGGGGGAACACTTTTTTGCACAACAAACTTCTGTTTTCACTTTCAACAAGTGATTTTGGAAAGTATCGACCTTCCAGGATTGTAACAGGTTTTTCTACCTCTTCGGTGTTGGAATACAAGGATTTTGATGTTGAAAATCACAATACAGCTGCTCTGTAAATGCTTTCAGTCCTTTTCAGTATGTGTTGTTTGCTTCATTTCAAACCCTTGTTTACAGCTTATCAACCCGTGCATGATGTTTTATGTTGTAATTTCTGATTTTTGTAAATTTTCATGAGCAAGAAGTACTCACCACTCCTTTGGTGTATCACCCTTATCGCTTAGTTTTAATTTTTGCATTTCTTATCCCCTGTCTCTTGCAAATTAACATAAAATTAGGATCTAAACCTCTCTCTGCAGCTGTGCAAATAATAGATCTGATCGTAGGAGTTTGAGGAAATAGCCTCTAATCTAGAGATTCCTCTCTCATTTTACAAGTCCCACACTTGGAGAGAGGTTTCAATGTTGTGCAATCACACCGGATGCCTAAAACATCAACTTAGAAACCTGATTTGCATCCGTGGGGTGCCGCTGATTTGCAAACAATAGTTTTGGTATTCTGGTGGGACCTTAGAGGTCTTCCACTTCATCTTTTGTAGGTTGGTGTGTTCCCGTGAAGATTTTAGCCTTTGGAGGCACTTGCAAACACATCTGGTGACTCCATCTGATCAACAACCCATTTCTCAAGTCAGCAGACTGCTTTTCATCCATTTCCATCTATTATTCTTTCCATCTCTTTCATTCTTTTCCATTCCATGAAGTTGTGCAATCATGACTTCATTTCCATCATGGAACTCACATTTACAACAGCAAAAATGTTTCCCACCTCCAACATGTTTTTTAAATCCTCCAAATCAGCATTTTGAACAAATTCAAAATCAGCATACATACCCATATGAGCAACAATGCCAAAATCAGTTTGGCTATGGAGCTTTCCAAGAGCAAGGGTGTGCATACAATGAAGACAATCAGATGCAAGATGCTGGTCTGTTGGAGAAAATCCAAAAGATGGAGGTAAACATGGTGCAATCCAGGGCTCAAGCACAAATGAAAGCATTTGGAATCGGTTGTGGAGCACCCTGTCCATGGGTGGGACCTTTCCCAAGGCATTACAGCCCTCAAGAGAAGCTTGACTTCATGATTGCAACGCTGCCATTGCTTGCAAAGTGGATTAAAGGAATAGAGGTGTATGAGAGGAGTATTCAGCAACCTTTTCAATGGGTAAGCACACCATCTCATGCCTTTTCTTTTCCTCTTTCCCAATCTGTTTTATCTCAACAATGTCAAGTTTTAAACTCTCCATCTGCTGTCCCAAGTGTTGAATCCATTTCTCCACCCCCTAGTCTTCCACCTCATCTCAATTATTTTGTCCTTTTCCCTTCCAAACAGTCATCCCCTCCACAAGAGCTAAATGAGACACCCTCTCCTCCAAAGAAACAAGTTGTTTTACCTCCTCCACCACCACAAAAATTGCAAAAATCAGTCATGAAGGACAACAAAAAGAGAAGCCAAACAAGGATGAAGAAATTCAAATTTTGAAGAGTTGGGCTCTTAAATTTGGGATGAAGAAGATCCCTTTATTGATGAAACCTTCAAGAGGTTGGAGTTATAGAACAAATGGTGGTCGACTGATTTTGTCATGCAGAAGAAGAGCAAAAAGGAGTTGTAGATTAGCAATCAATTTGTTCGTAATATAGTGTCCATGTTGGCACCCTATTTGAAGGAAATGCTGATCCAATTCAAATTGTAAAAATCAGTCATGAGGGATAGCAAGAGGAAGGAGAAGATGCTCCAAATCAAAAATAAGAGGAGAACATTCCAGCCGTGGGGGAGAAAAGTGCAGATCCAAAGGCTTTGAGCACAAAGCAGTTATAGAAGAACCTTCGCTTCTTCTCTCTACTTCATCTCTCTCAAGTTCTAGTAATGAAGAAGAGTTTGATCCCTCAAACTCAATGTTGGAGGATGAAAGAAACCATGGTGATCAAGTTGCAGATCAAGAGAATGCCATGGGAGAGGTTGAACATTTGCAGATGACAACAATGAGGCAGCTTTACTGTCTAATTTGGAGGACTGTTTTGATGAAGAAGAACCGGTTGAGTTTCCACCATTCTCTCTTTCATCATCCATCTTCCAAACACAAGAGCCTGCTGTCATGGAGGAGAGTATTCATTTGCAGCAGCCTGCATCTTATAGAAGCCCTTTGGAACCAAGATTGGAAGATTTTAATCTTTCATGTCCTTCTTTGGAGGAAGAGAAAGGGCAAAAGGGTTCTACCATTGCTTCCACACCATCCATTCAAGGTCTATAAGAGAACTCCATTCTTGGAGTTGAAAATCAGAATTATGGGCATACTCAATGGATCAGACCTTGCCCAATCAGGTATTTGGCTTCATTGGAGCCAAAGGAGAAGCCACAACCAGTCATGCTTGCTTCTAAGCATGAGGATGAGCTGCAAAGTTCCAAGGATCAGCTGTCATACCTCTCCAATCCAAATGCAGAGAAACTAAAAGAGGTATTGGATTTGTTTTTAGTTGACACCTTGCTAATTTGGGTAGAAGACTAGCTTCTTATTGATTTTCCACTCATCCAATCAGCCATACTCAGCTCTAAATCATTTGCATGGCTGCCAATTTTGAAGAAAGGAAGCTATTTTGCACAACCAGTTGTAGGGTTCATTTAGCTCACCTTTGCTTCCAGTTAGAGTAGAGTAGGTAGGTTTTCTTTTAGTAGAAGAAGTGCTTGTGCACACTCGCATGTTCCATTTCGAGCATGTATAATTTTCAGTTTGTACATAGTTTTGGTGCTGCTTTTTTCGCTCTTGTACAAATCATTTTGATGGCATTTTGGTGGGAAAACTCCATGTCCAAAGTGGGATTCAAGTGGTTCGTGAGGGAAGTTTTCAAAGTTCGATCAGTTTTTTTAGGCACTACTCATGACTCCATGCCCAATGGATTGCTTCAGGATACTTATCATTCATCCAAAGAGGCGAGATGACCCTCCGAGTCACCAAAATTGTTATCCAAATGTGCCCCCGCTCATTTTGTGGCTAACTCCCTTTCATTCTTTCCTTCTATTGTGCCTCGCCATAAATTTTTACTTTTAGGCACTCAAAACCTTCTCGAAATGACACCATTGATAGAGCTCTTTCTCACTTTCTAGAAAGGTAAAGATTTCCTCCTAACTCCATGTATTTTTCAAGTTATGGCTCGACGGAGTTTTTGTGGGAAATTTTCCTCGCAAGGTCCGCACCAATCGAACTCGCCACGTGTCCAGTCAAAATATCAAAGCGATCCGATTTTGGCCTCGCTTTTTGCCCTAAAACTTCAAATCGCCATAACTTTCGATCCAGAGCTCAGATTTTCATGTTATTTATATCAATGGAAAGTTGGTGAAATGCTCTATAAGATTCCATGGTCAATTTTGAATTTTGGTTCAGTTTGGAGGGAGAAAATAAAAACACTTCTGGTACGCACCCATGGACAGAACTGACGTTTCAACAACCAATTTTAATGCAAAATGGGTCGCATTCTTCTCCAGCATGGTCAAAAATGTCAGGGCATGGGTTTGTAAGGACCTCCATGCTGTTTTTAATGCATTTTGGTCAATGGGGAATGGCTCCCACATTTTTTCACATTTTCTCTCTCCTGGGCTCGACCCATGCACTGTAAAAGCCGATTTGGCTCATTTTTCAAAGGGGGAACACTTTTTTTACACAGCAAGCTTCTGTTTTCACTTTCAACAAGTGATTTTGGCAAGTATCAGACCTTCCAGGGATTGTAACAGGTTTTTCTACCTCTTTGGTGTTGGAATACAAGGATTTTGATGTTGAAAATCACAATGCAGGCTCTGTGAATGCTTTCACCCTTTTGATGTGTTGTTTGCTTCATTTCAAACCCTTGTTTACAGCTTATCAACCTGTGCATGATGTTTTATGTTGTAATTTCTGATTTGTGTCAATTTGCATGAGCAAGAAGTGCTCACCACTCCTTTGGTGTATCACCCTTATCAGTTTAGTTTTAATTTTTGCATTTCTTATCCCTGTCTCCTTGCAAATTAAGATAAAATTAGGATCTGAACCTCTGCAGTTGTGCAAATAATAGATCTGATCAGAGGAGTTTGAGGAACCAGCCTCTAATCTAGAGATTCCTCTCTCATTTTACAAGTCCCACACTTGGAGAGAGGTTTCAATGTTGTGCAATCACACTGGATGCCTGAAACATCAACTTAGAAACCTGATTTGCATCCAGGGGTGCTGCTGATTTGCAACAACAATTTTGGCACACCCGGTGGGACCTTAGAGGTCTTCCACTTCATCTTTTGTAGGTTGGTGTGTTCCTGTGAAGATTTCAGCCTTTGGAGGCACTTGCAAACACATCTGCGACTCCATCTGATCAACAACCCATTTCTAAAGTTGCAGACCTGTTTTTCATCCATTTCCATCCATTATTCTTTCCATCTCTTTCATTCTTTTCCATTCCATGAAGTTGTGCAATCATGACTTCATTTCCATCATGGAACTCACATTTACAACAGCAGCAATGTTTCCCACCTCCAACATGTTTTTTAAATCCTCCAAATCAGCATTTTGAACAAATTCAAAATCAGCATACATACCCATATGAGCAGCAATGCCAAAATCAGTTTGGCTATGGAGCTTTCCAAGAGCAAGGGTGTGCATACAATGAAGACAATCAGATGCAAGATGCTGGTCTGTTGGAGAAAATCCAAAAGATGGAGGTAAACATGGTGCAATCCAGGGCTCAAGCACAAATGAAAGCATTTGGAATCGGTTATGGAGCACCCTGTCCATGGGTGGGACCTTTCCCAAGGCATTACAACCCTCAAGAGAAGCTTGACTTCATGATTGCAACGCTGCCATTGCTTGCAAAGTGGATTGAAGGAATAGAGGTGTATGAGAGGAGTATTCAACAACCTTGTCAACGGGTAAGCACACCATCTCATGCCTTTTCTTTTCCTCTTTCCCAATCTGTTTTATCTCAGCAGTGTCAAGTTTTAAACTCTCCATCTGTTGTCCCAAGTGTTGAATCCATTTCTCCACCCCTAGTCTTCCACCTCATCTCAATTCTTCTGTCCTTTTCCCTTCCAAACAGTCATCCCCTCCACAAGAGCTAAATGAAACACCCTCTCCTCCAAAGAAACAAGAGGTTTTACCTCCTCCACCACCACAAAAAATTGCAAAAATCAGTCATGAAGGACAACAAAAAGAGAAGCCAAACAAGGATGAAGAAATTCAAATTTTGAAGAGTTGGGCTCTTAAATTTGGGATGAAGAAGATCCCTTTGCTGATGAAACCTTCAAAAGAGGTTGGAGTTACAGAACAAATGGTGGTCAAGACTGATTTTGTTGCAGCAGAAGAAGAGCAAAAAGGAGTTGCAGATCAGCAATCAATTTGTTCATAATATAGTGTCCATGTTGGCACCCTATTTGAAGGAAATGCTGATCCAATTCAAATTGCAAAAATCAGTCATGAGGGACAGCAAGAGGAAGGAGAAGCTGCTCCAAATCCAAAAGAAGAGGAGCACATTCCAGCTGTGGGGAAAAAGTGCAGATCCAAAGGCTTTGAGCACAAAGCAGTTATAGAAGAACCTTCGCTTCTTCTCTCTACTTCATCTCTCTCAAGTTCTAGTACTGAAGAAGAGTTTGATCCCTCAAACTCAATGCTGGAGGATGAAAGAAACCATGGTGATCAAGTTGCAGATCAAGAGAACGCCATGGGAGAGGTTGAACATTTGCAGTAGGACAACAATGAGGCAGTTTACCTGTCTGATTTGGAGGACTGTTTTGATGAAGAAGAACCGGTTGAGTTTCCACCATTCTCTCTTTCATCATCCATCTTCCAAACACAAGAGCCTCGCTGTCATGGAGGAGAGTATTCATTTGCAGCAGCAGCCTCGCATCTTATAGTAAGCTCTTTGGAACCAAGATTGGAAGATTTTAATCTTTCATGTCCTTCATCGAGGAAGAGAAAGGGCGTAAGGGTTCTACCATTGCTTCCACACCATCCATTCAAGGTCTACAAGAGAACTCCATTCTTGGAGTTGAAAATCAGAATTATGGGCATACTCAATGGATCGACCTTGCCCAATCGTATTTGGCTTCATTGAGCCAAAGGAGAAGCCACAACCAACCATGCTTTGCTTCTAAGCATGAGGATGAGCTGCAAAGTTCCAAGGATCAGTCATGTCATACCTCTCCAATCCAAATGCAGAGCAACTAAAAGAGGTATTGGATTTGTTTTTAGTTTACACCTTGCTAATTTGGGTAGAAGACCAGCTTCTTATTGATTTTCCACTCATCCAATCAGCCATACTCAGCTCCAAATCATTTACATGGCTGCCAATTTTGAAGAAAGGAAGCTATTTTGCACAACCAGTTAGTAGGTTCATTTAGCTCACCTTTGCTTCCAGTTAGAGTAGAGTAGGTAGGTTTGCTTTCAGTAGAAGAAGTGCTTGTGCACACTCTGCATGTTCCATTTGAGCATGTATGATTTTCATTTGTACATAGTTTTGGTGCTGCTGGTTTCGCTCTTGCACAGTTCGTTTTGATGGCATTTTGGTGGGAACAACTCCATGTCCAGTGGGATTCAAGCGGTTCAGAGGGAAGTTTTCAAAGTTTAGATCAGTTTTCAGGCTACTACTCATGACTCCATGCCCAATGGATTGCTTCAGGCTACTGATCATTCATCCAGCAGGCAGATGACCCCTCTGAGTCACCAAAATTGTTATCCAAATGTGCCCCCTGCTCATTTTGTGGCTAACTCCCTTTCATTCTTTCCTTCTATTGTGCCTCAGTCATAAATTTTTACTTTTTAGGCACTCAAAACCTTCTAGAAATGACACCATTGATAGAGCTCTTTCTCACTTTCTAGAAAGGTAAAGATTTCCTCCTAACTCCACGTATTTTTCAAGTTATGGCTCGACGGAGTTTTTGTGTGAAATTTTCCTCGTAAGGTCCACCAATCGAACTCGCCACGTGTCCAAAGTCAAAATATCAAAGCGATCCGATTTTGGCCTATTTTTTTTCCCTAAAACTTCAAATCGCCATAACTTTCGATCCAGAGCTCGATTTTCACGTTCTTTATATCAATGGAAAGATGGTGAAATGCTCTATAAGATTCCATGGTCAATTTTGAATTTTGGTTTAGTTTGAGGGAGAAAATCAAAAAATGCTTCTGGTACGCGCCCATGGACAGAATTGACGTTTCAACAACCAATTTTAATGCAAAATGGGTCGCATTCTTCTCCAGCATGGTCAAAAATGTCAGGGCATGGGTTTGTAAGGACCTCCATGCTGTTTTTAATGCATTTTGGTCAATGGGGAATGGCTCCCACATTTTTTCACATTTTCTCTCTCCTGGCTCGACCCATGCATTATAAAAGCCAGATTTGGCTCATTTTTCAAAGGGGGAACACTTTTTTGCACAACAAGCTTCTGTTTTCACTTTCAACAAGTGATTTTGGCAAGTATCAGACCTTCCAGGGATTGTAACAGGTTTTTCTACCTCTTTGGTGTTGGAATACAAGGATTTTGATGTTGAAAATCACAATGCAGTGCTCAGAATGCTTTCACCTTTTATGTGTTGTTTTCTTCATTTCAAACCCTTGTTTATAGCTTATCAACCTGTGCATGATGTTTTATGTTGCAATTTCTGATTTGTGTCAATTTGCATGAGCAAGAAGTGCTCACCACTCCTTTGGTGTATCACCCTTATCAGTTTAGTTTTAATTTTTACATTTCTTATCCCTGTCTCCTTGAAAATTAAGATAAAATTAGGATTTGAACCTCTTAGCTTGTGAAAATAATAGATCTGATCGAGGATTTTGAGGAACCAGCCTCTAATCTAGAGATTCCTCTCTCATTTTATAAGTCCCACACTTGGAGAGGTTTCAATGTTGTGCAATCACACATTCCCAAACATCAACTTAGAAACCTAATTTGCATCCAAGGGTGCTACTGATTTGCAACAATAGTACCCATCTTAACCGATCACACTAAATGCTTCGATTACAAAATCTAACAATTCAGGGGGTGTTGTGATTCAGTGATAACATTAATTTAACAATTTAACAACAAATTATGTACTTTTGGTGATATAGAGCTTACTTAATTTTTATATACTCAATCAATTATTAGTTTGAACATTCCTCAACTCTCCTACATTGTTATTCAAAAATCTCATTTCTTGATCTTGTACACCCACATACAATTTTAGCCTAAGAAATAAACATGTCTAACTCCCAATGTTCAAATAGTGTATCACACTAATCTTGATAGTACAACTAAAATAGTGTGTATTCACTCAACAAATGTAAACAAAGCACAAGACTTCTCTCTTACCTTATTTTGGTTAATTTTTCCCTCATTCCCTCCAATGACTAAGATTTGTGTCTTTTATCATGTATAACTTGTCCATACTACTCGATTACTTTGCAGGAGATCCTTCCTAAGGTTCTTTCACACTTCCATTCAACTCCTACATATGTCAAGGATTTCTTTTACTCTGTTCTCATTCATACCTCTATTTTGATCATCAAATTAGGCCTCAAAATGGGTTTCTAATGTCTACGATGTATTATGTCACAAGATAGAAATTGAGGGGCTTAACTCTAAAATAGGTCTTAGCCCTTATTTCATCTTTACCATAAAGCTCCCAATGAGAATCAAGGTATCCTTTTGACTAACTTGCTATTTTTGTTCTCCTAAGTACTCACCGTGTTGGAATGGTCTCATCTTGACCCTCACTATTACTCATAACAAAGGAGTCTCCTAATCCTTCATCCCCTTCCTATGTATTATTTAGGATTACCTTAATGTGAGGTTGTTTCCCTCAAAATTTCTCCAACCCTACCTCTCTCACTATGCACTTCAACCTTCCAAGACTCAGTATTACTCCTACAACTGTTCATTTTCATGTGTTATCCCAAAATTCAAATTTATTGCATTTTCCACTCACCGTAACCTAAGAATATATGGAGGTGATATAATTATTTCTGAATCTTATCTCCTAACGCTTCCATTAACACATCAAATTGTTAATTTCCACAAAACCCTTTGATCAGTATCTTTGATTATGCACATCAGATCTGGAACATATCAAGAATAACTCGAGAAATAAGGTTTCTTTTACTCTAACTCCTTCTCCAACATCTAGAATACAACTTCACATATTTTATACAAATTTCCGTGACATTTTGTTGGTTATTTTTCAAGGAAACATGAATTTTGTGTAGTAAACCTTCGATCAAGGGATTCTTCCATTGTGTAGCCCAAGAGGGAAAAATTGATGTTTGCTTTACTAATTGGTCACCTTAAACTCTCCTGCAAGCTTCATAAAAACTATATCAACCTTGATAACCTACCAAAATGTCATTTATCTCACGAAAAACCTTTATATACTCTATATCTCCATGTTCATTAATGCTTTAAGACTATAATCTTTTTCTTCAAGCTTGGGAAGGCTTCAAGTCTCTGTAATAGTTTCAATAGTTCAATAACATGACCCTAAATTAATTATTTACTCTTGCTCTCTATTATAAATGTTCTTGGCCTTCTAAAATTTGAAACCAATGCCACAAAACTCTATGCCTTTCGCTTAGGATAGAGACTTCCCTAGTCTTAATCATTTGTCTTGAGCAAACTTAATCTAATGTTCTCCTACATAACCTTTTTGGGGTCGTTTAAGGCCTACTTCAAGGATATAAACTTTTCTCCCTACATGAAACACCTTTATGGATTATGATCTTTTCCACAATCACACACACAAGGTCGAAAATTATTCAACAGCTTTATCACATGATTGTGTAACCTTATTTGTATGAAAATGTCTTCCTTCCTTATAATGAATCAAACAAACCATGCCAATATACAGGATGCATTTCTTACTAGTCTTATAATATCATTTTCTAATACATGTACAAGGTTTCAATGCTTTGAGTCGTCATGCACAAAAGTGTACAAACAATCACAGAGAGAATAATAATACACCAAGAAGCACTAAATCCATTCTCTTAAAGATTCATGTGATTCTCAATCGAATGGGAATGAGGAGTTTCAATTACAATAAGGTTTTTATATCCACCTATCTCCTTTAAAACATGATTTATATCCTTTAGGTCAATTAGAACTATAGTTTATAAACATGGTTCATCATTTGGAGATCTTTTACACCGTGTGTTTGTACTTTAACACTTACGGACACTTTTTATATCCCTAAAAACCCTATTATGACTCATCTAACCCATTTTAAAGCTTATGAGCCCCATTAATTCTTAAAACAACATGACTAAGCCAAAATGACTCCAAAATTTCAAATTTGCGTTTAGGAGGGAAAATACCTCATTTGAATTTTGAAGAGCATAGAACCAAACTCTCACATCAAATTGACTCGTAGAAACCACTAAGACCTATGAACATAGTTATGCAAACCAAAATTTGATGACATATTGACTTATTTACAAATACTAATTTTATTTTCTTGCATCATACTCTAGGGGTAGGAAAGATTAAGCCCCAATATTTGCTTTTCTTCTTCTTTTTCCAATTTCTTTGTGTCTTCATCCTTTCTCTCGATATGATCTTTACCTTTAGCATCCTTTATCTGCATTACTTCCATCTTGTGCTCAATATTGTCTTATTGGTTCTATTTATCTTCATGAGTGAGTTCTTAGACTTCATAAATTTTTTCCTCTTCTTCAATCATCACATCTTCCTCTTGTTCTTGTTGCTTTTTTTAACTTTGAATTGTTCATTTCTGACTTCATTTCCTTCCTCATACATCTCTTTCTCTTCTATTGCACTCTTGCTTCTTGTCTCTTTATTCTCTACCTCTTCATGTCTTCTTCCATATTCTTTCCTTGAGCTTCTAGATATTGTTCTTCCTCCATCCTGGAACTAATTTCCAACTCTTTTCCACTTGGTTTCAATGTGTTTATAACATGCTTCAAAGCTTCTATCTCTTCTTGTGATTGCTCCCAAATCTCATACACAAGTGTACTCTCTTGTTCACTTATCCCTTCTTTGTCTTCACATATTTTTTACTTTCTGTTATCTTCTACATCAATCTCATTATTTTTATTTGTTAAAAAACACCTGCACACATTGTTAGATTAAAAAACTGGAGTCTTGGATGCTCCCTCGGGTTCCTCTTTTCATAACATTGCTTCACTTTGTTCTTTCTTGAAATTTTCTTCATTTTTCTCTGAATACCAAAATCTCTCCTCATGTTCATCTATCTCAAGAAAATCCAAAAAATATTCTATCACTTCTTATTCTTCACTTTTATCCTCTTTCAATACCATCTCTTTAATCACTTCCTCTTATTTTTACTCACTTTATTTTCTGTTTATCTCATTCATCTTCCTTCTTGGCTTATCCTTTTTCTTAGCTGATTTATTTGTCTCCTTTACACAATAAAATTAATTGGCCACTTGACCCTCTTCTTTATCACCATCCTTGTTTCTTGTGCTTTCTCTTATCTCTCCTTTTCAAAGAGCATTATCAGCTACTCTACATCTTGTTTTAACTCTATGGTATTCTACTAAACCATATATTTGTTTTCTTCCTCCTATCTTATTTCCTTTGAATTTCTCTCTCTTCTTATTATCCATTCTTGTACCTCATTAACCCTATAAATTATTTAATGACCTATGCTGCTAGTTCTTCTTTATCTTCACCATATGTCAAGTCTGACCCATGAATCCTAATATCCTTGAATTCTCTTTCTCTACATGTTTTACTTGTTCACATCCTCCTTTGTATTCGTATTTTATGTTCTTGTTCTCTTATCCTCTCATATAATTTATTTTCCTTGTCCTCTACTCTTTTTGCTAATAAATTCTTCATCAAATGTGGTATCTTGTAACCATGGTCAAATACTAGTTCCAAACTCTTCTCTTCACCCATCTCTTTATCTATCTATCTATCTATTTTCTTCTCTTTTTTTTTCACTATGTAAACCCTTTTCTTCACCTTTTCAACTTACTTTCCTTGACCTTCATTCTCTCGATACCAAACGATGTAGATCTTATTCAATTTTCACTCACTTGATTAGTTATTAATTTGAATATACCTCAACTCTACTACTCTTTTATTCAAACATCTCATTTCTTGATCTTACATGCCCACATACACTTTTATCCTAAGAAATAAACATGTCTAGCCCCCAAATTTCAACTAGTGTATCCCAATAATCTTGATAGTACATCTAAACCAACATTTATTCACTCAACAAGTTTAAACTAAGCACAAGACTTTACCCTTACCTTATTTTGGTCAATTCTTCCTCCTTAACTCCAACAAATGAGATTTGTGTGTATAACTTCTCCATACCACTCATTACTTTGTAGGAGGTCATTTTTCAAGGTCTTTCACAATTCCATTAAACTCCTTCATATGTCAAGGATTTATTTTACTATTTTCTCATTCATTCCTATATTTTGATCCTCAAATTTGGCCTCAAAATGGGTTTTTATTTTCTGAGATGTCTTATGTCACAAGATAGACATTGAGATGATTGAATTTGCAATAGGTTTAATCCCTTATTCCATCTTTCCCATAAATCTCCCAATGAGTATCAAGGTCTCTTTCTGATTAAGTTGTTATTTGTATTCTCCCAAATACTCACTATGTTGGAATGGTCTCAACTTGACCCTCATTATTACTCATAACAAAGGAGTTTCCTAGTCCTTCATCCCCTTCTTGTGTATTATTTATGCTTACATTAATGTGAGGTTTCTTCCCTCATACTTTCTCTAACCCTACATCTCTCACTTGAACTTCAACCTTCCAAGATCATCACTCCTACAATTGTTCATTGTCATGCATTGTCCCAAAATATTGAATTTATTGTATTATCAAATCACCAAAACCTAAGAATATATGGAGGAAATATCATTAGTTCTAAATCTTATCTCCTAATTATTCCATTAGCACCTCCAATTGTTAATTTCCACCAAACCCTTCGATTGCAATAGATCAGTGCACATTGTATCCAAAATCTGTCAAGAAGAACTCTAGAAATTAGGTTTCTTTTAGTCTAACTCCTTCTCCAACATCTAGAGGACAACTTCACAGAGGTTTCTACAAATTTCCATGATATGTTTTTGGTTTGTTTTCAATAAAATGTGACTTTTTTCTAGTAAACCCTAGATTAGGGTTTCTTCCACTGTCTAGCTCGAGAGGGAAAATTTGATGTTTCCTTCACTAATTGGTCACCTTCAACTCTACTTGAAAGCTTAATAAACATTGTATCAACCTTGATAACCACCCAAAAGGTTAGTTACCTCATGAACAACCTTTATATACTTTGTACCTCCATGTTCCTTAATGGTCTAAGATTGTAATATTTGTATTCAAGATTGAGAAGGATTCAAGTCTATGTAATAACTTCAATAGTTTAATAACATGACCCTAAATCACTTATTTACTCTTCCTCTCTATTAATAATTTTGTTAGCCTTCTAAAACTTTGAAATCAATGCCACAAAACTCTATTCCTTTCCCTTAGGACATTGATTTCCTATTCTTCACTATTATCTTGAGAAAAATTGATCTAATGCACTCATACATAACCTTCTCAGGGGGTGGTTTCGTCATACTTCAAGGATATAAACTCATCTCCTTTATACGAAACACCTTTATGGATTAGGATATTTTCCACAATCACACACAAAAAGTCACAAAATTCTTCAACAATCTATCATAGAACTATGTAATCTTATTTGTATGCAAATGTATTCCTTCCTTACATTGATCATTAAAACCATGCCAATATACAAGGATTAATTTCTTACCAGTCTTATAGTATCATTTTCTAATACATGTACAAGGTTCCAATGCTCACTACCATACATAAAAGTGTTCAAACATTCACCGAGAATAATAACACACCAAAAACACTAAATCCACTCTCTTGAAGCTTAATGTGATTCTCATTCAAATGGGAATTAGGAGTTTCATTTATAATAAGATTTTTATATCCACCTATCTCCTTTAAACCATGATTTAAAGCATGTTATCCAAATAACTATCCTAGTTATCTAGACAACTTACGTACATATTAAGAAAGGCTTTGTGACCTTCATTGTAGGATATGCGCATCATATCTATCTGCTTGGTCAAATGTTTCCTCACATGCCCTTGCACACTTCCCCTTCTCCCCTTTCTATTGAATAACCAGAATATTATAAGTATTGGGCGCATGAATATGAGGCACTGGAAGCTCATTACGCTATAATTGTATTAAAGCGCCCCAACTCAAGACTTAGCTATTTTTATGGATAAGGGATATTTTTAGAGATAGTGTGTAGAGCACACATATAGATGAAGAATTTTTCTCCACATAATGGTATTTTGGGAACAAGAGGAAGATGAGTGCCATGCATAGTTTAAGCTAATAATAAGATTTCTACTTAGATTTAACTATGGGACATCTATTGTTAGAGTATTTGCATGTTGTGCATATTATTGTAAAGGAACATGTCTATTATTAGTATGGGACCTATTTTGAGAAGTGCATAGGTGGTAAAGGGCAAGTCCCCACCCATATAAATATGTATTGACTTCGTAGTTTTGTAGTGTAGTAAATTATTGTAGAGTTGTGCTACAAGTTTTGATGCACACATGACTCATGGAGATAATTTATAGTGTAAGAAGCTTCTATGTGTTTTACAAGTAATTATGAAATGGAATATATTGGCTAGATAATGGTGTTAGACATGACTGAATCTAGTTCTTGTATGGTTAATCTTATCATAGTTATTGTTTAGTTCATTTATCATGATTCTCTAAGATCTAGATCTGGATTTTGCACTATGGAATGTTTATGTCTACTTATGAATCTAAACATGTTTAAACATCATCACACTAACATCCTACATAAGAAACTCTAAAGGGGTGGTACCTTTTTATGCTTTAGGTGAGTGCTCAGCTCAGCTGAGTGATGTGTCAGCGCACCTAGGTTATTCACAATAAATTCTAGACTACATCATTGGTTTCATTACCAAGACCTATTTTTTAGTTATTTTTGGGATGTTTCATGATGAAGACATATTGATTGACCCTATCAAGTGTTGAGGAGTGGATAGTAGATCTGAAAGAAGAATACGCTTAGAGATTCAACATAGGATGTAAGTTTGATGCATGCGCATGGGTGGAGCATAACTTGTATGAATTTTAATATGAGATTTTCTTTGATATCTTTCTGATAGATTTATATGAGTGGTTGGTTACTTATGCATCTAAAAGGAATTAGAGGTTTTTCACACTTATATGGATGTAAGAAGAATTTTAGGCCCTTTATGAAGTTGATCTAATTTGACAGTATTGTGGACACTTAGTTTCATGGTGTTCTAAATAACTATATTTTAGAGTACTCAATTTCCACTTATTCTTTCCCAGAGGTAGCTAAGATCAAGTTTTTACATTATCCTAGGGGAACCTATTGCAAGGAATTCCACTAGCGATTAAGATCTTATCGATAAACCCAAATTTGGAAGGGAAGTGATGGCTATCTAAACCACACAATGTGTGGGGGTAGGGGAAGGTTTGGTGAAGGATGGAAGACCTAGTAGAAGAAAGGAAAAGAGAAGAAAGGTGGCTTAAGTACAATGAGGCACATGAGAGGGAGTTAGGGAAGCAATGTGAGATTGTAGAATAAATGAAGTTGAGGAGAGAGATGACTCGTGAAGGATTTGGAACTCACATAGATGGCATGGAGCCAAAGCATCTGGAACTCCCCATTTGGGAAAGCATGATAGGAAACCCTCATCAGCCTCTTATGAGAGCATACCAAGTAGAGATGACATGGGTCATAGGCACACATCTGAATCTACATGACAACCTAGCCCTTGCGCTTAGTTTTCTAGTTTCTAGTATAACTAGTAGTCAGCAAGATAGTTTGGGTAGTAGAATAATAGGAGTGAATCAAATAGAAAGTCATATATGGTTAGGAAGATGTTTTCCTTGTTATTTGGAGGCTCCTTTTCGGATGCTTCGTTGATGTAAAAATCAGGCACACATAATTTCGGACTCACCTCCGAGAGTAGTACCACCTCACAAACTATAGGAGTTCAGTTTAGTACCACTATTGGGACACAGGGTAGTACATCCTCTAGTTCACTTCTGCTATAGGTGGAGGATCAAGGGGAATAGGTGGCTCTATTTCTAGTGGATCTGGTGGGTCTAGAGGAAGAGGTAACATAAGGGGTTCTAGATTTGGTGGGCATGGTCCTCACATACCCCATAATATTTACATGGAGGTATCACTTCATATTATAAAGTATAGGGAATAGAATATGTTCACGAGCATGTGTACATGTGTGAGATACTGTGGCACACAAAAGGGATCATGACTTCTGAGCACAAGGAAATTCAGGTCACAACTACATTGCAGGACGCATACATAGTTGGTACATTAAGTTTGACATTGATCGAGACTTATGTAGATTATACAACATTACAAGATGTTTTCCTTAAGGAATTTTATATCCCTAAGTTCAAGTAGAAGAGTATAAGCGTGCTCAAGGAATGAAGTAGGGCACTATCGAGATTGTTTGGGAATATGATTCCCATATTAAAACAATTCCATCTAAAATTTCCTATGATATCCATGCAAGACAAGATACATAGTGGTTTTTTAGAGGCTTGATCACACATTTCAGAGAGGCGTTGTCACATAAGACATATGATTCCCATATCAAAACACTTCTATCCAAAATTTCCTATGATATCCATGCAAGACACTATACATATTGGTTTTTAGAGGATTGATCACACATTTCAGGAGGGCATTGTCACATAAGATAGATATGGATCCACATGAAGTTCTTGAAGCAAAGTTGTGAGATGAGGTAGTCAAAAATATAGACACTAGAGTGAGCCCATTCCTAGAACTTATAATTCTAGATATGGAAAAGTAGTTGGAGAAACCATCAGCCAATTCAACACACAAGATGTGCACTAGGATTTGGTTTATAAATTGTGAATTTGAAGGGAAAACCAAGGATAGTTGTCCCCATTGGTCGTGTGCTCATTATTGTTGGACTATGGGATATGTCATTTAGACCATGATGCGAGCCGTTACCCATTATTACAACATGTGATAAGAAATAATGTATCTTTCTACTTGTAATAATTTTCGCTCCATGACTCACAATACAAAGAATTGTACATTGATAGATTAGATCCATGATGCCATCGATATTGGTGTATGAAAGATAGGAGTATCAGATAACTCTAAAGGTAAGAGTGAGCACCATGATCATGATCACACTCAAGGGTGTTATGATCAAAACAAAGGGAGCTTTCAAGGAGGTAGTGGAAGAGGTCGAGGGTACCATGGTGGATTCAGGGCCGAGGCCATGGTGGTAGATGAGGTGAGTTTCCTTGTGGAACATGTTATACATGTGGATCTCCTGACCACTAGAGGCATGAATGCCCTCAAAATATTAATTTTTCTTTTTGTTGGAAGAATCATAACTATGATGAGTTCTTGAACTTATATGATCATCTTATCAAGAAACATAAACAGAGAGAACAAGGGTGCATGGATGGTTAGAATACAACATGCAATGGAAAATCAATGGATGCCAAAGTTGGCACTGGAACTTGAGGTAGTACCTATGAAGATTACTACACACACTGAAGCTACATGTGCCCTAGAGAAATATTACAATAGAAGCCTACCATTACTAAGGAGGAGGTTTTACATGCAAGATATCCAGATCCTACACATCAGAAGCAAGTTTATCAAGAGACCATGGAGGTTCTCAGAAATCTTCAGGGTGAAATATAATGTTTAAAGTAATAGTCGTGGAAGTTGGAACAAAATAAGGAAGTAGAGACGGTCCAGTCAAATATTGATGATTTTAAAGAGGTATGCAAGATGCTATGCTAGGAGAATATTATTCCATTACGAGGGAATTGGTTAAAGGGAAACACTCTATGTGTAGGTGTTGAGAATGGAAGATTTTCATGCATTGTAATCTCCCCCTCATAGCTTGGATTATGACAAGGAGATCACTTTGAATGTTGTTGTGGATGGGTGGCTTTTGAGCAATATATTTATTGACATAGGCACAAAAGTTAATGTGCTTACTTTACATGTATGGGTGTAGATGGGAAGACCTTCATTACAACCATCCTATAATGTATTTTATGCCAAATCGAACTAAGGAAAATCCAATAGGTGTTTTGAAGGATGAATCCATTACTATATAAGGGTCCAAGTTCACTCGGGAATTTGTTTTTAGTACTTGTAGAAGAAGACAACTTCCTAGCTCTACTTGGGCGCCCTTGGTGTTATAAATAATGTTGATCTGCGATTCAATAAAGGGTCTATAAGTTTTGAGAATAGGGAAGAATAATTTACTATCCCTTTGATAGATGGGAAATCTACACCTTATGTTGAACCTTTAAGTGAGTAAGACCTAAACAAAATCTATGTTCATTCCATTCAAGATCTGTAAGTACTTGAGCCATCTAAGGAAGGAATCCTCTATTGGGAAGACACACAATCTATTAGTGTTACTACACATATTACTTGTTACAATTGGGCACATGGAACTTATGATATGGTTGGGTGTGATGTAAGAAGTGCATCTTCGTGAGGAGGTAGACCTTGTTGTATTAGGAGGATATGTAACAACTTTATACCCCAGTACACTAGAGAAGGAGACCTTGTGGTATTCATATGCACGCATGGAGGAAAAATGGAAGGATCAAGTAAATAGAATAAATATATTAGTGTATACCCTATGCGGGAAAGTATTATGCTTTGGTGGATGGTTCACAAGGATAATCTCACATAAAGGAATGAATTGAGAATTTATCTAACAACCTAGTTTCTTAGATTAACACGTCTACTCAAATTTGCACATATCATGGTAATCAAACCATATTCAACACCACATTTAATAGTGTGAGAGAATTTGGACAGAGGGGCAGGAAGCTTTACCAACTTGACTATGGGTGCAAAAACTTTATTTCACTTTCGAGGTTGTGCACACGCTTGGTACGTTTATGTGGTGTTGTATAGGGAGACTAGAAATTGGCAAGACTTGACTACAAGAATGATCCAGACTTTTGACTACTTCTCCACTAAACCTCTTGTGAAAAAGGAATTACGACTTATGGAGTTCCTAACTATGCGGAGATAGTTTAAAGGATGAAGAAATCATTCAAGAGTTATTCGGTGAGGCATACCTAGGATCACATTTTGATGAAGTATATAAGACTGATGCCAACTAATTAAGCGTGCTTATCTTTAGAAAGATAAAGGAAATATGGTCTACATCATGGATGATGAAGTTGAAATTTGGACATAGATCATTCGTGAGGGTACACAATAAGTCTTAGAGTATGGATAAGAAGAAACATGCCTATATCATGAACCTATGAAAACCAAGAAAGTGAACATTGGCATGGATGTTGAGCCTAAGGATGTTATTATTGGATATTAGTGGTATGATTCCGAAGTGGCTAAGATAATTTAGTTACTACGTGATTTCCAAGACTTATTTCCTAAGGATACCATGAGTTAAAGGGAGTGCATGAGTTTTTAGGTGAGATGAATATTCATCTAAAGGAAGGTGTGTGGCTAGTCTAGAAGAGACCTTATAGGATGAACCCTAAACTATGTATTAAAGTTAAAGAATAAATTGACAAGATGTTGAAATATGACATCATTAAGCCCCTAGAAGAATTAGAGTGGGTTAGCCCCATGGTAATCATTATAAATAAATATGGCATGATTAGGATTTGTGTGGACTACAGGGGATTTTGCATGTGTGATTGATCCTTTTCTACACATTTTACCGAGGAAATATTAAAAGGCATTACAGGTGTGAAATTTACTCTTTTACAAATAGATTCTCTGGGTATCAAAAAGTATGAATTACTAAAGAAGATCAAGAGAAAATAAAATTCATGACTGAATGGGGAAATTTTGCATACACAGTGATGCCCTTTGGACTGAAGAATGCACTTGTAGTATTTTTCGCGCATAATTGTTCAAGCATTCTAGGATTTTATTCACAAATTCTTACAGGTTTACATAGATGATTGGACAATATATGGGCTTATCAAGGATCATTGTGAAAAATTAAACTTAATGTTTGAAAGATATAGATAGTTAAGCATCTCTTTAAACATCAAGAAGTACGTATTTGTTAAATTATTTGGAACTCTATTAGGGCATATCATTTGTAAGGAGGGTTTGTTAGTAGATCCAACCAAGGTTGTAGTTATCATAGGATTGGAGGAGCCTACCAGTCAGAGTGAGGTGCATGAGTTATTGGGCATCACATAGGGTATTATAGAAAATTTATCAAAGGATATGCTAAAATTGCTACACCCTTGGAGGAGTTACTAAAAGGAAAAGGGACATTCTATTAGGGAGAACCGTAGCAACGTGCATTTGAAGTGTTGAAGGAGAGGCTTACTACAACACCTATTCTACACTTTCCCTCATGGAACCAACCTTTTCACATACATTTGGATGCCTCTGTCTTGGACATTAGAGTAGTGTTAGCTCATACTAGAGAAGGTATTATAGATAATCTTATTTGTTTTTCTAGTAGAAATTTGACTCATGCAGAACAAAACTATATAGCTATAGAGCATGAGGCCTTGTCAATGATCTACGCACTGCATAAGTTTAGACAGTAATTTCTAGCAACACCTTTTGTATTTTATACAAATCACATGGAATTGAAATACTTGGTAAATAATTCCATTTTATAAGGGCGCATATGTCGATGGGTGTTATTATTCTAGGAGTTTGACTTTATAGTCATGGTAAAACTAGGTAAAAGTAATTCTGCCTAGACCACTTATCAAGAATTCAATTAGGAGAGGATGCCCAAATAATTAAAGATACAATTCCCAATGCATAGTTGTATAGGTTAAACCATGTGCCTTTAGAATTGGAGGATATTTCTATCTTTTTATGCACAAGTATGGTGCCAAAAGGAATGAAAGCCTTGGAAAAGAAACAACTTACAATTCACACCGCTACACTTTTATGTTGATAAGTTGAACTTATACAAACTAGGATGAGATGAAGTATTGTGCCGATGTGTACTAGAACATGAGCACACATATATCATGGAAGAGTCTCATGGTAGTATTGCAAGTGGGCATTATACAGGTGATGCCACCGCGTGTAAGATTCTACTCATTGATTTGTGGTGGGAGACCATGTACAAGGATTGCAAAGAGTATTGTAAGGCATGTGATCACTTTCAGTGCCTTGGAAAACTTTGGAAAAGAGATGAAATTCCTTTGAGGCCTATTACTAGTGTAGAACCATTTGAAAAATTGGCAATAGACTTTGTGGGTCATATTTCCCCACCACGTGTAGGACTAGATCACCCTACATCATCACTTGTATAAATTATCTTACAAGGTGGGTAGAAGAAGCACCTACAAATGAATGTATAGTGGCTACAACAATAAGGTTCTTATGGGAAAATATTATTACTAGGTATGGATGTCCATTGAGTTTAACTAGTGATAGGGGCACACACTTCTTAAATGAGACAATGAGGATATTATTGGATGAATTTATGGTTGCACACCATAAGACTAAACCTTATCACCCTCAAGAAAATGGGACTATTGAGGCCTTTAACAAGATATTGAGCCATACCTTGAAAAAAATGTGATGTTGGAAGAAAATATTGGGATGATAAAGTTTTTTTGTACTTTTGGCTTATAGAACAACCTACAAAAGGTTGAATAAGGCCACACCCTTTCAGTTGGTGTTTGTCACAAAAATTAGTTCTTCCCATGGAATTTATGTTACCTTCTTTGTATTATGCACATGCGGAAGTCTAGTTGATTATAAAGCATTGGAAGAAATAATTTAAAGTTAATACAACTAGATGAGAGGTGCATCATATCACATTGGAGTCGAAGCGTGAAAAGGCTAGGTAAAAGGCATGATATGATAGAAACATCAAGGACAAGAAAATTAAGGTGGACAAAGATGGTACTTCTTTATGATTCAAAATTTGTGCACTACCTAGAAAAGCTTAAGGTGCATTGGTTGAGACTGTATATTATCACTCACATACTCTAATTAGGCACTTACCATTATAGGTACTTGATTGAACATGGTTACCCATTTACGTTAATGGGAGTAGGTTGAAGCCTTCCTATAAATAAGCCTACTTGGTGTTTGTAATAAGGTAATATAGGCATTTAGATTATATTTCCTTTATTGTATTTCATTTAATGTATTTCCTTCTTTATTTCTATGCTTTTTCAATTTAGTTTAGTGTTTTGTGTAATCAGCACATATTTGCACACTGAAGCTAATTATCACAACCTAAAGTGTTTATATGTACAGAGGACTACACATACCCTTAGTGTGGGGTGGCTAAAGAAGGTATGGAAAAAAAATAAACTCATGGGTAACCAAAAGAGGAATAGAAGGAACAAGGTTTGGAAAATTCATGAACTTCTAGATAATTTCTAAAAATTAAGATCATGCATAAATAATTGATTGCTTAGTATAATTAAAGGGAGGTAAGTTGCAACATTGAGACTATGTATGTTGGGTTACATTGGATAGACTACTTTGGCTTAAGTAAGCATGGGTAGAGGAGATCTATGACATATAAGTAGTGTAGCGTTAGGAAATTATGACTAAGGCACAAAATTTTGAGGTGTGAGACATTAAATTGTGGGATGATGATGTGTGCAACACGCTCAAGAGAAATCAATGCCATTTTCAAAAATAAGTGGAGTAATTAATGATGGGTTCATTTTTAAAGCGTTATCAACATCATTTTCTACCTTATAAACATGAGAAGAAATTACGAAAACTAGTGTGAGAGAGATGGAGATGAAGAGTATTCTGACAGATTGAGTAAACGTATTGCATTGTGAAGCACATTATTAAGTACCCGGAGAATGGAAGCTGGATTTAAGGAGTGGTGCATGTGTGCAATGGAAGGGTGACTAGGGTTTCATAGCTAGGGTTTTTATGCATTTACAAAATTTAATGGGGTGATGGCACCACAAAAATATCTAGTAGTAAAGAAGGAGCTTGATGACCCAACAAAGGAGTGGCTAGTGGAAATGTTGTCTCTAGAAGGAGTCATTAAAGGGAGGCCACATAAAACAAGTATTACTTAGTGTAGGGTTGTAGAGATTAACCACTACATTGTAAAATGTCCAAGGAAATGTTGATGTCGAATCCTAAGCACTTCCGAATGTCTACAACACGATGGGTTGAGACTCTTAGTGCGATCAATAACATGGAGCTTTTCCCAAGTGTGGTACATATTTTGTAAAACGGAAAAGCTCTCCTGATGAAGGCCATTAGGACTATTCCTCTGTTCGGATGCACATGTAGAAAATGCAAAGGGTTTACTAAAAACCTAATCTAACTTGCAAGAAATAGGGTAAGAAAATGCATAAAATAAAACCTAAACTACAAAGGTGATGCACGAGGAATGAAGAACACTGTCTTGCCAATAAACACACAGACCATTAAAATGCAATGCAAGATCATGCACATAGCCGATTCACGGTGAAAGATCGGGGAATGCAAATGAATATAGAGAGGGTTGAGAATCATCCATAGACATGTATTAATTTTCTCCAAAGATTGATACAACACACCGTAAAATGCCAAGACGCAAGGTTGCATTACAAGAAATGGGAGGTTTTAAATCCACAAGTTCACATGTTTCAAGAAGAAAAAGGGAGGGGAAAAAAATTTCCAACCTTTAGAAAGAAGCCCTCCTTAAAATTTATAGGAAGAATGAGAGAGAAAAGAGAGAGGTGATTCCAAAACTACTCCCAACCACCTCTAAGTTGCATTTAATTCATCTCATTATGATGGTAGGTGAGAACCCCAAAGAAATCCCAAAAGTGGCGAACTATATTTCAAAGTTTAAAGAACTTTTTTCACCCAATTAAATATATCCAATGTGCGTAGTTGGATAGAGGACCTCGTAAGCTTTGGAGTCCCTGTGAAAAGTCCAACCTTGCAAACTAATCTACAGTCCACAATCAAAAGTTATGGTCATCTAAGCAATATCACATGTTTTCTCTGTCGCGCTCAAAATGTTGCGCCTCCCGAAGGTGGGCCATAGGTGCATCCATGTGTGTTTCGACATCCTCTTATGTGCACCAAGGCAAAACTTTTGCCCTATTGACACTCTTTTCATGCACCATTTAGGTATGAAGGGCCCATCCTTTACCCCTTGGGGACATCCATTTACAGCCACTTTCCTATCTCTTGCACATACATTTTAGTGTCAAAATCATTGTCATGAGCCATTTCATGCACCCAAGGTCACATCCTTTACCCTTTTGACATCCATTTCTATGTGCCACTTTCCTGCGCCTCTGCGCATACATTTTTAGGGATTCAAGATTCTTTGATTTCTATATTCTTCCTTTGTCTATATCTAGGCTGGGGAAAGATATATACAGTGGAAATTGCAAAAAAGTATACATAAAGACTAACTAGGATGAATGAGGAAGACTTAGACATAGATGTGACACTAGGGTTTTAGATGCCTTGGTGAAGAAACTACTTAAGAGCATGGGTGTAATGTAGATCCTGGAGTTTCCCTACTTTGGAAATCCCAAGTAATTGTACCAGTGGCTAATGTCATGGGTCCATGAAGATTATTTCTATTTCATGGGTAGGAGAATAAGGATAACTACCAAATTGATTGGAAAAGTTACCATGATGTACGAAAAAGTTTAGAAATCAAGGGGACTTAGGAAAAATATGATGAGGGCATTGATGCTAGAATATCCCTATACAATTATAAAAAAGGTGGGGCCAAGCTTTCAAGGTCACCAATATCTTAAACATGGCCACCATAAAGTGAAGAACATGATTAGAATGGAGTAAACCATTGAGTGATGGAATGAGGTAAACATGTGTTGGTTGCATATAGCACACAAAATGGCCAATAAGACCTACTACAACATCATTGGTTACATTGCAGAGAGCTTGGCGAACAAGGCACACATCCAAAACCACAAGACATGGGATTAAATCCCTCCTCAAAGATAGGTGAGGCTGCCTGTTTATTTCTAATCTAAAACACGGTAAACAATATATACAAAGATTCACACTAATCTAACCATTGGGGTTGGAATGAAATCCCAAATCCACATTCATAAATTCAAGGGTATTTCTTTCGTAAATGAACTGGGTCGAAAATCACAATGAAAGAAGCACAATAGAAAGGAAATGGGAGAAACGTATTTTCTTTCGAGTAAACACAGAGCACGAAATAATCATACGAGTTTTAGATCACAAATATAATGTCCGAAATAATCAGAAACACTAAGATGCTATGCAAAGAATAGCTTAAGATCATGAACATAAGAACACTGTCTTAAGTAAGATATATTCCACAACACAAAGTCTGTAAAACGATATCAATTCCTATTCTTCAAAATGATTGAATGAAAACACAAAGTTTTTCTTCTTTCCAATAGCCCCTAAATATTCCAAAAAATCTCGACCCTTTTGGAATGCACAACATCCCTTATTTATAACAAAAGAAGTAGAGATAAAATAGGGCAGATCCTAAAAATTAGCGCTTTAACAAGAGTTCTGTTTTGCATGATTCTCACGCAGGAGATCAAGTCAAAACATGATTCAAAAATGTGACGAAACAGAAATGAAAAAGACATGTCGATTTCAAGATTGAAATGACATGAAACGCTGGGACTTAATCTGAATCATCATCTTTTGCTCCTTCCTCTTTTTCTTCCTCCAGCTGAGACTGCTTGCTCTCAAATTCCCGGAACTTTCAATTATGCCTTGCATTTCGTTCTCATCAAAGTGCAAGGGAATGATCATTCCAAATTTCACAGTTTCATGAACATCACTGGCAAAGCAGTCTTGGGAAGCTTTTTCAATCCTTTGCACGAGTTTTCTTAAGGCCTCCAAAGAATGCTCAATCTTTACCAACCGGTCCATCTTTTCAAGGTCAAATCCGAGCATTGATTCATGCTTGAATGACTCTTGGAATTGTTTGAAGAGATCATCCGCCGATAGTATACCCGAATTTCCTACCGACACCTTGAACAAATCTTCAAAGAACTCTTCTTCTAAATCACTTTTCCCATCAATCAGCTTATCCCTTGATTCTCTCAACTTAGCGCAGGCTTCGTTGAGAATCTTCACCCTGAATCTGATGGCCTTGGTCAGCTGGAAATGCTTATCCGTATGAGGGAGAATACCTTCTTCAACCAAGAGATGTGTTGGTATTTGCTTTAACACTTGGAGAGCTTCATAAGTCAAATCAAGCTGTCCAATTTCTTGAGAAATCTCCTCATCCATCTTTTCTCCATCTTTCTGAATGTCTCCCATAGATTGATGAACTTTCACAACGCCTTGTATTACTTCCTTCCCCTGTTGGAGCAACCTTTGGACCCATTCATCGACCACCCTTCCTTGTTTAGCAATCTTCTCAATTGTAGGCACTGATGAGAAATCGAATCCGACAGGAACAGAAGAAGGTGGTATGGATTCAAGGGGTTTTGAGAATTTAAGCAAAACCTCTGTCAATTGCTCCACTTTCTCCTTAAGCTCATCTCTGCTGTCCTTTGTTTCTTTCAACTTTTGGCACAACACGTTTATGGAATCCCGTGCATCTTGTTGCGCCCCTTCTGCTGTCACTTTCCCTAGAGCCACCCTAGTTACCTGATAATCAAGCTGTTATATCATCTCTAGTTTTGTCAGCTGAGGGAGTGGCAATCTCTGCGAACTTATCTCCTGAAGCATCCACCAAAACCCTTGAAACTGTTTTGGGCTTCTTGGCCGACTTTGCAGTAGGAGCCTTGAGTGAGCTGAAATCAAAAGCTGGTATGGGCACAATCACCTTCCTCTTCCTCGGAGTTTGCTCGAGTAGCCATTGCGGCGTATCAGAGGAAGTTACACATGTTGTAGCAACTGGTATTCTACTCTCAAGAGGAGAAGATTCTACTATTGAGGAGGAATAGTTACCAATGTGGTAGTAGATCCAATAAAAGAGGCACAGGGGGGCGTGCGTGCTGATGATCACTTGGGTTCCAGCGGAGAGGGGTGAAAGCCCGAGAAAATACTGCCATGGTTGCGAAGTAGATGGAGAATGAGGAGGTAGAAGTGGTCGTGAGGAGGAGGTGCAGATTCGTACTCCAAAGCCTTGAATGCAAGAGATAAGGTCTCTCCAAATTGAGCAATCAAGAAATGGTGAAGACAGAGCCGGCTTCCTCCTTCTTCCAAATTAATTTCTCCTATTTCTGGTGGTGTTGGTGATTCTGGCACATTCACCGTTTCTACAGGAGAGACAATTGAAGAGATTTCTCTTTCTTTCCTCTTTTTGACAATCTTGACCTTTATAGGCGCCTTAGAAGACTTTCTGTCCTTTTCCTTTTTGGAGGGCCCCACCTCTAAAACAGCCAACTTTGAAAACTTATCATCTTTAAAATTCATTCCCCAAGAGGAGAGCCATGCTTTGGTGCGAGCAAGAATTAGAGCCGACCTATCTGTAATAGAGGCTTTTTCGCTGGCTGACCAATCAATAGGTGGGAAAACATATTGATCCTCCTTTAGTCCATCATAGGAAAGATCCAAAACACTTTCATTGTCACCTGTACCCTCTGGTAAATCAGCAAGCTCCAGTGTTTGAATCTCAGCAATAGTTAATCTGCTATGATCCTTTCTGCGAATAGCAACCTCATTACGCAGATCCACCCAAATATCCTCTATATTTGGCCTGTGCAAATGCTGGGTTCCATATGCCCTGAGCACTCCTCGGATATCAAAACCATCTCGAGGCTTCATATGCTTCTTTAATTTGTCCTGAAGTTCATGGACAACATTTTTGGCCTTTACTACCGTCGAGCAAGTGTATCTCCCAATAGAAATCGGGAAGGATACAACGCAGCCTTATGTTTGCTTTGTTGGAATTTATGAAAATCCAACAAATTTGCGCCTAACCAACTCCATTAATATCAATCTATCCCCTGGATATCGGGGCAGGCGAAAAGGATCTCCCGAGTACATGACCACCCGAAGATATGTAAACTTCTTGAATTGTACGAAGATACATCCCCATTTAGAAACTTCTGCCCAAGCCTCATCTGAGACTCTTGTCTTCTTCACTCGGGGGTTTATCCTCGCAGATATTCTCATAGAAAAAGGCATCATTTACCCTCCTGAAATGATCTTTTGACCCCTTCTTTGTCAATTGAGGGAAGTATTGATAAACCTGATTCACCGTTCTGCTTCCCTTAGTATCCAGCCCGGGATAGTTCCTCATCCCGGTGCCACGTATGTGACATATGATGACATATAAAATTTCCCAAATGACAAGACCGTTGTCATTTGGGAATCAATCTCATTGCTAATGAGAGTACCCCACCAATCCCTCGCTGATTTTCCTTGATGATGATCATAAATTGATACATCCATCCTTGAAATACGTTTGATTCGGGCAAACCAAAGACCCGACTCAAAGGTGGTGATGATGTCATTGATTTCTTGGATGAAATCACTCCCGGGATAGTCCTTGGAAATCTGACACACCGTGGCTTGGCCTTGATCAAGAACTTCTTGTTCACATGCTTGATACAAATCCTCCCGATCATTGTCCCAGCTTTCGAGCTGACTTCATGTCCAACTCTCCATACTCGTCAAAATTAGGCAATTTGAGGAGATCATCAAAATAACCTCCATCTAATTTGACCACTACTTCACCCGATTGACCTCTCACGTAACGAGACGCCGAGTCATAACTGATGCACAAGCCAAAATGAATTCTCGACACGAGCGCATACATGGGAAGAGCCACCGCGAGAGGCAAACCACTATCACCTATAGCTTTCATCCATGGAGTTTGGGAGGAACTCCTCAACCTATTCCGAAATCTTCCATGTCTATATTCCCGAGTTCGTGTCTCGATATCATAGTTGCAATCAATGTATGATGGAGATTCCGGCTTCTTGAACTTGTATTTCATTCTCGCTGACTTCGGCCTTTTCCCGAGATGGACCGGGATCCGACATGAAGAACGTTGAAGGGAGAAAGGTTCAAGCTCGGAGATGTTGTCTACCGCCGAATTTCGATCTCTAATATGCCGGAAGAACAAAAGAGTCCGACACGCCGAGTAGGATGTCGAATATCCTGAAAGTCCGATGTGTTGAAAATGTCGAACTTCTGAAAACCCGACACACTTGGTAATGCCGAACTTTGGGAAAGCCCGCACGTCGTCGATACCGTCGGAACTCGGGAAAACCCGACACTTGCGTTGATGACGGAATCGGGAAACCCGGCACTCACTTGTGGAGATCGGAACTTTGAGAAACCTCGACGCCTCAAACTTTCGATACACTTCAGGTCTTCGACTCTGCAAAACAATCTTCAAAACCCGAGAAGAAAAATAGGGTTTTTCATTGAATTCCAAAACATGCAATCTCCTTTTTTTTTATCATTCATGTTCCATGCATATAATAAAACTTGGAAGAGAAATAGCACCAAGTGGTAGTCTCAAGAGATAAACCCTAGAACCTAAAACCCTTTTCAAAATAACTCCGTAAAGAAAGAAGGAAGGAAAACCCCAAAACTCGGCGAGAAATTGAGAAGAAACCACGTGCAATCGATCCATAAAAACCAAGAACAAAGAAGGGAGAAAGAAATACCTTCAATCGAGAGAAATGGAAAATCGAAAACAGGCGATTCAATCGGGCAAGGCGAGTTGTCGGGTTTCGAAATCGGAAGAGCAGGCGCGAAAAATCCACGAATTAAAAATAACTCCGGTAACAATGACGTGGAAATCCATGTATTTATAAGAAAATTAGCAATTAATACACTTGGGCTCGGCACGTGCCAATTCACCGACAACTCGGCATGAATGCCATGTCATCATGTTTGAAAGGTCCGAAAACCCGACACGAGGGGACTTAGTGCAATTCGGGTTTCGGGTATCGGAAAGCATGAGGCAAAAAACATGAGGTGTTTAGATGTTACATGGCTCCGAAAACCCGATACAAAGGACTAAGCGGACTTCGGGTATCGGAAAGCATGAGGCTTAAAACATGTTTTGGATTAGGCATGTTCCGATGCGCCGGGAGTCCGAAAACCCGATTTTCTCAATACGAAGCGGATTTCGGGTTTCGGAAGACAGACGACATAAAGCATGTTAAAACTCATGTCGAGCTGCTCATAAAACCCGAAAACCCGATTTTCTCAATACGAGGTCAAAATGCCAAAGCAACTTCAAAAATTTCGTAGGGGTTATCTAATCGTTTTATCGTGAACTCAAAACGGAGATAACAGCTGGCTCCAGCTGGGGACTTCCTTTGTAAAACCAAAGGAAGAGAACTCAGAATCTCTGGTCTCGCAGACCAGGGCCTTATCCATTGGGCTACGGAGTCAAGAAGAAAACCAAAACAAAACAAAACGGAGAAAGAAAGAAAACCAAAAGCAAACACACAACAAAAGTAAAATATGTACAATGCAAGAGAGCATCTTGCATTAATGGTGGAACAGCTTTAGATGTTGTCCACTGAAAGGCAACGGGAGTAGTCCTCCATCCAGATATGATAGTAGGAAACTATTTTCACCATTCAGCTGATGAATTTTGAAAGGTCCTTTCCACAAAGAATCAAACTTCCCATGCATTCCTTTTTGTTCTCTCCTTTTATCCCAAAGTAACACCAAATCTCCAATCTGAAAGTTACGCTGCTTTGATTTTTTGTCAAAAATTTTCTTCACTCTGCTCTGATGATCTGCAATGCGATCAATCACCTTAATTCGTTCCTCCTCTAGCCTGGCTAGATACATAACCCTCTTCTCGATAGCATTCTGAAAAGCCGCATCTTCAACCGCTTTTGCCAACTGCAAGGCCGGCAATTCTACTGAGATAGGAATTTCAGCATCAATCCCGTATAGCAATTGAAAAGGAGACATCCCTATGGCTCGCTTTGGTGTGATCCGATCAGCCCACAACGCATCATACAATGCTTTGTGCCATGTCCTCTGATTTTCATCCACTAGTTTCCTGATTATGGTAACCAGGTTCTTGTTGCTGGATTCAGCTTGCCCATTACCCTGGGGATAATAATCAGATGAGTGAGCCAGAGTGATGCCGAATCCATAGCAAAACTCAGTTAACTCATGTGATGAGAAATTAGAAGCATTATCCGCTACAATCTTATGAGGTACACCGAATCTGACAATTATATTTTCCTTAAGGAACTTGCAAACAGCTTCAGAAGTTGCTTGCTTGATTGGTGCGGCTTCTACCCACTTGGTAAAGTAGTCTGTAGCAGTCAACACATAACTATGTCCAGCACTGGAAGCAGGATTCAATGTTCCGATGAAATCAATCCCCCATTGGCGAAAAGGTTCTTCAATCACCACAGGCTTCAGAGGAAGAGCTGCTAGCTTGGGGCGACCAACGAAATGTTGACAAGCCTCACACTTGGACACCCATTCTACTGAATCCCGGAAGAGAGTAGGCCAATAGTACCTAGCCCGTAGGATCTTATAAGCTGTCACAGAGGATGAAAAATGTCCTCCGCAAGCTAGACTATGAAAGGACTCCAATAACTTTTCCTGTTGTGATTTATCAACACAACGCAGGAAAACACCATCTATACCTCTCTTGTATATTGCATTATTCCACAAAAGGTATTTCGCAGATCTCAGCTTGACGGTCCTCTTCTCCTTTTGATTTAAATGCGGAGGGCATTCACCATAAGTTAGGAAGAAAGCAATGTCCGTGTACCATTCATCGGTCGTACTTACAAAAAGCACCATGGGCAGCTCTGAAGAGGTGTCTTGAGTCTTTTCATACTCTGCTTCGGCATGATTTTCTGCAATTAATTGGCACAGGCCCCTTCCTCGTACCAACTTGGTAGGCCTGATGTCTAAATCGTACTCCTGAACTTTAGCTATCCAGGTACCTCGTTGACTTCCCAGCTCTTGTTGAGTCAGAATGGATTTAACAGCAGTATCAGGAACGAGAACGCGAGTATGGGAATTCAGCACATAGTACCTGAAATGCTTCACCGCTCGCACCACCGCATAAGCATGTTTTTCAATCTGCGACATCTTCAATTCATGCTCCTTCAACGGACAGCTCATGAATGCGATGGGAGCTTCAATGCCTTCCCCATTTTCCTGCATCAGGATGGCTGACACTGTGTGAGCAGAAGCATAGCTATACATGATGAAATCTTTCTTGAAGTCTGGACATACTAAGATAGGAGCGGAAGCAACTGCCCTTTTGATTTCTTCAAATGAAAGCTTCCCTTCTGCACTCCATCTGAATGGGACTTTGCCTTTCATCATTCCAAGGATATCCTTGGTTTTGTCAGCGAAATCAGGTACAAATCTTCTCAAGAAATTAACTTTTCCGAAGAAAGAATGAACTCCGGTTTTACTTGTGGGTAAGGTAAGACTCTGAATGGCCTTTACCCTCTCTGGGTCAATTTTAGTTCCTTCTTTAGTCACAATATGACCCAGCAGCTTTCCTTCGGTCACCCCGAACATGGACTTCTTGGGATTCAATGAAATCCCATGACGCCTGCATCTCAAAAGTACTTGTTCTAAATGACCATAATGATCACTCCGTTTTTTAGAGAAAACGGTCAAGTCATCCAAATACACAACTATGACCTTGCCCATTAGATCTCTGAATGCCAAGTCCATAGCTCTCTGAAAAGTGGCTCCGGCGTTGATCAAGCCGAAAGGCATCCTTCTGTAAGCAAAGGTACCCCATGGGGTCGTGAAGGCCGTCTTGTGTTGATCCTCTGTGGTTACCTCGACTTGATTATACCCTGAGAATCCGTCGAGCATGGATAACATTTCTGATCCAGTAACAGTTTGTAATACCTGGTCCATGATAGGCAAGGGATAGTTATCCTTCAGCGAGGACTGATTCAAGTTCCGGAAGTCAACACAAATCCGGATCTCGCCATTCTTCTTCCTGACAGGAACAATGTTTGCAATCCAAGTGGAGTGATGGATTGGGAAAATAATTCTGGCATCTAACATCTTCTGAATCTCTGCCAGGATAGTTCCTGAGATCTTGGGATTGTAATGCCTTTGCTTTTGTCTGTACGGCTTCACATCAGGTTTCAAAGGGATACTGTGCTGTACATCTTTGGGCTTGAAGGATTTCAAATCCGCATAAGACCAAGCCATCACATCGATGTATTTCTTCAAAAGCGAAGTGAATCTCACCTTCTCTTCGGGAGAACAACATTTCCCAACATTCACCATCCGAGGTTGATCAAACGAACCTAGATTGATTTGATCTACTTCAGAGGAAGAAGCTCCTTCGACTTGCCTTTTATTTTGGATAAAACGATCATGCTTATCAAACAAGCCCTCCAAAGAAACCAAACCTTTGGGTATCTTGTTGCCTTTCAGCTGGATATATTCTCCATCAACCTCCTGATATGGATCTGAAATAGTTTCACGGAAGGCTGATTCTGAACCTTCAAAATATAACTCACTGAAATTGTCAGCCTTTTCTAGAAAAGCCAACACCTGTCGATCATCATTGAACACTTGCCAATGAGTTGCATTATCTGGGATACTGGGACGATATACAATCTCAATAGAGTATGTATCTTGCTTGAACTGAGGATGAGGAAGAAGAAGAGATGCAGATACGGCCAAAGAATCAGCCTTGTCATTATAATCTCTTAAAACTGCCTTAATAGAAAATGCATCAAAGCATTCTATACTATCCCAAACTTTATTTCGGTAATGTTTCAACCGATCATTTTTCACCTGATATATACCCCTGACCTGATTGACAATCAGCTCCGCATCTCCCTGAACCTTGAGATTTCGGATTCCCTTCTGTCTGGCCAATTCTAATCCTAATAACAAGGCTTCATATTCGGCCGTGTTATTAGTATTATCAAATTGCAACTTGTAAGCTGATGGGAAAATCTCGGAGCTAGGAGATATAAGGACAACACCAGCCCCTGATCCAGAGGCTGAGCAGCTACCATCAAATTCGAGTGTCCAAATAGCATTGGGATCTTCTTCTTCAACATCTACGATGGGTATCTCTGAAGTCATGAAGTAATTTCCAAAGCTAGCATCTTCGAAAAGAATCTGAGCTTTTGGATCATCTGATTTGGTCACCAAATACTTTGCCTGTGGTTCAGGATGAAGAACCTGATGAACCCCATTGACCGGGATCTTAGCTTTGGTCCAATCCATGTCAATCTCTCCTCCGACGTCTTTACAAAATCCTCTACCCAAGAGGATACCGTAAGCTGCAGGAATGTCAGCAACCAGAATAGTCATTTTCACTCTCTTCTCAGGGAAGGCAACAAATGCAAACTGTGCATCTTTGATTTGACCTATCAAAGGGACTTGTTTAGTTTCCATGGAATAGCACCGTCCATATGACTTAGTCAAAGTAAGTCCAAGGGCATGGGCCACTTTTGCGGGCATAACATTATCAGAGGCCCCTGAGTCGATGATGCAATTGCTGAGTTTAAACCCATTTATAAGTAGAGACAAATAAAATGGTTCAATCTTTCCCGAGGAAGAAGCAGAGGTCAGATTATTCTGTGGTGGAAGTTGAACAGGATTTGGAAGGAGACCTTTGGAAGGTGATGGAACGGCCGCTTTACTCCTGATGAACTTGGCCAGCTTTTCAAACTGTTCAGGATTCGACTGAAGGTATTCTGCCTCCGACATTTGAATTTTGGTTCTCTTTGCATGATCAATAATGTCAAAAGCAGTATAAGAAGGAATGATGGTAGGCTCAGATCTAATTACATGAGCTTGTGCCGAGGCACTGATCTTAGGAGAAGGAGAATAATAGAGCAGCTACCTTTTTGTAACCTCTCTTTCGCCTTGCGCCAAATAGGGGTACCCCTCTTAACTATAGATATGGGAGGATCCTTATTCTTCTCCTTAGTGTTTTCAAGAGGTTTTCTGGGATTCTGAGATTGGGACCGAGTGAAGACAGCAAATGATTGACCATCTGGCGCACATTCATCTTCATCGTATTCCAAATACCCAATGCTGGAGTCGCCAGCTGATTCATCATAAGACTCATCAGCATATCCTGAAGCTTCGAAAGCCTCATGGGATTCTTGTTCTTCTGGTTCATCTTCTTCATCAAGTATTTCCACTGCTGCATTGATGGGAGGAGCTTCAATTGCTAGTCTCGGTTGAGCAGGAGTTAACCGTGGCCTATCTCTGACAGGTGCACCATTGTTATTATTGAAATTCCGCCTAGGTATATCCCGATACGGAACATTGCTCACCTGCTGGGACATTTGCTTCTTTAAAGCAATCAAATCATTAGCCATTTTTTGAAACATAGGATCTGTGTTACCTTGAGAAGAACCTTGATTTTTGAGTTTGGGTATGTCTTTCTTGATCCTTCCGGCCAAGATAAGATCATCCTCTATTTCAGTAGCTGTTGACTGAGCAGTAGCCAAATCTGGGATAACCGACCTTCTTAATAAAAAGCTTATATCAGGAGGTTGAGCATTGATGAAGAAGCATTTTTGGTTTTCCAGAGTAGGTACAATAATTTCTGGAATCTTCCGGATCAGCTTGTTGAACTTTGCCACGAATTCCCGCATAGGTTCATGCGATTCCTTCTTCATATGCGTGAGCTGAGCTAACAATGCATGGGAATCTTCGGCTGGTTTGAAACGTGCTTCGAACTTAGTCCGCATGGTAGCCCAGTCTTTGGGATGCATGCATTCGGGAGGTGATAAAACCATTCAGCTGCTACACCCTGCAACGTTTCAACGAAGAGTCGACGGAGACATCTTCGTGGGCTACTCCGAGAACACCGCATGCAACAAAGAAAGATGCTATGTGCTCGTCAGGATGCTGCTTCCCATCCCCATTGAACTTGGGAATGTTTTTACGCGATCCACGTGGTAACTCATTCAATGGAGGAGTCAAAGAAAGAGGACCAATAACTGCACCCCAAGGCACAGGTTGAACCGCCATCCTTCTGAAAAGAGTGCGTACAGGGATCCGAGTATCAGACAAGAGTAGTGCACGACAAGTTGCAGATGCTTCCCCTTCCACAGGGATCCGGTTTCTCCGAACAGGTGAAGAACTTCTGGTTCGATTAGAGACAATGCTGTTGGGAGAAAGACTGAAATTGTGCTGTTGCAGTAACTCAAAGAGTGGATCAATTTCACCTTGAGCTCGGCGGGACCGAGTGAAGATCTTCCTGGCCAGCTTGAACTGAAAGGAGATCTTGTTGAAAAATAAGGCAAATACGGAGTCGCCAAACACCGAGAGGATAAGCTTTATACTATAGATCCGTAGTCCCCAGCGGAGTCGCCAAAAACTGTTGGTTGGATATTTTGTCAAACCAAAATATGAGGTTCAACCACAGTACATGGGATTAAATCCCTCCTCAAAGATAGGTGAGGCTGCCTGTTTATTTCTAATCTAAAACACGGTAAACAATATATACAGTATTCACACTAATCTAACCATTGGGGGTTGGAATGAAATCCCGAAATCCACATTCATAAATTCAAGGGTATTTCTTTCGTAAATGAACTGGGTCAGAAACTGTTACAATGAAAGAAGCGCAATAGAAAGGAAATGGGAGAAACGTATTTTCTTTCGAGTAAACACAGAGCACGAAATAATCATACGAGTTTTAGATCACAAATATAATGTCCGAAATAATCAGAAACACTAAGATGCTATGCAAAGAATAGCTTAAGATCATGAACATAAGAACACTGTCTTAAGTAAGATATATTCCACAACACAAAGTCTGTAAAACGATATCAATTCCTATTCTTCAAAATGATTGAATGAAAACACAAAGTTTTTCTTCTTTCCAATAGCCCCTAAATATTCCAAAAAATCTCGACCCTTTTGGAATGCACAGCATCCCTTATTTATAACAAAAGAAGTAGAGATAAAATAGGGCAGATCCTAAAAATTAGCGCTTCAACAAGAGTTCTGTTTTGCATGATTCTCACGCAGGAGATCAAGTCAAAACATGATTCAAAAATGTGACGAAACAGAAATGAAAAAGACATGTCGATTTCAAGATTGAAATGACATGAAACGCTGGGACTTAATCTGAATCATCATCTTTTGCTCCTTCCTCTTTTTCTTCCTCCTCCGCCGAGACTGCTTTGCTCAAAAATTCCCGAACTTTCGAATTATGCCTTGCATTTCGTTCTCATCAGGTGCAGTGGAATGATCATTCCAAATTTCGCAGGTTTCATGAACATCGCTGGCAGTGCCGGGAAGCTTTTTCAATCCTTTGCTGAGTTTTCTTAAGGCCTCCAAAGAATGCTCAATCTTTACCAACCGGTCCATCTTTTCAAGGTCAAATCCGAGCATTGATTCATGCTGAACAGACTCTTGGAATTGTTTGAAGAGATCATCCGCTGATAGTATACCTGAATTTCCTACTGACACCTTTGAACAAATCTTCAGCAACTCTTCTTCTAAATCACTTTTCCCATCAATCAGTTTATCCCTTGATTCTCTCAACTTAGCGCAGGCTTCGTTGAGAATCTTCACCCTGAATCTGATGGCCTTGGTCAGCTGGAAATGCTTATCCGTATGAGGGAGAATACCTTCTTCAACCAAGAGATGTGTTGGTATTTGCTTTAACACTTGGAGAGCTTCATAAGTCAAATCAAGCTGTCCAATTTCTTGAGAAATCTCCTCATCCATCTTTTCTCCATCTTTCTGAATGTCTCCCACAGATTGATGAACTTTCACAACGCCTTGTATTACTTCCTTCCCCTGTTGGAGCAACCTTTGGACCCATTCATCAACCACCCTTCCTTGTTTAGCAATCTTCTCAATTGTAGGCACTGATGAGAAATCGAATCCGACAGGAACAGAAGAAGGTGGTATGGATTCAAGGGGTTTTGAGAATTTAAGCAAAACCTCTGTCAACTGCTCCACTTTCTCCTTAAGCTCATCTCTGCTGTCCTTTGTTTCTTTCAACTTTTGGCACAACACGTTTATGGAATCCCGTGCATCTTGTTGCGCCCCTTCTGCTGTCACTTTCCCTAGAGCCACCCTAGTTACCTGATAATCAGCAGCTGTTATATCATCTCTAGTTTTGTCAGCTGAGGGAGTGGCAATCTCTGCGAACTTATCTCCTGAAGCATCCACCAAAACCCTTGAAACTGTTTTGGGCTTCTTGGCCGACTTTGCAGTAGGAGCCTTGAGTGAGCTGAAATCAAAAGCTGGTATGGGCACAATCACCTTCCTCTTCCTCGGAGTTTGCTCGAGTAGCCATTGCATGGCGTATCGAGAGGAAGTTACACATGTTGTAGCAATCGGTATTCTACTCTCAAGAGGAGAAGATTCTACTACTATCGAAGGAGGAATAGTTACCAATGTGGTAGTAGATCCAATAAAAAGAGGCACAGGAGGAGGCGTGCTGATGATCACTTGGGTTCCAGCGGAGAGGGGTGAAAGCCCAGAGAAAATACTGGCCATGGTTGCAGAAGTAGATGGAGAATGAGGAGGTAGAAGTGGCTGTGAGGGAGGAGGTGCAGATTCAGACTCCAAAGCCTTGAATGCAAGAGATAAGGTCTCTCCAGTTGAGCAATCAGCAAATGGTGAAGACAGAAGCTGGCTTCCTCCTTCTTCCAAATTAATTTCTCCTATTTCTGGTGGTGTTGGTGATTCTGGCACATTCACCGTTTCTACAGGAGAGACAATTGAAGAGATTTCTCTTTCTTTCCTCTTTTTGACAATCTTGACCTTTATAGGCGCCTTAGAAGACTTTCTGTCCTTTTCCTTTTTGGAGGGCCCCGCCTCTAAAACAACCAACTTTGAAAACTTATCATCTTTAAAATTCATTCCCCAAGAGGAGAGCCATGCTTTGGTGCGAGCAAGAATTAGAGCCGACCTATCTGTAATAGAGGCTTTTTCGCTGGCTGACCAATCAATAGGTGGGAAAACATATTGATCCTCCTTTAGTCCATCATAGGAAAGATCCAAAACACTTTCATTGTCACTGTACCCTCTGGTAAATCAGCAAGCTCCAGTGTTTGAATCTCAGCAATAGTTAATCTGCTATGATCCTTTCTGCGAATAGCAACCTCATTACGCAGATCCACCCAAATATCCTCTATATTTGGCCTGTGCAAATGCTGGGTTCCATATGCCCTGAGCACTCCTCGGATATCAAAACCATCTCGAGGCTTCATATGCTTCTTTAATTTGTCCTGAAGTTCATGGACAACATTTTTGGCCTTTACTACCATCGAGCAAGTGTATCTCCCAATAGAAATCGGGAAGGATACAGCAGCCTTATGTTTGCTTTGTTGGAATTTATGAAAATCCAACAGCTGCCTAACCAACTCCATTAATATCAATCTATCCCCTGGATATCGGGGCAGGTGAAAAGGATCTCCCGAGTACATGACCACCCGAAGATATGTAAACTTCTTGAATTGTACGAAGATACATCCCCATTTAGAAACTTCTGCCCAAGCCTCATCTGAGACTCTTGTCTTCTTCAGCTCAGGGTTTATCCTGCAGATATTCTCATAGAAAAAGGCATCATTTACCCTCCTGAAATGATCTTTTGACCCCTTCTTTGTCAATTGAGGGAAGTATTGATAAACCTGATTCGCCGTTCTGCTTCCCTTAGTATCCAAATGGATAGTTCCTCATCCCGGTTGCTGCGTATGTGACATATGATGACATATAAAATTTCCCAGTTGACAAGACCGTTGTCATTTGGGAATCAATCTCATTGCTAATGAGAGTACCCCAGTCAATCCCCTGCTGATTTTCCTTGATGATGATCATAAATTGATACATCCATCCTTGAAATACGTTTGATTCGGGCAAACCAAAGACCCGACTCAGCAGGGTGATGATGTCATTGATTTCTTGGATGAAATCACTCCTGGGGATAGTCCTTGGAAATCTGGACACAGCTGGCTTGGCCTTGATCAAGAACTTCTTGTTCACATGCTTGATACAGTCCTCCTGATCATTGTCCCAGGCTTTCTGAGCTGACTTCATGTCCAACTCTCCATACTCGTCAAAATTAGGCAATTTGAGGAGATCATCAAAATAACCTCCATCTAATTTGACCACTACTTCACCTGATTGACCTCTCACAGAACGAGACGCCGAGTCATAACTGGATGCACAAGCCAAAATGAATTCTGGACACTGAGCAGACATGGGAAGAGCCGCTGCGAGAGGCAAACCACTATCAGCTATAGCTTTCATCCATGGAGTTTGGGAGGAACTCCTCAACCTATTCCAGAAATCTTCCATGTCTATATTCCCGAGTTCGGTGTCTCTGATATCATAGTTGCAATCAATGTATGATGGAGATTCCGGCTTCTTGAACTTGTATTTCATTCTGCCAGACTTCTCGGCCTTTTCCTGAGATGGACCGGGATCCGACATGAAGAACGTTGAAGGGAGAAAGGTTCGAAGCTCAGGAGATGTTGTCTACCGTCAGAATTTCGATCTGCTGAATATGCCGGAAGAACAAAAGAGTCCGACACGCTGAGTAGGATGTCGGAATATCCTGAAAGTCCGATGTGTTGAAAATGTCGAACTTCTGAAAAACCCGACACACTTGGTAATGCCGGAACTTTGGGAAAGCCTCGCACGTCTGATACTGTCGGAACTCAGGGAAAACCCGACACTTGCGTTGATGACGGGAACTCTGGGAAACCCGGCACTCACTGTGGAGATCGGAACTTTGAGAAACCTCGACGCCTCAAACTTTCGATACACTTCAGGTCTTCGACTCTGCAAAACAATCTTCAAAACCCGAGAAGAAAAACAGGGTTTTTCATTGAATTCCAAAACATGCAATCTCCTTTTTTGTCATTCATGTTCCATGCATATAATAAAACTTGGAAGAAATAGCACCAAGTGGTAGTCTCAGAAGAGATAAACCCTAGAACCTAAAACCCTTTTCAAAATAACTCCAGAAAGAAGAAGGAAGGAAAACCCCAAAACTCGGCGAGAAATTGAGAAGAAACCACGTGCAATCGATCCGTAAAAACCAAGAACAAAGAAGGGAGAAAGAAATACCTTCAATCGGAGAAATGGAAAATCGAAAACAGGTGATTCAATCGGGCAAGGCGAGTTGTCGGGTTTCGAAATCGGAAGAGCAGGCGCGAAAAATCCACGAATTAAAAATAACTCCGGTAACAATGACGTGGAAATCCGCGTATTTATAAGAAAATTAGCAATTAATACACTTGGGCTCGGCACGTGCCAATTCACCGACAACTCGGCATGAATGCCATGTCATCATGTTTGAAAGGTCCGAAAACCCGACACGAGGGGACTTAGTGCAATTCGGGTTTCGGGTATCGGAAAGCATGAGGCAAAAAACATGAGGTGTTTAGATGTTACATGGCTCCGAAAACCCGATACAAAGGACTAAGCGGACTTCGGGTATCGGAAAGCATGAGGCTTAAAACATGTTTTGGATTAGGCATGTTCCGATGCGCCGGGAGTCCGAAAACCCGATTTTCTCAATACGAAGCGGATTTCGGGTTTCGGAAGACAGAGACGACATAAAGCATGTCCCGTGTTACCCGCATCATCCAAGTCACTCTTTTGTATCCTGCGTGTCCCAAATGAACCAAAGGCCATCTAGGCTAATTTTTCCCACTCTTCTTGAATATCTTGTTTTTTAAGTTGGTAGGTGGGTATTTAATACACATTTATTATCTTTCTCTCTCCTAAATGACTATTTAATAAGCTTCCCCCTACGCATTTTTACACACTGCTTTCTCGCTATCAATTTCTCATACCCTTGCAATCAAAATTTATGTGTGCGTACCCATTCCCCCTGCAATTTCATCAAGAATTCAGGTTGTGACTTTGTTTTTCCAATTGCTATCAGCATGAAGATTAAGTTCCAAGGTCAAGAACAAGTTTCACCACTTGAGTCTGTCATTCTCGATATCGGGGACAGTGAAGTTCATCACCTAGACTTTGGAGATTTCTAGACTAGGATGACAGACCCGAATCCCTCTCCTATGGCACAAATGATCAATGACAGTGGCTTGGCATATGCCACTAGTTTCCCAATTTCAGTGCAATGTGCAGACATGGTACTCAGCTTGCGGTGCTCACTTCAGCCCCGACTCAAGTGAACTAACAAATGTACATGGGGAGCTCATCACCAAGCTCGATGCTACCACCATTGGCACTACCCTAAGGATTCCTGAAATGGATAATTCTATAGTCATCTCTCAGAACCAAGCACAGGCACTCTTCGACCAGGACAGTGAAAAATACAAGGTAAGGGTGGCAAAGTCTTGGCTTAAAAACCCTAAAAAGGGGGCATCCCATCTATCCAAAGCTCTGTTTCATTCTGATTTCAATGAGGAACTATCAGATTTTATAATCTTATTAGCTTGGGTCATGGGCTTACCCTCTACCAATGAGTTCCATTTCTAGATGTGCCCACTTATCAACATGGTGTGTGAGGGTACTCAGAATATCAATCAAGCGTAAATCATTAGCATGAACTTGGTAGAACAGTTTTCCAATGTACAGCAAACCAAGAAGTTTTACATGACTTCTTATCTGATGTATACCCTAGCAGCATCAAGGCAATGGTTTGGCTTCACATATATTGATGCTCATAAAGGTGATCCTATATATGCTTACTGCCCTCAATTCACCCTGGACACTAGTAATCACAACTTCAGGAGGGTGAATGATGCTTTCACCATGTACATTGTAAGACTTCTGGAGAGTGACACTGTAAGGAGGTTCTCTGATGAAGCCATGAGCCTAATAGTGAAGTACAGTGCCTACTTCATCCAGTTCAGAAAATTCTCCTATATCAGGCTAGCAGGCTATGAGAGCACCCCTCTCAAGCTCCCTATGTTCTGTAATGATAAAATGGCCTTGATCGAGATATGCAGGCAATTGGACAAGTTACACAGAACCTGTAGGGATAATAAAATCACTGGTCTGCACTTCCCCATATCCTTGGGACACTGCACCTACAAGACAACTCTAGATGCACAAACATAGAGAGAGCCCTAGCTCCCACCACTGTCCATTTCTTTAGGCCAAGAACTTGTTTTGACTTGAAGAAATTTATTGATTAGAACCTCATAATCAATTATCATCATAGGGCAAACACAGAAGACTATTGGGTTGACTGTGCTGATGATTTTGAGGCAAGGAGGAGACATTATGGTAGGTTTTCTCTTCAATTGATTCAAGAGCTTAACTTGTACCAAGTTCCTGAAGGGCTTCAGGATGACAATTTTGACTTGTTTTCATATGAATATGATACCTTGATCAAACACACTCCCTTGGAGGATTTGGATTGGTTCAAAAAGGAGAAAGATGATCTGGCTGAAATCCTAGCCCCTATCCTAGTAAGAACTAAAATTTGGTTTGACAGGAGAGTTTGCGAGCATAGAAAGCATTCAGGAGAGTCCTCCTCCAAGGACACCTCAACACCAAGGAGGGAGGCACAGACACCCAGTTTGGAAGCACCTGTACAGACTCCTCCTACCTCATCAACTAAAGGGCCTACATCCTCCACTCCTTCCTCATCCACCCAAGTATATCAGAAGAAAATCAAGGAGATCAAGAAGGATCTTGTTGAAGAAGATCCTCTTATGAAGCATTCAGAATTTCCTTAGGACCAGAGAACATTATTGTTCTTAGTGAAAGTGAAGAGAGTGAAGTTCCAGTCTCGTAAGCACTCCAGAAGCCCCAATGGATAAAGAGAAGGAAGTTCAAAGCACCGAGCTTCCAAGCACCATTGACTCCTTTGTACCAGAAGCCCCGAGTGCCCCACTCATATCTCAACTAGAGGCAACAGCAGGGGCACACTTTGAGTGCAATGAGTTCTCTTTCTCTCGGTCCTCTTGCCCCACCTTCTTCTTCCTCCTCCTCTTTTGCATGGGTACAACCTTTCGTTGATAGTAGGAAGAGAAAGTCTTCCTCTCGAATCTCGGGACCCAACTTTGATGTTGTGGTGGCCTTATTGGGCACTACCCCTCCTACTCCTGCCAAGAAGGCTAGGATCACCTCATGGATAGTATTTGATGCTCAGGGCCAACAATTCCTGGAGATAGCCAAGCCCAAGGTTGATAAGCCAGAATAGGATTTGTAGGCGTCTGATCTAGAGCTCTCAAGGATCCCCATGGGAGAATCCACCCCTGAAGGTGAGATTCAAAATCTTCAAGAAACAATCACCAGATTCATTGGGAGAGTGGAAAAAGGAAACAAAGAATAGAGTAGCTGGAAGAGCAGGCTAAGGTTCTTGCAAGTTTCATCGATTCATTATTGTCCAAAGATAAAGTTTTAAACCCCACCCCACTGACTACTCTTCCACCACCTGTGATCCTTAACCAAGAAGAAGTCTAGAGTATCAAAGATATACACAGATATTCCATCTATGGAAGGGCTATGGAGGCCATGGTGGATGATATGCTCATTGCAGGATTGAATTTCATTGGTGAAGCCTTCAAACTCAATGAGAAGGTAACTAATCTGCAACAGAAACTCTCCTCCACCATTGGAAATATAGATAAAGAGCTCAAACTCTGGAGCAGCTGTATAGTAGACCTTCACCTTATGGGGCAGGCTGATGAAAATATTTTAATAACAAGCAAGGTCTTTGATGATGTAAAAGATAATTTGTCAAAATCATGGGTATATAGTGTGGAATGGAAAATCAAGGTGCTGGAGAAGAAGCTTTGGGGGAATTGAGAAATAGCTGGTAGAAGGGTGAGGCCTTCAAGACTTTGGTGGTATCAGCTTTTAAGGATATCCATTTCCACCTCCATGATGAGACCTCAGGTGTGCCTCTCTCCTTGTAGGAAATTAAAGCTCAATTCAGAGCTTTTGTCAAAGAAAATCTGTTCAAAGAGGATTCCATCACCAAGGAGAAGATGAAGGAAATCTTCTCTCTCTAATCTGCTATTGAAGAAGAAAATAAGGATTATCATACACACGTCGAATTCAACAAAGATATGGAGAAGTGTCTCGGATTTTTGACCCAGTCCACTGCCAACACATCAGTCCCACGTGGCAGAGACATAGCAGAGGTGTTAAAAAGGTTTAGATAATGGATCCTCAAATTAGTGGGCCCTTCTCAATCATGAACACTTGTCTTCTCCTCCTGACTTTTCTCCCTTCTTTCTTTCCTCATCTCGGATTTATTGTAATTAGTTGGGGTTTTGCATTAAGCAACCCTTTAACTAAACATTAACTAAAAGAAGTAGTTACCAAGGGTAACTGATTTGTAAAATTATATAATGGTTTCTCTTCACCATTTTAAAGGGGGAACTTGGCTTATTTTTGAAAGTGTAAGAAATAGTAAAGCAATCAATACAAAAGGATCTTCTTTCTTTGTCCATCTGATTCTTTTATTCACAAGCTATCTGTTGAATATTGTTAGATCATTTGTCTGCATTATGCTAAGAAGCTTTGTATTCTTGTAGATGTTATTTATGGAACTGTGTGTCTTTTCAAATTGCATCTCATTAATTCAAGTACAAATGGTCTTATTCCAATTCATTATATTCTGGCATGCATAAGGAATTATTTTGTCATCTATAATTCTAGAGAATGCTTTTCTACTCATTTCCACGTCTTCATTCCTCTGTACTTTTGTGATTGATGATCTATTAAAAACACTTTCATGATATCCAAGTTCCACAGTAAAACTATGCTCTGTACATATGTAAATAAGTTTTGCTTTTGAATAAGGGAACCTCTCCCACTAAAGAGGAGGGACTTCTTGTCCCCTGACTGTTGTTCTCCTTGAAGTCCTTTTTGATGACCAACAATTTTTGGTGACTCCACTGGGAAATCATTTCTTGACGTATTCTAGTTCCATAATCATTTATCAATCATCCTTTGATCTAGCGACTCCATGTTTTACTCACGGGAGAAGGGCCCTTGGTATTGAAGATTCTCAGTTTTAGCTTTTGGAACAGTAGAGTTTTCCTTTCCCTTCAACAAGAACAAGCATTCCTCCTATCAAAAGTAGAACCCCTATGGGTGGTATTCATTTAGAGCAACTCAATCCTAATCTCCGTGCTCTGATTCTTGCTATTTTTTTAGTTCCCGTTCAAGCCATTTTTTCAAGAATGGCGGTACCATTACCTTGGGGCCATCATGTTGGGCCTCTTGTCCTTCCTCAGACTTTGCCTGAGTTACCCAGAGGTAACTGGAAGAACTTTCCCAAATCAGAGGTGATGGCAAGGTACATCCTAATGAGCATATCGTGGCCTTCATAGTTACATGTGGAGTTCTGGGAGTTGAACATGAAGATGTCTCAGTAAGGATTTTTGTTGAGACTTTACAAGATAATGTAGCGGATTGGTTCTATCACCTTCCAGCCAGAGCTATCACTAGCTGGAACACAATGAGAGAAAGGTTTGAGAATTGTTTCAAACCGGCGGAAGATGTGCATGCTTTTCTAGCCCAAATTTCTCAAATAAAGAAGGAATCACAAGAGCCCATGAGAGAATTTGTGGCCCGATTCAACAAGTTGATTAACAAAATCCCACCAGACACTCAACCTATAGATCAAATCCAAAAATGATTCTTCCTAAATGCCCAATTGCCAGAAGTTAGTTATGCATTAAGAAGAGCTAATCTTGCAACATTGGCTAAGGATCAAACTCTTGTTAGTGTCGAAGATGATTTAATCATGTCAGGGAAGTTGAGAAGAGATCCTTCTAAATCTAGGTCTTCTTCTTCCTCCTCTTCCACTCCTGGGCCTAATACTGATCCATTAGTGTAGAAACTTATAAATGATCTCATCGCCATTAAGAAACAATTGGCCCAGCATGCCCCCTATGCAGATGTTCCAAGGAGGAATTTTCAGCCCAAAAATCATTCACCTTCTTCTCAGACAAGGCTTGCACTTGAAGGACCACCTATTAAAGTCCCTGTTAACGCAACATGTGAAGTTGAAGAACCATAGGATGAAGAGGTCGGTGAACATTGTGAAGAATTTTTTGAAGAGATCGATGAGGAAGCAAAGGAGGGAATTCTTGTCCCTTGATTGTTGTTTTCCTTGGAGTCCTTTGTGATGACCAACACACATGAAGTATGGAGAGAAGATTCCATGGTGTAAGTTTCCCTTTTCGTTTACCGTAAGATATTTTAAGGACTTTGTAAATAGATTTCATGATGCATGTCAGCTCCAGTTCGATGCCAAAAATTGGATGCAGACATTCACATTTTGTGCAAAACATATATATGGCTAGGTAAGGAGGCCTATGTAGAAACCATGGAGTCTGATAATGTTGACATCACACTAAAGAGTTTGGTTGTAGGGAAAATTGAACTAGTGCACATCTACATTTACCTAAGGCCAAGGTTCAAGGATGGAAAAGTGGTGAAGGGCATGGATATGGCTCTTCCAAGACCTCCTAAGAAGAAGCACACAGTGGAGAATTTAAGGAATGTTACATCTACGCCCCCGACTCTAGAAAACCCAGTACATAAAGGAATAGAAAATGTCCTAGAACAATAGGAACTTGAAGACGCTTTCAAACTTGTGCACACCGAAGGATTCTCGAGGAAAAGGTGTGTGCTTGAAGACACTACACTAGTGTTAGAAATTTGCAGCCGATGAAGGAAATCACCATGTGTGACTCCTGTAAAGGATGAAGAGAAGGAGAAGAAAAAGCACAGGAAATATATTCCTATAAAAGATAGTGAGGGGAATCTCCATAGCCAAGCACGCAAGAAGTAGAAGAAACTCCAAGAATGAGTGGAGATAGAGTTGAGGCCACTCCCAGTGTGGAAATGTAGGATGATGAAGATATTGGTGAGTGTGTAGTCTATGAGACTATAGACCCTAGTGTGAGTATTCAAAATATATCTCTACTCAAGTAGAAAAAAACACCTGGTGGGGATACAAAAGTCCTCATGTGCCCCATGCAGGAAGAAGGGAAAGATGAGGAGGTAAAATAGGTGTTTGAAGACATTTTCCCATGAGATGCAAGTGTACTTGAACAAAAAGAAGAGGATGCATTAGTGGACGAGGATGTTGGCAAGCATGAAGGTGCACATGAAGAAAAAGAAGTAGAACTTACTTGACACTTGGGTTATCTGAATGACCTTTCAAAAACTATTTTAACCCATCTCTAGAGTACACTACTAAACAAACATTTATATGGCTAGGATTGGATGGACCCTGAAATGGCCAATACACGTACTCTTAAGAAGTTATGTTGGGGCATGAAAAATCATATGGATGAGCTTGATTTTGATGCCCATGAGGAGACATGCAAGTCAAAGAAGATGAGGAAGGTGCCTCATACGCACCATATGAACATTAAGCCAACCCATTTTTAGATGAGAAGGTAAACAACACTTTGATTAAGGTGTCCATAGAAGTAGTGTGCCAAAATATGGATAAGGCGGCAAAAATCTAGGTGCTACTAGAGGATAAAAAGGACAAGGACATAGAAATCAAGTTCCTTACTCAAGAGCATGATAATGCAGATTCTGAGAGGCCTAAAATGTAAAGATGATGGTGGAGTAGATTACAGATGAGATTCTACTACAGAGGCCTAAGTTTTAGGAGAAGGTGTCTCAGGACTTCAAGTATGAGTTGCACTATCTGCATAAAACAATTCACCTACTTTTGTATGAGGGACCAATGGGCCTCCCCAAGAAAAATAATGTAGGGGAAGAAGCAACAAGAGAAAGGGTGACTATTAATAGAAAAGTTGTAATATATGAGACATTGCTCCAAACATTGAAGGATGAGCTGAAGAGAGTCGATCAAGATCTTAATTTATGTGTGGTGGCAGATGCCATAATAAGGACCAAAAATTAGTAGAGGATAATGAATTTCTGAAGGAAATGAAGGATGAAACACTTGGGTGCATAGAAAGGTTGGCACTTTGGTAAAAAAAGGTGAGCCCCTCACAAAGCAACCTAGGATCCACACAAGGATAGAATTCATGAGATTGGGAAACTCATCGCTCGGAAGATGGACATTGTGGAGGGAATGCTGTTAGGTATGGATAATGTTGTCAAGGTACTACGAGAATGAGAAATAAAATATCATCCAGAATAATTGGATGACATAGCCACTAATATTCTAGAGAAAACAAGGAATGCGCTAAGTGATTAGAAGACATTGGAGGCTGAAATCAAAATTGAATATCCATAGTTAATCCTTCTAGTTAAAGAAGAGGGTGTTGTAGAGTAAAAATTCATTCTTTTGTATAGTGTTTCATTCATTCTTTCATTACTTATTATTTATTATTAGAGAAATTAGAAAGAATTCCCATTTCTGGATGACAATGTACTTTAGTGTGGGGTAATGTTGAACAACCAAAAATATAAGTATTGGTGCGTGAATATATGGTGTGGGAAGCGCTTGCTCTATAATAGTATTAAAGCACCTCAACTCAGACTTAGTTTTTTTGTGGATAATGGCTATTTTTGGAGATAGTGTGTGGAGCACACATAGAGATGAAGAGTTTTGCTCCATCTAAAGGTATTTTGGGAATAAGCTGCGTATAAGCGCCATGCATAGTTTAAGTTAATAGTAGGATTTCTACTTAGAGTTGACTATGGGACATCTATTGTTAGAACATTTACATGTTGCGCATAGTGTTGTAAAGGTACATGACTATTATCATCATGCGACCTATTTTGAGAAGTGCATAGGTGGTGAAGGGCAAGTCCCCACCCCTATAAATATGTATTGATTTGCATAGTTTAGTATTGTGGTGAATTATTGTAACATTTTATTATTGGTTTTGATGCACACATGACTCATGGAGATACTTTACATGTAAAATTTTTATGTTTTTATAGTAATTATGAAATGGAATATATTGGCTGGATAATGGTGTTAGACATAATTAAATCTAGTTCTTGTATGGTTAATCTTATCATAGTTATTGTTTAGTTCATTTATCATGATTCTCTAATATCTAGATCTATATTTTGCCTGTGGAATTTTTATGTTTACTTATGAATCTAAACTTGTTTAAACATCATTACACTAACATCCTCCACATGTAACTCTAAAGGGGGGCTTGGTACCTTTACATGCTTCGGGTTAGTGCTCAACTCAAGATGAGTGATGTGCCAGTGCGCTTGGGTTATTCAAATTAAATTCTAGGTTACATCACTTTCAATTTTATTTTTCCACTTTCTTCCACTCTTACCTTGTGTGCATCTTTTACGCATTCACCTTCTTCCTATCAGCTATTCATCCTATGTGCGCACCTTGCATTTTCTTCAATAAGTTAAGTCTCTAGCCCTCTCATGCACCCCACATATTACTTTATAATAGTTGTGCCTTGACCATATGTTTTCCACTCACCAATTTTCCCTATTTCCTCCATGCACATTACAATTACATGCACCTTACAATTACATGCACCTTCCTTCTACCTTCTTCATACACCTCATTCTTCCACAAACATACCTTTTAACCCTCCTCTGCGGCATTCTCGCACCTTTTCCTTCTCGACATGCCTAAGTATGCCACATGCAACCTATTAAAGTGTTTCATTTGATCACCGAATCCTTGCAAAAACTCAATGAGTGACACATGGCAAAAATGACAAAATAATTTACACATTTGGTCCTCCTTTTAGCCAATCCATGCGTGCCACATTTTTTCTATGCCCAAGCAGCTCTCACAAACTTCTATCAGCCATATATTTTGCTACAGAGCTCCGATCAATACATGCCTAGTCTCAATCTATAGCTATTTACGTGGATTATAATGTTAGACATTCAAATTCAAATTCTTTTGGATCTCATAAGTGAGAAATGTCAAAACATATTTTTGGCCATTAATGAGAAGATATGATTTCTCTAACCACATGTTTTGACTTGATTCACCCTCTTTCCTTCTCCAACATGCAAAAAGACTTGGGAAGCACATTTGATGGATTTGCAGGTGGATTTACGGGCATTGAATGCTTCTTATTAGTGGTTATATTTCAAATTTAGAGTTTTCCCTCCTCTCCATGCCATCGATTCACTATTAATGTTGGACACTTTGGATCCTTACGCACTTTGTTAAGGACTTAATATTTCTTTATTCCGAGTTGCAAACCGCTATATTTGGCTCATGCATGTGGATATCAGCCTCTTTCACCATTGTAACAGTTATGTGCATTTCTAGAAATAATGGAAGCATTGTTTTGTGACTATTTTCTATCCTAAACATGTTTGTATTCTTTCTCCTTTCCTTTCTTTTATATTGCATACTTTTTGTGTGACTCGTGTCCCTTGCAACCCCATTTTTAATTGTGTTCCATGAAACTGATCTGGTAAATGCATTTTAGTTATGCTACATGTGCCTAGCCTTCTTTCATGCCTTGTCCTTTCATTTTCTCTTAGAATAGATGGTGTTCATCCCTCTTTTTCTGGTGCTATCACCTTCCTTAGATTATCTTTCCTTTCTCTTATCCTCTTTCCATAGTCCTTTGGCATTGTTAACTTAGTTTTCCCTTCCAACATTAGGAGTAGCAGTAGTAGTAGAAATAGATAGAGGAACCAAGCTTCGTTTGAGATCCTTCTCATGCGCACAAGGTCCCACAACTTAGAGATGGTTCCATTGTTGTCTCAAATGACTCAGTTCTTCCAAATCTAACACATGGGTTAAATTTTGACAACCAATTGTTTCTGGCATACCCAATGGGATAAGTAGTGAAAGCTTAAATTTCATATTTCTAAGTTTTTGTGTGTGAACTTAGTATTTCCATGCTTTGGAGGTTTCTTTTTCAACACATCTAGAAACTCCCAAAAATTTTGGAGTTCATGTTATTTATTCTTGATCACCTTTTATGAGAAGAGTGCATACCATATAGAGTGTTGCAGCTGAAGTATTCTTTTAATACCTCCATCTTTCACTGAGAAGTACATGCAGATATCTTCTCAGTGCATGTATCTCTTTCTCGAGTGTGTTGCATGCACTCTACTCTTCCTCAAAATAGACAAGTGTTCCCTATCATGGTGCTTCAACCTCCTCCTCTAAGGAACTTTCATATCTTCATTGGTTGAAGCCCACTCAATCTCAAGGCACAACATGATATGTCGATAGCTACGCTCAAGAACATTCCCTAATTCATGAGAGAGAATCAAGTTACCCTTGTTGAACACATTTAAGATGTAGTTGATGTATGCTTTGTATATCCGATTACACGTGGTGATGTTTTGTAAGACTATTTTCATCCACTTTCAAGGGTAAAACACTCCAATGGTACCGTGGCCTGAGACCCTATATCTATTGCTACTTGGGATGAACTTGGAATGGCTCTATGAAATTAATTTTAAGATAAATCAGATCATATATCATTAGTGGAGTAGATGATGAAAATAAAATGCCTCAATGAATAGATGATTAATTATAACATCGATTCCAAAAGACTTGCGACATAATTTTGCAAGTGGTAAAACCCATAGCCCAACATGATTTCTTATACTATCTAAGGCTTTGAACAAAGTGGTGTTTTAGTTATGATTCAATATATGGGAGGTATAACCTTACCCGATGCATACAAAATTGCAATAAGGGCATAAAAAAATATCTTTCAGGCTGGTAAGTTGGTGCATAGGCCTCCTACGCCCTTTTCCCCGAGAGATGTATCTAGCACCCTAACCTTCTATTGCTCCATATCCAAGTGTAGAGCACGTAACCAATTACATCTACATCCTACTCTTATGCACATAAAAAATAATATGATGAGTTAAAGACCCTAATTAGAAACTTTTCCAACTAGGCCATATCATTGGAGAAGCAATAGGCACAAGCCTACAAAGGAATTTCTAATCGGGAGCAAAGTGAAAGTAATCAACCTTGCTAAAATCACTATTAAAATCAAAGGTACAGTAGCACCAATAAAATGATAGATGGCATGCTAATGCACACTTTCCTTTGCAAGTTATTCCTCCTACACAACCTCTTCCAATGCCCAACACAAGTCAAGAACTTATCCCAATCCAGAAAAACATGGTGCAAGATTATGAATGGTGCTTTCCTTACAATATTCCTCATAGTCAATATCATTATGCGAATGTTACACGCACATAAGCTTATATGATCCATAATATTTCCACCTATGAGCCTTCAACAATCACACATGAAGTAGATAACCAAGAAAGGCTAGAAACCCTCCGGAGGAAACTCTAATGTTATTTTACACCGAGGAATTTTGTACAATCAACGATGATATAGATGATGCAAAAAGACAACATGCCCAAGTTGTATACAACACAAGATATGAAAGGAGAATCCTAGAGCTTGATGTGTATGTAACAATTCCAACAACACAAAGCCAAATCTCGAAGGTAAAGATGCAACTAATGCATCCAGTAGTAAAATTACACAAGTTCTAGCACGTGAGGTTCCATGCAAATCTCCTCCGTAAGTGGTGCACATCCCTCCTTTAGTAGGTCAAGTGTTTGTGCCACTAAGGTTCCTACCTCAATACCCGAATAACTAAGAAAGGATGTTGTTATTCCTCAAATGTGTAAGTTAGTGGGTTTTCCATTTAGCATTTTGGACCAGATAAAGAAGAAAAACATAAATGTTACAATCTTGGATGCCCTGACCATTCCATCTCAACACAACTTGTGGCATGAAGCTCTGGCTCAACTTCCATGCACTAATCCAACGGTCCATAATCCGTGCATTTTTTCAATATCTACCAAGAAGAGGAGAATAAATTAAGTAAATTTGTTAAAACCCCACCCTTTTATATGTCTTTGATTATAGGAAAACATCTTGTCCATAATTGTATGATTGACTCAGGTGCTAGTACTTCTCTCATGCCTAAGATAATTTTTAATGTCGTAGGTCTTATGTATAGCCCATAGACAATAGGATTTCTATAACTTGATGGTTTAAATTTCAAGTATCCCGGGAATCATCAAGGATCTTGGGTTAACTCTCCATGCATGTCCAAGTCTTACAATAACTCTATATGTGTTAATCATTGATCTCCCCCTTTGTTTTCCTTATGTTTATCAAGATATTTTACTACTAAAGTAGGTGTATACATGTCTTCTAATTGGCCTCATATGTTACTCAAGAAAAGGTATGACACCCGATTTACCATACAAGTTGAGCCATTTTTTTCTTATCATGTAGAGTCATATGTTCCATCCCCTCTCCATGATGACAGCTTTAATTTAAGAAGAACAAGTTTTAGATTCTCAAGAGTAGCCTCTTCCACCATCTATTCTTGATCTATTAATTGATGAGTGGGCAGAGAGGAACCATAAATTTTACCCATATGATGAAGAGCTGGAAGCTTTTGAAACTGGGCTTGGTACTTACTACATTTTTGAAGAAGAAGTTGTGTTGTCACATGTGCTCAAGCAAAGTGAAGAGAAACTTGATATGTGGAAATTATAATTTGATGGATCCATAAGCATAAATGGCACAGAGAAGGTTTCATTCTCATTTCCCATAAGGATGAGAAATTCTTCTTTGTACACAGGTTGTAGTTTACATGTTCTAACAATGTAGTAGAATATGAGGTGCTGGTATATGGTATGTTTCTTGTAGGGAAGAAGAATATTAAGGTGTTGTAGATCTTTGGGGACATGGAATTGGTTATCCACCATGTCACCATCAAATTATATACAAATAATAAGCGTCTCAAAGCTTATAAACATAGATTTTAGGACCTTCTTGAGAGCTTTGATGCTCTAAATCTATAGGTGGTGCCATGTAAGATGAAAAAGGAAGTTGATCAAATGGTTGCACTTGGTTCACATTTCTCTCCTACTGAGGACTTTTTCAAAGGTAACACTCAACACATCAATATGGTGATTAGACCATCCATTCTAGATAAGAACATCAGCTGGAAAGTGTTTGATAATAACACACAGATCGTCTAGTTCATTCATAATGAAGCTAATTTCTCATCAATTATGCAATATGATTTGCATAATAGCTATGATGACCAAGCAATACAAATGAAGAATTTTTTTTTCCCTAAAGGGCTGGTCACCTTAGAAAAAATGTTTACCCTTGATGATGAGTTCAAGGGTGAAGAAAAGTATATGCGCGTTGTGAAAAAAAGATTGTTCCCGGTCACTATTGCATATGGAATGGAGTTACTTTGCTTAGGAAATATTACAAACATAATGAAAAGTAGGAATTTATCTCTCTCGACAAAAATATAGTGATATATTCTCATAGGAGTATGAATACCTCAAAGGTTTTGATCCAATTGTTGCTCAACACTCCATTAACTTTGATCCTGGTATCAATCCCATTAGAAAAAATCAACGACCAATGAAATCCAAAGATAGATCCCGTTATGAGAAAGTAGTTATCCAAACTCATTGAGGTGAAGATTATTTTTCCCATCAAGTACTCCACCTAGGTCATGAATCTAGTTCTGGTGCATAAGAAGAACGGTGAAATCAGACTATGTTTTGATTTCACATATTTGAAAAAGTAATCGCTCAAGGATCATTATCCTTTTCCTTCTATGGATCAAATCTTGTAGATTTTGGCTGGTGTGTAAAGGTTCTCAATACTAGATGGATACTGTGGATTTAATCATATCCTAATCAAGGAAGAGCATTAATTCAAAATTTTGTTTATAACCAAGTGGGGAACATATGCATATCGAAGATGCCCTTTGTTCTATCAAACACGGGTGCAATGTTTCAAATGTGTCATGGATATTGCATTTAAAGGATATATCAATGATTTCATCTTGGTTTACCTAAATGACATCACAAAGTATTCTCAAAGCAAAGTGTAGATCACATGGTGCACCTGGAGAAAATATTTGAGAGATGCAAAGAATTTGGGGTGTCTCTTAACCCCAATAAGTACAATTTTGTAGTGGGGAAGGGAAAACTCTTAGGACATGTAGTTTCAAAGGATGGCATCACAATTGATCCTTAGCACATTTCATCCATCCTATCTCATTCCTTATGCGTGCACAAAAAGGCCTTGTAGTCCTTCCTTGGTAAGATCAATTTTGTTAAGAATTTTATTCCTAACTTTTCAGGACTGGTTTGTCCCATCACCTTGATGCTCAAGAAGGACATAACTTTCAGATGGACAACAAAAGGAAAGATAAGCTTCAATAAAATCAATAAATAGATTACTTGTATGCCAACACTCATCAACCTAGATTATTCCAAGGATTTCATCCTTTATGCTTATGATGTTGATGCAAGTGTTGTTGTTGTCATAACCCAAGAAAATGAACAAGTCCTGAACAACCAGCTTGCTTTCTTCACCGAGACTCTAAAAGGATTATGAATTAAGATGTATTCATACATAGAAATAGGTCTATGCTATTATGAGTGTGCTTAATAAGTTCAAAATTATGCTCGCCACAAATCATAGCAAGGTAATAGTCTCCCACTCTTATGTTAGATAATTCATCATGGGAGTAGAAATCATTGAAAAGAGAGCACGATGGGTGACCAATATCATGGAGTATGATGTGACAATCAAATCCATTAAACTATTAATAGGTAGCATGATTTAGAAGGAGTTTATTGTAGACACACATAATGAATCTTAGAATTAATTGTTCCTTGATGAATATCTCCCGTGCGTAGAACCCGAGAAGAATGTAGATCTTGGTGCACATGACTAGATGAAGAACATGATCACATTCCTTGTTGAGGGTGCATACCCTCCTGGCTTAAACAAGGTAAAGAGAAGACATTTGATGTTAGAATCTATCCCTTATGTTTTAATTGATGGAATTATCTTCAATAATAATATGGATGGTGTGTTGTTAAGGTGTATCAACAATGTCCATACCGAAAAAAATTAAAAAAATTTCACAATGGATTCTCTCCGTGGAAACTTCTCTACCAAAACTACAACAATGAAGATCATAATGGTAGGCATCTTTTGGCCTAATATATTTGTAGATGTAAAAGGTGGGTCATAAAATAAAAGGAATGCACTTTCTTTATAGGAAAGAAGAAATTTTTAGCACTTCCCCTCTAACCAATCCAAGTGGATCAGGGTTTTACATAATAGGGTCTCAACTTCATAGGCATGAACAATCCACCTTCAAGCATTAGATGATGGGTGCTAACAGCTATGGACTACTTTAATAGATGGATAGAAGTTTTCATGCTTAGGGAATCAATCGATTCTTTCATCTTTGAATTTCTCGAAGGTATAGTAATAAGGTTTGGCATTCCTCAAACCATTATCTTTGATAATGAAAAATCCTTCCTTGGCACTAAAATCACTAATTGGGCTCTAAATCTGGGCATCTATCTGAAGAATTCTTCCAACTATTACCCTTAAGGAAATGGTCTGATAGAGTCAACAAATAAGAACCTAATCAAGATCATGAAGCACACAATGAACATCAACCAAAGACAGTGGCATACAAAGGTCACACGTGTGTTTTGGGAAGATAAAATCAAATTAAAAAGGCAATAGGAAATTCACCTTACAATTTTTTTATGGAAAGGAGGATACCCTTACTTTGACGCAAGAGTTGAACTCATTAGTACTTACCCAAAGATCTAGAGTTCAAAGGCGCAGACCACGAGAGAAATTAGAATGACAGAGTTGGATAATCTTGAATAATCAAAGAACTCGACATGATCAAGCTAGAACAACATCAACAAACAAAAAGAAATGGTTTGACGGAAAGGGTTTGACAAAAAGGGTAGGCCTTAAGATTTCATATTTGGGGACTTGGTTTTGAAATGGGATGCTTGACAAAGCTAAACCATGGAATCATTCAACATTTGATGCACTTTGGAATGGCCCATATATCATCGGTTCATGCAAGGAGGATAACGCTTTGGTTAACTCATCTTGATGGAAACATGCTATAAATCCCAATAAATGGGGCCTATCTCAAAATATTCCTTTAAGTTTGTTGTATCATTTTGTATATAACTAGAGTAGTTTCCATTCTGCAGTGCGTTGCACACACATTGTTTATTTTGTACATAAGTTCTTTCTTCTCACGTGCTTCCTATGCACACTCTTATTTTTGCTTCCAGGGTGCTGGTCTTCTTTCAGCAATTTGTAGGATTCATAATAGAGTCAAGAAATGATCCTTCAAGTGACTTTGGGAGTAGATATTCAAAGTTGAAGATCAAAATTTCATTATTACACAACATACTCCATGCCCAATGGATGCTACAGGATACTAATATCCTTCATCTAGTAAGTAGATTGCCCCAAAAGTTGCCAAAACTATTATCCAAATAACTCTCCTAATTATTTGGACAACTTACATAAATATTCTAGATCTGAGACTTCTATTACAGTCGCGCACACTCCAGCTATCTACTTGGCACATTCACTTGGTCATTGGTTCCTCACGCGCCCTTGCACACTTCCTGTTCTCCCTTTTCATTTTCTATTTTCTCTTTGTTCCACTCTTATCTTTTGTTCATATTCTATGCAATGGCCTTCTTCCTAGCATCTATTCATCCTACCCATGTGCCTTGTGTTATTGCAAAACACTTTGCACCTCCTAAATGGCCAAAATGTGAATAGGACGTTCAATGTGATTGGGTAACATGGGATCACCTCTCAAGCTGTGGGACTTGGGCTCGAGGTGAACCTCTGGAGAAGGTCAGCTTACTCTTCCTAAACTAAGTGATATAATACTCTTAGTGGATAAAATGGTTATCAAGACCTATGCCAACATTTTTATGGGATTTAGGAAAAATATTTGCAAGAAATAAATCCTATACTAGAAGTGGTGATGCACCAGGAAAAGGTGTTACTAGATAAGTTTTTGGTTTTCTAGTGAAGGAAGATGAAAATGAGAAGGATGAACAAACACCACAACTCAACCACATATAAATATTCACTCCCAGATAAGCACAGAACTCCCAAAACTTTCAATGGAAACTTGAAGTTACAGAGTATACCTACATACATGAGAAAGGCACAAAGAAGTTGCTAGAATGATGAAAGGACCAATAATTAGTCACAAAACAAAATTTTATTACTTCAATCACGTGAAAAATGGATCATTATATGAATAAGAGGTAAAATTTTCCATTACAATGTTAGAAAAGAGGCTTGAAAGACCCCACAATCGAAAAAAATGTAAGAAAAATGAGGAATCAAAAAGATGTCCAATATTTAACTTCTTTAACCAATGTGTAACCCTTGGAATGAGCCTCCAATTTACATTTATAGAATAATTTTATGAGAGAGAAGAGGAGAAGTCATAAATTCCTTCCTAAAATGAAGGTACATGATGGTCAACATTTATTACAAAGTTAGTTGAACCACTTAACCCTCCATCATGTGCCATTAATGACCAGTTTGACTTAATCCTCTTATTTAATTAAAGGAATATTTAAATAAAATATTTTAATAATAATAATAAATATCATTATTAAAATATTTAAATAAAAATATTAATTTAATAATTAATAGCAGAGACCCCTTATGTTGGTTTGCATTTAAGGTGAATCCTTTGAAAGAAGGGCCAACTCGGTGATTAGCTCACCCGCCAACTCATAGAGTTGATTGGTGAGTTACTTTGCTCACATTCCACCACATCAAGCTCAATGAATCCCTCATCAGTACTCTTGCAACATAACTCCTCAACCACTTCCAATGCTCATCACCAAGTTACTTGGCCTTTAACTTGCTCATCCTAAGTAACTTATTTTCCTTATAACCGAGATCACATATCCGTCGACTAGTGCATCAAAACAAATTTAGATCATCGAGTTCTCTTTCCAACCCATCCATGATCCTTTTTGACAATTTTAACTTATATTTTTGCATTAATTCTCGATGAACCCAACAAAGTTAATTGGCATGAGATACCAAGAAATCCTATGCTTGAGCTAGATTCACTCGACTCGGTTCCCATGTAAGCTCAACATCAACCCACAAATGACTCAGCTTTTGTCTAAAATGGCTTGACTGGGTCACTTTAACTCTTTGGTTTGCATCACCATGCACAACCACTTTCCATACATGATCCATCTCGCAAATATCTCAAGATCCTTACCTCGCTCCGACTTTGTGTGGTTTTCATGAACTCTCTTGATTTAATGATGGAGAGCTCAATAAAATTCCCCTTGTGTCATTAGATCCCTCTCGCCATAATCTCGATCCTATGACCGAGCCATCATATGGATTGAGATCATTCCAAGCTATCCATCTTGGTGACTCGAACTCATCTACGCTATGTTATCTTGTCTCTTGCATTGACCCCTATGAATTCCATTTTACTAGCTTGTTCCATTCATATGACTTGATTCCAAGCTCAAACTGAGCTACCCATTTCATGGCTCGATTCTACAAGCTTCGAGCTTCAAATTTTTATTTTTCATTGGCTAATCTCTACTTACCCCTTCACGAGCTCATCAAACTCCTCTCCAGTGTCATGCATGTATTCCTTTGAGTGAATTGATCTATGAGCTTAACTCCTTCAACCTCTACCTAGTGACCTCGATCTTTCCAACATTAATCATCCAACCACTCATAAATTTTTCAAAGGGCCGACGTGGATGCTTCAAATCACCCTTTCATGCATTCAATGGCCAAGTAACTCAACACTTAACCTAACAATCATTTGCAAGTGAGCTCCTCCTAATTACCTTTCGTGAAACCTACCACGTAACCGAGTCATTGGATGACTTACTCGATGATGGACTCAGATTCCCCACAACTCAATAAGTCTCTCAATGACTCCTAAGTGATTAAATCACCATGATAATGCGTTGATCAAGTCTTCGAGATTTATCATGTTGACAACCTTACATAATTAATGCGAGTTGGTTGGGGTGACAATGGGCTGCAAGTTTCCCTGGTCCATTGACATGATTATTCCCTACTTGGTAAAGTTACCCGACGGGCCCATGCTAAATTCATATATGGGATATTAAACATTATGGTACCAACATTTGAATTCTCCACAACTATGTATGAAAGAATTTCCCACTTGGCCATGTTCACTGAATCTCCCACATCCTAGCAATGCAAGTCTTGGAAACCACCCAACATGGAACCTCTTACCTTATCTTACCAATGTTATTATTCCCACTTGGCCATAATTTGGAATTTCTCCCACCTTATGTCACATCCATGTTTCCATTCAAGCATAGCTCTTGGAAAACATGACTCGGCCATTATGCGAGTTTGATGTTGACACAAACTTTCCTGAGCTCTTTCTATTTAGACTTGACTCATTGATACTCCCTCTAATATTGTTGTTTGGATAGACCAACCTTGCATGAAATTTCCCCATCAAACCCATTCTTCATCTCTAAGGTAATAGATGCACTAAATCAATAGGATCACCCAACTCTAAAGCTATTGTGGCTATGTACGAGCTCCTGCCACCTTGCATGCGAGTCAACCCGAATACTCTAGTTGTGATTGTATTCTTGTGATGCTTCCACCTAGCTCAAAATATGGCTTATGGACTAAGCAACTCAATCTTCTTGTTTGATCTCTTTATTCGAGTGATATGTCCTAAACCCTAGGTCTATAAACACCAAGCCCTCCATGACCATAAGGATGAGCTAGTGTGTTGTATTTCACCGCTATGCATCCTTGTTCACCTCGGAAACTTGAGGCCTGCAACTCTTCCGCATGGCTCGATGGCCTTTGGGATAGGTTTTACCTAGTTATATGTTGTTGAATTCTATTTAATCAGCTTGGCTTGGTTGGCATAACTCATGTGAGCTACAGGTTTCCTATTTATGAGTTCCATCATGACTCTATCTTGGGATCCCTTGAGCTTATTTTTGTATCATGAGCTTACCCTAAACTATTTAATTATATATCCACTGAGATTTGTGATCCATTCTTGCTTTACCTTGAGTTGATTTCCTTTCACTTGAGAGAGAATTATCTCGCCTTTAATTCAAAACCCATCTACAATAACCACCGAGTTCACACTAGCATCAAGCTCAAATCCAAACTTGTTATGGATCAATTATCCATCTAGCTCAACCGAGCTAAGTTGAAGGTTGCCCTCTTTCATGCATCGTGTGGGGCTCACTGAGCTGATCGGTGAGCTATTATTAACTCATGTCCTATTTTTCTCACTCTCATGAATTTTCTCAACCTTTCTTGACCTTAAAAATTTTAAATTATTTTTTCCAATTCAAAAATTTCTCCTAAGCATTCAAGTGTTGATATGTGATTTCTAGTAAATGGATTGTGTACCTCGATTCGGAAATCATGCTTGATATGTATTAAATTTCTTGCAGTTAGATTGCAGATCTTGGGAGTCAAAATATTAATAGACTCTTTTATTTATTTCATCTTGTGACTGAATATTAATCTGATCACGGAATGAAATTATACAGGTATTCATCAATAATATCTAGACTTGGACCAGAGGAATTGATCCAAGTAATGCTTTAATTTTGTGAAGTGATAAAATTATATCCCGAACCTTGAACAGGTTGCAAGGTATGGAAGCATTTGGTAAGCTGGTCAGGAGTATGACTCAGGCTGATCTTGAGAAATGAAACGGTTCCCGATATCTGGTATATCTGGAAGGTCTCGATTAAAGACCAGGTAATAATTCATTGACATACAATTCTGTAATAAGAACAGGAGTGGCTCTGTTCTAGAAAGTATGATGCAGGTCTCTCCGAGTTTTCAGGAGAAGGACCAAACTGAATTACTAAGGGTTAGTAACCTAAAACAATAACCTAACCTAGGGGTTAGATTATTGTTAGTCTAACCTAGACCTAGGCTATGTGTTATGATCCTAAAATAATAACTAAGTGCAAAATGGTTAGCATGGTTCTTACCCTAAAACTCTAACCTAAGATACTAACCTAGCTAACTAAGAGTTTATGGGAAGGGGCCTTTGAAGGGTGGCGAACCATGGGCGCTATTCTCTATGGCAATAAATGGGAAGGATAAGGATGAGGGACAGGCAGATGGCGGAGGCTTAGGCGGCGGCTAACCTTGGCAGACTTGGCAATTACTAAGTTTTGAAATGAACTTGAGATTTTGATGGACTGTCGCCAATTTTGGCGGTCGGTGGGAGTAGAGATTAGGCGGGAAAATTGGTTTAATGGCATTTATTGTTTAGGGAGTCGAGCCCGGAGCTCGCGAAACGGCATGCAAACGAGAAGTTGGAAGGTTTGTTTGGTGTATCGCGATTTTCGGTCTACTCTCTCTCTCTCTGCTAGTTTACTGGTTCTTCGCACCAGTTCTCTTTGAGTTGCATGGCGAGAATGAATTTCTCTGGCTCTTTTCTCTGCCATGGAGGATATATTGTAAACGGGACAGCGAAATTTTGTTGGTCGCTGTATTTGGGAAAAAGAAAAGGAAGTTTGAGCTCTTCCTGTTGTCTTCTTCGGAAATTCGATCAAAATACAGGCATGTTAGGCCCTATCCTTTAAATATTTTGCTGTCTTTCAAATGTCTTCATTAAAACAACTCTGTTCATTTGTTTGTGAAGATTAGATAAATTTTCTATGAAGATTTAGTTGATTTTGGCTCTGTATCTCTTCTGGTTCGATTTTTGGCAATTTCCGCTTGTTGGGTGTTTGTTGAAATCGAACTTCAACTCTGTTTGTTGTGTATTCCTTCTGGTTTAAATATGAGAGATTTATATTTATAAAGGTTTGAATGCTCGGCCTGTTTGGCGAGAGCCCGTCGAATATACTTGTGAAGGGTATAGATCACTGTTTTGCTGTCGACTTTTGATCGTCAATGCTGTTGTGAGACAGTAGGGAATGATACTGGTGTACCATTTGATTGTTCTGTGCTTTTGAAGATTTTCGAAGCTCTGTCATGGTTTTGTTAACAGCGACTAATGATACTTTGTGGGTTTCATTGTTTTCTAATTTCTGGCTTGGAATAGGCAACTGTTGAGTTACCGTAGTCTTTAACGACTCAGTGGATTTCATGATTGAATCGTTTACAGTAATCTACTGTTGTGAATGTAGATTCATCTTGAGTTTTGTTATTATATTGTCGTGGAAGCCTTGTGGAAAAGACAGGTTTTGTGGCTACTGTTATTGTAGTAAATACTGAGTATTGACTTTTTGTGGATGTATTGCCTTTCCTTGCGAAAATTGTTCGAAGGTTTCGAAGCAGCTCAGTTTATTTCATTGTTTTGGAATGAGTATATTGATTTGCTTATACTTGTTTCATTCGGAATGTTTGTCTTGAATGGCATGGAAGGATTTATCAATTAATTCTATTTTTATACTGTTGTTGGGTTTGTGATTATGGGCGCAAATCCGTTATCAGTATGTAGTGTGAATTAGTGGATTTATTAGGATTGAATTCCGAACGACTGTGAGGAGACGTTTCAATGTTCTATTTCTATTTTGGTCACTGTTCAAGTTAAAATGTGTATATACAGTTGTTAAGTGTTGATCCAGTGACTTGAAGGAAAAATCTGTACTGAAGACCTCTGTATTTTCTTGGAGTACTTTGTGTTGCATGTTGCTTTGGTGGTACAGATTCCTTAGGTGATCAACTACATATTCAACCTGTTCTATTTGTGCTAAATTATTGGCAGAGTACAGTCGGGTTTCTTGGTTGAAATAAGAGCTTGATTGTTTGTCTGATTTTTATATGCGTCATTGATGACTGTTTTCGTGTTCTGGCCCTGTTTGGGTGAGTTGCACTAGGGATTTGCATGCACCAAGGTAGGGATCGATTGATGGTGTTCCTTTCCGTTTGTTCAGCCCGATAGACTGAGAAAGTATAAGTATGCTAAGTTCCTTTCTGTTTGTTCAGTTCGATTGACTGAACATGAATTGGAATCAATGTGTGGTCATCATAGCATAGTTTCTCGGAAACCTTAAAAGGCTTAATGTTATAGAGTTGTTGATTACAGCAATACGCTTGAAGCTCTTGCTTTCGAACTTGGTTCGAAAGCCTTACTGTGTTTAGGAGAAACTAGTTTTGGACATCAGACTGATTTATGGATAGTTGATGTGTTAGTTGCTGTACAAGAGATTTGCTGGGTTTCTATTTTCGTGATTTAGAACAGTGATCTTGATTTCGGCCTGTCTAACTTGTTCATTTATATACTGGTTGACTGTTCTCATAAGTGAAGGCAGTACAGTGATGAACTTATGTAAAAAGGGAAGTAAGAATGGATTGATTCTTTCTCTTCCTTTATTTAATATTATTGATAATGAACTATCAGTAGGAAATTAATTTGGTAACGTTTTGGTAGGATTCCAAATTGTTATGTTATTTCCTTTTTTTTGAAAGAATGCAACAATCTGACCAGTGTCGTGATTTGGATTCAATGATTGTTTATATGCCTTCGTTCTTGTTTCTTTAATATCTGATGAAAAATTAGAAAGTGTTTAAGACTATTCAAGATATAATGATAGAGTTACATGTTTGTAATCATTTAGTATTACAAGGACATAGCCTGAATATGTTTTCTTATTTGGATATTTGATCTCATTTAAACAGGGTGTTTAATGGAAACAATTGATGGATTGCAATTGTTTTAAAAGTTAGTGCTTATCATGCTCAGTTCATTGAACTGACTCATGTTGACTATTTTTGCGAGATGGTTGCCGTAAGAGGTAAATACATGCGAGATCTGGCGATCCGATCGATAGTTTATTTGATTTATTATGAATTACTGACTTGATTTTATGGATGTACTATATGAGAAAAGATGTTTCTTTTCCGTTAGCATTATATCAAGTATCTTTGTTGCATAAAATGTAATTGTACGAGTTTCGAAAGGAATGAAAATAAGTGTTTGATACTTATGTGTTGTATTCTATTATGAATGATGAACTTCTTCGGTTTACGTAACGAAGAGGCATAGTTATCTTTGTATAATATGGATGCTTTTGTGATTGACAATGAAAGCTTGTAAGTAATTAGACTAAATTCTTATGAGTATTTAGTAGTTCTAATTTGATCTGGATAATGCAATATTGTAACTTAAATATTGTCTCTCTAGAAGATAGGTTAAAAATTGAGCCTAAAAGATAACGCTAAACAAGTTGGATTGAATTACTAATCCCTAGTCCTAAGTATAATAGGACAATAGTAGATTGGATTCTTAATCATTCATAGCTTTAAAATGAAAGGTATGATATGAATTCAGTTAAGAGAACTGATAGGCAATCAATGGAGTTTCAGGTGGCAATCTCAAGCATAGGTTATGAGATATTGTCTGAATCTGTTGCTTAGAATCAGATGTATTCTAATGACTCCTTGATAGAAACTAGACCATAATACCTCTACCAAGTAATGGAATAATAGAGGAGGGTCGTCTTAAGAAAATGAATCCAGGGATTTGGAAAGGCTAACCTTAGGGAAAAGTCTTAAGAAGTAATTTAAACTCTAGTGCGTAACGCTTGTTTTGGGTAGATCTTCTCGAGGCGGATCTAAAGGTTGACGGCATAAAGTCGACTGCAGGGCTGTACCTCCGAGAAGATTAGGATCTTCTCGAAGTTACAACAATGCAGGTGACTTATGGCGACACCCCTTGCATTGATCGTTGAGATTTACACTTGATTTCGCACGAGTTACCCAGGGACCGATTAAGAACGTGGTCATGTTATATGACTGCCTCGAAGATTTGGGGTGTCATGACACCTGGTTGAACTGCAAGGTTGAACCAGTATGTCATCATATCCCTAATCCTCGTAGGCATCCATATAACATTATCACCTTGTTAATCTGCCTCCGAGTGATTCAGTTGTGAAAGAAAGGACTTGACGATGTCGTATAAGACATTCTATATAACATATGAATGGGGTGAAGGGCGTATTCAGTTGGCGAGTATGCCGTTAAGGAATACGAGACATGAAACAGTATGTTTCAAATCTTTGGCCAAAGTATCGCAAGTGCTGATTGCGTTGTCTGATTCACCTAGTCTAAGGGATGAGATGCCGATGAATAATGGTACTTGATTATTCATTAGATTCCTTAGACGAGCATTAATTCCCAGATTAGGGAAGAGAACCGCAAGAGTGATGTGTTAAATAAAAACACCGACTCTTATTACTCATGAATAGATCGGTAGATTACCGAGTCATGGAATGAATAGATCGGAAGTACTCCGAGTCATTACAGCTGCATATGGTTGCTTGTTATATGAATGGTTATTTGAATTGTGAGTTCTAAATTATGTATTTAGAACCAGTATGCAATTATCAAAAAAAAAAAAAAAAAAAATTCACTTGTTCTAAAGTTAAAAATGAGGATGTTACATCTTGGTATCAGAGCTGAAGGTTGCAGCTCTTGGACCTATTGAGTCCATAATCTGATAAAAACCCGAATTTTCTTGTAACAGAAAATGGTTAGAACAAGGGGGAACGTTGCGAGTAATGCTCCACCTGAAGAAGGAGCGGCAACAACCCAGAAACTGGATGAGATCCTTGCTGCCCTGTTGGACACAAGAGATCGTTTAGCTGTACTCGAACAGCAGGTGATGGGGAATGAGGAGGAAGAAGAAGCTGATAATGATAATCAGCAACCTCCTGAGGACAACCCCGAAATGGGTGTTGATGTTAATGCTGGAAATGTACCTGTCCAACCAGAAAACAAAAGGGCCAGATTGGCAGCAGAACTCACTAATGATATAAAAAGGATAAGCCCACCTAAGTATGATGGCACCACATTAGGAGATGGAGCTGAGAACTGGCTCAGCGAAATGGAGAAGTACTTTGCTATAAGGAACTTCTCAGAAGAAACCAAGGCAATATGGGGAGCCTATCAGCTTTCTCACGAAGCATCTTCGTGGTGGGATAGCCGAAAAGCTGAACTAAATATTGATGAGACCAATATCACTTGGGATCAATTTAAAGGCTATTTTAGGCAACGTTGGCTGCCACAACTTTTCTATGATCAGAAAATGACAGAATTTCAGAACTTGACTCAAGGGAAGTTAACAGTAACTGAATTCTGGGAGCGGTTTACAAAACTTCTCAAGTATGTACCGCAGTACCAAACTGACGAAAAGTTCAGGATACGGAAATTCATCATGGGATTGAATCCTGTGATAGGGGGAGAGGTCGATGTTCACAGTCCAACCACTATGGAAGGAGTTGTTGAAAAGGCCATAAGGCAAGAACAGAAATTGAAGGCTATTTCTGCTCATAAGGAGGAAGTGCGGAAGAAGACTGCAAACCCTTCTTCAACCTCTCTTGCACCCAGAAAAGGACCATGGAAAAAGTTTGGGAACAAGAGTAAGTTTCCAGGAGATAACAATAAGAAGGCAGCAGTAAATAAGCCTGCTGGAAATGTGAAGGATAATTTTGCAAAAAATTATAATAATGGTCAGAAGTCCTATGGAGGACAGCGTGACAATTATAAAACTGGAAGCAACTTTGAGCCTAAGAAGGGACCTGTAGGAGGCTGCTACACTTGTGGTAAAGATCATTACGCAAATCAGTGCCCTTTGAAGAAGGATGATCGTAATCAGCAGCATAAGATACATGCTGCAGTAGCGGACAAACAAGCTGAAAAGCAAGTGACACCTATAGAAGTTCCGGGTAAGTTATTCGGCATACCTGTCACTATTCTTTTTGATACAGGAGCTACTGAATGTTTTATATCTAACAAACTAGCTTCTAAACTTAAAAGAAAAGCTGGAAAAATGGATAAATCTTGGACTGTACAGTATGGTAATAATTCTGTTCATACAGTGAGTATGTGTCTTTTTGGAGCGGTCCTTGACTTACCTAACTTTTCCACGGAAGTTGATCTCTATGTTGCACCTTTGGGATCGTATGACATTGTCATCGGTGTTAATTGGTTAGCTGACCATAAAGCAAAGGTAGATTGCTATGAAAAGAACATAGAATGTTTAGATGATCAGCTGGAATCAGTAGAAATTCAAGGTGTGAAACGAGAAATTACAGTTAGAAAGCTGTCAGCTATGCAGCTTAAAAAGGCTAAGAATAAAGGATGTACCCTTTATGCAGTAAAGATATCTGAATCTTCTGAAGAAGATAGTGATTTCATGAAGCAAATCCCACTGTTACAAAGTTTCAGGGATGTTTTTCCTGAGGAATTACAAGGGTTACCACCCAAGAGAGAATTTGATTTTACTATTGAAATCAAGCACAGGCTGAACCTATTTCAAGCGCCTTATCGGATGACTACTATTGAGTTAGTCGAGCTAAAGGCTCGATTCTGAGAGCTTTTGTCAAAGGGATTGATTAGACCAAGTGTTTCGCCTTGGGGAGCACCTGTGATATTTGTGAAAAAGAAGGATGGAACTCTGAGACTGTGTATTGATTATCGGATGTTGAACAAAGCAACAATTAAGAACCGATACCCACTTCCTAGGATCGATGATCTGTTTGATCAAATGCGTGGAGCAGCGGTTTATTCTAAGATAGATCTTCGATCTGGTTATCATCAGCTAAGAATTAAAGAGGAAGATATTCATAAAACGGCTTTCCGAACAAGGTACGGACATTATGAATTCACAGTTCTAGCCTTTGGGTTAACTAATGCACCTGCAGCCTTTATGAATTTAATGAACAATATTTTTCAAGAATACCTGGACAAGTTTGTACTTGTATTCCTGGACGATATTCTCATTTATTCTAAAAGTGTTGAGGAGCACAATGAGCATCTGAAGATAGTTTTGGGAATTTTGAGAAAGAGAAAGCTGTATGGTAAGTTATCCAAATGTTCTTTCTTTGACTCAGAAGTTCACTATTTGGGTCATGTCATAAGCAAGGAAGGAATCGCTGTAGATCCTTCGAAAATAGTGGCGATAACTGAGTGGCCTACACCAAAGAATGTGCATGAAGTAAGAAGCTTCATGGGTCTTGCTGGTTACTATAGAAAATTTGTAAAGGATTTTTCTAAGGTAGCTGCACCAATAACTTCATTGCAGAAGAAGGATAAGAAATTCATGTGGAATGACAAGTGCGAAGCGGCTTTCAAAAGTCTGAAAGACCAGCTGACTTCTGCACCTATATTGGCTGTACCAGACCCTAATGGAAATTTTACAGTGGTAACTGATGCTTCTGGGGAAGGTCTTGGGGGTGTTTTGCTACAAAATGATCAAGTCATTGCTTATGAGAGTAGAAAACTTAAGATTCATGAGCTGAATTATGCCCCTCATGATCTGGAGCTTGCTGCCATTGTTCACGCACTTCAAGTCTGGAGACACTACTTACTAGGGAAACCTTTTGAGTTGAAAACTGATCACTTGGGACTGAAATATATTTTTACTCAGCCCAATCTGAATGCCAGACAAAGAAGGTGGTTAGAATTTCTATCACAATATGACTTTGATATCAGTTATATCAAAGGAAAGGAGAATAGAGTAGCTGATGCTCTAAGTCGTAGGAGGCACATTTCTGCTCTTATAACATTAAGAACTCAGTTTAAAGACGAGGTAAAAAGTGCCTCAGAATCAGATACATATTTTCAGCAAGTAAAAGCAGCGCTTGCTGCAGAACCTAAAGATAAAAGGTATGAAGGTTTTCATTTAGATAATGAAGGAATCTTGCGTTATGAAAATAGGGTATATGTTCCTGTGCTGGATGATTTGAGAAAGAAGTTGTTAGTTGAATTTCATAATTCACCTTTCTCTGGACACCCGGGTATCACAAAAATGTTAGCTGATTTGAAACAGCAATACTTCTGGAAAGGTATGAAAAAGGATGTGATAAATTTTGTGACTCATTGTCTGGAATGTCAGCGGGTGAAAGCAGAGCATATGCATCCTGCTGGATTGTTGTATCCTCATAGCATACCGCAGTACAAATGGCAAGTAATAACCATGGATTTTGTACAAGGACTACCCATGTCCAGGAATAAACATGATGTTATCCTGGTAGTTGTAGATAAGCTAACTAAGGTAGCTCATTTCATCGCTGGAAATCTAAAGGATGATTCTCCAGTGCTAGCCAAGAGGTTCGTACACGAAATTTTCAGATTGCATGGTGTACACAGGCGATTATTTCGGCGAGGGATCCTAGAATGGCGTCGAGGTTTTGGCAAGCGCTTAACGCAGCCCTAGGAGCGAAACTAAACTTCGATTACGCATATCATCCAGAAACGGATGGGCAAACTGAGAGGGTAAATCAAGTGTTGGAGGACATGTTGCGAATGTATTGCATGGATCAACAGTATAAGTGGGAAGAGTATCTCCCATTAGTTGAGTTCGCATACAACAACACTTATCACTCATCTCTTAAGATGGCACCTTTTGAAGCACTTTATGGAAGAAAGTGCAGAACCCCTGTAAGTTGGGACAGTGTAGAGGATAGAGTGGTAATTGGACCAGAGATTCTCACAGAGATGGAACAGCAAGTTAAGCTGATTCGTGAGCGATTAAAGGAAGCAGCGGATAGACAGAAGAGCTATGCTGACCTTAAGCGGGTTGATAGAAAGTTTGAGCTTGGTGATAAGGTTTTTCTGCGTGTTAAACCCAGAAAGAGTTCTATAACTTTTGGCAAGGCTGCCAAGTTGTCACCACGATATGTGGGACCTTTTGAAATTGTCGAGATAATCAATCCTGTAGCTTATCGTTTAGCATTGCCTCCTGCTCTATCTCGTATGCATGATGTTTTCCATATTTCTTTGCTTAAGAAATACGTTTCAGATCTGTCACATGTTTTAAATTGGAATTCCTTGCAGGTCCAGGACCCAGGAATAATCGTGGTTAAACCCACAAGGGTGCTGGAAACTCGCCAGTTGCATTTAAGGAATCGAGATATTCAGCAATGTAAGGTCCAGTGGGACCAGTTTAGCGAAGAAAGTGCAACTTGGGAAAACCTGGAAGAGATGAAAACTGCTTTTCCTTCTCTTTTTGCAACAGAATGAAATCTGTTGATGAAATACTTTTATGAACTGATTGTTTTTAAGTATTTATGAAAGCCTGATTAAGGCAGACTTTATTCAGGTTGAATAAAAGTGAGGTGACATTGATTTCTGAAACTATTAAATATGGAAGTAAACACATTGTTTGTGTAATAATAAATTGATTGACCGGAAGGTTAAGTTTAATATGTAATTCATCGGGACGATGAATCCTTTTAGGAGGGAAGCATGTAACACCCTGAACTGTTGTTACTTTCTCCTAAGCATTCAAGTGTTGATATGTGATTTCTAGTAAATGGATTGTGTACCTCGATTCGGAAATCATGCTTGATATGTATTAAATTTCTTGCAGATTGCAGATCTTGACTGAGTCAAAATATTAATAGACTCTTTTATTTATTTCATCTTGTGACTGAATATTAATCTGATCACGGAATGAAATTATACAGGTATTCATCAATAATATCTAGACTTGGACCAGAGGAATTGATCCAAGTAATGCTTTAATTTTGTGAAGTGATAAAATTATATCCCGAACCTTGAACAGGTTGCAAGGTATGGAAGCATTTGGTAAGCTGGTCAGGAGTATGACTCAGGCTGATCTTGAGAAATGAAACGGTTCCCGATATCTGGTATATCTGGAAGGTCTCGATTAAAGACCAGGTAATAATTCATTGACATACAATTCTGTAATAAGAACAGGAGTGGCTCTGTTCTAGAAAGTATGATGCAGGTCTCTCCGAGTTTTCAGGAGAAGGACCAAACTGAATTACTAAGGGTTAGTAACCTAAAACAATAACCTAACCTAGGGGTTAGATTATTGTTAGTCTAACCTAGACCTAGGCTATGTGTTATGATCCTAAAATAATAACTAAGTGCAAAATGGTTAGCATGGTTCTTACCCTAAAACTCTAACCTAAGATACTAACCTAGCTAACTAAGAGTTTATGGGAAGGGGCCTTTGAAGGGTGGCGAACCATGGGCGCTATTCTCTATGGCAATAAATGGGAAGGATAAGGATGAGGGACAGGCAGATGGCGGAGGCTTAGGCGGCGGCTAACCTTGGCAGACTTGGCAATTACTAAGTTTTGAAATGAACTTGAGATTTTGATGGACTGTCGCCAATTTTGGCGGTCGGTGGGAGTAGAGATTAGGCGGGAAAATTGGTTTAATGGCATTTATTGTTTAGGGAGTCGAGCCCGGAGCTCGCGAAACGGCATGCAAACGAGAAGTTGGAAGGTTTGTTTGGTGTATCGCGATTTTCGGTCTACTCTCTCTCTCTCTGCTAGTTTACTGGTTCTTCGCACCAGTTCTCTTTGAGTTGCATGGCGAGAATGAATTTCTCGGCTCTTTTCTGCCATGGAGGATATATTGTAAACGGGACAGCGAAATTTTGTTGGTCGCTGTATTTGGGAAAAAGAAAAGGAAGTTTGAGCTCTTCCTGTTGTCTTCTTCGGAAATTCGATCAAAATACAGGCATGTTAGGCCCTATCCTTTAAATATTTTGCTGTCTTTCAAATGTCTTCATTAAAACAACTCTGTTCATTTGTTTGTGAAGATTAGATAAATTTTCTATGAAGATTTAGTTGATTTTGGCTCTGTATCTCTTCTGGTTCGATTTTTGGCAATTTCCGCTTGTTGGGTGTTTGTTGAAATCGAACTTCAACTCTGTTTGTTGTGTATTCCTTCTGGTTTAAATATGAGAGATTTATATTTATAAAGGTTTGAATGCTCGGCCTGTTTGGCGAGAGCCCGTCGAATATACTTGTGAAGGGTATAGATCAACTGTTTTTTTTGTCGACTTTTGATCGTCAATCTTTGTTGTGAGACAGTGAGGAATGATCTTGGTGTACCATTTGATTGTTCTGTGCTTTTGAAGATTTTCGAAGCTCTGTCATGGTTTTGTTAACAGCGACTAATGATACTTTGTGGGTTTCATTGTTTTCTAATTTCTGGCTTGGAATAGGCAACTGTTGAGTTACCGTAGTCTTTAACGACTCAGTGGATTTCATGATTGAATCGTTTACAGTAATCTACTGTTGTGAATGTAGATTCATCTTGAGTTTTGTTATTATATTGTCGTGGAAGCCTTGTGGAAAAGACAGGTTTTGTGGCTACTGTTATTGTAGTAAATACTGAGTATTGACTTTTTGTGGATGTATTGCCTTTCCTTGCGAAAATTGTTCGAAGGTTTCGAAGCAGCTCAGTTTATTTCATTGTTTTGGAATGAGTATATTGATTTGCTTATACTTGTTTCATTCGGAATGTTTGTCTTGAATGGCATGGAAGGATTTATCAATTAATTCTATTTTTATCTTGTTGTTGGGTTTGTGATTATGGCGCAAATCCGTTATCGATATGTAGTGTGAATTAGTGGATTTATTAGGATTGAATTCGAGCATTTGTGAGGAGGCGTTTCAATGTTCTATTTCTATTTTAGTCCTTTGTTCAAGTTAAAATGTGTATATACGATTGTTAAGTGTTGATCCGGTGACTTGAAGGAAAATCATGTTGAAGACCTCTGTATTTTCTTGGAGTACTTTGTGTTGCATGTTGCTTTGGTGAGTACAGATTCCTTAGGTGATCAACTACATATTCAACCTTTGTTCTATTTGTGCTAAATTATTGGCGAGTACGATCGGGTTTCTTGGTTGAAATAAGAGCTTGATTGTTTGTCGATTTTTATATGCGTCATTGATGATTTGTTTTTTCGTGTTACAGCCTGTTTGGGTGAGTTGCACTAGGGATTTGCATGCACCAGGTAGGGATCGATTGATGGTGTTCCTTTCCGTTTGTTCAGTCCGATAAACTGAGAAAGTATAAGTATGCTAAGTTCCTTTCTGTTTGTTCAATTCGACTGACTGATCATGAATTGGAATCAATGTGTGGTCACCATAGCATAGTTTCTCGGAAACCTTAAAAGGCTTAATGTTATAGAGTTGTTGGTTACAGCAATACGCTTGAAGCTCTTGCTTTCGAACTTGGTTCGAAAGCCTTCTTGTGTTTTTAGGAGAAACTAGTTTTGGACATCGGTGATTTATGGATAGTTGATGTGTTAGTTCTTTGTCTGAGAGATTTCTTTGAGTTTCTATTTTCGTGATTTAGAAAGTGATCTTGATTTCGGCTGTCTAACTTGTTCATTTATATACTGGTTGACTGTTCTCATAAGTGAAGGCAGTACAGTGATGAACTTATGTAAAAAGGGAAGTAAGAATGGATTGATTCTTTCTCTTCCTTTATTTAATATTATTGATAATGAACTATCAGTAGGAAATTAATTTGGTAACGTTTTGGTAGGATTCCAAATTGTTATGTTATTTCCTTTTTTTTTGAAAGAATGCAACAATCTGACCAGTGTCGTGATTTGGATTCAATGATTGTTTATATGCCTTCGTTCTTGTTTCTTTAATATTTGATGAAAAATTAGAAAGTGTTTAAGACTATTCTGTAACAATGATAGAGTTACATGTTTGTAATCATTTAGTATTACAAGGACATAGCCTGAATATGTTTTCTTATTTGGATATTTGATCTCATTTAAACAGGGTGTTTAATGGAAACAATTGATGGATTGCAATTGTTTTAAAAGTTAGTGCTTATCATGCTCAGTTCATTGAACTGACTCATGTTGACTATTTTTGCAGATGGTTGCCGTAAGAGGTAAATACAATGCAGATCTGGCAGTCCGATCAGATAGTTTATTTGATTTATTATGAATTACAGCTTGATTTTATGGATGTACTATATGAGAAAAGATGTTTCTTTTCCGTTAGCATTATATCAAGTATGCTGTTGCATAAAATGTAATTGTACGAGTTTCGAAAGGAATGAAAATAAGTGTTTGATACTTATGTGTTGTATTCTATTATGAATGATGAACTTCTTCGGTTTACGTAACGAAGAGGCATAGTTATCTTTGTATAATATGGATGCTTTTGTGATTGACAATGAAAGCTTGTAAGTAATTAGACTAAATTCTTATGAGTATTTAGTAGTTCTAATTTGATCTGGATAATGCAATATTGTAACTTAAATATTGTCTCTCTAGAAGATAGGTTAAAAATTGAGCCTAAAAGATAACGCTAAACAAGTTGGATTGAATTACTAATCCCTAGTCCTAAGTATAATAGGACAATAGTAGATTGGATTCTTAATCATTCATAGCTTTAAAATGAAAGGTATGATATGAATTCAGTTAAGAGAACTGATAGGCAATCGATGGAGTTTCAGGTGGCAATCTCAAGCATAGGTTATGAGATATTGTCTGAATCTGTTGCTTAGAATCAGATGTATTCTAATGACTCCTTGATAGAAACTAGACCATAATACCTCTACCAAGTAATGGAATAATAGAGGAGGGTCGTCTTAAGAAAATGAATCCAGGGATTTGGAAAGGCTAACCTTAGGGAAAAGTCTTAAGAAGTAATTTAAACTCTAGTGCGTAACGCTTGTTTTGGGTAGATCTTCTCGAGGCGGATCTAAAGGTTGACGGCATAAAGTCGACTGCAGGGCTGTACCTCCGAGAAGATTAGGATCTTCTCGAAGTTACAACAATGCAGGTGACTTATGGCGACACCCCTTGCATTGATCGTTGAGATTTACACTTGATTTCGCACGAGTTACCCAGGGACCGATTAAGAACGTGGTCATGTTATATGACTGCCTCGAAGATTTGGGGTGTCATGACACACTGGTTGAACTGCAAGGTTGAACCAGTATGTCATCATATCCCTAATCCTCGTAGGCATCCATATAACATTATCACCTTGTTAATCTGCCTCCGAGTGATTCAGCTGTGAAAGAAAGGACTGACAGTAATCAGTATAAGACATTCTATATAACATATGAATGGGGTGAAGGACGTATTCCAGATTGACGAGTATGCCGTTAAGGAATACGAGACATGAACAGTATGTTTCAAATCTTTGGCCAAAGTATCGCAAGCTGCTGATTGCGTTGTCCTGATTCACCTAGTCTAAGGGATGAGATGCCGATGAATAATGGTAACAGTTATTCAGTTAGATTCCTTGGACAGAGCATTCTGAATTCCCAGATTAGGGAAGAGAACCGCAAGAGTGATGTGTTAAATAAAAACACCGACTCTTATTACTCATGAATAGATCGGTAGATTACCGAGTCATGGAATGAATAGATCGGAAGTACTCCGAGTCATTACAGCTGCATATGGTTGCTTGTTATATGAATGGTTATTTGAATTGTGAGTTCTAAATTATGTATTTAGAACCAGTATGCAATTATCAAAAAAAAAAAAATTCACTTGTTCTAAAGTTAAAAATGAGGAACAAACCCTGCTGAATTTGGTTGTGTAAAATTTCTCCATTTCCTCACAATAGGAAGCCATGTAGATGATTGGACACTAGACATGGTTTAGAATGAGAGTGGAAAACTAAAATAAGCCCAATTCTCTAATTGGTTCACCAAGGCATCAACTGGAAAGAGAAAGAATGCATCTTTTAGTTTCTCTGCATTTATTTCGTAGAGACATTACAAATGATCCTTGGGGTTGTAAAACTCATCCTCACATTCTAAAATGAATGTGACTAGTTTTGGATTATCCTCTAGCTTCAATGAATTCAAATACCTTAAAGTACATGATCAAACCTGTTGAATATTCCTATTGCTTTGAACTTTAACTTTAATAAGAAATTATAGATGAAGAAATCCTTAATGAGATATGCTTATCCATGATTTGATTTCCCTCTTGTTTCCCATTTACAAATAATTGATCATCCTTATGAATAAATGGTATGAAAGTGATGTCTTCTTCATTCTTATTTTCTTCCTTGGAAACAAGGATTTCTTCCACAACATGCAACTCCTTTGGATTATTTGCAGTCTCCAATGTTGAACCACTGCAAATGTTTAAAATGTGTTGCTCATCTAAGAATTCTTCCTCCTTTGATTGACATGCACTATTAATCTCCTTATTCAAAATAAAACCTTCCATCATCACTAGTTCATCAACTAAGTTATATTCCCCAATTGAGAGAAATAAACTTTCAATGATTTCATCTCCACAAAAGATTTTTGAATCTGACTCAGTCTTTCCCATGTGCTCCTTTTCCTCTTCATTTAATGAGCCACATGGAAGATTAAATTCCTCCACATCCGAAAAATAAATTACTTTTTCAGTCTCTAGTTGTGGCAAGGATTCTTCTTCAATATGAGTATCCTCCAAATTATAACATCCTTCACCTTGATATTCTTCATTCTCAAACATGAAATTAGAAAGATCAAATTCATCTGAAAATGTTGATTTTTGAGAAGGTAGAGAGGAGAAAGGATTTGAAACCTCTGAACTTGCATAGGACCCTTCTAAACCTACATGGTATTTTCTTATAACATGAATCCCTTAATGACTATCTATAGTATGTGGTAATGACCTTGGAGGAATAATGCAACATTCCAAAAAAATTTGAAGCTCTTGACATGCATGACAGTTGGGATCACTGCACTCATTAGAATTACCTTATACACTTGAGAGTATTCCTTCTTGAACTTACACATGTATTTCTCCTAAAATATTTTGGACTAACTCTTTCTCTTCTACAAATGTGGCTACAAGGATGCAAAGTGACACAAAAAGCACGCAATGTAAAAGAAAGGCAAGGAGAAAGAATAAAAACATGCTTAGGACAAAGAATAGTCACAAAACAATGCTTCCATTATTTCTAAAAATGCACAAAACTATTATAATGGTGAAAGAGGTCGATATCCACATGCACAAGCTAGATATAGAGGTCTGCGTAACTCAAAATAAATAAATATGAAGTCCTTAACAAAGTGCATAAGGATCCAAAGTGTCCAACATTAACAATGATCCCAAATATTACATTTATAAATGAATCAATGGAAGGAGAGGAGAAGAAGGTGGGAAAACCCTAAATTTGAAATACAACCACAAACAAGAAGCATTTAATTCCTGCATATCCACCTACAAATCCATCAAATGTGCTTCCCAAGTCTGTTTTGTGTGTTGGAGAAGGAAAGAGGGTGAATCATATCAAATCAAGTGCTTGGAACAATCAGATCTACTTATTAATGCCCAAAAGGTGTTTTCCCATTTCTCACCTACTAGAACCACCAAGAATTTGAATTTAAATGTCTAGCACTATAGACCATGTCAATAGTTATTGATTGAGACTAGGTGTGCACCGATCAAAGCTCTCTAGCAAAATATATGGTTTTCAAAAATTTGTTAGATCTTTCTAGGCACACAAAACACATGGCGTGCGTGGATTACATGAAATAATGACCAACTATGCAAATGTTCTTTTCGTTTCTACCATGTGTCTCTCATTAATTTGTTACGAGGATTCGACACCCGGTTAGTGCACTTTGATAGGTTACTTGTGGCATACTTATGCATGTCATAGAATGGCGTCGCACGAGAATAGCATAGAGTGGGGTGCATAGGTATGTGTGAAGAAGAATGAGGCTCGGGAAGAAGGAAGAAATAAGGCATGTGCAATCGCAATGTGCACAGAGAGAAATGGGGAAAATGTTGAGTGGAAAATGTATGGACAAGTCGTAACTATTATAAAGTAATGTGCGGGGCTCGTGAGAGGGCCAGGGACTTAGCTAATTGAAACAAATGCAAGGTGTTATAGATTTAATGAATGAAACATTTAGAGGGTGATAGGACAAGGAGGAATACCTATTTGTGATGTTTGTTTAAGTTTGCACTCGTGTTTCTGATTTTCAATCCATGATGAATGTGAAGAACTTCCTTTTCACTAGGAGGAACTACCTATAAATGCAAAACCACAAGAGGAATAAGACCACAAGAGGAATATTATACAATATATGTCGCTGGGCTGCCTAATGTGTGCTAGATACGGAAGTGTGATTTTTCCTAGATGGCCATGAGTCCACTGTTTAATATAATTTAATGTAAGAAATAATGTAAATAAATAACAACCTACTATAGTTGATATGATTTTGGTACCTCATTCAAATAAAATAACAAAATCTAATCTAACAGGTAGGGTTATGATCAAATCTAGAGGTTGGGTGGGTGGTTTTGAGTTTTGCGGGTTTTAAAGAGGTCCGTAAAGTCTACAAATTATTCTTGGTACTTTGGGGATGGGTATTATATTTTTGCCATGAGTTAGGTTGTCAAACACAGAGATAGAATCCAGTCAACTTATGACCGACGATGGTTTAGATGTGACTGGTAATGGTTTAGGGTGGATAATGGTAGAACATAAAAATGGGTACACAAGCTCTCCATGTGTCTACACAGAGAGTTGAGAAGGCCTGTGGTGGGACTTTAGGTGGGGTACTAGGTTTTGGTAAGGTTATGTGAGACTTTTGGGGTGTTAAGGTCAACTTAGTGAAAGTCTGTTAGGAGATACAGTAACCGACATTGGTCTGATGGCTGATATCGATAAAGGGGAAATCAAAGATGGTCAAGGTGAATGGAATCGAAGGGGAAGAATGGTGGAAATAAAATAAACTTGGTTTTGGAGCTTCTCTGTGATTACACAGAGAATGGAAGAAGGATGGTTAGGTTCATAAAAAATGCTAGGAAGGCTCAGGAATGCCTAGGAGTCGGGTATGGGGAGCTAAATGGTTGTGGGTGGTTGGATGGGTGGATTGATAGGAAAGTGGGGATGGTGGAATGTAAAGGAGAATAGGATATAATTCAATAGAGATAAAGAAACTATAATCTAAGTAAGTATAAAATGATGCAGATCAAAAACACACTTGTATTTGCAAGCCTGGTTGGTGGAAGATAACAATGGTTGATCTATGAAACTTGTGTTCAGGATCTTGTGGAAGTGCTTCCTAGAATGTTACCATGAATTCCAATGCCTTAATATTAGTCTTGGTATTGGCTAGGGGGCTTCTGGATGCTTGAGAAGACTTTGGTTCATGCTTGCATATAGATATCTCTCTCTCTCTCTCTCTCTCTCTCTCCAAACTCGAAAAATGATCAACCTCTTGAAATTTCCAACCTCCAGAACAAGGTTTCCAAAATGAATATATGGTAATTAATGATGGTTAGGGTGACCAATGTCAGTTTAGGGTTAACATGCGGTGGTGAAGGCGGGAAATCCTAGGTTTGTTAAAATAGCAGATCTTGGCTATCTTTTGGCCATTTTTGCCCATTGGTCCCAATCTAAAATGGTATCTTGCACTTAGATAAGTGGGTATGCTATTAGAGAAATAATAGGCATCTAATGTTAGGGTTAGAATAAGTCTCAGTTAGTTAAGGTAAGTAGAAATTGAGTCTTAGTTAAAAGAAACATGCTAAGAATAGGTCCATGATGAGGTGTCTAGGTGATGTGGCTAGTTGATGTGCATAAGTGAGGATGTTAATTAAAGTTATAAAAGTAATTAATTAAATTAATTATGTGCAGTATGAGATATGAATATCGAGGTATGGTTAATTTAATTAAAGGAGTAATAAGGGTGGTATGATGTAATTTTGGTGTCTACATTTTTACCTTTTGTCATGTAGCTTGTATTAGTAAGCGATGGTGACAAAAATAGGAAGTGATTGACCCATGTGTAGGTGAGAGCAGGGTTACCTCAAGTGTGGGTGAAGGTTATCCCCCTCAAACCAAGAACTAATGAGGTTTTGAATGAAATCATTGAATGGTTTGATAAATGTGTAATTGGTGTAAGTGAAGGTAGGTGGGGAAGGGTATGTGTACTTTGGGAAAAGGGTGACAGTCAAATTGGGTTATAGGTAATAGGCCAAGGTCAAATTGGGTGATGGGTAATGGTCAAATTGGGTAATAGGTAATAAGCCCGAGTCAAATTGGGTAATGGGAAAATTACAATCAAATGCATGCACTCGTATAGACTGAACACGGTACCAAGTTGAAGATATTGCAAACTCTACATCATCCAAGGTCGATAGGTTTATTCAAACAAGGTTGGATTTATTTAGGTATCCAAGGCATAGGATACGGTCAGAATCACAACAAGGTCGTGTAGGAAATTTTAGGTATGTTATGGTACACCAAAGGTTTTATCGGGATAAACAACATGGAAATAGGCATGGTATGGTTGTTAGGATAAAACAACATGGGTAATGACATCACAAGGTATAGTGAGTACACAAGGTCAATGGTCACACAAAGTAGGTCAAGTCTAGGTAAATAGGTCATGGTATATATAACGGTAAGGTATAGTTAAAATAACAAATCACTAAACATAATTAAGGAAATGTAGGAGTAGTTTAGGGTGGTGGGTAGGGTACAATGGGTGGGGTTATAATGAAGACCAAATATAGATTGTGATAAGGTACCATGCTAAAGAGTGCACAAACTCTACATTGGTAAAGGCTGGTAGGTTTATCTAGTAGGGGTGAAGTGATTTAGGTATCCAAGGCATAAGATATGGTTAGGAATCACAAAAAGGTTAAGTACAAGATGTTACGTATGATCTAGTACATCAAAAGTGTGGGATGGTTTGGATAAATGACAAAAATTTATGCAAAGTAAGGGCATTGAACTAAACAACCTGAGTATCATTATCACAAGGGATAACGAGTACACAAATGCAAGGGTCACGAGGGTCAAGGTTGGGTTGGGTGAGCTAGGAAAGCTCGTAGGTAAGGCCATGTTAGGGGACAAAATATGCCCCAATGGAAAATGAGGGCGGGTGGAAGGTAAAAATGTCTCGGGTTGGGGGTTCAGGCCAAAATTTGGTGGTGGAGAGGTCAAGAGGCGAGAGTGTGGGTAGGGCTGAATGTTGCATGGTGTGGAGGTTGGGAGGTAAGGCTATGGGTAAGGCTAATATAGAGAGAAAGAGGTAGAAGGGAAAAATACGAGAGGTACCAGTTGGGTGGTTAGGTGGTAGAAAATACCTTGGGGTTAGTGGTGAAGGCGGTGAAGGGTAAAAGTGTATGAAGGTGGTTAAATTGATGAGAAGGGGCCAAATGGGGTATAAGGAATATGACCGATATCGGTCATAGAAAACTAATATCGGTCACCGTAAACTAATATCGGTAGACTAGGGCATGTGACCACTATCGGTATGGGAAAACTAGTGTCAGTCGGGTCAGGCCACGGTTAAAAAGTAAAAATCTATATAGTTATGGATTCATTTTACATTTCATATTGTTGGAAAGTAACAAGTGAGGAGTGTGTGGTGTTTTCGAGGAGCAGAGGACAAGGTGATTATACGAGACCGAGGTGGAGGGAGTTGAGTGGTTGTTAGAGTGAGGAAGATAGGTCCACATGATTGTATGGAATGAGTTGATTCACCGGAGGATCGGGAGGTCAATTGTAGACATGGCGGTAGTGGGAGGGAGTGGCGGAGGCCCACCAGTGTAGAGACTAGAGGTGTCAGTAAGGAGGAGGTAGCGGGATGAGGTAGGTTCCAACCCCTATTGTGTATTTTGAATTGGTTTTTGTGGTAAAATGAACAAATTGGGTGGGGGAATTAATTTTTACAAAAATGTGGGTAAAATGAACCGATTTGGGTATGGGGAGGGTGGAATGTAGGCTAATTAGGTTGGGAAATGAATTTGGGTGAGGTGTAGGTAGAACTTTAGAATTTTATAATGGGTGAGGTGTGGGTAGAATGGGTCAATTTTAGAATTTTAGGGCCGTGGGGTTTAGCTTTAGGACCGAACCGAGAGACCGACGCTTGATTTTGGGTCAGCCAATGTCGGTTATGTATTATCAACATTGGTGTGGGAAAACATGAACGATGGCAACATAGGGACCAACATCGACGGTATGACCGATGACAAATCATGGGTGACTAGCATCGGTCACTATTAAAAGGTGACATAGCCAAAATAGGTTAGATGTAGAGGAGAAGATGGGGTGGAAAAGAGAGGGTAGGATAAACAGATAAGAAATGAAGGGAATAGGGATCGAGGAGGGAGAAAAGTAGGTGGGTGAAGGTGAGGGTAGGTAAATATAGGTAGGGGATAGGTGGGACTTAGGTCATGGTGGGTACAAGGTTTAGGTAAGTGGGAATGGGATAAATAAGTGGTTGGGGATAAAGTAGGAACATGATAAATGTGTATGGGGTAGCCAGGTGTAGAATTATGTTGTTGAGAAAAAAAAGAATCCATGCCCTAACATTGTTGAGTTGGTTGGTTACAGGCATGGTAGTAGTTGACATTGCATGATAAAGTACCACCCCTACTGGGGGTGTTGAGGCACACTGTGATGGAGGAGGAGTGGGCCCACATGTAGGAGGTAGGGTTTATTGTGGTCAAGTGGTACAAAAATATCTGACAGGATCCTAGTCTCATGGTCACTCGCATGGATAGATGGGATGTAGCAACCAACACATTCTTCCTGCCAACGAGATTATGATCACACTAGAGTATTTCTATATGATTCTACAATCATGTTGATTATTAGGGATCCGATTTATAGTGTATCTTTAGATGGTGCCTTCGAGGTGATGATTGGAGTGTTTGAGGAGATGGCTAGTGATCTAACCAAGAATAAAATAAACTTGGTGTATGGGGCGATGTATGTCACACACCCACAGGAGACATAGCTAGACATGCTGACGATGGTGATAGTGGGGTGTTATGCACTACCTTATTCGAGAGTGATCGTTTTCCCATGGGATTTATGGGATTATTACGAGATGTGATCGAGGAGAAGGTCCGCTTTGTATAGCACTAGATTATTTGGTATATCTATACATGGATATATGGGGCTATCAAAGGATACACTTTGATATGGCATGTGTTGTACCTTCCTTTTACATTGTTGGGCTTATGAGCACATTGTGGTAGTGCATCCACGAGGACTGTCGATAGTAGACTGGCATCATGGGGAATAGAGGGTAGGATTCAGGTGATGTGTGGTAGTAGGAGGCCGGTCACGAGTAGAAGAGGTGTTACATGATGTGGCACATTACAGGTGGGAGATAGAGGGGCTATATGTGAGAGACATAGTATGGTGGCCTTATGTCAGATTTCCAGCATTCAGAGGCATGAGGTAAGAGCTTCATTGGCTAAAACTGATGTAATAGATACGGGGACATGTCGGGAGCACGAGATGATCCCAAAGGGCGATTCTAATGGTAGTTTGGAATAGTGTAATATGTGTCACCACCATTTCCATAGTATCAATGAGAGGATGTGGAGAGGCCTTTATCTCTACCTCACCTCACAGAGCCGGTGGGTCGGAGGAGTTACCAGTGGATGGAATGATAGATGATGCAAGGGTATATGATGGATACAAACACCGATGGGGAGAAGAGTTATAAGAATCACCACCATGGATAAGGAAGTTGTACGTACCTGAAATTTTAGGATACTTGCACCACTGGAATGATGTTACACATACCCCAATGATGATACAAGTCTCCTTGCAAGGTGTTTAGAATCTAGAAAAGCTCTCTAAGACTACGTTTGTATCCTGCATGCCCCACTCGACCTTTGTATGATATGTTCTTCCCTTTTCCACCCTTTTTTCTTGAATTTTTTTCTTCGGTGACAATACCGCTGCCCCGCCTAGGTGGTGGTCCCGTGACCACCATCCAGATAGGCGTAAGTCCCATAACCACTGATGTGCACAGGGTGGCAGTTTTTTTTACATTTTCTAGATTCTTCCGATGATCGCATCAAACATAAATCTTCAATTTCACCCACTTTCTTCAACCACTTTGGCTTGCATTAATGTTTTTGGTTCCCTGGTAATAGTGTTTTTCCTTTGTTTATAGTAAAAGAGTTCAATTGGGAGTTACCCTCTGGTAAATGCATTTGCTATAAATAGCCAGCTTGTTTTCAAACAAATGGCCCCTCACCTTCTCAATTCTCTTATTCAGTCTTTGAATTTCTTTCTTAGAATTCTATCAGTTTCATGTTTTTCCTCCATTGTTGGTCTTTTAGAGGTCATTCGATCTTCTTGTTTCAGTCTTGCTTCATTGTTGTGCCATGCAAGTCACTTAGCATAGAATAGTTTCATTTCTAGATTAGAATCCATTAAAGTTGCAGGTTTTGTTTTATCACAAGGATAGATTCTAAACTCTCAGTACATTTGTGTTGTATTCCCGTAATAAATCCCACTAGGAATTACATAGTCAGTCTCTGTTCACTTTTTTATCCCTCTCCTACTCGCATTGTATTTGGTATATATCCAAATCTGCCATTGTTCAAATACCATCTTCTATTGATACTATCATATACATGCTTTTCTGGATTCACGAGAACACAAAGGAATGAGGAGATCACATTGAGGGGATGAAATCACACACAACTGGATTTACCATTGTTCTATAAATGCCAGGTTTGAGCTATCAAAGTTCTAGTTACAACATATCAAATAGAGTAGTGAATTATTTTATTTCAGTCAAAATTTCACTCTCGATATCACCAGGGAAGCTATGGGGATTGATAGTTTCTAAGAAACTGTGATTCATTCCTCACTTTTGAGGTAGGATCAAGAGTCTTTTAATTTAAAATAATTAGTTTCTTAGATATTTAGGATAAAATCACAACTACACAGTAAATAGCCACACCAGGCTACTTTGTTTGTTTTTATTCTGTTACTAGATTAGTTGTCCATTTTCTAAATATACTAGAGTAGCTTCTCTTTAATTTCATTAAAATACGTCATCAAAAATACAAAAATAGAAAAATGCTTGCATAGTGTAAATACATCTTTTGTAATCAGTTTATTAATTTTAGTTAAAAGTTGAAACACTTTGTATGACAATCATAGGACCTAGAGAGCCTAGAGAATATATATTTGAACCAATAGTGCCTCAACCAAATCTACCCATGACATTAGCTGATATAGATCAAGACCTTAGGATACAAGTCTTTCAAGCAACGACAAACCTACAAGCAATTAGTGAACAACTAAGAGGGTTAAATATCGAAGACGACAAGGCATACACCTTTTGGTCAAATCATCCTAACTATAGACTGCCTTGATAAAATACCCGAATGACTGTACAAGGATTCAAAAGAGAACAAACATTTGGTTGTGATCCTTTAGTTCCACAACCTGACATAGGAGACCTCCTCATTGACATAGATACTAGCTTACATATTCAAGTTGTCAAGACACCTGTTAGGTATTTTGAGAAAATTATAAAACTTCTAGTTCTAAACATAGAGGCTGAAAATGAGTATGATTACGTGATAGTTGGAAGAAGGGATTAATTCTTCACATGACCATAATAGGTCCAAAACAAACATGAAATCACGGTTGTGATCCCCAAGTCCCACAACCCAACGGGCCTACAACTCGCTTAAGCATTGACACTAGTTTATGAATGCTAGTATTTATATCCTCACCACTCCCGCCAGATATCATCACGTAGTTCTCTGTATTAAATATAGAATCCAATCAATCTAATATTTTTTGGGCTAGACTAGAAAACCACCCATAGTTCATGACGAATCCACTAAACCTCCTATCACCATATTCACGACATTGTCTCGGAGATTTATACGAAGCTCCCGTAGGCCACTTCCCACGCATCCAACAACTAAGAAACAGGATCTCTGCAGAACTCGACATTGATTGGAGCCTCCAAACAACTATTATATCCAAACGATCCATTACACCAATTCTGGTTAGGAGGGCCTTCTTTTCCTTAGATTCACAGATTCCATTATTGTGTATTGAGGATATAAGATTACCCAATTAGCTTGTCTGTATCCATTCATATTTAACATTCACTGGCTGTCTCGGCACGACCTAGGAGGTCGGGTACAAGGAAGAGGTACTTGTAGATTCCCATGCTCGCATGTCACTTTTCCATTGTACAAAATTGGTGAACCCGACGTGAAACTTTCCACCTTCTAATTGAAAGTCATATTTCTACTTTTTCTTTCAATTAATACACCTTTCATCTTTTCCACCTTATTAGCCTTCATATCAGCTTCACCAACAAAATTGGTGAACCCAACGTCAAAGAAATTTTTTTCCTCTTTTACTTTTCATTTCTCTCATCCACCTTCGCTTGTTCCCATTATTCTGCGGGTATTCATATACCCCCCGAATATGTCGGGATACGATGCATATGGAAGACCTCTCTCAGTCTCAAACAAACTATAGTCAAACAAATAGATAACCATCACCCTCACTTTCTGCGCATGGGATGATAACTATTCAAGTAATTACTTGTAATCTCAAACTTCCCTCACGTAACTAGTTCTCGAATTGAGGAGTTAGATCAGCTTACATAAACACAACAACTAGAGCCATTAGGCTCTAATAATATGACATTTAATGGAGATTCCACTTCATTTCCTCAAGTCTTATATAGACCACATATCGTAGATAGTCGATCCACTCCCATTTTTGGATGAGGAGTACTTAGCATACTTTGCTAAAAGAAAACAATGCTTCCAAAATGTATCCACCTATAGGGAGTTTACAAATACAATCGATACCCTATTCCGAGAAAACACCCCCATTCCTCCACCTATGGGAAATTCCCTCGATGAACCTTGATAGGGTAATGATCAATTCATAGCAGGTATCACACCCCTTACAACCTCAAGGTATACAACAAATGCCATTAAGGAAAACCACCGTGTCTTCACCAATAGATGTCATTTCAGCCTTGTAGGAATACCCAACCCTCCACATCATCCCAGTCAGGTCGACCTCCTTATAGGAATAGGCACGTTAGGCATGCCTCCTCAAAATCCTTATAATTACCCATAACAAACACCAACTAGGACTGCATTTTCAAATGCCGCTCCAGTTGAAAACATGACACCTCCCGGCTTGGCACCAAACAACCCATACCAAAACAATGCTCCTCCTTACTTAAACATTTATTCAAAGTCACCACAAGGAGACATGTTCTCTTCTCCCGGGATGTTCATTCAACCACAGGGATTCCCTTATGTCCCTACAAATGCATATGCTATGCCATATCAACAACCCATTCCACCTCCACCCCCTCAACAAGCACCATCGATGGTCAAGGCCTATGCAGTAGGGACTTATTCAAAATATTTAAAAGAGCCCCTAGACTTCACCATATGAAGTGTTATGCTTCCAAGACCTCTTCCTAATTTACCCAAATACAAAGGGGAAGGGGACCCAAACACACACATTAAGGCCTATGCCACAGCCATATGGGAGTTACTCCCTTGGGATGGGGTTGTCGCTAAAATATTCCCTAAGACCTTAGAAGGTATTGCCCTTGATTGGTATTATAAAATACCTGAAGCCTCGATACACTCATTTAAACAACTCGTGTCAGAGTTCATCAAAGCTTTTGACATGAACAAATTGTTAAGAATGGGAATCAGGGAGTTCTTGCATATTAAACAAGAACATAATGAATCTGTTGCTCATTTCATCCAAAGATGGCGTATGGTTCTCTACTCATCAACAAGTGCTCCAAACATGGATCAAATGGAACTATGTGATTTATTCCTTAATTCTCTCAATAGAGAGATAAAGGAAGAAGTCCAGAAGTTCCCACTAAGAACTTACGATGAAGTACTTAAGAGTGCTCTCCGAATCGACCAAGCAGCAATAGATAGTGGTCATAAGACATATGGAACAAATGGGAAATTAACCACTCCCAATCAAAACACCGCAGCCTATCCTAATACTAGGAATGCTAATCAAGGACCTAAGATCCTTAACAAGAACCACGAGTTACAACAAATGGGGTAACTAACCAAGTTAAAAGGGAAAACGTTGTAAACATGTTTCCACCTTGTTAATAATCAATGAAATAACAATTTTACTCCAACAATCAACGTGGTGGATTTTAATTGTCCACCATGAAAACAAACAACGATGACAAAAATCCAAACACAAGGTCCAAATCGAAACCCAACTGGATATCAGAGTCAAAACCAAAGGCAACAGCCTCAAAATTTTAACTCTAACAACCAATAACCTTATCAGAATTTTGGGCCACAATAGGTTTTAAATCAACAACCTCAAAATTATAATCCCAATTTGTATTGTGGCTTTCACAAAATTTAAGGCCATGATACTAGGACTTGCCATGACTACAATAAATTCATGCAGCATTTTCCAGAAGATCAAAATCAACTCTTTATAGATATGTTTTTAGAAAATTCTATAGTATCCATGGCAAACACTTATACAAGGGTAATTTCCCCTCAAAATGCACCCCTCAAGATCTTTAATTATCCACTCCCAAACCATTCTAACAATAACAGGATAGATCCTATCGAACAAACAAGGTTTTTGTAATAGGAAACAATGATCATGAAGCTTCAACTTCATTAAACCCACCAGTCGCACCCCAACTAGGAACTTAACCCCAAACTAAGATAGTTGGTTTGCTAGAGTTACACACCGAGCTACCCATAGAAACCATAACAAGAACACATGATTATTCTTCTCAACCTACTACAAGTTATCCATTGAACTGAACAATAGTCAAAAAACCTTGGTAAAACCCATAGGCGCCTATGATTTAATTAATGACTTAACTAAAACCTTCTCTCACATCTCCTTTTTGGATTTGTTAAAGAACTCTCCTACCCACAGGGCTGTCCTCTTAGAAGCATTAGGCCTTGATCATTTAATAAACATCACTCCTCCTCTAGAAACACAAGTAAACCATGTAGACTTTGATGTTTATCCTCCAGGTCAGCCAGATAGGGATATTGAGTTTATATTCGATATAAGAAAAATGCCAATAGACACTGAAATTGCATGAAGAGGCAACCCAACTTTACATTTACAAGTATGGGTTTATAATAATTATGTTAAATGTGTAATGGTTGATGATGGGGCAGTAGTTAATATAGTCCCCTTCACTTTTCTTCAAAAGTTAGGATATGGAGAGACAAACTATTCCACAACGTGAAATATGCTAAGAGGATATGATAGCCTCAAGGCCACTTCGATTAGGACCATAGTTTTACCACTCACTTTAGGACCCAAGATAGTCCTCTTACCAAGTTTTATATTATAGATTGGGAAACAAACTATAATATGATCCTTGGTTGGCCATGGATACAATGCATGAAGGCAATCACTTCCATGTTATTCCAAGAAATAAGATTTCTACACTTAGGGAAAATATTTGTGGCACAAGTTGATCCAAAACCCTTCGATATACACCTAGCTGATTTGAAGAAAAGACTAGGTGTTCACTCCAAGTTTGAACTCCCAATAAATCAACTCATCAAACCAATTAATTTGAAACCAAAAGAAGAGTTGATACCCACCACAGAATTAGAAATTACAAATCTAGCTAAGGACATTCCAACACTAAAAAATGAGACCAATGTTATAAAAATAGTGTCACTAGGGACTACCGCAAAAATTGTTGAGTTGCTAGAGAAATACTTACCAATTCTCCTACCATTTGATTCTATGGGTATGGGACACACCCTGGGAATTTATTCTCTTCCATCAGACAATTTTTTTATGGTAGAAGTAACCAAAGAAAAAGAAATAGATACGATAGATATCCCAACATCCATTTTTCCAAGAAATTATTGGACTCTCCACTTCGATGGAGCTAGATGTCACTTTGGAGTTGGGGCGGGAGTGATCTTTACTTCACCCGAGGGAAAGATCCTACCTTTCACCTTTAAATTAAACTTTGAATGTACAAACAACAGGGCTGAGTACGAAGCTCTGCTCCTTGGCCTCATCCTAGATAAAAGAATGGGTGTCGATGACATTAGGGTACTAGGAGACTCGCAAATTACAACTAGATTTGAGAATTTACAACTCTATAAAATAGTAGTATTATAGCTAAGCAAGGGATTTAACTTCATATCGGTTGAAGTAATCCCACGAGAGTGGAACCTTCTCGTAGACTCAATAAAGCAGCCCTCACTTCCCGGTTCACTCCAAATAGCGAGTTAGAAGATACACATTTCACAAAGATCACTTCGTGATCGAACCATTAGTGAGTAAAATACCAAAAAAATCACTCTTGACTCATGGAAAGACCGAGGATCATTTTTCTATCATGTATCACTTTGACGATGATAGAGTCACTCTGGAATATCTAAACGCCTATGCGGAGCTACACCTTGCTCACCATATAGTCTACCTTTCCCTAATACCACATTCCTCTTCCTATTTTGGAAATCCAATGGTAGAGTCTCCTCCATAGAAGGATCTCGATATCTACGAGATAGAAAATGGAGAAATCTTGGAACTACCTCCGTGCCCACTTGAATTTGAAGAAAAATAACGCTTCTTTAATAAAAGAAACCATTGACATAAACATTGGAATGGAGGAAGAACCAAAAATTTTGAAGTTGGGATCCTCGTTAACTCTAGAGGAGATAGAAATACACACCCAAATCCTCAAAGAACATCAAAAGGATTTCACATTTAACTATAAAGAAATGACGGGCATTGCACCACATGTCATGGTACATAATCTTGTCACTAAACCAGATGCAAAACCAATTAAATAGAAGTCAAGACCAATGAAGCCAAAAGTGGCTCTCATGGTAAAAGAGGAAGTAATAAAACTTCTCCAAGTGGGATTCATCAAGCCCATTGACTATTCACAATGGGTATCTAATATTGTCCCTATTCTAAAAAAGAATGGGAAGATACACATTTGCATAGATTTTTAGGATATTAACAAAGCTTGTCCCAAGGATGACTTCCCATTACCATCCATTGACGTTATCATTGATGCAATAGCTGGATTTGAACTACTTTCCCTCATGGATGGGTTCTCAAGGTATAATCAAATTAAAATATTTGAACATGATCAAGCCAAAAATACATTCATAACTCCCTGGGGAACATATTGCTACGTTGTCATGCCATTTGGTCTTAAGAACACCAAAGCACATATATCACCGAAATGACATATATATTCCATGATATTATCCATAAAATTGTGGAATCCTATGTGGATGACTTATTGGCCAAGGCCAATAAATGTTGTGATCATCCAAAAGTTCTCTCGTATATAATCCTCTCACGATTAATTGAATATGACATCACATTAAACCCAGAGAAGTGCATGTTTGGTGTGACAGGAGGCAAACTTCTAGGCTACATTATATCTTCATGAGGGATTGATGTTGATCTAGCCAAAATATGGGTTGTTCTCGAAATGATGCCACCATTAGATGAGTTTAGAATCAGGTCATTTCTTAGGAAGCTCAAGTGAAATCAAGGTTCATCCCAAATTTAAGTTTTGCAATTCATCCAATCAACAATATATTAAAGAAAGATTATAGAATTAATTAGATTAAAGAATGCAACGAGGCCTTTAAAGGAGTTAAATTCTTCTTGTTATCTCCACCCATGCTAATGCCTCCCAAACTAGACCACCCTTTGATCCTATACTCACGAGCCACTCATGTTTCACTAGCCTGCATGCTGGCTCAAGGAGATAATGACAAATGAGAACGTGTGGTCTATTTCATTAGCCAAACGTTGCTCAATTATGAAACATGTTACACATAGGTAGAGAGAGAATGCCTTGCCATATTTTTTGCAATAAAACATTTAAGACATTACATGTTAAACCAAGAAACAAGGTTCATTATAAATACATATCATGTACAAACATTTCTCACGCAAGGGTCTTTGTCTAAAAAGGTTGGACGTTTCATAACCTTAATGGGTGAATTTGAGTTGACATTCATAAACCAAAAATCCATTAAGGGAAAAATCATTACAGACTAGTTGGTTAACAATCCACTAGATGGAGGTGATCTGGTAAATCTAGACTTTCCTGATGAGTGTGTATACTTTGTCGAAACTAGGCCCCCCATCTATACATGTCCCTGGTACACTGATATCATCAATTTTATCATGGACCATACATACCCGAAGGTGCCACATCACAAAAAAGAAGGCGGTTATGCATTATCACCGCTAAATATGTTGTTTTAGAAAAGTACTATATCATAAAGCCTTCGACAACATGCTTCTAAGATGTGTCGACACATAGAAGAATCCAAAAAAATTCTTCATGAATCCCATAGTGGGATATGTGGAGGCCACTTCGGTGGTCACGCCACTGCTTGCAAAATACATCGGATGGGATATTTTTGGCCCACTCTTGAGCATGACACATGTGGAAATCATACATAAGTGCCACAAATGCCAAGAATTCTCTCACGAGATTCATATGCCAAAGACAATCCTTGCAAATAATAACGACCCCGTGGCCCTTCTCCACGTGGGGTCTAGACTTGATAGGGAATTTCTCTCCCTCATCAACTGATGGCCATAATTTTATAATTAAAGCCATATAATATTTTACCAAATGGGTGAAGGCCATGCCTCTCACCACCGTACCAAGTTCGATAATTGCGAAATTCATTCTAAACCAAATCATTTGTAGGTATGGTGTCCCACAAGTCATTATCTTAGATAATGGCACGTCCTTTAAAAATGACAAAGTCTGTGAGTTATGTAGAAAATTCAAAATAAACCATCACATGGCCTCTCTTTACTACCCTCAAGCCAATGGGTAGGCCAAAGTGACAAACAAAACGTTAAAGGCTATTCTCCTCAAAACAATCAAGGAGAACAAGCGAGATTGGCATTTAAAACTATATCCGGCCTTGTGGGCCCATCGAACCTCAATAAGAACACCAATAAGAGCAACCCCTTTCTCATTGGTATTCGGAGCAGAAGTAGTTCTCCTGCTTGAGGTTGAAATACCCACTCTACGCATCTCATTACAAGGGATTCCGGATGAAAAAGCTTATAGGTAGACACGCCTCTCTCAACTGGAAAGCCTTGACGAGGCCAGGCTAAATTCCGAGCAACAACACAGAGTGTATGCCAACCGGATGTGCCGGTAGTATAACAAGAAAGTCTATGAGTGAGAAATATATGAGGGAGATCTAGTTCTACGAATAGACACCGAATCGATAAGAAAACGGCGAAGGAAGGAAGTTACGGCCCAAGTGGTTAGGCCCATACCGAGTCATGAAGGACTACAGAAATGGTGCATATCTTTTGTGCACAATAGAAGGTGAGGAATTCAGTGAAACTGTCAATTCCTTACATCTTAAATGGTTTTATGCATAAGACATCGAATCACCACTTGTACATTATAGTTACCTACATTACATCTATCATTTAGTTTGTTTCATTTTGTCCACTCATTTCATAAAAATGTGGTCCAGAGCTTACTCTTAAGCAATTTGTTATAATTTTCTGAAAATATTGGCAAAAGCATTCAAAACACATCTCTTAAAACATCATCAAGTATTTTTAAATCTTATCATCAAGTTCGACAGACAAATATTGACAAAAACCATACCAAGGCCTGCATACTTGGTTTTTCTCTTTCTTTCTACTAGGTGAAGTTGTCCTTACCTACGGTCTATTTTAGAAGCTTCTTGGTGTCACATATATCCCTCTTAAAATCTCTCTGAAAGAAAGGATATCCCAAAGTCATAGATCGAAATGTCAAAATCAAATGGAATCAAAAGCACCAAGCAAACAGAATATTTTATTTTACACACTTCTTTACCCCATCAACCTTCGGTGATAAGCCCACATCTCTTACTGGTTGTGTGAGGTTGGGAAAGGAAAGGAGTTCCCTTACTCACCTATATCTTGCCTTTGGTGAAAAACCCATGCTTCTTACTAGTGGCATGAGGCTGGATGTGGGGGGTCCATTCACACAAATTAACAAATATTGGTATGCTAGAAGCACAAATCAAATTCTATTAAGAGAAAAAAAATGTCCAAACTCTAAAAGAGATCAAATCCTCAAAACCAGATTTTGTCAACCAGGTTGCCATTTATAAATCTAAGTCTAGATAAACTAGAAATTAGATGGCCTTCTAAGCTTGGTGGTAGTTCCGAGTAGGGTAAGTTTTTAGGTCTAATTTTGGTTTCTCAAGTTCTTGGTTTGTCTATCTCTCATCATTTCATTCAGTCAAACTCATACAACTTGTGTCCTTCCTAACTCTTGGTGTTGAGCCCTCGCATCTTACTAGTTGCATGGAATTGGGATTGGGGCAAGTTCATCTCTTTATCACTATACATTCATCACATTTTGCCAACATAAGAAGAAATCACAGACATTTCCCAAAGAGGTCAAAAGTTCAAAACTACAATGTGTTAATCATCACATATCAGCATTACAAAAACATACAAAGTAAAACATTTTATTTACTATCATTTGTCATCCATTGCATACATACTGAAAAGCATGAAAACAAGTACTCTAAAAACATCTAGTAGACATGTGGAAACAAGTCATGAAATTCTAGGCACCAAGAGTCTAGATCCAAAAAGATATATATATATATATATATATATATAAAGTTTCATATACAATGCCATCATGCACTAGGCATGGTCAAAATGCTCAATGAGCCCGAAAAGTACAAAAACTCATATAGATATCTAAAAAAACACTACAAAAATGGCTCTCTCAATCCCTATGGGATCCCTCAGAAGGTGCACAACCATGTCTAGGACTCCAGCTACGCCGGCACTTTGAATGCACTGAGGGCTCGCGGTCTGACCAGTAGCTTTCGTCTCACTATGATAATGACTCCTCCTCATCAAGTGCTTAGCCATCCTATATCCAACTAACTTAGTGCATAGAGAAGTCATGGTCTTCACCGCATGCCGATAGAGGAGAAAACATCAGTATGCCTACCAGCTACTGAAGGCTCCCCCACATCTATAGATATCTCAACACAAGTCTTCTCTGAGGGGAGCAGCAAGGTATCTGTGCATACTCAGTGAATCAAGTCTCGCCACTCATCAGCAGTCACTGCAAATAAAGGAGAAAACAAGTTAGAAAAAGATCAAAGATAAAACCAAGAGTGAACAAAGCAAAAAGAAATAACAACTAAGACAATTCTAACTAAAACAAAGTCAAGAGAAGAGTGACAACTCACTTGGATCTCTCGGGCCTCCAAGAAGGATCTCTAGGATCTGCACTGCCACGATGTTGCCATTGAACAAAGGTGTCCCTCTCCCATGTCTGGGAAATGTGACAGCCTGCAATGGACTCGCCATCTCCACCTAAGTCCTAAGAGAGCAACTCCTCTGAGACCAGAGTCACCCTCTCTGTGCTCTGCTCCGCCCTCTCAACCCATAGGATCTCCTGAGTATCATGCCACTCAGGATCACTATCATCCCCCACCCATCTCACTGATCTCCATCTCCTCTATCTCCTCCTTTGTCTCTCCCCCAGTGAACTCCTCAAACTCGAGTCCACATCAATGGGCTCATCACTGCTATGGACGGGACCGAAACAATCCAAAGTAAAGGTGCCTGAGGAGCACCGGCTCTCCCTCAAGCACGTACTACCCTCTTGGCCATAATAGGAACACTAGGAGTAACAATAGTCCAACCCCGGCCTCTAGGACCTCCCGGAGCCTCACGAATAGATCTATACACTGGCCCCATCAAAGGAAGCATGTTAATGTAGGGTAGGATGAACTGTTGTGATACTCTATCAAAGGGATGGATCTCTAACTTCCCCGCCTTGTCTACCAGCTGACTGGTAGTCTGACAAGAAATCAATGTAACAGTCTCCTCTCCCCATACCCCTGCCATGGCCTAATAAGGAGTGGCCTCCATGTCTGTAGTGGTCAAAGAGGCCACTAGTTGGTGGGGTGCTCTAAGAACTATCATCCCTATCCACCTCACTACCTTGATGGCCCCAAGATCCTCTACCTCTACACCTCTCCCATACGGAGTGATATGCTCATACACCTAACTCATAACAAGAGTTGGGTGGCTCAGTGACTATCCCTGTAATCAAACCACCCTATACAAATCATGGTAGGTGGTCCCGAGGATATCTACTCCCTAATCGTAGACACGTCCATGGCCCTCAATCTATGTAATAATGGGGGCCCAACAATATAAGAGGGTGTCCCCTCCCTTGTCCCCAATCAATCTCAATGCAAGGATTCCCATGATGGCCTTACAGAGCACAGGAATGTCTGACTCAATAATGGAGTGGATCCTCACTCCCTTCTTTGATCCCATCGATATAACTACATCCCCCATGTAGGTGGCCCACTGAACCACCTGGGATCTTGATACTGCTATCTTAAGAGATAGCCACCGCCCAAGGATCGGAACCCCCAGTATATGGTAAACATCCTCCAGGGTGATGGTCCACTCACCCCTAACTCTTGGCAATTGGAATGTGTTCGATCCGCATCTCGATATGAAAATAAGTCACATGGTATGTGATCTGCGAGTGTAACGTGAGGGACTTGTGCAATCTTCCAAATGCCAGCCCTCTGAAGAGTATCTCGCTATACCTAGGAGAGTGCCTCTAACATTGCTAGGATCCAATCACACTCCCTATCTCAGCTCCATCTAATATACTCCTCCTTCTTCTGCATACACCCAAAAACACAAAAAAGGAGTGAGTTAGTATCAAAATCCAATTGGAAAGACTATTAAGAACAAGTAAAAATGCTAAACATGCAAAAATAAGTTAAGTATTGTTTTGGCTTTCCATTGCGAACCACCACCCCTGTGCAGAGTAGCGGTTGTGTAACCATTGCCTTCTAAGGTGGGGGTCCCAGTAGCCACTACCCTACACAAGGCGGTGATCCCGTCTTGAAAATACAAATGGCTCGAATACCCTAAAAATGCCCAAAACAAGCAAATGCACCATTTTTGCTAAAATAAAAACCTACCCTATGGGTCCCCCTCTAGAGACACATTTAAAACTAGTATTTTCAAAAATACCCCCAAGAAAAAGATTTTATCATTTCTACATTTTAGGTTTAAAAATAATAATAAATTGAGAAGAACTAACCTGAGACTTCACAGGTCGATGTTCCACTCTTGGAGGCATGATCGCTATCTCACCATGAACGTTTTGACTATACTCTCGTCAAAAACCGTCACCGTGGGTCCCAGAGCTCAAAAACTATCAAATCAATCCATGCAAATGAATAGTGAAATGAGTTCATTTTATATATATAGCTTTCTAAAATTGATTTTGAATGTCTTTCACAGGGTCGAGAGTCGATGGAGGTAAGTTCTAAACCCTGCGTAGATGGTAAGTCCTCTTTTCATATCAATTTAGCCTTATTTCTCAAATTGTTTTATCTAGCTACACTTGAGTCCCTTTTTTATTATTATTTTATAGATAGCGGGACTTTGGATGGTGACTTTCCAACACATAGGCGTGTCAGGTATAATTCCTAACTCCCCATTTCAAGACTTCCATACTCGGATCCACCGTTTTACACCTCTTCATGGGTAAGATGCTTCTCTGAGGGGGAAATATGTATGTACCCAAAATTTTAGGGTACTGCACCACCGGACGATGTTACACATACCCAAATGATGATACAGGTCTCCTTGTAAGGTGTTTGGAATCTAGAAAAGCTTGCCAGGCATATGTTTGTATCCCACATGCTCCGCTCAGCGTCCGCATGCTTTGTTCTACCCTATGTCCCCCTATTTTCTTACATTTTTGTCTTCAATGACGAGACCGCCACCCTACCTGGGTGCCGGTCCCATGACCACCGCCCGAGACAGGGCAATGGTCATGTAATCGCCACCCTGCAACAGGGCGGTAGTTTTGTTCATGTTTTCCAGATTCTTCTGATGATCACATCAAACATAAATCTTCAATTTCACCCACTTTCTTCAACCACTTTGTCTTGCATTAATGTTTTTGGTTCCTTAGTAATAGTGTTTTTCCTTTGTTTATAGTAAAAGAGTTCAATTGGGAGTTACCCTCTAGTAAATGCATTTGTTATAAATAGCCAGCTTGTTTTCAAACAAATGGCCCCTCACCTTCTCAATTATCTTATTCAGTCTTTAAATTTCTTGCTTATAATTCTATTAGTTTCATGTTTTTCCTCCATTGTTGGTCTTTTAGAGGTCATTTGATCTTCTTGTTTCAGTCTTGCTTCATTGTTGTGCCATGTAAGTCAACTTAGCATAGAATAGTTTCATTTCTAGATTAGAATCCATTAAAGTTACAGGTTTTGTTTTGTCACAAGGATAGATTCTAAAAATTTTGGTAAATTTTCATTGTATTACCACAATAAATCTCATAGGAATTGCATAGTCAAGCTTTGTTCACTTGCGTTATCCCTCTCCTACTCACATTGTATTCAGTCTATATCCAAAGCTGCCATTGTTTGAATACCATCTTCTGTTGATACTATCATATACACACTTTTCCGGAATCACACCGAGGGGATGAAATCACACACAACTAGATTTACCATTGTTACTCAGAAATGCCAAGTTTGAGCTATCAAAGTTCTAGTTACAACATATCACATAGAGTAGTGAGTTATTTTATTTTAGTCAAAATATTTCTCTCAATATCACCAGGAAGCTATGGCGATTGATAGTTTCGAGAAACTGTGATTCATTCCTCTCTTCGAGGTAGGATGAAGAGTCTTTCAATTCAAAATAATTAGTTGCTTAGATATTTAGGATAAAATCACAACTACACAGAAAATAGCCACACTAGGCTACTTTGTTTGTTTTTATTTTGTTACTAGATTAGTTGTCCATTTTCTAAATATACTAGAGTAGCTGCTCTTTAATTTCATTAAAATACGTCATCAAAAATACAAAAATAGAAAAATGCTTGCATACTGTAAATACATCTTTTGTAATCAGTTTATTAATTTTAGTTAAAAGTTGAAACACTTTGTATGACAATCACAGGACCTAGAGAGCCTAGAGAATATATATTTGAACCAATAGTGCCTCAACCAAATCTACCCATGACATTAGTTGATATAGATTAAGACCTTAGGATACAAGTATTTCAAGCAACGGAAAACCTATAAACAATTAGTGAACAACTGAGAGGGTTAAATATCAAAGATGACAAGGCATACACATTTTGGTCAAATCATCCTAACTATAGACTACCTTGATAAAATACCCAAATGAATGTATAAGGATTCGAAAGAGAACAAGCATCTGGTTACGATCCTTTAGTTCCACAACCTGACATAGGACACCTCCTCGGTGACATAAATACTAGCTTATGTATTCAAGTTTCCAGGACACCTATTAGGTATTATGAGATAATTATACTTCTAGTTCTAAACATAGAGGTTGAGAATGCGTATGATTCTTTGGATGGTTGGAAGAAGGAATTGATTCTTCACATGACCATAATAGGTCCACAACAATCATGAACTCATGGTTGTGATCCCCAAGTCCCACAACCCAATGGACCTATAAATTAGTTTAGCATTGACACCGGTTTAGGAATGCTGGCATTTAGATCCTCACCACTCCCACCAGATATCATCACACAGTTCTCCGTATTAAATATAGAAGCCAATCAATCTAATATTTTATGGGCTAGACCAGAAAACTACCCATAGTTCACTACAAATCCACTAAACCTCCTATCACCATATTCATGACATTATTTGGAGATATATACGAAGATCTCATAGGCCACTTCCCACGCATCCAACAACTAAGAAATAGGATCTCAACAGAACTCAACATTGATTGGAGCCTCCAAACAAATATTATATCCAAACAATCCATTATGCCAATTCTAGTTAGGAGGGCCTTCTTTTCCTTAGATTCATAGATTCCATTATTGCGTATTGAGGATATAAGATTACCCGATTAGCTTTTCTATATCCATTTATATTTAACATTCACTGGCTATCTCGGCACAACCTCGGGAGGTCAGGTACGAGGAAGAGGTACTTGTAGATTCCCATGCTTGCATGTCACTTTTCCATTGTACAGAAGCCCACTTTGGCAACTGTAATAGTGCAAAGAGATGCACTACGGGGATAAGTGGCAACACCGGTGTGTAGTTAACTATAGTGTAGGTAGAGGTAGCCACCTTGAATGGGTAGGTGACTACACTACAAGGGTAGTTAACTATTTCCCATGCACAAGTATAGGTATAGGAACAAGTTCAAGCTCATGTTGTTGCAGACTCACAACACCCCTGGATGCAGATCAGGCTTCTAGGTTGATCACTCTAGCATCCAAGTGTGATTGCACAACATGGAAACCTCTCTCAAGTGTGGGGACTTGTGGCGAGAGAGAGGAATATCCATATTAGAGGCTGGTTCCTCAAACTCCTCTGATTTAGATCTATATTTTGCAAAACTACAGAGGTTTGAAACCTAATCCTACTCTAAAATCCAAGGAGACAGAGATAGAAAGTGCAAAAATGAAACTAAACTAACAGGTGATACACCAAAGGAGGAGTGGTGAACACTTCTTGTTCTGTGCAGATAGACACAGATCATAAAATGCAACATAAAACATCATGCACAAGCTGATAAGATGTAATCAGAGGTCTGAAATGAAACAAGCAACACAAACAGAGGACTGAAAACTGATCACAGAGCCTGTATTGTCATTTCCACTGTCAAAACCCTTGTATTACAACATCAAAAAGGTAGAAAACCTGTTACAATTTTAGAAGAGGTCTGATACTTGCAAAAATCACTTGTTACAGGTGAAAGAAGAAGCTTGCTATCCAAAGAAATGTTCCCCCTAGAAATGAGCCAAATCTGCTTTTTACATTGCATGGGTCGAGCCCAGGGGACAGAAAACATACGAAACATGGGAACCCATCCCTCCTTGACTACAGATGCATTAAAATGGCATGGGGGACCTTACAAACCCATACCCTATCATTTTGACCGATTACAGGAGAATGCGACCCATTCTGCATTAAATCTGGTCGCTGAAATGTCACTTCTGGCCATGAACATGCGTCAGAGCTGTTTCTCAATTTTATCTCTCTAGACTGCACCAAAATTCAAGATTAACCCTGAAATCATGTAGAGAATTTCATGAGCTTTCCGTTGATATAAAGAACGTGAAAATCTGAGCTCTGAATCGAAAGATATGTCGATCTGAAGATCTAGGGCACAAAACAGTGAAAACAGATTTTTAAATTTCTTCCCACGCTCTGCCACCTGGATGACACGTGGCATGCATTGATTGGTCGCGTGATTCTCTCTCCTTCCCTACTTCATTAGACATGTGTCCTCTTTTTATTGGCTCAGGTCAGTGCTTGAAACCTCGCCCTCTGACCTTTTGGACTTTTCTCCTTGTGACACGTGTCATGATTTGGTTGGTCCGCGGGTCTGCCGGCTCTTCGCGCCCTTCGCGTCTTTCTGTCCCGGATGTCCCAAACTGTTTGGGACAAAAACTCCCGAACCACCCGAAATGGGCTTCCTTGTCCCTCATCTTCGGTGACATGTGTCATGATCTGATTGGCCCTCGGGTTTCTCGGCTATCCGCGTCCCACGCGTCCATTTGTCCCAACTGTCCCAGTGCTGAAGTTCCTCGTTTCGGCCGAACCGGCCGGTTCGCATCCTTCACGTACATTTGTTCCAACTGTCCCAGACTGTCTGGGACAAATTCTTCCAAACCACCTAAAATGGGCTTCCTTTTCTCTCGGCCACTTCACCTTTTCGCATCCTTCTTTCGTCCTTCGTGTCCTCGCGGCCCAGATGTCCCGACTACTTAGTGTGAAAGTTCTCCTTTTCAGCCAAACCGGGCGGTTCGCGTCCTCAAGGCCCAAATGTCCCGAGCAGTTAGTTGATTTTCTTCTCCTTCGGCCGAACCGGCTTTCCACGTCCCACGCGTCCCAACCCCCGATTGTCCATGTGCTTCACGGGCCACTGGAGGCTTTTCGGCTGATCCGATCCGCGCCTTGATGTCCCAACTGTCCCAAAGGCGGCCTGGAGTAGGACTTAGCCAATTTCACGATTTTTTCCTGAATCGACCTACTTGCTTGGAACTGAAAACTCTGATGCATGTTATCAAAATTTACCCTGGGGGTGAACTTTGGATAACAATTTGGTGACTTTTCGGGGTCACCTGCCTGCTAGGTGAAAAGATCGGTAGCCAGAAGTAGTCCATTGGGCATGGAGTTATCAAATATTCTGTTCAGAACCCAACTGACTCAGAATGTGTAAGGAGGAAGATGGAATGTCACCTGATGAAAGCAAGGACTGCCAAACATCTCCATGGACAGCAAGTTGTGCCAAAGCACTTAGGGAAAACAAAACTAACCTACAGCAAAACAATGTGCACAAGCACTTGGAGGAAAGAAAATCTAATCTAATATTTACAGAGGTAGTGAAATTTCCTCTAGAAGCAGCGCTTGAGATAGATTCCATTGACTGGAATCTGCAGTTCTTCACCATCCAATGAGGCCAGTTGGAAAGCATTGTTGTTCTTGCACTTTGTGACCATATATGGGCCACTCCAAATGGCATCAAATTTTGAATTCCTTCCCGGTTTTGTTCTATCCACATCCCATTTCAACACTAGATCTCCAACTTGAAAAGATCTATCCTTGGCCTTTCTATCGAAGGTCTTCTTGATCAAAGCTTGATCCTTTTCCATTGCTTGGGATGCCTAATTTCAACTCGTACGGCCATCAACTCGCATACCTCACCTCCATGGGCTCAAATTCAAGCAACTCCAGCTACTTCATGAGTTCCATTGTTGGCAACTCCAGTGACATGGGCAAGGTTGCCTCTCTTCCATAGACAAGCCTAAATGGAGAGTTACCTGTGGATCTTTTGGGAGTGATCCTATCAGCCCATAAGGCTGATTTCAGCTTGGTATGCCAAGACCTCTGATTCTCATCAAGAGTCCTCCTAATGATCCTCAACAAGTTCTTGTTTGTAGACTCGGCCTGGCCATTACCTTGAGGGTAATAGTTTGATGAAGTGCTTAGGTAAATACCATTCTTGACAGCCCACTCAGTCACCTTAGATCCAATGAATGCCAATGCATTATTAGAGATTATTGTAGTAGGTACACCAAATCTAGTTGTTATCCCCTCATAAAATTCTAAGATGCTAGACTCATTCGCCTCTTTGAGTGCTATTGCTTCTGTCCATTTGGTGAAGTAGTCTGTGGCTGTCAAAATCCATTTGTGCCCTTGGCTTGAATTGGGATTAATGACTCCAATGAAGTCCAAACCCCATTGCATGAATGGCTGGTCAACTAAGATTGGATGCAATGGGAGGGCAGCAAGTCTCTCTTTTCCTATGAAGAATGCACAATTCTTACACCTCTTGATCCATGCATAGTAATCACTGAAGATTTTAGGCCAATAATAACCAGCCTTCATGATTTTTAGAGCTGTCACTCTTGGTGCGAAATGGCCACCAACGGTCCACTATGAAACTCTTCCAACATCCTTTGAATCTGATTTGTGCTAATGCATCTCAGCAGCACTCCATTCACATCCTTCTTGAACAAAACTCCATCAACAATGGCATACGGGACAGCCTACAATCTGAAGTGTCTCCTCTGGGTCTTGTTCATCTCTGGAGGGCATAGGCCTATGCCTAGGAAGTGTATAATACCTTGGGTCCAGCAAGGAGTCGGGCAGCATTGTCTTCTTCTTGCCTACCACTTAGCTCATGGTTGTCTTGGACTATCAAAACAGTTTCTTCTTTGTTGCATACTTCTTTTGCTTCCCCAAAACCAGCTGCTCACACAATCCTTTCCCTCTTACCAGCTTGGTGATCTTGATCTCAATGTCATACTCCATGACACGGGTGATCCAACCTGCCCTTTTCTCATTCAAATCCTTGTTGAGGAGGAAGTCCTTAACCCCAACATGTGAGACCAGCAGTTGAATCTTATTGTTTGAGACCAAATGTCTGAACTTCTTCAAGCTCCTGATGACAGCAAGGACATGCTTTTCGATGAAAGAATACTTTATTTCGTAATCTTCCAAGGTTTGGCTGAAGAATGCTATGGGCTGTTCTGAACCTTCTCTATTCAGCTGTGTTAAGATAGTTGAGATTGTGTCTGATCCTCCAAACGCATACAACATGAAGTCCTTTGAAAAGTCTGGGTTGATAAGAGTTGGAGCTTGTGATATTGCATGCTTGATGCTTTCAAAACTCTCTTTGCCTTCTGCTGTCCATTTGAATGCCAGACTCTTCTTCAACATCATTGTTAGAGGCTTCACAAGAGTGGAAAAATTAGGCACAAATCTGCAGACAAAGTTTATCCTTCCTAAGAAGCTTTGAAGATATTTCTTGTGGTGTGGCAATGGGAGTGTTCGATGGCTTCAACCCTTTCAGGATCAATTGTTAGCCCTTCCCTAGAGACAATGTGGCCCAACAATTTTCCCTCGTGTGCCAAGAATATACACTTCTTTGGATTCAACAACACTCCGAACCTTCTACACCTCTCGAAACACTTGTCTGAGGTGAAAGAGATGGTCTCTGTTGCATTCTTCGAGAAGACAAGTGATATCATCTAGGTATATCAAAACTATTTTATTGATCAACCCCTTGAATGCCATATCCATAGCTTGCTGAAATGTTGCTCCGACATTTGATAGCCCAAATGGCATCTTCTTGTAGGCATAGGTGCCCCATTTGGTGGTTAAAGCCATCTTGAATTGATCTTCTTCCTTCACCATTATCCGATTATAACCCGAGTATCCATTAAGTAGTGAGAACCTTTCAACCAGCTACAACTTACAATATTTTCTCCATGGAAGGGAGTGGGTAATGGTCCTTCGAGGGAGGCTCTGTTCAAGTCTCTCAAGTCAACACACGCCTAATTTCTCCATTTCTTTTTCTCACTGCACCAAGTTTGCAACCCAACTTGAGTGTTTGATGGGGAAGATGATACTAGCCTCAATCAGCTTGCTTAACTCTTTTCTCATGAGAGGTTAAATATGGGGATTCACTGGCCTTTGCTTTTGCCTAACGGGCTTGGATTCCGGATCCAACTCAATAGTATGTTGTGCCAGCTTTGGGTTGAAACCTCTTAGATATTTGTAAGTCCAAGCAAAGATATCTGGGAACTCTTGACAAAGCTAAACAAAGTCAGATTTCTCTTGTGAGGTACTTATTTTGCTAATCTGCAATGTTTTGCCTTCTTCCACTAAAATAGGCTCAGAATCTTCACCCTTCACTTGAATGTTTGCTTTCTCCTTCGAATCGATCATTCGGGTCAAGATTGACTCCAAGGTTATGAGGCCTTTTGGTAATTTGTTAGTCCTCAGCTGTACTACCTGATCACCATATTGCTGCTCCAGCTTGTCTTGATTTCTGGCAGAGAACTCAGCTTCTTCTTGTAGGAAATTAACAATTTGTTGATCATTCTTGAAGACTTGCCAACTTGTGTTGTTATCTCTGAACAAATTGGGTCTCACAACCAATTTGATATGAGGCTGAGATTTCTCACTTTTGATACTCTCTACATCAAACGTAGCCCCAATTGCTGCAAGTCCTGTCAATGCTTCATTCTTTTTCCTTGGGATGGAATTGATGCTAAAAGCTTCAAAATCTTCAATAAGATCCCATACCCAATTTTTGTAGCACTTAAGCAGATCATTTTTGGCAGCATTTTTTCCTTTGACTTAGTTCACGACCAGCTCACTATCACCAAATACTTGTAAATTCCTCGATGCCTCTCTTCATTACCCGTGCAAAGGTTCATGAATTAAGGCTTCATACTCACCATTTGTGTTGTTTGAGCAAGAAAATTGAAACGGAAGGCCGAGTAATATTTTATACCTTGTGGTGAAATGAGCATAGCTCCTCCTCTTGCACCTTGTCTACTCCTTGATCCATCAAAGAACAATTGCCATACTTCATTCTTGTCCTTATGATCTGGCTTGGTGATGCTAGGGAGAGGTTGATTCTCTTCATGTAAACAATAAACCCCTAGCTCAGATTCTTCTATTTCTTGATAAGGATCAAAGGCATGCACTTTTCTTGCCCATTCATCAAGAGTCAAATCTGGGATGCTTCCAACCTTGGTGTTGGCTTCATCAGTGCTTGGATAATCTTCTTGGTCAAATTCTAAGCAATTGGTATTGATTTGGCTGGTAGTGTAAGGCTCAATGTGAAAGTTTGCAATAGGTTCAGACCTGATTGTGGCCTTAGTTCCATACCTTGTTCTGAACAACATGTGTGACCAATCCACCGAAAGATAGCCTCCAATTTTAGCAGTGAAGTCTCTTGACAAGCACAATGCAAAGAGTGGTGGTAGGTCTATGACTGACACATCTTGTAACACTATTATGTTGGGACATGTGTGCGCAAAGTGAGGCTCAAACCTTTGATTACTCAAACCATTGTCACCGCTGTCCCGTCTAATTGCACTACACCCGAGATGCATTCATATTAAAGCCCTAGCTGATCGCTATTTGCTTGGGCATTATCAACAACTTGCCCCGAGTCAATCATGCAATTATGTACCAATCTATCTCCTATGATCAATGAAACATAAAATGGAGGGGGCTTCAACATTTTACCTTGTTGTCCTCCATGGTTTCCTTCAGGCTGTGCAGCATTTATGAGTACCTTCTCTTGCATTTGGACCTGTTGATTTGAAGTTGACCAGTCCTCCATGGCAGCTTGTAGCAAATCTCTTTGGCCTGGGATGGATAGTGATTCCCACATTGATATGTTTACATTTGTCTTCTTCATCTGATCAATGATGTTGAATGGGGATGAAGCATCCCTCTGCTATCCCCTAGCTTGCACATTCGTTCCTTGCACATGGGCAGCAACAACTGGCATCTGAGTTGGTTTAGGGGCTGGTTTGGGTGCTCCTTGCATGTTTGGAACTGCATTTTGTTTGCCAACACCTTGTGGAGTGACAGAAGGTCGTGAACTACTTGGGGCCAATGGCTGTTCTTCACCCAAATTCCTCCTTTTTGACCTTGTGTTGGCTGCAACACCTTGAGAGGGTATTTGATTCATACCACAGAAATCTTCGCCTGCCAATTGACAAGAGTAGTTTCATTCGGAGATGTTCCTTGCTGAGGTGCTTCTTGCTGCTGATCTCCTTCATGGCTGGACTCTTGCGACCCACCAATGGTTTGCACCATCAGAGCTTGATTTAATGCACCGTTAAAGCACATTGATTGGTTATGTGGCTGACTACATGGGAAACACCAATCATATTCTTGGGCCATGTTATTTTGGACTGGCACTAATGCTTTAGAAGCAGATACAACATTGGGGTTATAGGGCTGAAATGGTCTATTAGCGGGAGGCCTTACTTGGCTTTGATTTTGATTTGCAGCCTGATTTGGTGACCTATTTTGTTGGTATGGGGGCCTAGCCTAGTACTGTGCTTGAGGCTGATACGGTCTAGCACTTTGATCTTGCTATCTTTTGATAGTAACCAGCTCATTTCCCAAATTTTGCAAATCGCTTTCATGACCTCTTGGAGTTCATTTGAAGCACTAGAGGATGAAGTAGAAGTTTCACTTGAACTTTGATTTCTAGGGGTGGGAACAGGAGCCAAAGTGGGTGCTTGACTAGTGCTTGGATTTTCTAAGTTTCGATACAAGGGCATGTGGACTAGGAGCTAGTTTACTAGCTTGAATAAGATAGTTTTCGCTCTAATGGAAATGCTATAAGCAACAAGTAAGGTTGTGCCTCCCATAGATTGAATTAACATAGAAATATCGAGTTCAAAGCTTTAAGGTAATATAGAAAAGCACCTTCTCTGTTGGCTTTGATCGCCACTGGAATCCTATCCCAAGACCTTTGAAATCTAAAGTTGAAGTCGGTCACTTTGCTCGTTGGGGGCTCTCTTGATAGTCATCACTGCTCCAAAAGAGACAATTTTCTCCCTTTCTCCAAATTGCTCGTGAAGTGCTATACACAAATTGATTCTAGTTTGCGATAGAACCAGCTCCAAGGCTCCTAAACCATTGTAATGCTTTAACCTTGAAGGAAAATGCCAAGAACTTGACAAACACTTGCATTTCATTGATTTCATGGATTACACAAAGGTTAGCAATATCTTTAACATGATCACCTGGAGTAGTCTGATTCTCTCCAAGTGAAGTAGGGAATGTTCTTCAAGGCTGTAATAGAACTGGGTGTTGTACATTGAGAGCAAGTGGGCTGCTGCTGTGAAGTTGACATAGGGGTTGTTCTCGAGCCATTCTAATCGGTCTTAAAACCCTTGTATATTAAATGAAAGGCCCTGCACATGTGGAGGAGTTGAGAGAGTTTTGTTTGGTGGAGATGGAGACCTTTGAATCCTTCTTCCTCTTTGCCTTCTTCTTGGAGATAATTACAGGTATTCAAATATCACTTCTTCTTCTCCAACTCTTGACCTTATGTTGATTCTTCTCATGAGTTTTTAGGCCTGCACTCATGAAACAAGTTGATTCTTCCCCTTGAGTCACCGATATGCAAATAATAGCTCTTATAAGCAAGAAAACTATAGCATATGCATATCAACTTTTACGTAATAAAAATGAGACCTCTAGTGTCCCACCGGCATGCCAAAACTTGTTGTTGCACTCACAAAGACTTCCGGATGCAGATCAGGCTTCTAGGTTGATCACTCTAGCATCCAGTGTGATTGCACAACATGGAAACCTCTCTCCAAGTGTGGGGACTTGTGAAACTGAGAGAGGAATCTCTAGATTAGAGGTTGGTTCCTCAAACTCCTCTGATTTAGATCTATATTTTACAAAACTACAGAGGTTTGAAACCTAATCCTACTCTAAAATCCAAGGAGACAGAGATAGAAAGTGCAAAAATGAAACTAAACTAACAGGTGATACACCAAAGGAGGAGTGGTGAACACTTCTTGTTCTACAGATAGACACAGATCATAAAATGTAACATAAAACATCATGCACAAGCTGATAAGATGTAATCAGAGGTCTGAAATGAAACAAGCAACACAAACAGAGGACTGAAAACTGATCACAGAGCCTGTATTGTCATTTCCACTGTCAAAACCCTTGTATTACAACATCAAAAAGGTAGAAAACCTGTTACAATTTTAGAAGAGGTCTGATACTTGTAAAAATCACTTGTTACAGGTGAAAGAAGAAGCTTGCTATCCAAAGAAATGTTCCCCCTAGAAATGAGCCAAATCTGGCTTTTTACATTGCATGGGTCGAGCCCAGGGGACAGAAAACATACAAAAACATGGGAACCCATCCCTCCTTGACTGCAGATGCATTAAAACGGCATGGGGGACCTTACAAACCCATACCCTATCATTTTGACCGGATTACAGGAGAATGCGACCCATTCTGCATTAAATTTGGTCGCTGAAATGTCACTTCTGGCCATGAACACGTGTCAGAGCTATTTCTCAATTTTCTCTCTCTAGACTACACCAAAATTCAAGATTAACCCTAAAATCATGTAGAGAATTTCATGAGCTTTCCGTTGATATAAAGAACGTGCAAATCTGAGCTCTGAATCGAAAGATATGTCGATCTGAAGATCTAGGGCACAAAACAGGTGAAAACGGATTTTTAAATTTCTTCCCGCACTCTGCCACCTAGATGACACGTGGCATGCATTGATTGGTCACATGATTCTCTCTCCTTCCCTGCTTCATTGGACATGTGTCCTCTTTTTATTGGCTCAGTCAGGTGCTTGAAATCTCGCCTCTCGACCTTTTGGACTTTTCTCCTTGTGACACGTGTCGATTTGATTGGTCCGCGAGTCTCACCGCTCTTCGCCCCTTCTTCACATCTTTCTGTCCCGGATGTCCCAAACTATTTGGGAAAAAAAATCCCGAACCACCCGAAATGGGCTTCCTTATCCCTCATCTACCGGTGACACGTGTCATGATCTGATTGGCCCTCGGGTTTCTCGGCTATCCGCGTCCCACGCGTCCATTTGTCCCAACTGTCCCAGTGCTGAAGTTCCTCATTTCGGCCGAACCAGCCGTTTGTGTCCTTCGCGTACATTTGTTCCAACTGTCCCGGATTGTCTGGGAAAAATTCTTCCGAACCACATGAAATGGGCTTCCTTTACTCTCGGCCGCTTCGCCTTTTTGTGTCCTTTGCGTCCTCACGGCCCCGATGTCCCAACTACCTAGTGCAAAATTTATCCTTTTCGGCCGAACCGGGTTGTTCGCGTCCTCAAGGCCCAAATGTCCCGAGTAGTTAGTCAATTTTCTTCTCCTTCACCGAACCGGCTTCTGCGTCCCAGCGTCCCGATGGCCTTTGATTGTCCTCGTGCCCTTGCTTCGCAGCCGCGGAGGCTTTTCACCGATCCACGCCTTGATGTCCCGATCGTCCTAAAGGCGGCTGGAGTAGGACTTAGCCATTTTCATGATTTTTTCCTAAATCAACCTACTTGCTTGGAACTAAAAAATCTGATGCATGTTATCAAAATTTACCCTGGGGGGTGAACTTTGGATAACGACTCCTGTGACATGACGGATGATAGATAGCCACCTTACAAGCACAAGTCACGGGGTTACAGAGGCAACTAGCCACATCCCGAGCACAAGTGGCAATAGGGAGACCAACATAGGCATTGGGAAAATGTCTCGTCATATAGGGTCTCATTAAGACAGGGGACCCATGGTATAGGTAGCATAAGGATAGGTGTCCATGAGGCTGATGGTAGTAGGGAAGAGTGGATAGGTGGTCGTGAGGCTAATGGTACCACCTTAGACAATATCTATGGAAAGGTTTAGGGAAGCCTTGAATGAGGTGAGGTATTACCGGGATCATTTTACGACCTTAGAGATAGATGTACCCTTTATTTATTGAGTACAAGGAAAAGTGGGTAGTGAGTGATATGACTAGCTCTCATACTTGTAGCTCAAAGAGCACAGAGGATGGTGAGCCCAAAGATAGGGTCAAGGTGAGGCTACAAGATGACAAAGGCCGGACCCAAATGAGGGTCGAGTGGAGACTAGAACAAGACCCATGCAAGGTTGGGACATGTTAGCGGGGTGCTAGACATCTAGAGAAGAGGAGATAGATGAGACTGCCTAAGGGTCTTAGGTGGGGTGATGATTAGCCACTTAGCATGATTATTGTTTTTGATATTTTTATTTATATACTAGCCCTGCGAGCCGAAGATAGTGAAAATGTATATGAGAGTTTTTATATTTTGATCTTCTACTAGCCTACATGCTGAAGATGGTGAGGATGTATCTGAGTGTTTGGAGATACTTTGTATGTATTTGTATTGGTGTATATTTTTATTGATATAAAGACTTTCATTGTTATAGATGATGATATTTATGGTATGTATGATCTACTTTACGTTTTAAATTTCCATTGTTATTGTGTATTGATGGAAACTAGGTGAGTTACGCATGATTGAGTCAATGTCATGTAGGCATGATTGATTTTAGGTCATTTAGGCATGGTTGATTTTAGGTCATTTATGCATGGTTGAGTTAGGTCTGGCATGGGGGTCTATGTGAGTTAGGCATGGTTGAGTATAGTTGAGTTAAGCATGGTTGAGTCTAGGTTAGTTAGGCATGGTGGAGTTTAGGTAACTTAGGCATGGTGGAGTTTAGGTCATTTAAGCATGGTTTGGTCATGGTGTTGTGTTTGATTTAATTTCCAAGTTGTTGTTTTTATGGAAAATAAATGATGATGTATGATATGGTGATGTTATAAAATGGTAGGTATGTATGTTTTTATGATTGTTTAATTTCCAAGTTTTGTGTAAAATGGAAACTAAGGTAGAATGAAATAGAAAAATGGGGGAAAATTTGTTAGGGTAAAGAGTGGCCGAGCTAACCTGCAAGGGCCCCATGCCCTTGGAGTGCTGCCTACAAAGCCCTGGTGAAAAGGGGCCTCAGGTCGATGTAGTTCTCCCATAAGCTAGGGAATAATAAGATGAGGATAGATGAATGGGTCAATAGGTTTTAGGCATATTTTGAGTCTAGGTCATTTAGGCATGGTTACATTTAGGTGATTGTAGGCATGGTTGAGTTTAGGTCAGTTAGGCATGGTGATGTTGGTGAAAGAGGAATTCTTAAAGTGTAGGTGTCAATGGTCTAATCTTGTATAGAAGAATCAACAAGTAATGAAGAAGGTGAAGGGTAAGAGGTGACCAAAAGAGCCACCTAATTGGAAGAACCATAACAAGTCTACCATACCAAAGGTGGGCTTATGAACATAAGACCCTAAAGGCGTTGCATGATTGACTATGCTAAGGGTGAAGAAAGTCACATGATCATGAAATGTTGTTTTTGTGGAAATTCCCTTGATAAGATGGGAAATCGGGGTGAAAATTCAATGAGGTGAAAAATGGTTGGTTTTAGTGTAACTTGGTGCAAGACAATAGACCTACTTGGTAAGAGACCCAAGATCAAAATAGGAAATACCATGACAAAAAGGTTATATTTTCTCTTTTTGTTTTTATATTTGATAGACTGATCGATGTAGGAAATCTATGTGGGATGAGTATATTATCTCCTTGAGGTCTTCATGAAGTTGATCGATGTGGGAAGCTTCTGAATTTTTTTTTTTTTACAAGAATAGTCCCTTTTTATGATATATTGTGTGCAATATGGCTAGATTTGCATAGTTTTCCTTTTAGGGAATAGTCTATTTATAGCGGCGAGATAGTGAGAAGACATGTCCCTTTTGAGGGAGTCATCTCTTTGTTGGAATTTTGACTCAAGGAGTTGAATCCCATTTTGGTTTTGAAATTATTTTTCTTTTGGACGTTTAAGTCATGGACAAGACTATAGAAGAAGATTAAAATCTTATTTAGAAGACAAAACCATAGCACACAGAGGTTAACTATGAAAGAGATGGTTTTAAGTGATGAATGACCATGTGATTCCATCTTGAAAAAGACAAAAATTATCCATGAAAATGGAGCCATGAGTAGAGCCATGGTACTCATATTGAAGATAAGGCTAAAATTTAATGGGTAATCACATGATTCTTTTTATTCATTGACCCCCAAAAATAGGTAAAATGGAAGGTGAATGGTGCTCAAGGGACAAGCATTTAATAAACAAGAGGTGGTATAGGAATTGCTTCAATAGTAGAAGAGTCTAAGATACAAGGCATTGAGGGCTCATTTTTGGTTTACCTTTGAGTGAAGACAAATGATAAGCATTTGGTCCATAGGTATGAGTAATGATATAGGGTCCAAGCAAATTATGAGTAAATTTTCCCCATTTACTTTTCTCCGATTTTCTTTCAGACAAGGTTGCCAACCTGGAAGGTTCGTTCATGGACACATTTTTCATAGGAACATTTGATATGTTTTTGGTAGATTTGGAGATTATTAAGAACATTAAGATGGTGTTAATATAATAACTCAAGTTGTTCTAAATGGTCTTGGCAAAATTCATCATCATTGAGCATGTCTTGGAGTGAGATACGGAGATATGGAATCTATACTTTGAGAGGCAAGATAGCCTTGGTACCATAGACTAGAGAGAAAGGTGTGGTAGTATTTGAGGTGTGAATACTAGTATGGTAAGCCCACAAGGAAAAAGGAATGTGCGTATGCCAATCCTTTCCAGTATTGTCAACTACTTTCATAATAATTTTGTTCAAGGTTTTATTGGTTGATTCTGCTTGGCCATTTGTTTGTGGGTAGTAAGGTGAATAGAAACTAAGTTGAATGCTAAAGGTGTCACAAATTTTTTTTAGGGTTTTGATTTTAAACTATTTTCCATTATCGGTGATTTAGATAGTGAGAAACGCCAAAGTGAAAAAATGATGTGATGATTGATGAATTGACATATTTTCTCAAATTTTGTAGAAATAAATGGTATGGTTTCAATGCATTTAGTATAATATTTAGTAGTGGTTATAATACATTGATGTCATTATGAAGAGTGAGGATTGATCTCTCTAAAAAAATCCAAACCCCATTGAGAGAAAGGCCAAAGGTCTTATGCAACCCGTAGGGCATGACTAGGTGTGTGATTAAGATTAGCATGATGCTAACATTTCACACAACATTCGACATAGTCACAACAGATCATAGGCTGAGGTGTACCAATAATATCCCAAGAAAAGGATTCATTTAGCGATAGCTAGGCCACTGAAGTGACCTCCACAAATTCCATCTTGAACTTCCTTGATGGTATAAAGAATCTCACAACTTGTAAGACATCATAATAGAATACCGTCAAATCCGCATTTATAAAGAAGACCACCCATGATGACATGGCTAGATACACTTTTGAGAAAGGAACATTGTCTATTACAAGTAAGATCTAGAGGCAAAATGGAAAGGGAAAGGTATTTTGTAAACTTCTTATACGAAAGGTCATGTGGGTCAGGTGTAATTATTTCAATGAGGTTGACATCTCAAAATAGATAAGAAGGTGATTGCAGCCTTTGTCAGACCGTGACAAATATTTTCGAGTCGGAAGGTGAGGGGGAATTTGAGAATCAAGGCAAGACATGGTATCCATAAATTTATTAGTAGAATGTGGGGTGGTTTTAATTTCATAATGGTTAAAGGTAGTCAAAATTATGTCTACATGATGTTTGTACTTTTTAAGTACTTATTTATAACATGGGTATATACCATTGACTTTATTTACAACCAGTTGAGAGTCACTAAAGATATTAATTTATTTAATGTCTAAGGCGATGGCAATTTGAAGGCCTAATATGAGTGCTTCATATTTGGTGATATTGTTAGTACAATCAAAATCTAGTTTGAAAGATAAAGGCATAGGTTCACCATCAAGAGGAATGAGGATAACACCTACACCACCCCCACACTGACATTTGGAACCGTCGAAGAATAAGGTCATTTGGTAAATGGTATCATCTAAAGAGAGGGTAGCAATGGAATCACCTAGAAATTGAAGTTAGAGGATTTATTTCCAGAGAGGGGTGCATCTGCAAGTTGGTCAGTGATGGTTTGGCCTTTGACATGTTTTGATGGATGAATTCAAGGTCAAGGTCGAGAGAAGCATGAGCCAATGTGCAACATGTTGATGTTGGTAGGGTTTGGCATACATGTAATGTAAGGGGTCAGTATTGGCGACGAAAAAGATTTTTTTGATTGAGTAAGTAATGAATAATTTTAGTGGTGACAAAAAATAAGGCTAGCCAAAGTTTTTTCAGCATGGGTGTACCTGGTTTTGTAGTCTAAAAGTGTATGGATTATTTAATAGACCGTATGTTCCTTGTGTTGTTCGTCATGATGAGCGAGCATGGAACCTAAGGAATGATCAATAAAAGAAATATACAATTAAAATGGTTGGTCCTCCTTAGGAGGAATGAGAATTTGTGGTTGGAGAACTTACCATTTTAAGGAGACAAAGGCTTTGTCATAGTCATCATCCCATTTGAAGGAGATGTCATTTTTGATGAGATGGTGAAATGGTTGGCTGTGGTCAGAAAGTTGTGAAATAAAATGATGAATAGATTAAAACTTTCCTTTTAAACTAGAAAGTTGGCGAAGGTTATTCGGAGAGGAATTTCAAGAATAGCCTTGATTTTAGTGTGATTGACTTCTATGCCACACAAAGAAATGATGAAACCAAGGAAGTTTCCATACGAATAGTGAATACACACTTCTTTGGTTGAAGGTGAACATAATACTTGATGATCTGATCAAAGATAAATTTCAAGACTGTAAGGTGTTTGGTCTGATTTTTATTTGGAAAGAAGGTCATCTACATAATATTCTAATATACGATGCATGATGTCATGAAAGATATAGGTCATAGCCTCGCTGATATGTAGCACCAAAATTCTTAAGACTAAAAGGCATGACTCGATAAAAGAAGGTCCCCAAGGAGTGATGAAGGTAGTGTTGTGTTGATATTCAGGATGAGTAATATTTGGTTATAACAAGAGAAACCATCTAAGAGTGATAGCATCTCATGACTAGCGGTAAGATGAACTAGTTGGTCAATACTTATGTAGAGGAAATTTGTCTTTGGGGCAAGATAAGTTGAGGTTATGGAAATCCATGCAAATGCAACATCCCCTTGTCACTTTTGTGACAAAAATGATGTTAAAAATACATGCGGATAGTCAATGGGTAGGATGAAGGAAATGGAGAGAAGACGTTGGAGCTCTTCTTTGAGAAGAAGGGCAATAGAAGGGTCAATTTTCCACGCTTTTGTTTCATGGGTTTGGCTTCAAGGATGGTGACGATATTATGGACCAAAATGTTTAGATCAATACTAAACATATCAATATAGGACTAAGCAAAAATTTTGTTATGATCTAGGATGAAAGAAGTAAAAGCTTCATGTTGAGGTAGCATCTAAAGATTGGCCTAGATATTTATAATGTGCGGGTCATCCCGAGTGTTAATATTGACTTCGATGGTTGATTCATTTAACATGTTTTATGTCTCGGAAAGGTAATGACTCGGTGAATATAAGAATATTCTGCACCAAGGTAGGTGAGGATAGACTCATCATCCTAACATTGAATGATTGTTAATGGATGGCATATCATCATCGATTATGTCAGGGATATAGGAAGGGAAGAGAAGAGTAAGCCACATACATGCATTTATAAGTCAAAGTTCCTAGGAAATGGTGTTTATGAAGGAAAAAAAAAAGTTAGGAGGAATGGATTCGGATCCATAGACTTTGTGGGTGAAGGCGGTGACATGGTTGAATGGGGTGGAAAATTTTTACCTCCTAGATGAGGTCAACATGGGAATTCTTAGAGGCTAGTTCGGTGAAGTCGATAACACCGTGGTTGTTGTGTTAACAAATGGTACACGTGATGACAATATGATGACCTTGTTCATAAAAACCAAAGCCAAATCCCTTCCAAGCACAATAGTGGAGGAAGGTGTGGGTGAAGTGATTGTTGGTGAGAGATTAGAGGTCAAATGAAAATGATCATGTTTGGGAAGGGAGAAAAGGTGAATAGGTGGAACTATCCAGTCCCCCATATGTTAAGTTTGTACGAAGGTGGGGAGGACCATAAGTGAATACTTTTCCTATGCGATGGTCATAATGAGGATGTTGGTGTAGGTTACCATACTCTTGTCGAGTAAGGAGTGTGTTTATATTGTAGAGGTGGTATTCCCCTAGAGTGATTCATTAAAAATTCCTTCCAAGGGATTAGCAGTAGATATGTGTGTAGCTAGAATAGATGAATTAATAGGCAATTGGGAAGAATAAGGATTAGTCGGTTGGGAACTAGATAGGTTAGCAAATGGGTTAGCTATAGAGGCCGGGACAATAGTGGGAATAGAAGAGGTAGGTACGGGTGAGGTAGCGGCAACATCGGTGGATGGGGCTATGGGTGAAGGAGAAGTGGTAGTGGTGGTAGATGCCTTAACTGGTACAAGGACATCATTAGGTTGGTACAACATGTTACAGGTTTTGAATGGTGATGGGTTAACTAGGATGGTGTAGTTATGTCCTTCATGTTCAAATTTTACATAGCGGTGTAAATTTGAAGGAACACAACCCATGACATGAATCCAAGGTTGACCAAGCAATAGGTTGTACTAGAACTCCCCCTCTAATACGTAGAAAAATTCTAGGATAGTACGAGGGGCCCATGCAAACATGGATAATGATGGTACCAAGGGTGGAAGTGATGACATCATTAAAGGAGTGCAACATAACTAGGTTATTATGCATGCAATTGGTAGGTATGCACATTTGGTTGTATGCGCATGGGAGGAGATGATGTTGATTTTGGTGCCACCATCAATCATAATGCATCATACACATATATTATCGATATAGATGGAGATGAAAAGGGCAGGATCGAGGTCATCTGATTGGAGAGGTATAATTTCATTGTCAGAAAAGTTGAGAGAAGCCACTTGGTGAGTAGGTGGAGGTGTAGAGGAAGGGGATGAGTTGGTGAGAGAGGCTAGATGATGAGGGGTAATAATGGAGGCCATGGGTGTAGGGTTGTTAGGTAAAACCTCAATGGATTGGAGGACCTCCATGAGGGCTTGTCGGTGAGATTCAAAGGTTTGGATGAGGTCATACAAAGACATTTTTAAAGGGGATTTGTGTAATTGTTTTATCATTGTATGATGGGTGACCCTATTAGAAACAAGGTATGTGGGACCTCGAATGGTTATTTTGGGTATGGGTGCGATTAGTATGTTAGGCATAGGATTAGCGGATGGGCTGGTTTCTTTTGCTTTTCCTTTGTCTTTTTGGGCACAAGTGGTAACTTGGATCATGTTAATCTGAGGGAAAGAGGTGGATGGAGAAGGTATGTCATGAGTAGTATAATGGCATGATGGACAAAATCCTAATGCGAGGTAAGAACCTTGCGAAATAAGTAGGGCACACTGGCATTTAGGTGGTGGTTTGGCCAACTCTCAAATATGGACCATGTTGATCTTGAATTTTGGAGGTGGATAAAAAGGTTGTGGAGGTGGTGATGCAGGTTGTTGAATAGGTAGTGGGTGAGGATGTGTGGTGACAGTAAATATGGAACAAGTTCCTCATCAAGAAGATCATCATCGTCAAAATTTTCTTCAGGAGGACATAATTAGAGGAGAATGGTTTTGAGAGCCTTATAACCCTCTACATCATGTCCAGGCACACGATGGTAGGAAAAAAATTAGTTTCATCAAACCCTTTTGGTTTGGGTTTGAGGGGTTTGTAAGGTCTCAAAGCGGTGGGAATGTGATGATTGAGGTCTCTAAGAGGTTAGATAAAATGTTGGTATATGACCCTTTCAATGGATCACGGTGGGAAGTGATTGTGGGTTTGGGTAAAGGTGTGGATGATTGTGGTGGAAGAGGTGTTGTAGGAGGTGGAATAGGTTTGACCGTTGGTTTGGTAGGTGGTACAGTCTTACATTTTGATGGTACCTATTTAGGTTAGGATGTGCGTGATGAACTAACAATGGAAGGTGTTGTTAGTTTTACTACCCTGTTAGATGGTAGTGGGTTATTTCCTTGGATTTCACCTTCTTGGGTAAAGGTGAGGTGGGAGTACGTGATGTAGAAGGGAAAGAAGATGGTGGAAGAGGATGGGTTATCCATGGGGATAATGGAGGTGTGGTGAAAGTGGTTGGTAGAGGCCGGGTGGAAGGTATGGGCTGAAGAGAAGAAAGTTTCATAGGTAGTGATGAAGTTATGGTAGCTAGTGGGGGTATAGGTGGTAAGAAAGATATAGGTGACGACAAGGGTGTTTTTTGTGTAGGAAAATTGGGTATAACAAAATATCGTGATGAAGAAGTAGGCTACTTTTCTTTTTATTTTCCTCGGGTAGGGGTTGTTTGGCCAAGGTTGATGGGTGAGGTCCTAGGATGGAAAAAGGGGGAAGGTGAAAAATGCATGGTGGGTGAGACTAGTGTATGTGGCCTAGAAGGTTGGGTATTCCTTTTAGGTGGAGGAATATTTTTCATGTGGACTTGGGAAGGTGTGGATAAGTCCAATTTGATGGGTGGATGGACAAGGCTAGATGTTAGCATGATACCCAGGGTAGTGATAGGTCTGGATGTGGGAAGTAATGTAGTTGTAGTTAAGTTCTTAAATAGAGGAACGGGTTTGGTTATGGGTAAAGGTTCGGGTGTAGGTAAATATGATGAAGAAGAAGCCATTTCAAATGGCATGGTCAGGGTCGATTTGGTTACTAGAAATACCTTTGGATAGATCCTGGACTTATCTCAGTAGGCAAAATTTTCATTTGAGTCAAAAACGTGGCCGAAGACACCCCCAAAGCATGGAATTATCAATGTAATCCAAGCGATCGGACATCGTGAAAATGACACTTCAGAAGAGGAGATGTCATTGGTTTAGTGGAAATCCTGTAAAATATGTCATGAGACAGGGAATTGATTATCCTTGGGATATGTGGGTAAGAGAGCTGAGAGAAGATCAACAGGATCCTAAAAGGCTAATGGGGAATGGTCACCAATAGGAAGTGGCACTTCTAAAGGATCCCCCATGGGTAGGGGAGATGATGGGTGAGATGAGGTAGGCTCCTCTTTCGGTGGAGGGGAAGGTGAGCATGACTCTCTCATGGGTAGGAGAGTTAATATCATTGATTGTTCATTGGGTTCAAAGGTGAGTGGTGAAATGGCATTGGTAGAAATGGTGGACTCCTCTATAGGTGAGGGAGGAGATGAAGAGGAATCCTCTATGGGTGAGGGAGTAGATGAGGTAGGCTCCTCTATAGGTAGAGGAGCTCATGCTAGAATTTCATTGATGGAGGGGACAGGAGGAAATTGGGGAATGGTTGGTATGATATCGAAAACAACATGGACTTCACGAACATTGTTGTCATTGGTTGAAGATTCCCCATGTTGATTAGAGGATGGTGTATGATTAGGAAATGACTTCTTAAAGATATGAAAGTTTTGATGGGAAATTAGATAGCACCCATGTTTGAATGACCACAAGTGTTTTTGTGGGTCTTCTTTACTATTGAAACAATTAAACTTGGGAATTTCCATTTGTATAGGGTACGCAGGTGAATGGGGATAGATGGATTAATAGGCTCATTACATATCTCATCATAAGTTAAGGATTACGAGAGCCGAAAATTATGCTTCTAATATTTGTATCTTTTCCATCATCATCCTAATGAGGTCATTGGTGGGTTGTGAGGAATGGGCACCTCCTACAGTAAAGGGAGGTTGATAATGGGTGTATGATGTGGACAACATCCCAGTATATGGGGGTGCCGAGTATGAGAACTATGAAGGGGGAATAGATGTGGGTGGAAGATATCTCAAATAAGCAATAGATGAGATTGGGGGTTGTTGGTGATGTGTGTAAATAGGTGGGGTAGTTGTAATGACTCTCATAGTAATTGGGGGTAGAGACTGTGGGATGGAAAGGATGAGGTTTTGGAATGGGGTGTGGGTTGCTGACACCATGGCTCTTTGTGATGAAACTGGTATATACAAGGTAAAGGGTGTAGATAACATCATGATTAATGTGGTTGGTGAAGGGATGGTCAACACCACATGTATGATAGATGTCATTGGTTTAGCAGTTATAGTAGATGTGGGGTCCAGATTGAGATACCACAGGGGGTAAGGTGGATGAAGGCAATGTTGAGCTAATGGTAGTTGACGCAAAAGTGGGGGTGAAGGCAGGAGGGGTAAACATGGGCATACCATATAACCATTGTCCCGAGGAGTCTCAAGTGGAGGAATGGGAAAGGTAGTATTGTAGGGAAGCAGGATTCTGGTCAAGGAGTCTTGTGAACTCCTCGTCACCGGTATTAATGGTGATGGGCTGAGTTGGATCCATAGGTGACAAGATATAAGGTGATGATGGGCTAGGTTGATGCAAGTGAAGGATGGTGTGAAACACAAGGATGTTGGTTTGGCTGCGAGTCAACACCATGTGAATTAGTGTATACCAATAAACTATACTCTATAAATGACATAGAAAACAACATAAATGGAGAAGGATAGATTACTGGGGGTGAATCTAATCGATGTTCTAATTAAAAATTAGAACAGAGGTACAAATGATGATTAAAATAACCGATGATTGTTAAAGGGTGACCAATGATGGTTATAATAACCAATACTGGTTATTGTGAGAAATCAATAGTTTTAGCAAATGAGGCCAAAAACTAATGAAAATGAAATAAGGAAACTGTATGTGATAGTGATTTTAAAATTTTGGGGATATGATGATGTCCTGAGAACTTCAAATAGAACAGAAGAGGTGATGAATGATTTTTGAGTAAAATGACAAAAGAGATAGAAACTGACACCGTTTAGGTAAATTAATGATAGTCACATGGAAACCGATGATGGTCACCGGACCAATGCCTTCTTCTTGTGAAATTTTAAGAAGTGAAGAAAAATTGGTTTTTTTGAATTAAGTCAAATGGAGTATCAACCTAGAAGTCTGAGGATGATAGTATTAGACCCTGACACACTTAGATTCAATCAAAATATGCCAACTATGATGGTAGAGTGTGAAGGGAAGAGGAAAATGGAGAACGTAACCTCACAACTCAAAGCGTAACTCGGGAAAAACATGAAAATCCTATAAGTGAATTTTATGTTTTTAACTTATGCTATTTAAGATTTACTTGTGAATTCAGATTAGATTTTTTTGGTTGGGAAGGCATCCTATGAAGAGGAAAATTATAAAGGTTAGTTTAAGGATATGTTTTGGTGGGGAAGTCCTTTCTCTAAGATAATGACAGGAGAGAGAAACTAGCTAGGTGCCCACTATCAATCCTTTGATCATGTGATTGTTGATAACTTCTTCTAGGTAAGGTGTTGTTTAAGAGGATGTGTGAATTTTTATTTGTGTAGTTTGGAAAAAAAGAGAGAAGAGAAAGTGCTTCTACGATTCAATTATGTCAACCGTTAGCTACGCATGACTTCGAGCTTATAGGTTGCCCTCGGTTGTTAACGTCGATAAAATGCAACATACAACGATGAAATGGAATAGATTTTAGAACCCAAATTGACAACTAGATTCGATGTAGCAAATTATTAATAGGTCAAGAACGTGCTCTTTCAATATTATGTAAATGCGGGGAAAAATAAATGATTCATTTTAAACACCAAATCAAAAATGTCATTTAGATAATAAAAGAGAAGAATGTTACCAGGGAGAAGATTAAATGTGTATTTTTCAAAAAGAAAGAGACACACAAGATTTCCCTATATGAATAAAATGCAATGAACCCAAGAGAGGGTCCCACCGGGCGTGCCAAAATGTTTCACCAGATTCTTAACAGATTTAATGAAATAAATAGAGGGTGATAGGCCAAGGAGGAATACCTATTTGTGATGTCGGTTGAAGGTTGTGCATGTGTTTCTGATTTCTGATCTAGGATGACAATGAAGAACTTCCTTTTGGATAGGAGGAACTACATGTAAATGCAAAATAAGACCAAAAGAAAAATATTAAAAAATATATGTTAGTGGACTGCCTAGCGTGTGCTAGATCTAAGAAGTGTGATACTTCCTAGATGGTTGTCAATCCACTGTTTAATACAATTTAATGCAAGAAATAACATAAACAAATAACATCCTACTATAGTTGATATGATTTAGGTATCTCATTCAAATACAATAAGCAAATCTAATCTAACAAGTAGGGTTATGATTAGATCTAGAGGTTGGGTAGGTGGTTTTGAGTTTCTACAGTCTAATAGAGGTTTGGTAAAGGCTACAAATGATTCTAGGTAGTTTGGGGATGGGTATTAGCTTGTTTTCCTGAGTTTTTTCAAACACAGAGACCGATGCGATCAAGTTACGACCGACGACGGTTTAGATGTGACCGGTGATGGTTTAGGGTGGATAATGGTAAAACATCAAAATGGGTACTCAGGCTCTCCTTATGTCTGCACAAAGATTTGAGAAGGCCTGTGGTGGGACTTTAGGTGGGGTACCAATTTTAGATAAGGTTCTATGAGGCTATTAGGGTGTTAAGGTCAACTTAGTGAAATTCTATCAGGAGATACAATAACCAACACCAATCTAGTGACGGATACTAGTAAAGGGGCAACCGATGAATAATAGCCAAGGTGACCAGTTTTAATAGGGGTAGAATGGTGGAAATAAAATAAAATTGATTTTAGAGCTTCTATGTGATTACATAGAGAATGGAAGAAGTATGGTTAGGTTCATAAAAATTCCGGAAGGCTCAGGAATGCGCAGGAGTCAGGTATGGGGAGATAAATGGTTGTGGATGGTTAAATGGATGGATTTACAAGAAAGTAGGGATGGGGGAATGCAAAGGATAATAGGATATTATTTAATAGAGGTAAAAAACTACAATCTAAGTATAAAATGATGCAAATAAAAAATACACTCACTTGTATTTGCAATCCTAGTTGGTGGAAGATAGCAATGATTGATCTGTGAAACTGGTGGTCAATGTCATGGAAGTGCTTCTTGGAATGTTACCCTAAATGTCAATGCCTTCATATCAGCCTTGATCTTGACTAGGGATGTCTGGATACTTGAGAAGACTCTAGTTTTTGCTTGCATGCAAATCTCTCTCTCTCCAAACTCAAAAATGATCAACCTCTCAAAATTTCCAACCTCTGAAACAAGGTTGCCAAAATTAATATATGGTAACCAACGACGGTTAGGGTGAGCGGCATTAGTTTAGGGTTAATTGGTGATGGTTTAGGAGGGAAATCTAGCTTTGTTAAAATAGCAGATCTTGGCTATCTTTTGGCCATTTCTACCCATTGGTCCCGATCTAAAATGGTATCTTGCACTTATATAAGTGGGTATGTTGTTAGAGAAAGAATATGCATCTAATGTTAGAGTTAGAATAAGTCTCATTTAGATAAGGTAAGTAGAAATTGAGTCTTAGTTAAAAGAAACATGCTAATAATAGGTCCATGATGAGGTGTCTAGGTGACATGGCTAGGTGAGGTGGGCAAGTAAGGATGTTAATTAAATTAATTAAAGTAATTAATTCAATTAATCATGTGCACTATGGGATATGATTATATAAGTTATGGTTAATTTAATTAACGGGGTTATAAGGGTGGTATGACTTAATTTTTGTGTCTACGGTTATCACCAAATCACTACACCCTCTGAATGGCCAGAATGTGAACAAGACATTTAGTGTGATTGGGTAACATGGGATCACCTCTCAAGCTATGGGACTTGGGCTCGAGGTGAACCTCTAGAGAAGGTCGATTCCTCTTCCTAAACTAAGTGTTATACTACTCCTAGCATAATAAAATGGTTATCTAGACCTATACTAACATTTTCATGGGCTTTAGGGAAAGAGATTTGCAAGAAATGAAACTATACTAGGGATGGTGATGCACCATATAAAGGGTGTTTCCAGACTCAAGAAGGGTTAATTTGAAGAGTTTTTTTGCACCACAAGAAAATTTACCTACTAAAACTTTGAAATGGTAAAAATAATACCACAAACTAAAGAACATGCATACCCTTTGTTAAAATTCAATCATACAAACAATATATCAGTCTTCTAGTGAAGAAGGATGAAAATAAGAAGGGTGAAAAAGAACCATAACTTAAATGCATGTAGAAATCCACCAATTGATAAGAATTTAACTCCAAGAACATTCGAAAGAGGAAATGGTTATCATTACAGTCTTGGAAAGGAGGCTTGAAAGTTCCCCAATCCACAAAGCTAACTTGTAGAAGAGAGAGGATTCTTGAAAAATATACACTTGTCTAAGATGTCTAACTTGTCCAACTTGTGTCACATGTCTAAGTTCTGCAACCAATGTGTAACCCCTTGGAATGAACTTCTAACTTACATTTATAGAAGAATTTTGTGAGAGAGAAGAGGAGAAGTCATAAATTCCTTCCTAAAATGAAGGTACATGATGGTCAACATTTATTAAAAAGTTATTTAAACCACTTAACCCTCCATCTTGTGTCATTAATGAACAAGTTGACTTAAACCTCTTATTTGATTAAATTAATATTTAAATAAAATATAATAATAATAATAATAACTATCATTATTAAACTATTTTAATAAAAATATTAATTTAATAATTAATAGTGGGACCCCTCGAAGACTGGTTTGCATTGAAGAGGGGGGGTCCATAAGAATAGGTTAAAAACAACCCAACTCAGGTGGTTAGCTTGTCAAGTTGGTCATTGAGATCCTTAGTGATCCGACTCTTCCAATTGAGGTCGAACTCCACATCACCTGAGCTTGGAATGAGCTCATTGTAGAACCAATTTATGAGATTCCTCCATTCCTACAAGTTCTATGAGTTCACTATGCATAGGAAGACTATCCTCAAAATCAACGTGCATCACTCGAAAAATGAGTCCTTTGTGATCTGTTTCCACTCAGTTGATAGGACACCAAGTGTCAAGCTCCTTCCATCATCATGATAACTCACTTTTCACGCCTCATTATTAGGCTCGTCGAGTTGAACGAGCTACCGAGCAGCTCTCCTTTCACCGAGTTAGCTTTGTAAGATCAACTAATCTCCTTTTCACATCCATCTTCCAAGTTTGTCATCTTCATTGAGCCAAAAAGTCACTTTATGAGCATCTCGGATCCCTTATACAAATGAATTGGCCAACCTAGTATTTTCTGGACCTATTTCTCTCACTGAATTGTAACCTTGAGCTTGATTTCCTTCATGAATCATCAAGTTTACACTCTTAACTAGGTATCTCGAGCTTCATTCATGAGTTTAGATTCAATTTTTGATTGGCCGGTTCACCTCTATAGGATTTTTTTGAATGCTCATCTCCAAGTAACTCAACCATCGAGATGAGCTCGCACAACCTAGCGACTTGAATCAATGAGCAATTTTCTTAGTGCAAGGAGAATGGTGGATGTCCATAAAAATGAGAAAATGTAAGGAGCTCAATCATTCCACATCGAAGATATGTTTTGAATTGGCTTGGCATTGATTTTGTGGGAAATATTTAGAAGGTGAGATCCCTTGATGTGTCGGGGAGAAGAGAACTCGAGACAAGTATCTTTGTCTAGCCTCATAATTAGCAAGCTCAATGATGGATGAGTTTTTTAGTGGTGATAATTCAAAACATACCCTATGGAGGTGAACCAGCTAATCAAAAATAGAATCCAAGCTCATGAATGAATCTTGGGATACCTAGTTAAGAGTTTAGACTCATCGATTCATGAAGGAACTCAAGCTCAAGGTTACTATGTGGTGAGAGACATAGGTTTGGAAAAGAGTAGGTTGACCGAGTCATTCATATGAGGGATTCGAGTTTCTCATAAAGTGACTTTGTGGCTAGATGAATATGTCAAACTTGGTGGGTGGATGTGAAAATTACCCTAGTCAAGCTTACAAGGATAACTCGGTGAAAGGAGAGTTTCTCGTAGCTTGTTGAACTCAATGATTCCGATAAGGAGGCATGAAAAGTGATTTTTAACAATGATGGAAGGATTTCAAAACTTGGTGTCCTATTGGGTTTACATTGGGGAGAGCTTGGGATTTCCCAATTTGAGATAATGATTCACAAAATGGATAGGCTTAGCCAAGTCATAACATGGGTGGGTTTGGATCTCGCCTGTGTAAGGGTGAGCTAAGTTGACATGAGCCTGAGCCTAATCCATCGACGAGCTTGACATAAAGGATGAAGAAACTCCATGGTAGAACGCAAGAGGATCATGGAAGAGCTCCACATTAGAAGAGATGATTTGGCATTTTGAGGTGAGCTCGTGTCATGAAAGAAGGATGCCAAGGTGATCATTGGAAAGGGCCATAAGTAGAGCTCGTGGAGTCAATCCAAGTGGAAAGAACTTGCCAAGGACTCATTTTTGGTGATGCACATTGACTTCAAGGAAATTTGACCAATGCACGGTGAACTTGCAAAACTCATAAGGAGTGGAGGAAGATAATAAATTGGTTGCAGCAAGCTCATGCCAAGCTCGGACAATGTGGAGTTCAAGCTCGATTGGAAGATTTGGATCACTAAGGAGGTCAATGACCAACTCAATGAGCCAACAACCGAGTTGGTATATTTTTGACCTATTCTTATGGACCCCCTTACTCAATGCAAACCAATCTAAAGGGGGTCCCACTATTAATTATTAAATTAATATTTTTAATATTAATTTTATTAAATTAATATTTTTATTAAAATAGTTTAATAATGATAGTTATTATTATTATTTAAATACTTTATTTAAATATTTCTTAGTTAAATAAGAGGGTTAAGTCAAATTGGTCATTAATGGAACATGATGGAGGTTTAAGTGGTTCAACTAACTTTTTAATAAATGTTGACCATCATGTACCTTCATTTTAGGAAGGAATTTATGACTTCTCCTCTTCTCTCTTATAGAATTCTTCTATAAATGTAAGTTGGAAGTTCATTCCAAGGGGTTACACATTGGTTGCATAACTTAAACATGTGACACAAGTTAGATAAGCTAGACATATTAGACAAGTGTATATTTTTCAAGAATCATTTCTCTTCTACAAGTTAGCTTTGTGGATTGGGGAAATTTCAAGCCTCCTTTCCAAGACTATAATGGAAACCATTTCCTCTTCTAAATTTTCTTGGAGTTCTGTGATTATCAAGTGGTGAATTTTTGTATGCGGTTGAGTTGTGGTGCTTGTTCACCCTTCTCATTTTCATCCTTCTTCACTGAAATACTGATATATTTTTTGTTTGATTGAGTTTTAACAAAGGGAACACATGCTCTTTAATTTGGGGTATGATGTTTACCCTTTCAAAGTTGTAGTAGGTAAATTTGTCTTATGGTGCACAACACCCTCTTCAAATTAACTCTTACCGAGTTTGGAAACACCCTTTATTTGATGCATTACCATCCCTAGTTTAGTTTCATTTCTTGCAAATATATTTCCCTAAATCCCATGAAAATGTTAGTGTAAGTCTAGATAGCCATTTTATTACACTAGAAGTAGCATAACACTTAGTTTAGGAAGAGAAAGCAAGCCTTCTCTGAAGGTTCAGCTCAAGCCCAAGTCCCACAGCCTTGAGAGGTGATCCCATGTTACCTAATCAGACCAAATGTCCTATTCACATTCTAGGAATTTGGAGGGTGAAGTAATTTGGAAATAACACCTTGCATTTTCTTCAATCAACTAAGTCCCTAGCCCTCTCACGCACCCCACACATTACTTTGTAATAGTTACACCTTGACCATACATTTTCCATTCACCAATTTTCCCCATTTTCTCGACACAAATTGTGATTGTGTGTACCTTCCTTTGCCTTCTTCATGTGCCTCATTCTTCCACATGCATACCTTTACACCCTCCTCTTTGTCATTCCACATCACGTCATTCTATGACATGCCCGAGTATGCCACACACAACCTATCAAAGCACACTAAGTGGGTGCTGAATCCTTACAACAAATTAATGAGTGACACATGGTAGAAATGACAAGAACATTTGCATATTTGTTTTTCCTTTCATCCAATCCACGTGTTTCACCACTTTCTTTATGGATTTGACAAAATAGATAAGGTGATGGGCCAAGGAGGAATACTTGTTGTGATGGTCAATTTAAAGTTCATGGGTGTGTTTAGACTTCTTGATCCAATGCTGATTGTGAGATATTCCTGTTGTAAATATCTCCCCGTAGATATAGACAAACAAAAGAATGTGGAAATAAGAGGTGCACAACAAAGGATGTCGGCACAAAAATGGATGTGCCAAGGTGCGAGTAAAAGGAACTTAGCAAGGAATGTCGACATGTAAACGGATGCGCCAAGGCACGTAAAGTGCACACATCAAGGTGTCAACACAAAAATGGATGTGCCCATGCGCAGTAAAAGGTGCACGAGGAAGGTGTCAACACAAAAATGGATGCGCCTTGGTGCAGGTAAAAGGGGAACATCAAAAGGTGTTGACATGAAGATGGATGCACCAAGGCATAGGTAAAAGGCACTCAGCAAGGAATGTTGACATGTAAACGGATGTACCAAGGCGCGAGTAAAGGGTGCATATCGAAGGTGTCGACACAAAGATGGATGCGCTAAGGCACAGGTAAAGGGTGCATGATATAGAGTGTCGACATGAAAAAATTCATGCCTTGGTGCACGTAAGGGTATGTTGACATAAGGATGGATGCGCAAAGGTGCACCTTCAAGAGGCACAACATTTTGAGAGTTGACAGGAAGCAAACCCTGACCCAGATATTGAGATGGCCATAAATTTTCACAGGGAGCTCAGATTCAGGCAAGGTTGGACTTTCGGAAATCTTACGAAGTTCTATATCCAACTATGACTAGATATCTTTAATTGGGTGAGAAAAAGTTCTTCAAAAATGTAAAATACAGTTCGCCATTTTTGGGTTTGTTGGGGTTCTCACCTACCGCCATAATGAGATGAATTGAGTGCAGTTTGGAGGTGGTTGGGGCAGATTTCAAATTCCTCTCTTCTCCCTCTCTTTTACTCCTATAAATTGTAAGGAGGGGCTTCTTTCTAAATGTTGGACATTCTTGTTTTGCCCCTCCCTTCTTCTCTTTGGCGAGTGAATCATGGAGTTCAAACCTCCCATCTAAAACCCGTAATGCAACTTTTCCTCTTGGCATTTTGTGGTGTATTGTATCAATCTTTGGAGCAAATAATGCATGTCTGTGGATGATTCTCAACCCTCTCTATGTTCATTTGCATCCTCCTAATCTTTCACTATGAATTTGGTTATCTGTGCATGATCTTGCATTGCGTTTTTTATGGTTTGTGTTTATTGGCAAGACAGGTGTTCTTCATTCCTTGGTGCATCACCTTTGTAGTTTAGGTTTTATTTTTATGCATCTTCTTACCCTGTCTCCTTGGCAAGTTAGATTAGGTTTTTGAGGAAACCCTCTGCAAATTTTACATGTGCATCTGAACAGAGGAATAGGAACCGGCCTTCATCCGGAGAGCTTTTCCGATTTCGTAAGGTCCCACACTTGGGAAAAGCTCCATGTTATGCAATTGCACTGAGAGTCTCAACCCATCGAGTTGTAGACATTCAGGGGTGTTGTGATTCACCATCAACAATTCCTTTTGGCTAGGAGCAACTACCTGAAATACATAACAAGACCACAAAAGAGAGTAAAACAATATATGTCAAAGTGGGCTACCTAGTGTGTGCTAGATAAGGGAAGTATGGCACTTCCTTGGCTGTTAACCCACCTTGTTTAATACAACTTAATGTAATGAATTTCATAAATAAATAATTTCCTACTATAATTTTTATGATTTAGGTATCTCATCTAAATACAATAAGAAAATCTAATATAACGAGGCTAGGTTATGATTAGATCTAGAGGTAGAAGCGGGTAGTCAAGGTGCTTAGAGAACAGTCGTCGGTCAAATTATGGGTAGCTTGGGTTTCTTGGATGTAGATTTTAGGTTTTTGTTATTGGCAAGATCACCAAATATAGAGATCGACATCAGTGAGGTATGACCAGCGACGGTTAAGAGGGAATTGATGATGGTTAAGGTGGGGTGATAGAAATTCAATAAACTGGGTTTTGAGAACTTTTTAGATAAGACAAAGGAGCGAAAAGAAAATGGCTAGGTTTGCAATGGTGTTGGGGGTAATCATAGGTATTCAGGATCAAGTATAGGTGATTAAATTATTGTGGGTGATGGAATGGTTGGATTCACAGAAGGTAATAAGGGTGGGATGAAAAATGCAAATAGATGTTGATAAACAGAGATGAAGAAACTTTGTAATCTAAATAAGTATGAAATGATGCAGGTTAGAGATATACTTACTGGTGTTTACAAATTTGATGGCTGGATGATGGTGATATTTGATCTATGGAATGGTTCTTAGTGCTGCAAAGCAATGCTTCCTAGAATGCTACCATGAATGTAAATACCATCGGATCTGTCTTGATGTCTTGCTATGGCCATCCGGATGTATGAAAGGGCTCTAGTTTTTGCTTACATTCAGATCTCCTTCATTCCAAAACTCGAGAAAGTGGCCAAAAAACCTCTCAAACAAGGTTACAACAATGAATATATGGTAGTTGATGATGGTTTAGGGTGTCCGATGTTAGTTTAGGGTTGACCAACATTGGTTAAGGCGGGAAATCCTAAGTTTAATAAAAATGATAGATCTTGGCAATCTATTGACCAAATATATTTATTCTTGCTAATAGAAATGAGATTTTTCACTTAGATAACTAGGAATGTGGTTAGATGAATAATAGGCATGTGATTGTGGGGTTGAACTAAGTATTAGTTAATTAAGGTAGGTAGGGCTAAGTGTCGAGTTAGTTATGGTGAGTGGATATTGAGTCCTAATAAAAGAGAAACATGCTAAGAATAGGTTTATGATGAGGTTTCTAGGTGAGGTAGTGTGGTCAGGTGTCTAGGTGACGTGGAAGTTAGTTTTAATTAAGGTAATTAAATAATGAATAAAGTAAGGATGAGTATTACTTTAATTATAAATAATTAAACTACTATTAATGTGGGGTAAAAGGGTCATGGTTAGGTGAATATGTTAAAGTTACATATTCAAAAAGGGACCAAAGGAGGTGTGACCCAATTTTGTTTTCTACATTTTTCCCCTTGTTGTTGCATAGCTTTTATTGGTGAGCGACACTAAAAAAAATAGGAAATGATTACCCCATGTGTGGGTGAAGGTGATCCCCCTCAAACCAAGCATTGATGAGGTGTAATATGGAATCGGTGAGTGGTTTGATAAATGTGTAGTTGGTGAAGATAGGTGGGGAAGGGTATGAGTACTATGGGAAAGGGTGATGGGTAACTTAGGTAATAGGGAATAGCCCGGGTTAAAAACTGGGTCATGGGTAATGGCAATCAAATGCACACACACATATAGATTGAAACACAATACTAGGTTGAAGAGCTTACAAACTCTACATCATCCAAGGTTGATAGGTTTATCCAAACAAGGGTGAAGTGATTTAAGTATCCAAGGTATTGTTATCCAAAATGTGCCCTTGCTCATTTTGTGGCTAACTCCTTTCATTCTTCCCTCTCTTGTGCCTCAGTCATAATTTTTTTCTTTTTAGGCATTCAAAACTTTCTGGAAATGGCACCATTGGATAGAGATCTTTCTCAACTTTCTAGAAAGGTAAAGTTTTCCTACTAACTCTATGTATTTTTGAAGTTACGCCCAGCGAGTTTTTGTGGGAAATTTTCCCCTAAAAGGCCCGTAGCCAATGAAATGGCACCACGTGTCCAAGGAAGTGGCGGGGTCGAAGGAAAACTTGGTTTTTTACTAAGTGTTTGGAAAAATTTCAAAAGGGAGATTTTTCCCCACGCGTCCACCATCCAATCAGATTTCGCCACTTGTCCAAGGTAGAAAACTTAAATTTTAACTAAGTGTTGGCGCATGGAAAATTTGGGAGGAAAGGCCCGCGCCTAATCACATTTTGCCACGTGTCTTATGACATCGGACCGTCGGAGCATGGAGGAGAAGTTAGAATTTTGGTGAAGTATTTTTACCGAATTTCAAAAGGAAAATATTGGCTGCAGGCCTGCCAACTATTCGAAAAGGCCATGTGTCCCCGGAGGTCGAAGGCTGCGGAGTGCGGGGGGAGATTGGGATTTTTTCCCAAATGTTAAAATGAAAAGAAAGATGTTTTCCCCAAGGGCCCGTGATGAATAAGATGATGCCACATGTGCTAAACTGGTGGAAGGTAGGGAGAATTTGGGAAATTTTCCCAAGGGAAAAAGAAGGAAATTTCAAAGGAAAAATCGCCCCCCCAAGCGCGAGCCAATGGAATCTCGCCACGTGTTAGGTGGCGGCAAAAAACTCAAGACAAGCCCACATGGAAAATTCAAAGGGGCAAGCCCATAGTGAATCACATTTTTCCACGTGTCTGGGTCAAAATATGGATCAAACAGTGATGGAAAATTTTAAAGGAGAGGCCCGCATCCAATCAGCACGTGCCACGTGTCCTTAGATCATTGGCCCGGCAGAAATTTTTAGAAAATTTTCCAAAGGGAAAAATAATGGAAAATGAAGCAGTAGATGCCCGCGACCAATTAGAGCATGCCGTGGCACCCGAAAGGCGAGCATGGGGAATTTTGGAAAATTTTCCAAATCACCAAAAAGTGGAAAATTTAAAAAATTTGCTCAGCTTGATCCGATTTGGCCTGTTTTGCCCTAAAATTTCAAATAGCCATATCTTTTGATCCAGAGCTCGATTTTCACATTCTTTATATCAATGCAAAGTCTGGTAAAATTCTCTACAAGATTATGTGGTCATTTTTTCATTTTGATTGAGTTTTTAGAGAGAAAATTGAAAAATTCCTTTGGCACGTGGTCATGGACAATAATGACGTTTCAACCACCATTTTTAATGAAGAATGGCTTGCATTATCTCCTAAAGCATGGCGAAAAATGTCGTGGATGGACTGTAAGGATTCCCATGCTATTTTACTACATTTTTGGTTGATGGTTTAAGCTCTCCCATGTTTTCCCGTGTTTCTCTCTCCGGGTCGTGGTTTACACTTTGTAAAAGCCGAGATTTGGCTCATTTTTCAAAGGGTTGATCATTTTTATGTATTGCAGGCTCCCTCTTTCACCTTGAAATTAATTTTGTGGAAAAATCAAACATTTTCCAAGACTATAACCTATTTTTCATCTCGTGTTGTAATGCAAGTGGTTTTGATGTTTAAATGACAATACAGCTCATGAATGAGTTTTAATCCTTTGTTTGTGTCGCTTGATTCATTTCTAACCCTCCATTCAGCTTATCAATTTGTGTATGAAATTTTGTTACATTTTTATGTCAACAAACTATGTCAATCAGAGAAGTAAGAAATGCTCACCACTCCTTTGGTGCATCACCTTATTAGCACTAGTTTAAGTTTTTTTTTGTGTTCTCTATCTCTGTCCACTTTGGAATTTAGAGTAGGATTTTGAGTTTGAAACCTCTGTATAACTTGTAAGTGATATATCTGATCAGAGGAGTTGAGGAACCAGCCTCTAATCTGGAGATTCCTCTCCCATTTTTACAAGTCCCACACTTGGGGAAAGGATTCAATGTTGTGCAATCACACTGGTTTGCCAAGATGTCAAACTAGAAGTTTGATCAACATCCAGGGGTGTTGCTGATTTGCAACAATAGTTTTGGCACACCCGGTGGGACCTTAGAGGTCTTCATCTTCATTGCAACAAAATTCATGTGCATTTTTTGCAAGTTTCTTGCTTAAAAGAGCCCTAAATTACACATCTGGTGACTCCAAGGAAGAAGAATCAGTTGGTTTTAGTAGTACAAGCCTGAAAACTCATGAGAAGAATCACCACAAGGTCAAGATTTGGAGAAGAAGAAGTGATGTTTGAGTATCTACAGTTATCTCCAAGAAGAAGGCAAAGAGGAAGGAGAATTCAAAGCTATCCATCTCCACTAAATAGAACTCTATCAACTCCTCCACCTGGTAGGCCTTACATTCAATCAAAAATGGTTCTAAGGCCAATTAGAATGGGACAAAACAACCCCTATGTCAATTTCACTAGAAGTATTCCACTTGCTCTCAATGTATAGAATCTAATCCCCATTGCAGCATTGGAGAACATTCCATACTTTACTGGAGAGAATCAGACCACTCCTGGTGATCATGTCAAGGACATTGCTAACATTTGTGCAATCCATGAGATCAATGAGATGCAAGTTGTTGTCAAACTATTGGCATCTTCATTCAAAGGGAAAGCCTTGCAATGGTTCAGGAGTCTTGCCTCAGGTTCTATCCAAAATTGGAACCAGCTACGTATAGCCCTCCATGAGTAGTTTGGAGAAAAGGGAGACAACTTGTCCCTTTTGGAGCAGCTGACAACCATCAAGAGAGCTCCCAATGAGCAGCTGACTGACTTCAACTTCAGATTTCAAATGACTTGGGAGAGAATTCCAGTGGCAGTAAGGCTAGCAGCAGAAGGTTCTTTTCTATATTACCTTAAAGCTTTAAATTCTGATATTTCTATGTTAATTCAATCCATGGGAGGCACAATTATCCCTGTTGCTTATAGCATTTCCATTAGAGCTGAAAATTGTTTGATTCAAGCTGGCAAGCTAGCTCCTAGGCCTCCAATGCCATTGTTTCCAAGTTTAGAGAGCCCAAGTACTAGCCAAGTGCCTAATTTAGCTCCTATTCCCACTCCTAGAAATCAGAATTTAAGTGAAGATTCTACTTCATCTTCTAGTGCCTCAAATGAACTTCAAGAAGTCATGAAGCAATTGCAAAATTTAGGTAATGAGTTGGTTACACTCAAGAGGCAGAAAGCCCAAGGTTTTAGGCCTCCTTTCCAGCCTCAAGCTCAGCCTAACAGGCAGCCATACCAACCTCAAAGACCACCCAATCCAGTTGCAAATTTAAACCAAGCAAGACCCCTACCAACAAACCATTTTAGCCCTACAATCCTAATGTTATATCTGCCTCTAAGGCATTAGTGCTAGTGCAAAACAACATAGCTCAAGAGTATGATTGGTGTTTCCCATGCAATGAACCTCACAACCAGTCTATGTGCTTCAACGGTGCCTTGAATCAAGCATTAATGGTGACAACTACTGGTGTGGAGGGTGAAGGTAGTCAAGGAAATAACCAACAACAAGAAACATTCCAGCAGCAATCAGCTCCAAATGATACCACACTTGTAAACTAGTAAGTAGAAGATTTTTGTGGCAGGAATCAAACAATTTCCCAAAGTGTTGCAGCCAACACAAGGTCAAAAAGGAGGAATTTGGGTGAATAATATCCATTGGCTCTAAATAATCCACAACCTCCTACTATTCCACAAATTATTGGCAAACAAAATTCAGTTCCAAACACACAAGGGCTGCCTAAAACAGCTCCTAGGCTAGCTCAAATGCCAATTGTTGTTGTCCATATGCAAGGAATGAATGTGCAGGCCAAGGGACAGTAGAGAGATGCTTCATCTCCATTCAACATCATTGATCAGATGAAGAAGACAAATGTAAACATATCAATGTGGGAATCACTATCTATCCCAGGCCAAAGAGATTTGCTACAAGCTTCCATGAAGGACTGGTCAACTTCAAACCAGCAAGTCTAAATGCAAGAGAAGGTGCTCACAAATTCTGCCCAGCCTGAAGGGAATCATGGAGGATAGCAAGGTAAAATGCTGAAGCCCACTCCATTCTATGTTTCATTGATCATTGGAAACCAATTAGTACACAATTGCATGATTGATTCTCGGGGCAAGTAGTTCAGTAATGCCCAAGCAAATAGCTGATCAGTTGGGAATTCAAAGATGAATTCATATCCAAAGGGGTAGTGCAATTAGATGGGATGGCAGAATAACAGCTTAGAGTGATAAAAACTTGAGTCTTACCTTGTATGCCTACCCCAACGTTGTTATTTTACAAGATGTCTCGGTAATAGACCTTCCACCACTCTTTTCCTATGTCTGTCAAGGGTTTTCATAGCCAAGATTGGAGGTTACTTATCTACGATTGGTCACACATTTTATTCGAGCAGATATGGAACTAAAGCCATAATTAGATCTGAACCTATTGCAAACTTTCACATTGAGCCTTACACTCCAAGTCAGATCAATACCAATTGTTCAACGTTTGATCAAGAGGATTATTCGAGCACTGATGAAACTAACACTAAGGTAGGAAGCATCCTAGATCTAACTCTTGATGAATGGTAAAATAAGGTGCATGATTTTGATCCTTATCAAGAAATAGAAGAATTTGAGTTAGGAGTCTATTGCATGCATGAAGAAAATCAGCCTATTCCTAGCATCACCAAGCCAGACCACAAGGATGAAAATGAGGTATGGCAGTTTTTTTTTTATGGATCAAGGAGTAGACAAGGTGCAGGAGGTGGAGCTATGCTTATTTCACCTCAAGGAGTTAAGTATTATTCAGTTTTTAGATTTTAGTTTGCATGCTCTAATAACACTGCCAAATATGAAGCCTTGATACAAGGATTGCATTGGTCAATCAAGAGAGGATAAAGAACTTGCAAGTCTTTGGTGATAGTGAGTTGATTGTCAACCAAGTTAAGGGGCAGCATGCTATCAAGAATGATCTGCTCAAGTGCTACAAAAATAGGGTGTGGGACCTCATTGAATATTTTGAGGGCTTTGGCATAAAATCCATTCCTAGAAAAGAGAACCAAGTTGTGATGAGCTTGCAGCAAAGAATTGGAGCAGCCTTTGATGTTGTTGAAAGCATTCAAAAAGACAAGGTACGAAAAAATCCACATGATTGTGAGGCCTTCATGCTGCACAACAATGTAAGTTGGCAAGTGTTTGAAAATAATCAGCAAATCATCCATTTCTTGCAAGAAGAGGCCGAGTTCTCACTAAAAATCAGGGAAAAGTTGGAGCAGCAAAGATGGTGACCAAGTGGTACAACTGAGAACCAACAAACTACCAAAGGAATTCTTACTTTGGAGTCCATTTTCAATCCTAATGATCAGTTTAGGAAGAGAAAGTAAACATTCAAGTCAAGGGAGAAGATTCAAAGTGTCCATCTGGTGTGAAGAAGGCAAATCACTCCGACTTGGTAAAGTGACAACTGAGCAAGAAAGGTATGATTTCATACAGCTTTGTTAAGAATTCCTTGATGTGTTTACTTGGAGCTATGAAGATTTGAAGGGTTTCAATCCCAAGTTAGCTCAACACACAATTGAATTAGATCCAAGTACTAAACCCATCAGGAAAAAAAACAAAGGCCACCAATCCACACATGGAGCCTCTCATGAGAAAGGAATTGAATAAGTTGATAGAATTAAGAATCATATTCCCTATCAAGCATTCTAGTTGGGTACCCAACTTGGTTCCATTAGAAAGAAGAGTGGGGAAATCAGATTGTGTGTTGACTTCGAGATTTGAGCAAAGCATCTCTCAAGGATCATTACCCACTTCCTTCCATGGAGCAGATATTGCAAGTTGTTGCTAGTTAGTTCCGAGAGGTTTTCATTACTTGATGGCTATTCGGGTTACAATCAGATTGTGGTGAAAGAAGAGGATCAGTTAAAGACAGCCTTTAAAACCAAATGGGAACTTATGCATACAAGAAAATGCCATTTGGGTTGTCCAACGCTGGAGCTACTTTCCAAAGAGCAATGGACATGACATTTAAGGGTTTGATTAACAATAGTGTGTTGATATATCTTGATGATATCACTGTTTGTTCAAAAATGCAATAGACCACCTCTTTCATTTGAGACAAGTATTCTAAAGGTGCGAGAAGATTTGGAGTATCCTTGAATCCTAAAAAGTGTATTTTTATAGCTCATGAGGGAAAGCTCCTTGGCTACATTGTCTCCAAAGAGGGATTAACAATTGATCTAGAAAGAGTTGAAGCCATAAGAGCACTACCATTTCCAAGCCATAAGAAGGCCCTTCAAAGTTTCTTGAGGAGAATAAAATTTTTTCGGAGATTTGTCCCAAATTTTGTAGCCCTAGTCAAGCCTATCACCAAGATGTTGAAGAAAAGCATGGATTTCAAATGTATAGCAGAGGGCAAGGAAATTTTGAAGCAATCAAAGAAGCCATCTCTCAAGCCCCAACTCTCATCAACCCGGATTTCTCCAAGGATTTCATCCTCTATGCATTTGGGGGTGTTGATACTATTTATGCAATTTTGGTACAGCAGAACAAAAACAATGATGAGCAGCCAATTGCTTTCTTCAGCCAAATCCTAGACAATTACGAGGTGAGATATTATTTCATTGAAAATCATGTTCTTGCAAAGAATCAAAAGCTTGAAGAAATTCAAGCATTTAGTTTCAAACAACAAGGTTTTGTTGCTAGTTTCTCATGTGGGAGTTAAAGACTTCCTCCTCAACAAAGACTTGAATGAAAAGAGATTAGGTTGGATTACTCATGTCATGGAGTATGACATTGAGATCAAAGTCACCAAGTTGGTCAGAGGAAAAGGATTGTGTGAGCAGCTGGTCTTGAGCAAACAAAAGGAAGCATGCAATGAGAAGGAGGCTATTTTAGCATTGCAAGACAGCCATGAGCAAGGAAGCACTCAAGAACAGAATGATCGTGTCCTCACTCCTTACTGGACACGAGACATAATGCACTTCCTAAGCATAGGTATATGCCCTCTAGAGATGAACAAGACCAAAAGAAGACACTTCAGATCGCAGGTTGTCCCATATGCCCTTATTGATAGTGTTTTGTTCAAAAAGACGTGAATGGAGTGCTTTCTTGAGATGCATTAGCACAAATTAGATTCACAGGGTGTTGGAAGAGTTTCATGGTGGACTAGCTGGTGGTCATTTTGCACCAAGAGTGACATCTCTAAAGATCATGAGGGTTGGCTATTATTGGCCCAAGATTTTCAAAGTGATTGTTATGCATGGATCAAGAGGTGCAAGAATTGTGCATTATTCACAGTAAAGAGAGGCTAAGCTACCCTTCCATTGCATCCAATTTCAGTTGACCAGCCATTCATGCAATGGGGTTTGAATTCATTGAGTCATTAATCCTAATTTAAGCCAAGGGCACAAATGGATTCTAACAAAGCATGATTACTTCACCAAGTGGATCGAACCAAGAAGACCTAAGGAAGCAAATGAATCTAGCATCCTAGGCTCCTGAGGGAATAACAACCAAATTTGGCATACTTGCTACAATAATATCGATAATGCGTTGGAATTCATTGGGTCTAAGGTGACTCAAGGGGCTGTCAAGAATGGGATCTACCTAAGCACTTCATCAAACTATTACCCTCGGGTAATGGTCAGCTGAATCTAGAAACAAGAACTTGTTAAAGATCATTAGGAGGACTCTTGATGAAAATCAGAGGTCTTGGCATACCAAATTGAAATCAGCCTTATGGGCTGATAGGATAACTCCTAAAAGATCTACAGTAACTCCACATTCAAGATTGTTTATGGGAGAGAGGCAATCTTGCCCATGTCACTTGAGTTACCAACATTGGAACTCATGAAATAGTTCGAGTTGTTGGAGTTTGGGCCCATGGAGGTTAGATATGTAGAGTTGATGGAGCTCCAAGAAATCAGAAGTCAAGCATCCCAAGCAATGGAAAAGGATCAAGCCTTGATCAAGAAGACCTTTGATAGGAAGGCAAAGAATAGATATTTCCAAGTTGAGATCTAGTGTTAAAATGGGATGCGACAGAAAAAATGGGAAGGCACTCAAAATTTGATGCCATTTGGAGTGGCCCATACATGGTCACAAAGTGTAAGGACAACAATGCTTTCCAATTGTCTTCATTGGATGGCGAAGAACTACAAATTCAATCAATAGGATCTATCTAAAGCATTGCTACTGAAGGGAACTCTCCACCTTGTACATATTAGCTTAGGCTTTCATTCCTCCAAGTGCTTGTGCACATTGTTTTGTTGTAGTTTAGTTTGTTTTTCCCTAAGTTCTTTGGCACAAGCTTGTTGTTCCTGGAAATGTGTTGGCAGGCCTTGCTCCAATCAGGTGATGTTCCACCCTCCATCTTCCTCCTTTCAGTGTTCTAGTTAGTTGGGGTACCAAACAGAGAATTTGATGACTCCATGCCCAATGGATTGCTTTAGGCAACTGGTAACTTCATCCAATAGGCAAGATGACCCCTCTGAGTTGCCAAAATTATTATCCAAAATGTGCCCCTTGCTCATTTTGTGGCTAACTCCTTTCATTCTTCCCTCTCTTCTGCCTCCTTCATAACTTTTTTACTTTTTAGGAACTCAAAAATTTCTGCAAATGGCACCATTGGTAGAGCTCTTTCTCGATTTTCAGAAAGGTAAACTTTTCCTCCTAACTCTATGTATTTTTGAAGTTATGGCCTGGTGGAGTTTTTGTGGGAAATTTTCCCTTGAAAGGCCCGTAGCCAATGAAATGGCGCCACGTGTCTAAGGAAGTGGCGGGAGTCGGAGGAAAACTTGGTTTTTTACCAAGTGTTGGAAAAATTTCAAAAGGGAGATTCCGCCCTGTGGCCGCCATCCACTCGATTTCTCTGAGTGTCCAAGGGGAGAAAATTGAAAATTTGACTAAGTGTTGGCACGTAGAAAATTTGGGAGGAAAGGCCTGCGCCTAATCACATTTTGCCACGTGTCCTATGGCATCGGACCGGTGGAGCGCGGAGGAGAAGTTAGAATTTCGGAGAAGTATTTTTGCCAAATTTCAAAAGGAAAATATTGGCCCGCATGCCCGCCAACCATTCGAGAATATGCCACGTGTCCCCTCGGAGGCCTGGAGCTATGGAGCGCGGGGAGATTGGGATTTTTTCCCAAATGCTAAAATGAAAAGAAAGATGTTTGCCCCAAGGGCCCGTGGTGAATAAGATGATGCCATGTGTCCCAGATCGGTAGAAGGTGGGGAGAATTTGGGAAATTTTCCCAAAGGAAAAAGAAGGAAATTTCAAAGGAAAATTGCCCCCCCAAGCGTGAGCCAATGGAATCTTGCCACGTGTCGTCGTGGCGGAAAAAAACTCAAGACAAGCCCGCATGGAAAATTTGAAGGGGCAAGCCCGTAATGAATCACATTTTGCCACGTGTCTAGGTCAAAATATGGATCAAACAACAATGGAAAATTTTAAAGGAGAGGCCCACGTCCAATCCGCACGTGCCACATGTCCTCAGATCATCGACCAGGTGGGGAATTTTTGGAAAATTTTCCAAAGGGAAAAATGATGGAAAATGAAGCGATAGATGATGCCCATGTGACCAATCAAAGCATGCCACGTGGCACCTAGAATGGTAGAGTGTGAGGAATTTTTAGAAAATTTTCCAAATCACCAAAAAGTGGAAAATTTGAAAAAAATTGCCCGCAATCCGATTTGGTCCTGTTTTGCCCTAAAATTTCAGATGGCCATATCTTTCGATCCATAGCTCGGTTTTTTGCGTTCTTTATATCAATGGAAAGATGGTGAAATTATATACAATATTCCAAGGTAATTTTTACATTTTGATGGATTTTTGAGAGAGAAAATTGAAAAACTCCACTAGCATGTGGTCATGGACAGAAATGACGTTTCAACCACCATTTTTAATGAAGAATGGCTCGCATTCTCTCCCAGCATGGTGAAAAATGTTAGGGGATGGGCCTGTAAGGATGCCCATGTTGTTTTACTACATTTTTGGTCGTGGTTGAAGCTCTCCCACATTTTCCCGCATTTCTCTCTCCTAGGGTCGTGGTTTGCACTGTAAAAGCCAGATTTGGCTCATTTTTCAAAGGGTTGAACATTTTTATGTATTATAGGCTCCCTCTTTCACCTTGAAAGTAATTTTGTAGAAAAATTAGACCTTTTCCAAGACTGCAACCTATTTTTCCTCTCAGGTGTTGTAATGCAAGTGGTTTTTGATGTTAAAATGACAATACAGGCTCTGTGAATGAGTTTTAATCCTCTATTTGTGTTGTTTGATTCATTTCTGACCCTCCATTACAGTTATCAGTTTGTGCATGAAGTTTTGTTGCATTTTTATGAACTATGTCAATCTACAGAAGTAAGAAATGCTCACCACTCCTTTGGTGTATCACCTTATTAGCACTAGTTTCAGTTTTTTTGCATTCTCTATCTCTGTCCACTTTGGAATTTAGAGTAGGATTTTGAGTTTGAAACCTATGTATAACTTGTAAGTGATATATCTGATCAGAGGAGTTAAGGAAAAACCTCTAATATGGAGATTCCTCTCTCATTTTTACAAGTCCCACACTTGGGGAAAGGATTCAATGTTGTGCAATCACACTGGATGTCCAAGATGTCAAACTAGAAGTCTGATCAACATCCAGGGGTGCTGTTGATTTGCAACAACAGGTATAGGTATGGTCCAAACACAACATAGGTTAGGAGTAGGAATGCTTAGGTATGTTCCGATACACCAAAGGTTTGGTCAGGATAACCAACATGACAATAGGAAAGGTATGGTTGTTAGGCTAAAACAACACATGTAACACCATCGCAAGGTATAACGAGTACATAAGGTCAATGGTCACACCAATTAGGTTTTGTTTAAGAAAATAGGTCATAGCACGGTAAGGCCAAGGTATAGGTAAAATAACAAATCCCAAGATGCAACAAAGGAAATGTAGGGGTAGTGTGGGCTTGTAGGTATGTTTCCATAGGTGTCTAGAATGATAAAAGGTGTGTGATCACTAATGGTTACAGGAAAAGGAATCTTAGCAAGGCCAAATAGGTGTAAGGGTTGACCAATGCCAAGTTATAGGACCGACATCGGTTTCTAGGGCACACATATGGCTAACATCGCTAGGTCAAGTTGGGTTTATAAAATAAAAATTCTGTATTTTATGGAATCATTATTGTGTTGTGACTTTGGAGAAAATGACAGAGTTGTTTGACCTTTTGTACCTTTCCGAGAGAGAAGGACAAGGCATTATACCAGCCGAGGTGGAGATTATGAGTTGGTGACAGGAGCTAGTAGACGGGTCCACGAGAGTGGTGTGGTTGATTGTGATTGGTTGGAGGTGAGGGGTGGATTGGGGCATGGCAGAGGTAGGAGAGGGATTGGGTGGGCCACCGGTATAGCAGCTGTCCAGACGTACCACCATGCTGATGGAACCGAGATGAGGTAAGATTCAATCCCATTTGATGCTTGTTAGTTGAAATAGTTTGTAGAAATTGGTTTGTGTAGAAATGATTTCGGGTAGGAATTACATTTGAATTTGGAAATAAAATTGATGAAATGGGAAGGATAGGAAGTTTAATGTGGGTCAAATATGGCTAGGGGAAAAACTAATGGAGGTTTGGGTAGGATAGGGTAGGTTAGTATGGTCAAATTTTTGAAAAAATGGGGGAGGGTTTTGCATGTTTGGTCAACGCAAAAGTGACCGAGTTTTTCAAGGGTGGCTGACGTCCAATAAGCTATATCCAAAGGTATTAGTCAAATAGCAGTGACCGATGCCAATCATGATGGTTCCGTCGGTCACTAGTGACCAAGGTAAGTTAGATTTTGAGGAAAAATAGGTTGAGAAAGGGTTATGGTGGGAGGGAAAGAGAAAGAGAGTTAGTGAGGTAATTCATGTTGAGAATAGCTAGGATAAAAGGTATATATGATACAAGTTTAGGGGTGTGAAAGTGGGATGGGGGAAAGGGGTAGGTTTTTCGGGTTGCGGGGAAATAAATAGTAAGAATTTCAGGAATGGGTTAGTCGGGTAAGTGATATGCTAAGTGTGGTCATGTTTTAATAATGGTGTAATTTTTTGGGTGTGGGATAGGGACTAGTTGCGGATGAGAGATAGAATATCACCTCTATTACTAGCGGTACAAGGGAGCATGACAATTGAGCAAAGGAATCACTTACAAATGTGGTCCTTATTGGATTTAGATAATACTAGCACATAGTTTGGGATCTGAGCTTGATGGTTGCACTCATCAACATATGGGATTTAGTGACCAACATATTTCATCTTACGATGGGTGAGATCACAATCACCCTAGAGGACATGTATAGGATCTTACAGTTACCAATAGTTGGGATGCAGGTTTACTCCATTTCTTCATAGGCATTAGAGGAGTTGATGTTGACTATGCTTAGAGAAGGGGTGGTAGATATGAAGTTCCATAGCCCAAGCCCGAGCTATGGAGACATGTATGTGGCCCATCCTAAGGAGATGAGGTTAGTGGCCCCGATCATAGAGGTAATGTGTTTTTTTTTCTCGCTACCAAATGTAGAGGGTGGGAGATTCCTATGGAACTGATGGGGGTTATCAAACAAAATAATGGAGGATAGGAAACATTTTGTTTGGGCACCAACATACTTGGTGTAGTTAAATAGGGATTTATGGGCCTACAGTGCTGCTTGTGGAGGTTCAAATTTGTGTTGTACCTTTCTTCTACACTATTGTGTATATGAGCACATCGTATGTGTGAGTCTATTTGGTATGCTCCTAGATGGATGCATTTGATGCATAATTGGTTCGATTTGGGTACATTCGTTAGGTGCTTGTTGTTGGAGAGTGTAGGGTTATCAGGGATACTCATGATGTGGCATATTATAGGAAGGTGTTGGAGGGATACTCTGGTGTTAACATCATTTGGAGGTCGTATGTTAGCTTCCCTTCATACCAACACATGGTGGTGGGCCTGATTTGAGTTAGAGCTACTTAGGTGATACAGGGCATCATGCCAGTGAGCATGAGATGATACCTATAGACAGGATCATACATCATTTTGGGCTACTCCAAGACATGCCACCACTATTTCCTCATTACAGGAGGGATGCCATGGAGAGGCCTATGCCTCTAACACAACCGATGTGTTTGACCTGGGTAGGGGAGTAGCGCAAAGTGGACCGATGGATTGATGTCGTCGGGGTTACAGATAGGTATATGAAGTGGTGGGTAGTCTAGCTATGAGTAGCACCACCCCAGCTAGGACATCCAGATGTGGCTACCCTTATAGTATATAGGGATACTTTACAGGGGTAGGTTACCACCTTACAGCCCGGAGAGTAATAGTTTACAGGAAGTTGACAGTGGTCCGAGGCACAGGTGGCCACATTACAGGCATAAGTGGTGGCTTTACATGCCCAGATTTCCTAGGAAAAGGCACCCGCACAAGGTGGACATGGAGATGGGGATAAGTAGCCACCATACAGCAGTGTGTAGCAAGGTTGTAGGACTAGTTGTCCACTACACAGCTCATATTATGGCCCTACAAGCCCAGTCGTAGCAGACAGAAATAACACAGCACCAAAGATGTGCCTGGGGACAAGGTCTCATGGTATAAGTATATGGTCTGAGACCAATGGTTCCTCCACAGACAGTATCGATAAAAAAGTGTATGGATGCCCATCAAGATCTGTCAGATCATTTGACTACTGTGGAGTACAAAGTACGTAATCCCTCAAGTGAGAGGACAAGATCTCACACACATAGTGCCGAAAGTATGAGGGGACGATGAGCCCAGAGATAGGGTCAGGGAGAGGTGACTAGCTCACAGAGGCCAGAACCATTGTAGGATAGGAAGAGATGAGGGATATACCCGCATAGTGTGGAGAGATGGTGGCAAGGCACCGAGCTAGAGGAGAGGAGGAGGAGACAAATGAGACCATCCTAGACATCCGGTGGGGTGACAATTAGTCACCATATTTGTTTAGGATATATATTTTTGTATATTTTTTAATTTATACCGGCCTTCGTGTTGAAGATAGTGAGGATGTACATGATATTTTTGAGTCTTTTGATTATTATATCAGTTGGCATGCCGAATATGTTGAGACTATATATGAGAGGAACATGTATTGATTTTTCTTCTGTGCACATATGTATAGACACACATATTCTAATGATTTTATAGAGATGGTGATATTTATGGTATGATGTTGTTCTTATGTTGTAAAAATTTTCATTTTTATATGCATATGGGTGAAAACCAGGTGGATTATGAATGATGGAGTCGGGTCACTTTAGGCATGTTGGAGTCGGAGTCGATTTAGGCATGATGGAGTCAAGTCTTTAGGCATGATGGAGTCAGTCGGTTTAGGTATGATGGAGTCAGTCGGTTTAGGTATGATGGAGTCAGTCGGTTTAGGCATGATGGAGTCGAGTTGATTTAGGCATGATGGAGTCGTTTAGTTTAGACATGGTGGAGTCAGTCGGTTTAGGCATGTTGGTGTCAAGTTTTTAAGGCATGGCATAGTATTGTTTTTAATTTTGATTTAATGTCCAAGTTATCGGTAACATGGGATAAAAATAGTGATATATATTCATGTTATGGTTTAAATTTCCAAATATTTTCTATGGTGGAAATATAAAAATGATAAATGACTAATTTTATGAAGTGGTAAAAAAATGTTAATTAGTGCTTGTTTGGTTTAATTTCCAATTGTTGATATAAAATGGAAACTAACTAAGGTAGAATTTGAATAGGAAAGTGAAGGGGAAATTGGTTAGGGTAAAGGGTGTATGAGATAACCTCTAAGAGCCCCATGCCTTCGAGAGTGTTGCTTACATAGCCCCGGTGGAACGGGGCCTCGAAGCAATGTAGTTCTCCCATAAGCTAGGGAAGAACATGATGAGATAGAGGAATGGGTTGGTATTTTTAGGTATGATGGATTCTACGCCATAAGCATGGTTGATTATTTGGTGATAGGCATGGTTGAGTCTTAGGTGATAGTGAAAATATTTTAAAATTTAGGTGTTGATGGTCTAGTCCTGTATAGGATAATCAATAAGTAATGAGGAGGGTAAATGGTAAGAGGTGGTAAAAGAGCCACCTAATTGATAAGAACCTCAATAAGTCTATCATACTAAAGATTGGATTATGAATGGGATACCCTAAAAGGAGTTACATAATGGACTATTATATGGGTGAAGAAAGTCACATGATCACAAAATGTCATGGTTTTGGAAAGTCCCTTGAGAAGAGGTAAAATTAGGGTGAATAGGAAATAAGGTGAAAGTGGGTGGTTTAGCATAACTTAGTGTACGATGGAATGCTTTCCCGACAAGAAACCCAAGACCAAAAATGGGCAAATCCATGACAAAAAATTTATCATTTTCTTTTTTTTTTTAATAGACCGATCGATGCGGGAAGTCTATATGGCATGAGTATGTTATCTCCTTGAGGTCTTCGTGAAAGCTGATCAATGTGGGAAGCTTTTGAACATTTTGTTGTATTTTTGCAATTACTTGATATAGTTGTCCTTCAAGGAGCAGACTATTTATAGCAGCTAGATAGAGAGAAGAGATTTCCTTTTGAGGAGTCATCTTTTTGTTGGAAGTTTGACTCAAGGAGTGGAATCCCATTTTATTTTTGGTCATTTAAGTCATGGACAAGACTATAGATGAAAATTAGGTTCTTATTAGAAGAAACAACCATAACACACAGAGGTTAACTATGAAAGAGATGGTTTCAAGTGATTAATGACCATAGGATTCCATCTTTGAAAAAATAAGAAAAGTATCTATGAGAATCATGCCATGAGTAAATTCGTGATACTCATATTGAAGATAACGTTGATAGGTGATGGATAATCACATGATTCTTGTTTAGTTGTTGATCCTCAAAATGGGTAACATGGAAGGTGCACAACTCTCAAGGGAGGAAAGGTTGATATACGTAAGGTGATATAGGAATTAATTTCAACAATAAAATGGTCAAATATGCAAGGCATTGAGGGCTCAAGTTCGGGTTTACATTTAATTAAATACAAACAATAAGCACTTGATCCAAAGGAATGAGTAATGATATATGGTCCAAGACAATTAGGAGAAAATTTTCCCCGTTTACTTTTCTCTTCTTTGGTTACATGTTGATTTTCCTTCAAGATGAGGTCCCTAACCTAAAAGGTTTGTTCATGTAAACGTTTATAATAGGCACGTTTGATACATTTTTAGTAGATTTAAAGATTGTCAAGAGCATTGAGACAACATTCATCTAAAAACTCAAGTTGTGATAAACGGTCTTGGCGAAAGTCATCGTTGTTGAGCATGTCTTGTAGTGAGATGCAGAGAGATGGAATTTGGACTTCAAGAGGAAAGAAAACATGGTACCATAGACTAGAGAGAAAGGTGTGGCAGCAGTCGAAGTGTTAATCCTAGTGCGGTAAGCCCACAAGGTGAAAGGAATGTATGCCGATCCTTCCTAGTATCATCAACTAATTTCATAATAATTTTGTTCAAGGTTTTATTGGTTGATTCTACTTGTCCATTTCTTTGTGGGTAGTAAGGTGAAGAGAAACTGAGGTTAATTCTAAAAGAATCAAAAAACTTTTGTAGGGTTTTGTTTCCAAATTACTTTCTATTATCAGTGATGAGGCGGTGAGGGACACCAAAGAAAAAAATGATGTGATGGTTGATAAATTCACATATTTTCTCATCTTTCGTAGAAATGAGGAGAATGGCTTCTACCCATTTAGTGTAGTATTCAGTAGTGGTTATAATCCTTTGATGGCATTGTGAAGAATGAGGATTGATCTCTCCAACAAGATCCAAACCCCACTGAAAGAAAGGCCAAATGTCTCGTGTCACCTGTAAGGAATAACTAGGTGTGTGATGAATATTGGCATGTTGTTGGCATTTCACACAATGTTTGACATAGTCACAACAATTGCAGTCGTGGGTTGGAAAATAATAGCCAAGGTGTAATGAATTTAGCGATAGCTAAATTACTAAAGTGACATCCAAAAATTTCATCATGAAATTATTTGATGGTGTAGGGAATTTCAAAACTTCTAAGGAATTGTAAGAGAATACTTCAAAATCCATGCTTATAAAGGAGACCTCCAATGATGACATAACAAGAGACACTTTTAAGAAAGGCATTTTTTCCATTACAAGTGAGATCAAGAGGTAGAATGGAAAGGGAAAGGTAGTCTCAAACTACTTATACCAAAGGTCACGTGGGACAAGTGTAACGGTTTTCGATGGAGTGGACCTCACAAGGTAAATAAGAGGGTGATTGTAACCTTTGTATTGTGACAAATATTTTGGATTCAATAGGTGAAGCGGGTATCTGAGAAGCTAGATAGGCCATGGTATCCACAAATTTATTAGTAAAATGTGGGGTGGTTTAAATAATCAAAGGTATTCAAAAGTATGTCTACATGATGCTTATAATTTTGAAGTATTTCATTATGACACTGGTATATACCATTGAATTTATTTACAACCAGTTGGGAATCACCAAAGATATTGATTGACTTAACATCTAAGGCATAAGAAACCTAGAGACCCAATACGAGTGCTTTATATTCGGTGATATTGTTTGTACAATCAAAATCTAGTTTGAAAGATAAAGGCATGGGTTCACCACCAAGAGGAATGAGGATAACACCTACACCACCCCCACGCTGACATTTGGAACCATCAAAGAAGAGGGTCATTTGGTAAGTGGTATCATCCAAGGAGAGGGTAGCTATGGATTAATCCAGAAAATTGAAGTTAGAAGGTTGATTTTTGGATATGGGTGCATCTCCGAGTTGCTCAAAGAATGGTTTGGCCTTTGATATAATTTTGATGGATGAATTCAAGGTCAAGGTCTATATGAAGCATGAACCAAAAGCAGCAACATGTTGATGTTGGTAGGTTTTGGTGTACATATAATGCGAGAGGGTCAATTTTAGTGAAGAATTTTTTTGTGGTTGAGTAGGTAATGACGTAGTTTAGTGGCGACAAAAACTAAGGATAGGCAAAGTTATTCGGCACGGTATACCTAGTTTTATATTCCAAAAGGGTAAAAATTATTTAATAAATCACTTGTTCCCTATGTTGCTCATTGTGGTGAGCGAGCATGGCACATATGGAATGGTCAATAGCAAAAATGTATAGGTAAAGGATTGGTCATCCTTAGGAGGAATGAGCACTGGTGGTTGAAGAAGGTAATATTTTAAGGCATCAAAGGCTTTGTAGCATTCATCATCCCATTTGAATGAGATTTCCTTCTTAAGGAGATGATGAAATGGTTGATAGCATTCAGAAAGTTGTGAAATGAAATGATGGATAGATTATAACTTACCTTACAAAATTCAAAGTTGATAGAGGTTGGTAGGCAGAGGCATTTCAATAATAGCCTTTACTTTAGCAAGATTTACATCTATGCCATGCAAAGAAATTATGAAACCAAGGAGTTTTCTTGAAAGCACCATGAAGACACACTTCATAGGTTGAAGGAGAAAATAATACTTGATGAGGTGGTCAAATATGACCTTAAGGACTATCAGGTATTTGTCCGATGTTTGGATTTGGAAAGAATATCATCTACGTAATCTTTCAATATGTGATGCATGATGTCATGGAAGATATAATTCATGGCTCGCTGATATGTGGCACCAACGTTTTTAAGGCCAAAAGGCATGACTCAATAGAAAAAGGTCCCCCAAGGAGTGATGAAGGAAGTTTTTGTTGATCTTATGGAGCAAGTAATATTTGATTATAACCCGAGAAACCATCCATGAGTGATAGCATCTCATGGCTAGTGGTGAGATCAACCACTGGTCAAAGCCTCGTAGAAAAAATCATCTTTGGGGAAAGTGAGGTCGAGGTCATGGAAATACGTGTAAATGCGTAGAATCCCCTATCACTTTTGTCATAGGAATGATGTTAGAAATCCATTGGGGATAGTCAATGGGTAGGATAAAGGAAACTGAGAGAAGGCACAAAAGTTCTTCTTTAATAAGAAGAGCAATGCGAGGATGTATTTTTTGTAGCTTCTATTTTATGGACTTGTCATTAGGAATGGTTACGATATTATGGACCACAATGTTTGGATCAATACCAGGCATATCAGTATAGGACCAAGAAAAAGAGTTGTTATGGTCCCGGAGGAAAGAGGTAAAATCTTCTTGTTTAATAGCATCTAAAGATTGGCATATCTTTAGAATGTGAGGGTCATCCTGAGTATTAATGTTGATTTCTATAATCGATTTATTCGACATGGTTTACATCTCAAAAGGTAATGACTGGTTAATATAAAAATCTTCTGCACCAAGGTAGGTGAGGATAGACTCATCATCCCGAAATTGAATGACATTAATAGAAGGGAAGAGAAGAAGAAGCCTCACCATCACATTGATAAATAAGAGGTCCCAAGGAAATTGTGTTTACGAAAAAAGTTAAGAGGGATAGATTTGGGATCTATGGACTTCATGGGAGAAGGTGGTGACATTGGTGAATGGGGTGAAGAAGGTTTTTATTCCTCAATGAGGTCAACACAGACCTTCTTGGAAGGTAGTACAGAAAATCCAATACCACTTTGTGATCGTTGTGTTTACGGGTGATAAATGAAATGAGAGTATGGCATCCTTGTTTGTAAAAACAAAAACCAAAGAGTTTCCATGCACAACGGTGAAGGAAAGTGTGGGTGAAGTAGAGGTTATTAAGGGATTAGAAGTTAGATGAAAACGGTCGTGTTTGGGATGGAGGTTTGGGTGAATAAGTGGCAGTATCAAGTCCCCCATACATCGATTAGTGCAATGGTGGGGAGGACCATATGGAAAAACCTTGCCTACGTGGTAGTCATAACTAAGGTGTTCGTATGACAAGTTCCTATACTCTTTTGGAGTGAGAAATGTGTTGATATTATATAGGTGGTACTCCCCCAGAGTGAGGAATTGAAAACAACTTCTAAGGGATCAATAGTCAATATGTGGGTGGCGGGGATAGATGAATCACTAGATGATTGGGTAGGAGGGGTAGTGGTTGGTTGGGAAGTAGAGGGCTCAGCTGCAGAGGTTGATGTGGCAGTAGGAATTAAAGAGTTACATGTAAGAGAGGCAAGTGGAAAAATTAATGGATGGGGTCGTGGGTCAAGGAGAAGTGGGGGTAGTGGCAGATGCCTTGACCGGTACAAGTACATCATTGGGCCGGTACAACATGTTACAAGTTTTGAATGGCAACGGGTCGGTGGGTATGGTATATTTATGTCCTTCATGTTCAAATTTTACATAGCGGTGTAAATTTGAAGGGACACAACCCATGACGTAAATCCAAGGCTGTCAAGCAATAGGTTATACTAGAGCTCCCCTCTAAGATGTATAATAGTTTCAAGAAAGTACAAGGGCCTACGCAGATGCGTGAAGGATAATGGTTCTAAGGGTGGAGGTAAGTGTTTCGTTTAAGGATTGCAACATAATGGGTTATTATCCATACAATTAGAAGGGATGCACATTTGATTATATGCATGGAAGGAGATGATGTTAATGTTATCACCACCATCGAGCATGAAACGTCGTATGCATATGTTATCAATATAGATGGAAATGAAAAGGGTAGGATCAGGGTCATATGACCTGAGAGGTACAATCTCTTCATGAGAGAAGTTGAGGTGGCAACTTGAGAAGTGGGCATGGGGGTAGAATAAGGAGATGATTTGTAAGTGAGGCCACATGGTGAGGGGTAATAATGGAGGCCACTGGTGTGGGTTCATTAGGTAAAACTTCAATAGATTGTAAAACCTCGATAAGGGCTTGTCTATGAGATTCAAAAGTTTGGACGAGATCATACAAATACATCTTTAGAGGAGACCGATATAATTGTTTTATCATTGCGTGATGGGTGACCCCATCAGAGATAGGGTACGTAGGTCCGCGGATGATGATTTTGGGTGTGTGTGTAGATGGTATATTGGGCACGGGGTTGGTTGATGGGTTAGTTTCTTTTTCCTTGCCTTTGTCTCTCTGAGCGTGGGTGGAAATGTGAACCATGTTAATCTAAGGGGAGGTGGATGGAGAGGGTGTACCATGAAAGGTATAACGACATGAGGGACAAAACCCTAGTAGTGGATAGGAGCCTTGTGAAATGAGTAGGGTGCACTGACATTTGGGTGGTGATTTGGCCAACTCTCTAATACGGACCATGTTGATCTCAAATTTTAGAGGTGGATAAAATGGTTATGGGGGTGGAGATACTGATCACTGAATGGGTAAAAGATGATGATGTGTGGTGACAAGGTGAAGGTGGAACATGGTCCTCATCAAGAAGGTCATCATCATCAAAATTTTGTTCAGAGGACAAAGTTGGAGAAGAACAATCTTCAAAGCCTTACAATTTTCTACATCATATCCTGGCACATGATGATAGGCACAAATCTTGGTTTCATCAAACCCTTTTGGTTTTGGTTTGAGAGGATCATAAGGTTGAAGTGGCGGTAATGTGATGATGGAAGTATCTAAGAGATTAGTTAAAATGTTGGTGTAGGACCCTGCTAATGGATCACAATGGGAAGTGAGTGTGGGTTTGGGTAAAGGTGTGGATGATTGTGAGGGAAGAGGCTTTATAGGAGGGGATTAGGTTGGTCTACTAGTTTGGTAAGTTTTATGGTCTTATATTTTGTTGGAATCTACTTGGGTAGATGTGGGGTAGAAGAGATGGTGATGGAAGGTTTTGTTGGTTTGAATACCTTATTGGAGGTTATTGGGTTCCTATCATTGGGTAGCACATTCTTGGGTAAAGGTGATAAAGGAGTACATAATGCGAAGGGAAAGTAGATGGTGGAAGAGTATAGCTTACCCACGGGGAAACCAAGTTGCGGTGGAGGTGGTTGGTAGAGGTTGGGTAGACAACATGGGTTGAAGTCATATAGGCAAGGTTGGGGTTATAGTAACTGGTGGAGGTATAGGTGGCAAGAAGTGCACAAGTGAGGGTGAGGGTGTTTGGTTTTTGGGTGAATGAGGTGTAACAAAGGCTCATGATGCAAAGTAGTAGGTTGTTTAGATTTTTACCGGCCTTGGGTAGGAGACTGTTTGATCAAAGTTGATGGATGGGGCCCTAGGATGGATGGAAAGGGGGAAGGTGACAAAGGTGTCATAGGCAAGTCCGTGAATGCGGCCTAGAAGGTTGGGTTTTATTTTTAGGTGGAGGAATAATGTTGGTGCTGGTTTTAGATGGTGTTGTTAAGTCCAATTTAACAGGTGGGTGAGTAAGGATTGATGTCGGCATGACACCCAAGGTAGTAATGGGTCTAAATATGGGTGAAGAGAGAGGTGTGGGTAGGTTTTTAGGTTTGGGAATGACTTTAGTTATGGGTAGAGATTTAGATGTAGGTAGGGATGATGAATAAGCATTCATTTCAATATGCATGGTCAATACCAATCTAGTTGCTAAAAATACCCTTGGGTAGATTGTGGAAGTATCTTTAGGCAACATTTGCATTTGGGTCAAAAAGGGGAGTTGAAGACATCCCTAGAGCATGGAATTATCAACGTAATCCAAGTGATCGACCAACTGTGAAAATAGGACTACTGAAGAAGATAATGGAATTGGTTTAGTGGTGATCCCTATAAAAAATGTCTCATGAGATAGGGAATTGGCTAGCCTCAAACTCTGTAGGTAAAACAATCAAGATCATAACAATGGGGTTCTTGGATGTTGAGGGAGAAATTCCCCAATAGTTAGTGGCATGATTGAGGAATCTCCCGTGGGTAGGAGAGATGGTAAATGGGTTAAGGTAGACTTCTCCCTTAGTGGAGGAGAAGGCAATGATGATTCTCCTATGGATGGGAGAATTAAAAGTGTTGACTATTTGGTAGGTTGTGAGGTAGATGGTGAAATGGCATCGGTAGAAAGTGTGGGTTCCTCTATGGGTGAAGGAAGAGATGAATGGGACTCCTCTATGGGTGAAGGAGTGGAAGAGGTATGCTCCTCTGTGGGTAGAGGGGCTCGTGCCATAATTTTCTCAATAGACAAAATAGGTGGGATTTGAGGGATGGCCGGTATGATATCAAAAACCACATGAACTTCATGACATTGTTGTCGTTGGATGAAGGCTCATTATTTTGATTAGCCCTTAGTTTATGGCCAGGGAAAGAATTTTTAAAGATGTGAAAATTTTGATTTTCCAGCACATTCAGGTTTTCCATGATGAGGTCTCCATTATCTACCATATCTTGGACAATGTTCTTAAAATTTATGCAATTGCCATCACTATGGCCTTTGACACGATGGTAATTACAGTAGTCATGTTCTTTATACCATGTAGGCATAGGAAGGGTAGGATCGAAATATGTATGATATTTTATGGGAGAAAGTGTAATTCATCCAACTTTAATAAGCTTTTCCAAGACTAAAAAATAGGGATCTCCAATTGAAGTGTACTTCTATTGTTCCCGTAATAGATGAAAGGCCTAGACAGGGGAAATATTAGGAGAAGGTTGGGCTTGATTAGAAGGATGAGATGGACCCACCTTGAGGACTACCACATTAGAAGATCCTTTGGCCTTTGAATAGTTATTTTGAGGTTTTGAAGATGAAGAAGAATAATTTTATTTGAATGGGGAATTCTTGTTTCCTAATTGGATTTCCTCTTCTTCAATGATGTGAATTTCTAGCTTTCGTGCCATGGTGAATGCTTCATCAAAGGTTTGAAAGGTTTGTTCCTGCAGATTTGGTGAGATGTGTCTGATACAAGCTCTAGTGAATAACTCAATCAGTTCATTCTGAGGTAGCTCAAATGTTAATTGATTGATAAGACTCCTCCAAAGAGGCAATAAAATTTGTGATAGATTCATCTTCATACTATCGATTAAATAGAGATTAGTCATGGTGTCTTTCTTTATAACATTGATTGAAAAATGTTCTAAGAAATATTGGGCTACTTGATTAAAGGAATAAATGGAATGTCTAGGTAGTCCACTATACCAATCCAATGTTGGTCCTGTCAAGGACATTGGGAAGGTTCATAGGAGCAAAGTTTCATTGTGGGCGATTAGGTAGCACCCATGTTTGAACGATCACAAGTGTTGTTGTGGGTCTTCTTTACTGTTAAAGTGATTGAATTTAGGAATTCCCCAATGCACAAGGTAGGGGTGAATGGGAATAGATGGATGGATAGGATTATTACATATTTCATCATAAGTTAAAGAATTACAGTGCCAGAAACAGATGCTTCTAAGGTTTGCATCTTTTCCATCATCATCTTAATGAGGTCATTGGTAGGTTGTGATGAATGGGTTCCCCCGTAGAAAAAGGGGGTTGATGTTGAATGTATGAGGTGGGTGGTATGCTAGTGTATGGTGGTGCTGAGTATGAGAACTACATAGGAGGAATAGATGTAGGTGGCACATAGCCAAAATAAGCGATAGATGAGGTTGGGGGTTGTTGGTAGTATGTGTAAGTGGGTGGGGTAGTTGTAACAACTCTAGTGGTGATTGGGGGTAATGAGTGCAGGATAAAAAGGACAAGGTTTTGGAAAGGGGTGAAGGTTTTGTCACCAGAGGTGGTTACGATCCAATTGGTATATGTGAGGTAGTGGGTGCATATGGGGCTATACTTAAAGTGGATGTCGGAGGAACCAATGACATCACATGTGTGATAGATGACGTAGACATTGTAGTTATAGCGGATGTGGGACCTAGATGAGACACCACATGTGGTAAAGTGGATGACGGTATCGCCAAGCTAGTGCTAGCTGATGCAGAGGTGGGGCGAGAGAAGGAGGGATGGATATGGGCATATCATATATTAATTTTATTATGGAGTCCTGTGGATGAGTAGGCGAGATAGTATTGTAGGACCGTGGGTTCGATCAAGGAGTCTTACAAACTCCTCATTGCCAATAGTAATGGGGATAAGCTAAGTTGGATCCATAGGTGACAGGATGGATGGTGGTGATGGACTAGGTGGGAGTGGCTGATGGCTGGCATGAAATATGAGGGCGTTAGTTTGGCTACGAGTCAACACCATGTGAATAAGTGTTGACTTGGTAAGACTGTATTCTATAAATGACATAGAAAACAATAGGGATGGAAAAGAATTGATTATCAGAGGTGAACAAGCATGTGCTTTGATTAAAATCAAAATAGAAGGACTGATGTTGATTAGGCCAACCGATGATAGTTACTAGGTAATCGGTGATAGTCACAGTAATCGATGTTGGTTATTGTGGGAAATCGACAGTTCGAGAAAGGGAGATAGAAATTGAGGAAAGTAAACTGTGGAAGCTAAATTTAGTCAATAATATCATAACGTAGAAAATATGGTGATGTCCATAGATTTTAAAAAGAGAAGAAGATCAGATGAGTTCTCTTTGGGTAAACTAACCAAAAAGCACAGAAATCGACACTGTCAAGTAAACCAATGACAATGATGTAAACCGATGTCGCCATCAGAAATCTATAGAATAAAGAAAAAAATTCTTTTTGTGAATTAAAGTTGAATGAGGCACCAACCCAAAAGTTTGATTATGGTAAAATTAGTCTTGACACACTCGAGAAATAGTCGAAATACACCAACTTTGATGATGAGTGTGAAAGGAAGAAGGAATTGAAGAAATGTGACTACACAACTCAAAATGCAAGTCAAGAACAAATATAAGAAAAATATCTAATCCTATAAGTGAATTTAGTGTGCTTAGATTATGTTATTCAAAATACTTGACTCATGAATTTAGAACAAATTTTTTGGTTGGGAACACTTCCTACGAAGAAGGAATTTCTAATAGGTGAGGTTTCAATTTGTTTTGGTGGGGAGGGCCTTTCTCTGATGGATGACTAGAAATAGATAACCAGCTAGGTGCCCATTGTCAATCCTCTGATTGTGTGATCATTAATGATTATTCGAGTAAGATGTTATTTAAGAAGATGTGTAAATTACAATTTGTGTAGTTTGGCAAAGAGAGAGAAAAGAGAATGTGTTTTCTATGATTCAGTTATGTCAACCATCACTTGGGCATGAATTCCAGCGTATAGGTTGCCCTCAGTTTTAATGTGAGATATAATACAACAAAATAGAATGATATGCATTTGTTTAAAACCCAAATTGAAATGTGATGTTTGATGTAAGAAGTGATGAACATGAAGAGGGATGCTCTTTCACTAATGCAATGCTAATGAAAGAAAGACGTATTCTTTTTAAAGCACCAAAACATGATTGCTTTTAGAAAATAAAAAGAGGGGGAGATTCTAAAGAAGAAAATTAATGTGTGAGCTTTTCAAAAGGAAATAAATAGACAACTTTCTCCTAGGAATGAATAAAATGAAAAAGAACCCCTAATGGGTCCCACTGGGCATGCCAAAATGTTTCACCGTTTTCTTTATGGATTTGACAAAATAGATAAGGCAATGGACCAAGGAGGAATACCTGTTATGATGGTTGGTTTAAAGGTCATGCACGCGTTCTAACTTCTTGATCCAATGCTGACTGTGATAGCTTCCTTTTGGCTAGGAGGAACTACCTGAAATACAAAACAAGACCACAAAAGAGAGTTAAACAATATATGCTAGTGGGCTGCCTAACATGTGCTAGATCTAAGAAGTGTGGTACTTCCTTGGTGGTAGTCAACCCACTGTTTAATACAACTTAATGTAAGAAATGTCATAAATAAATAATGTCCTACTGTAGTTGATATGATTTAGGTATCTCATCCAAATATAATAAGAAAATCTAATATAACATGCTAGGTTATGATTAGATTTGGAAGTAGGGTAGGTAGTCAAGGTACTGGGACAAGTCAGGGTCAGATTTTGGGTAGCTTGGGTTTCTTGGATGTAGGTTTTTAAGTTTCTATTATTGGCAATATTACCAAATATAGATACCAATGTCGGTGAAGTATGACCGACGATGGTTAAGAGGAACCATGACGGTTAAGGCGGGATGGTATCAATTGAATAAACTCGGTATTGAGAAATTTATGAGGTAAGATAGTGAGTGTGAGGAAAATGGCTAGGTTTGCAATGGTGTTGGGGGTACTCAGAGGTATTCAGGGATCAAGTATAGGTGATTAAATGATTGTGGGTGATGGAATGGTTGGATTCACAGGAAGGTAACAAGGGTGGGATGAAAATGTAAATAGATGCTGATAAATAGAGATGAAGAAACTTTGTAATCTAAATAAGTATGAAATGATGCAGGTTAGAGATACACTTACTAGTGTTTACAGATTTGATGGCTGGATGATGGTGATGTTTGATTCTTGGAATGGTGTTCAGTATTGCGGTAATGCTTCCTAGAATGCTACCATGAATGCAAATACCTTCAGATCCATCTTGGTACTGGCTATGGCTATATGGATGTACGAAAGGGCTCTGGTTTTTGGTTACATGTAGATCTCCTTTGTTCCAAAACTTGAGAAAGTGGCCAAAAAAACCTCGCAAACAAGGTTATAAAAATGAATATATGGTAACCGATGATGGTTTAGGGTGACCAACGTTGGTTAAGGTGGGAAATCCTAGGTTTACTAAAAATGATAGATCTTGGCAATCTCTTGACCAAATCTATTTATTCTCATGGATAAAAATGGGATTTTGCGCTTAGATAACCAGGAATGTGGTTAGAGGAATAATAGGCATGTGATTTTGGGGTTGAACTAAGTCTTAGTTAATTAAGGTAGGTAGGACTAAGTCTCAATTAGTTATGGTGAGTGGATATTGAGTCCTAATAAAAGGGAAACATGCTAAGAATAGGTTTATGATGAGGTGTCTAGGTGAGGTGGTGGGGTGAGGTGTCTAGGTGAGGTGGAAATTAGTTTTAATTAAGGTAATTAAATAATGAATGAAGTGAGGATGAGTATTAATTTAATTATAAATAATTAAACTAATATTAATGTGGGGTAAAAGGGTCATGGTTAGGTGAATATGTTTAAGTTGGATATTCAAAAAGGGACCAAGGGGAGTGTGACCCAATTTTATGTCTAAACCGCATACACCAAAGTGTTTTACATGCCCAGTGGCTGTAACAAAACTTCCGACAACTATATATTTTTCTACGAGTTCCAATCATCATGCAAATAGTCTCAATCAATAATTGTTGACGTGGGCTATAGTGCTAGACATTCAAATTTAAATTCTTGGTGGATAAGTAGGTGAGAAATGGGAAAGCACCTTTTAGGGGCATTAATGAGAAGATTTGATTTCTCCAACAACCTAATTTGATCTGATTCACCCTCTTTCCTTCTCCAACATGCAAAAAAGACTTGGGGAAGCACATTTGATGGATTTTCAGCAGATTTATAGGCATTAAATGCTTCTTGTTGGTGGTTATATTTCGAATTTGGAGTTTTCCTCCTTCTTTTCCTCTCCTACCATTGATTCATCTATAAATGTAAGAGTTGGGATCATTGTTAATGTTAGACACTTTAGATCCTTAGGCACTTTACTAAGGACTTCATGTTTCTTTATTCTAAGTCAGACTCTATATATGGCTCATGCATGTGGATATTGGCATATTTCACCATTGTAAATTCTGTGTATTTTTAGAAATAATGGAAGCATTGTTTTGTGACTATTTTCTATCCTAAGCATGTTTGTATTATTTCTCCTTTCCTTTATTTTACATTCCGTGCTTGTTGTGTCACTCGCGTCCCTTGCAGCCCCATTTTAGTTGTGTTCCATGAAATTGATCTAGTAAATACATTTTACTTGTGCTACATGTGCCTAGCCTTCTTTCATACCTTGTCCTTTAATTTTCTCTTAACAGATGGTGTTCATCCCTCTTTTTCTCGGTGTAATCACCTTCCTTAGATTAGATTTCCTTTTGTTATCCTCTTTCCTTGGTCCCTTCGAATTGTTAGCTTAGTTTTCCTTCTAGAATTAGGAGTATCAGAGCAAGTAAAAATAGATAGAGGAACCGGCCTTCTCTTCGATATGTCTCAAGTGCGGAAGGTCCCACAAATTGGAGACAGCCCATTTTTATCTCAAATGACTCACTTCTTCCATATATTAGACATGGGTGCAAGTTTTACAACCAAAAGAACATTTAGGTTAGTTAGAACTATAGTTTATAAACATGGTTCATCATTTGGTGATATTTTACACTATTTTTTTGTACTTTAACACTTAATGACACTTTTAACATCCCTAGAAAACCCTACTATGCCTCATCTCACCCATTACATATCTTATGAGCCCCAAGAACGCTTACAAAATCATGACCAAGAAAAATGGCTGCAAATTATCTAATTTACATTTAGGAGGGAAAATGCCTCTTATGAATTTTGAAGAGCCTAGAACCAAACTATCGCATCTAATTGAATATTAGCAACCACTAGGAGCTATGAACATAAATACAAACCAAAATTTTATGACATCTTGAATTATTTAAAAATATGGAGTTGATGTTCCTACATCATTTGAAAGTGGTCTTATAGTGAAAGTCTTGTAAGAATTTCATTATGCACCATATTATGTGCATCCAGAGTAAAAATTTATTGAATGATGTTAAACAATAGTTTTATTAGAAAGGGATGGAGAAAGATATGATAGAATATGTTGCACATTATTTAGAATGCCAACATGTGAACGAAGAACACTTACATCCCAAAGGTCTACTATATTCTCACAATATTCCACAACATAAATGACAGGTAATCAACATGGATTTTGTGGAGGGTCTACCACTATACGAAAATAAACATGATATGATATTGGTAGTAGTGGATAAACTGACCAAATTAGTTCATTTCATAATGTGAACTATTAAGTATGATCCCCCAATACTTGCAAAAAGGTTTGTGCATGATATTTTTTTATTTCATGGAGTTCCATAACTAATCATTTCAGATAGGGATCCAATGATAACCTCTCGGTTTTGGAAAACATTGAACTCTTCATTGGGAGTAAAATTGAGTTTTAGTTCATCCTACCATCCTGAAGCATATGTATGAACAGAAAGAGTGAACCAAGTTTTGGAAGGTATGCTCAAAATGTATTGCATGCATCAAAAATACAAATGGGAGGAATATCTGACATTAGTTAAGTTTTATTACGATAAAAATTACCACTCCTTGATAAAAATGGATCCATTTGAAGCATTGTGTGGAAAAATTGTAGAACTTCTATTATCTAGGATAACATAGAGGACAGAGAGGTGGTGGGTCAAGAAATTTTGAATGAATTAAGAGAAAGTTAAGCTCATTTGTGAGAAGTTACAAAAATATGTTAATATGTAGAAAATATATGCTAATTCAAAAGGATTAACAAAAAGTTTGAGTAAGGAAACAAGGTTTTTTAGGGTAAAACCCAAAAATATCTCTATTTCATTTGGCAAAGCTACCAAGTTATCTCTTAGATATGTAGGACCCTTTGAAGTCCTAGAATTTTTAAGTCCAATGGCTTATAGATTAGCCCTACCTCTTGAATTTTCTAGGATGCACAATGTTTTTCATATATCTTTTCTTAAAAAGTATGTTTATGATATATCACATATTTTAATTGAACTCATTACATGTTCAAGACCTAGGAATCATCGTAGTTGAACCAATAAGAGTGCTAGAAACTCATAAATTATATCTCAAAAATTAAGAAGTTTCTCAATATAAGGTCCAATGGGACCAATATTCTGAGAACAACACAACTTGGGAGAATATGAATGATATGATGACTGCTTTTCCTTTCTTGTTCAAGTAAACAAAACTATTTTTTTGATAATTTGTGATGGATTGGTTGAAAACTATTTGATACCTATTATAAATAAATGACAATTTAAGTCATATTGAAATATTTTTTGGGAATTACTTGTTGAGATAAGGCTGATATAGATAATTTTTAGAACTTTGATTGGTTAAATTCTAGAAAAATTTCCAATTGATGAGAAAACTGAATTGTATTCTACAATTTTATTTATGAATTTTTCTTATGATTGATATATTAGAAATGATTATAATTAAATCATTAGGATGATGATTATTTTTAGAGGGGAAGTATGTAACATCCTAGATTTAATTAAATTCATTTATTGAATTATTAAGATCATTGTTATAAAATTTTAACCATTTTATGGACTTTTCTTTAGTAGCATGCTTATTGAGCACTAGCCATTACTGAAGAAAACATGTATCATTAATTGATTTTATTAGTTCAATTCAATCTTTCAAATGTGTAGTCAACTCAAAAAGGGTTTCTATAATAGAAGTAATTCATTTGTTTTTAGTTGATTGAGGTTCTAATTGGAATATGATTGATTGTTGTAGCCTTACAAATTTTAAATCTACGTAAATATGAGTGATTAGATAGTTTGTTATCGTTATTGACCACCTGTGTTATGAAATTTTTAGTTTTTATTAATAGTGGAAAAGATGGAAAAAGAAATATTGTTTGTTATTTAATGTAGTGAATGAACCATTATTTTCTAAATGTCTAAGTCATATTAGGTTGGTTGTATATAATAACACTGGACATAATGTTTTTATATAATTAAGAACTTTCATTAAGATATATATTTATAAGGTAGAATTAATAAAATAAACTATGGAATATACGATTATAAATAATTGATTAAGAATAGTTATTAGATGAGCTTTTATTCTATTACTTCATTATAATTACAACATAGAATAAGAGTATGTGGACTCATACCATTTAATATGATCTGATCTATATTTATCTCTTTCTCCTACAATTTTGTAGGAATTGTCGGCATACTTGAAGTAACTACTTGGATTAGATTTTTTGATTGTTTTTACATATTGAATTTATTGGGAAATAAATCTGAAAGGATTATTTGTAATAAATTTGATAATGTGATTGAAATATCATTGCATCTTTAAAAAGGGAACTATGGCTCAATGTATTATTCTAGTTGATTAATGTAAATAATTATTAATGAATATTAGGATATTTTTCCTTATTTGAAATATAGTCTTATGACTTTTTTTTTATTATTATTATTGGCAAATAGTTTTTGAAAGGGACTATACCCTTGATTACAAAAAGAAGGCCTAAAAGCCGATAAGCAAGAGAACCAGATAGAAAAGGATCAGAATCCAAATGTTACAATGACTAATTTTATTTGATCTCGAAGATGTAGATATGTTACTTATAAAGGTGATTTATTAATTAAGCTAATAATTTCATAAGTTATGTGATTATTTCTGATTTCATTAATTCAAATAGAATAATCAAAGCAAAATGAATATTGATAGATAAACCAAAAGGATAACATAGGAAATGAAATAAAGATGTTTATGTACTTTATAGTAATAATGGACTAATCATGACGAAGTAAATGTATTTAAATGACTTCTTACAAAAAAATAATAAGTAACCTACACCTAACAAAAATTACTAAGTTGTTAAAAGTATGATAAGAGGAACTAATATTAGTTAGTAACTTATTGAGTTACTATGACCCTCTTATGGAAACCTATTAAGTATTGTGAAATAATAATTTTAAAATGACTTGCTAAGGATGACTTAGTTACATTACTCAATTAAGGTAACTTAAGTATAAGGAGTGTGGGATGTAATGTTCCTATATCATCTCACTAGAATCTTAGCTTAGTGCAAACTTAGGATGGCTACGGAAGGGTAGTGAGGATGTAATGATGGGTAATCATTATGTGGTCCTTATGTTTCCAATAGTAATCCTAAGATGATATAGATGAGATTTTTTAGATTGAGGGAAATGAACTAGTAATGGACTCTCAGCTAGTTCAACTTCTTAAATAACAAGGAATCCAGATAATTATATTGAGATGGTTGTGTGGTGACAGAAGATGAGATTTGTAGGATAGTTTGTGGTCTCGTAACTAAGATTTCAAAGAAATACTTGAAACTTCAGAAAAAATAATCTATTAGCCGACTACTTTATCTTATCACTAATTCCCTAAATAAATAGAGTCATATACCGGATGGAAGTTTAAAGAATGTCTTCCAGTATGCATTTAGGAGATACACATAGTTATCATAACATGTAAAAGGTTAAAACAAGTATAAAAATGTGTACAAACTCGGTTAGAGTGACTTAAGGAGATTGTAGAGATCTAGATACACCCTTACAACTACAAATGGTTATTATATATTCTCAAATGGATTATGAATATTGTAATTATGTTGGATTATTTAGAAGTAAGAAAAATATTAATGTTAAACATAGGTAGCATTGATTTTATATTAAGGATGGGTTTTTTTTTTTAGAAAATTCCCTTAATTTTCTTGATCATAACAAGGTTGATACAGTCCAAATCAGAATTTGAGAATATCACTCATTGAGAGATGTTACTTATTTGATTGACCAACCGATTAGAGGAAACCCAAATTTTCTACTTTCATTTTCTCATAAATAGGGTCAAATTTGAAGATGGCACAAAGGAGAAAAGAAAATGATAGTTCATATGTCTTAGCTTCATGTTCATTTTTAAAATGTAAAATGAGGTGAGGGTATATATAGGACATCATCACCCGTGGGTGATATTGTCTCGCCATGAGAAAATATAACACCGACACAATTTCCCATGGGTGATTATGTCGGCCAAGGATGCAAAAATAAAGTAATGTGTCATGCAAAGTAAAAATAATGTGTCGTGGGTCATGAAAGAGGATGGACAAGGTGAAAAATGGTGGAATGCAAGTAAGAAATCATGAATATGATATGCATGAGACCTAAGAGGACAAGGATATGTAATGTAAGGAAAACTAACACTGGGACCAAATAACGAAACTCTCTTCACATACTTTATCTAACCCATAATGGTTACGTGAATAGCCATTCCCCATTCCCCGTCATACCCCTAAAGGTACCAACTTAGGGAATAGATGCATCGTGACCTTTATATACACAAAGGAAATTGTTAGTAACATGTATGAAAGATGAATTGTGAAAATTTAGGTGCACATATATACCCCAACCATTTATCACCGCATGTCACTATTGTGAAACATGGGTTGGTCAATGGAAAAAGATAGTCTGTAACACTAATATTGAAATTAAGTACATGAAGGAATGCTAAAAGCACTAGCTAAAATGAAATATACCCAAAAATTATACCTGATAGTGTTTCTCATTCTTCCACATGTGGGTGCAATCCATACTATAAGAACCCTTGAAAAGAAAAATTGAAAGGAAACAATAAAGGATTAATAGTAAAATAAGACATAAATCACCTAGCTAGGGCCCATGGGATGGATGGCATGATTTCGTGATGTGGAGATGTTATGATAATATGGTGTCAAAATTGGTGAAACTTGCGTCATCGTGTAGGTTAGGTGAAAATATAAGTGGGTTTAGGAAGGTTTTAAATTGCATTTTGTTATTTTATTGTATTTGAAAAGTTAAAATTGGCTAGATGCCATTGCCCCTCGCAACAAGAAGGTCGGCGGCGTCAAGATGGAAAAAAACAAGGCCAACGAGCAATGGCATTTACCAAAGGTCCGATGGCATAGGGGAATCCAGTTAGGGGCCGATGTCATATGTCATGGGGTAAATGGCATAGGAAATCTATAGGAAAAATATAAATTTAGATATTTGATTGTAGATTTATGATGCAAACATCTAATGCATATTTATTGTGACCCTATGGATGTAGATAGAGCACATGATCCATGTTGGGGATTTAGTGCTCCATTTGTTATATATGTGAGAATATAATGTATGGTGAATTATAATGTAAGTGAGTTTTCAAAACAACTAACATAGGAATTTAAAGGTGGTTAGTAGTGGGAGAGAATAAAGGTTGTTCGACAACCTTCCTAGATTAGTGCTACAAGTTTATGGAGTTTTTAGAGAGTAAAGATGAGTCTCCTATATATGTGTAACACATATTATTTAATATATTGTTAAATTTATTGATTAATCGAGCCTTCAATCTTCTCAAATATGGGGTTTCCCACATTTGGTATCCCTTTTAAATTATACTTTTGGATTGGTAAGTTACCATTATCAATTTCTATTATAAATTTAAATTGTATGTATCATCCAGGCCTCTCTGAAAATTGTTTGGATTTTCATTAATTGTTTTTCTCCACAAAAAAAAATGATAAATGCTATGTAGACCATGAGCAAATGCCATTGCATTGTTGTTTTCCTTGATTGCATTTTGTCAACAATTGAGTAGTGCAGACCACATGAAAAAATGTTGACATTCTCCATTCACATGCATGCTTCTCCCTCTCCATCCTTCCATTTTATTCATAGTTTTTCATTTCATTTTGTTCATCGTTTTCATAGCCAAAATTTATAGAAAGAAAAAAAAAAGAAGAAAAAAATCAGTGTAATACATTTGTTTTTTGTCTCTATTTTTGAAGATCCATTCACTCAAATTGGTCATATGAATAAAATATTTTGTACATTAAGCTTAAAAGTATGTTAATTTTAAAAGGAAAATCTCTCTACTTAGTGGACAGTTGTTGTCTCTTGGCGATCCACACCATGTAGTCCTCCACGAATCACTCATCCCAAGAATACCACCGAAACTGCTAGTCTTTGATCGTACATCGTATTATGTGCCATCATTAATAAAAGAAAGCCAACCAAGTTGCATATTCAGAATATTTTCCTCGCTTCACATATCAAAATGTGAGAAGAGGCTCAAGAGTGAGAGATGTAATTTCTATAGGTTTTATAGGACAAGAAATGGAAGAGAAATTGGTACAAAATATTATGGAGGTTCATTTGAGGCTTTAAAAAAGTGCAAAATGTTAAATGGGAGGGTTCGATATTCCACTCAAGAAATTATTGAATAAAAAGTGTGAGAGAAGGTATTATTTACACGAATGTTTTTAACCCTGTTTTTTCATAAGAACTTCTTTCTCATAATCTCTACGAGTTTTAATGGCTCGACCTCCCACTTTAGACATCCCTAATCTTGGTGAATAACACGATCTTCAACCTATCAAATTAAATATGAAAATATAGTGGAATGATAGTCAAAAGTCTTAATTTTCACCCTTCAATGTGCCTTGTGGCTGCATTAAACCTTCCTCGGCATCATTAATCTTCATAATTAAAACACCCTCACCCAGCAAAGCATTGTAATCATTTCCGCATTACTACTCTGTTGACTTAGTAACTTTGAAAAATATATTTGTAACATGAAAGGTGGATAGGATATTTTTCAAAAAGGGGGAAGGGAATATTTTCTAAAATTTACAAATGGTGAACATTATCATGTGTATTTGGATGCATTATGGGTTAAAATTGACATCTAAGAGATTTTAAATTAAGGGGGGAATTCTAAACAAGGGAACTTCCAAACTTCACACTCTAAAATATAATTTTCTTTTCCATGTTTGTACTAAGGGGGAATTTTTATATATGTGAGAATATAATGTATGGTGCATTATAATGTAAGTGAGTTGTCAAAACAACTCATGTAGGAATTTAGGGGTGGTTAGTAGTTGGGAGAGAATAAAGGTTGTTGGAAAACCTTCCTAGATTAGTGCTACAAGTTTGTGGAGTTGTTATAGGAGTTAAGATGAGTCTCCTATATATGTGTAACACATATTATTGAATATAATGGTTAATTTATTGATTAATTGATTCTTCATATCTTCTCAAATATGGGGTTTCCCAATCCACCTATGACACACCACACATGTATCATGGCTCAAAGTGATGATTGAGAGATTGACATAGGAAGAGATAGCCCAACAATAGGGTTGGGCATTTAGGGGCATCATGAAAATGCCCATGATACCATAGGATATGGACTTACTATAGATGTTTTGGGCTGCATGGGAGACTCCGGTCTATCACCTTTCAAAGGGTGGAAATTACAGAGCCCATGGAGATGGAATTGACATTGGATGATGTTCACGAGATTTTAGGGTTACTAATTAGAGGCACATGCATGTACTAATCTGAAACTTGATGTTGTAGAGTGGCGAGAATCGACCATTTGGGTTATAAGGAGAAATGCATATGACAAGCACATGTTGTTCGTTTAACTCAATGTAGTGAAAGAAGAAGGGATTCTTGATATCCATAAGGTGGTTATGGGGATCATGGTGGCATGCATAGTTTTTCACAAGGCCGATGGAGCTATCTAATTTTTCTTAAAAGCAGTATGCAGAGATGTTTTGGATCGGGGAATACTATTTAGATTAGACACTACCATACGGGTATAATTGGTTCATGATATGTATAGAGTGCAATGCAAAGGCCGGAAGGTCATGGGACCCATCATATTATTGAAAACATGGATTATATGAGTGGATCCCAAAGGCACAAGTCAACAAGGAAACCATAGGTAGTAGTAGTGGATGCCCTGAGAGTACTTAAGAAGGTGCATATGTTGACAATAAGATCACTTTAGGTATATCGACACTAGTACATGTTGTTATAGATGATTTGATATGGAAGCTCTACATAGGGAACACAAATTAGTAGCCCAACAGAGTACCTAGATTCCAAGATGGAGGTGATAGGGAACTATTTGTATTGGGTGGAGAGACATGGGATACACAAAGTATTAAGACAAGTTGGATGGATGACACCAAAATTATACAAGCATTGCCACCCTACCAATGTTGTCATGTTATAGAGGCTACAAGAGCAGAGGTATGGGTTCCAACATTACAACCTCATAGGGTATGGATAACAGTGTACCAAGGTAGCGATAGCGCAGATGTCATGGAGATGCTCAAAGACCACCACAGATCATAGTTGATAGTGGTTTAGAGGAGGGATCTAATGGAGGATCTCAGTAGATATAGTTCTGCAAGATGGATTAGGTCCCAATACCATAGGAGAGGGAGGTTTACAACCAACACCATAGCTTAGAGAGCATATGATCTGTAAACAACAATATACCCCTATTTTTTAATTGTTTCAACAAATCCTTTAAATTTATCAGCTTTAGTGATTTAAATGAATCTAAAACTGATAAAAATATGAATTTAAAACATTCATAAATTGATTTTAAATATTTTCAAAATATACTTTATTCACAACTTGATCAAAACCATCTAGATTTACATTACCTAATTTCTCTTAAATGTCATGAACTAACTATAAATATAAATATTCCAGATTATATGTGATTTAATAATTTGGAAAATATCTCGTAAATCGATTGAAATAAAGATCACATAGCAAGATGACACTAACGTTGTTTATGGAGTTCAAAAACTTCCTACGCCTTCAGGTTCATTTGAACCAATCTATTAAAAATGTCACAACTATAAATACAATAAAACTCTCAATAAAAATTAATAGATCCAAAACCTACAATTTCATGTCTTCAAACCTTTAAAATATTTTGGTGATGCTTAGTGTTCATTCGTCACCTTCCCAAGATCTTTATAGAATTTATTCCCTTCGTTATATATCTACAAGTGACTTCCATGCCTTAAAAAGACATTAAGAAAACTTCAAAATGGGAAAATAATATGTGCATAAGGAACACCTTTAAATTTTGGACAACTTTCCAAATTACACCAAATGCTAAAAATGTTCCCAAGTTGTTCAAAATATCACTTTTACAAAACTTATTTTTATCAACAATACATAGTCATGGACTTAACCCCGTATGAAACCTAACTAGCCCATTTATGGGCTTGGTCAAGTTGTGTGGTGTAATAATGAAGCATTATTTTTAGACAAGCCGTGGTTGGGGGTTTAAACCACCCCAACCTCCCACCATTTGAATTTACCAAGATTGGGGATTTAATCCCACATGGTGCAGGCATGAATGTAACCTAGCCTTTAAAAATACTTTAACCACCTTTTAATTTTATGGAAGTAGACACATATTCACCATTTTTTCTGAGTTGGTTTGTCCTCATGGGATGTGGCAAGTATACAAGGCTTAGTTTATTAGTGAGTTGACAATATTGAACTTGGTCGAGTGTGGGTGGCCAAATGGATTGGATTGTTGCATAGACTATGAGCTCAGTTGGTTGGGTGAGAAATTAAAGAGTTGGCATGGTCAAAGGGGGATGCGATCGAGCTGGCTTGGTGATGAGGCATCTATTTTGTGCATGAAAAATGCTTTAAAATGCATGGTATGTAATGACCTCTTTATTATGTTTCTCAACTAGTGATTTTTTTCAACTCATTACTTACAATTAAGGCCTTCAATGAATTTAACACACAACAATTAAATTCTAGCACACAAGAGTTATAAATTCCTTAAGTTGTCATACGCTGAAATGAGTAGCATCATTTATATCCCCTACTAAATTATATCAGCTTTTGTTAATTATCTTTTACATTAGCTTTCGTACTTCACTAATTTAAATACCCCACATTTAAATCCATATGCCTTCAATGATTTAAATGTACAACTAACATTTAAATCCAACATAATATAATTACAATTCTTCGATAACAAATCAATAAATCATGTGAAATATTATGGGTCAACTAGATCCTACTTGATCCCCTATAGAAAAATCTTTTGATTTAGTATACAAAGTTTACTAGTAGTTCCCTTCCCGATATTTATTTACAAGTGTTGTTCTAAGTGTTTACCGGGTTTTCATTAATCAAATCCCATCAGAAAAATACACTTATGCTAGAACTAGGTGCATCCTGATAGTGTACTACCATACACTACTTTGGCCAAAGTTTCAGAGTCATGTATGTCATGCTCAGTTTCATGATGGCACATTCGTCAATAGAAACATGTCCCATCACCATATCACTTGATCCAATTATCTTTCTTTTTAATTGGCAAATAGTTTTTGGATGGGACTATAACCTAGTACAAAAAGGATCAATAGCCAACTAATACCATAAAACAATCCAAAAAGTGATTAAAATCATATTTTACAAGAGAGCACAACTGCAGTTAAACAAATACACAAAAAGTACCAAAACAACAACAAAATCACCAGATTAACAACAAAAAAACAACAACATAACAACTAAACTGATAGTCTACAACAAGCATGCTGTAAATACATCACTTGGATGCTCTATCAATTGTTATCTTCAACTCCTATAAGGAACTGAATAATGCAATAGTTGTAACCTATGTGCAGTCATTCTTTTCAACCGACTAAATACTTGAGCTTCAGTTGGTCCTTCCCCTATATCTTTTCAGAAATATTGCTTAACATACAAACATTTTTGACTTTTTCCAGAAAATTGTAAAAAACTTTGAATGCTCTGCAAGAGACTCCTGCTTGTTTCTCATATTCACCACCATGTTGTCAAAAGAGTTGAGATTCTTTTATATCTCTTGGATTTGACTTTTAGCAAGTCCAATATCCTCCTCCACTTTCCTATTTCCATCCCTTCTTGACATTTTCTTCATTTCTTTCTTTAGGGCCTTCAATTATTTCTCGATCTCATCAATCATTCAGTAAGTATCCATTATTCTCCATACTAGAACTTCTCTAACCTTTTTCTACCTATATGGAGAAGACTTTGGGCAAGCTCAAAGTCCTTATTTTTACTGTTGTGAAGAATTCTCTTTGAAGGGAAAGGATGGTTAAGGGGGTATAAGGGATTTTTAGATCTGACCTTCCTCTATCCCAAAGAACTGGTGGGGGTAGGAATGGTGGGTTTAGGGATATGGTTGGGATTAGGAGGGGTAGGGGCCAGAGGGATGGAAGGATTTTGTGTGAGACAATGCCAATGCAAAAGAAGTATAATCCCTTGATGGAGGGGAGTGGCATGGGTGTGCTTTTGAACCTCTAAGATTGAGTGCAATTGATCTAGTTATCAAAATTGAATTACTTGTTTAGCTAAATTAATTTAAGTCATGCAACCATAAAAACTTGTACATCCGTTGAGGCAAGAATGATTGTGCCAACTAGAGTAGTTGGATGGGAAAATTTTGCTTCATAGAATAACTTAACTCCTTGTTAATCATGACATGCGTAATATGTTTTTCGTAACTTTTTCCTCATTGAATTTGTTTACAACAAATTAAATTTCATAACACAACAATATCCATTGCATTAATTATTTGATCCTAAGGTCCATAACTTAGTTTTGATTAATTAAAAATAATTAACTTCCACAAGTCGCTTGTGCATATTCCTTAAGCATTTGAGTTAATTAGGGCAGCAAGTTGCATTAATTACGTAGTCCCTAATTATTAAATTATGACCTTGTCGTTATATTTTCTTAAGTACACAAATGTAAAACTCATCACTGAATGTATACAATCATAAACATCCATAAGGTTTACATACTTAGGTATAACTATTAAACTTTCTCAATACATATAAATTTCATATCAATTGCATGTATAGAGTCATTCCATCATGATCATTATATTTACTAGTTGAATATTTTAATTAGACTTTTGTATTAATTCTCGCATATCATAATTAATCCATTATCACAACTAAAGTATTAGGTATAGAATAATACTTAATAGGGTTAATTTCTAAATATTAAACAAAAATCCAGAAATCACATAAGTCAATCATATGTAACTTCAACTTCACATATATCATTTAGTATTTATGTAGGGTATTCATTTATAAAACACAAATAGTATATACTTAGAACCATTAATAATGCAAATGTACATGCATCATTCAATAAGTACATAATATTTATTATTCTTACTAATACATAATATTAAATCATGTAAGTTTCTTATCATATCAATAATTAATATAAGGAGACCTCATACGTGTTGCCATCTTTAATCAAGGTAAGGTACTACACCAAATATGATGGAATTAGTTATCTTAGAATAAGTTCTTATATGTTAAGAAAGATAATGTAAATACCTTCCTTCTAATACATATCTATGAATACACAAGGATATACAGGTTATAGACATACATGACTAACCCTAAGGGATTCCCATTATGGTATTAAAATGTCAACTACTATTACTATTTGGAAATTGAGGCATTAAAACTAAAGGGTTTTAGGGTTTTGCACACACGAACATATACCGACGAGCCAAAGTTTATCTCGCTCGCCACTAACATAAAACATATATTTGATTCAATTAAAAAAATAATGATTCCCCAAATATTACACCTAGTTTTCCATCTCATTGCATGTCAATGGTTTTGAAGATAAAATGACAGAGGTGTTCAACTTATCAAGAAACAATTCTAACTAGTGACATACTACCTTCATGCATAGTATACCGTGAAACTCCAAATTGGTTTTGGTGAAATGTTGATAGAAACCATAAACACCAATAGTCATCCACATGTAGGTCTATGAAGAAACTATAACACGAGGGGGAATACCCATTTATCGACAACATTTAAGCACAAACAAAAATGGAAAGGTCACAAAACTTTAGTACTTCAAGATTTTTGTTTAACCAGATCTAACGAAGTATTTTGCATACTAATATAATAGAAAACATCGAAAAGGAATTCCTTAAACCAATAAATTAACAAAATGCCAAAAATTCCAAAAATATAATAAGCCATAAGCACATACTCATACGCAGATTACTACCTCAAAGAGAAAACAATATCATAACAATCTTACTCAAACGTCTAGTTCAACCCAAATATAATATTGCAGATCATTTATGCAAATCCTAAATGAAGTAAGCTATTAGGAGAGAGATTAATTCATTCCTTTGAGATTAATGATCTTCTTGCTAAAGTCCAACAAACACTTTTAATGAATTCTTTACCCAATTCCTTAACATAGCTAAAGGATTCAAGTTTTCTCAACTTTTTCCGTTTTATAAAATCTCCACAAAATTGAAATGGCTTACCGCCATAAAACTCCCAATATTTCCTCAAGGCTTTGTGTATAAATTCCCTTGATTCCACAATATTCGTTCTCCAAAAATAACAATTATATATTTAGAAATAGACAACTCAAGTTTCCTACATGTAAATCTTAGAGTTAAAAACACAAAAACCAAAAAAATGAACCCCTCCCATTGAGTTTACATGTTGTTAGATTCCAAAGGAAGCTTCCAGCTCTCGAGGTATGGAGTTCCATTAATGCATTGAATGCATTTCCTATAAGATGTTCCATGTAGTGGCTTCAATATAAACACCACCACCTTCCATATCATTCCCCAAATTTAGTGGAGTTACCCTCACTTGCATTCTAATATTGCATGGTAAATTAGGTATCCACATATTTTAAATTCCCATTTAGTATGACTAACTTAATATACCATCATCATGACACAAACCCATCCTTTAAAAGGCATTTCTTTATAAATCCTATATTGTGGTCTAAGCCAGTAAGTTATGATTAATTCCCACCACCTTTACAATAAAATGTCAACACAATGACTTTTAATGTTTTAATAATCCCATACCAAAGGATTTGATCCAACATAATCATATGCCAAAATAAACCATGGTCTTAGACCATCACAATTATATTCCTAAAATATTACTTTTCTTCTAAGGCTAGTATAATCAAGAGGATCAATTATTTTCTAGCTTGACACCTCAATCACCAAAGATGATAACAAACAAATCTACTACCATGTCAATTTATAAACTAATCAATCATTTATATATACTTAGATCAAGCTAAATAAAATAATCAAGTGGATTAACACAAATTTAATATTTGAGTTATTATTCTCTTGTAGTAGAAGGGATTACAACTATGTGTAAATTCAAACATATTTTGCATGATATTACCTTTGGCAAGATAGATGAAAAGAAATATCTATGATAGGTACAAAAAGGTGAAGCACCAAGTAGTGAAATCATCTTATTCGATAAGGTATAACTCAATATTAATTGCAGCTAAAGAATCTACAGACATCAAGCATTGAAAACACCTAGTTAATAACTTATCCCTTTAAACCACAACTGAATTTGCATGGGGTGTGACATACTTCCCTCCTTAATGAATCATTTTCCCGATGATTTTTACCTCATTAATCAAAATAAAAATAATAAAACATAGGTTATATCCAATAATCTTAGATGAACCATTATTTCCCATAGAAATTTACAACTTTTAGATTGGAAAATCAAATTTATTGGCTATAACAGATTTTTCGATGGTAGAGACTGTCATACGATTAGAGACATGACATAATTTTTGTCATAACAACCATTCAATCATGTAATATTATTTAATATATATAACAAATAGTAAAAAACAAGCCATATATCATAGATACAAACAAGGAAGACACTATTTTCAATTTCCCACAAGTCTTCCTAAGTTGTTTTGTTTCATTACTCGATTATTTTTTCCAGGACATTTGTCTTGTACAATTCCCAATTTTCTTTGCAATGCACCCAATGATCTCACTTTTTTGACTAATTTTATTCAATTCCTTCCATGGTTTTAACCTTTTGGATATCTTCATCATAAATTCATGGTCAATGATTACTTAAATCATCCAAATTGTTCCTCTCTTTTCCTTTTAGGCTTATTGTTTTTACATGCTTTTAGGTATTGGTTATCTTCCATATCAGCAAAAACATTGATTTGTGTCATAACAATCAAATTTAATTGCTATGTCTTAATTCATTAAGAAATTACTAACTACAAATTCTGTGATGAGGCTCAGGCAATGTCAATGTCAAATGTTGCAATTATAGTCATAGTCATAGGTTTGTAAAATTTTTGAATATGCAAAGAATAAATCACATTTTTTATTTTGTTTAAGCTAAATGCGAGATACCAAGAACTCAATTGTACTAATATAAAATTAAAATAGCAACATGAAGTTCTACTTAACTTACCTGATGTCATTAGGAAAACATTTCCTTCATCTTAGCTTATTAGTTACCACTATTAGGGATGGTTCTATGCGGAAACATTTACAACTATACATTATCAAATCCAAAACATGCAAATATGGATCTAACAATCCCCACAAAATCTACAGCAGTGGAAGTATAAATAAGAATAATCCAAATCACACAAAAGTACACACACATAACACATCATGTACCATGGTTCACCCAATGTGGGATACGTCCACCAAAGATAGAGATCTCATATATATAATATAACAAGAGATTACAAACCAACTCTTCTACACAAGAGTACATGTATCTCTACAAGAGTATCTCTTCCTCCTAGATCTCCAACCGGATCTACCTAAGTACACTAAATTGTGCCTCCATACCACCACATGTGTCTCCTCCAGATCTCTAACCAGATCTACCTAAGTGCACTACAACCATGCCTCTAAAACACCACCAAATCTCACATACCTAAAGCTACCCTGCATCTTCCACTATGTAACCAAGCTCTCACTATACTGTGAATATGCAAACAAGACCTCTAGAAGGGTCTACCAATGTGCAACTGTAACCATGCACCAAGAAATAAGTCTCTCCATCATCACTACATCAACCTATGCAAACATGAAGACAACTTCCTCTACAATACTAGATTCCTATGGATCAACAATACATCATGATCTCATGGATCTATAATATAAGATATCACAACATGTGGATCTACAATAATGAGTAATAACAAGATCTCACAACAACCTATGGATCTAATAAGAAGAAACACTAAGTGATTTACATACTATGTAAGCCATTACATGAGACTAAACAATACAAAGGAAATACAAGTAGAAGATAATACCATCTTCTCACCAACAATGTACCTACACTTTCCTTCTATTCAACTTCTCTCTATGAAAGATATTTTCTTCATATAATCAACTTCTTCTTCTTCATCATCATTTCAACCAAGGAGATCTCAATTCTTCTACTATGCCCTTAACCTATTGCTTGTATTAGGATATGAGTAGCCAACTTGTGGCTTACCATATCATTTTATTATATCATTTATACTTTCTCATGCTTATTAGGTCGGCCTTAGTGATGGCCATAACATATGAATAGTATATATATGGGATTGTAGGTAGTATTTCATGATCATTGGAGCATTTGAGTATTATTGTATGGTTTAGAGGTTGCCCCCTTGAAGTGGCGAAGCTATTCTAATTACATATTGAGATCATTATTTTGGAATATTGTGTTATTTGGTGTTATATTTCTTCTCATGATCTGAATTATACAAGTAATTTCATTACAAGTGGTATTAGAGCTACGATCTGGGCCAAAATTAGGGTAAAAAACCCTAATTTTTTGTTTCCACCATATATTGTGAAAAAAGTGAATTGGTGGGATATATTTTTACCAAAGTTGTGAAACATTTCAAGTAAGGTTCCTTGAAAATTTCAGAATTTTTAAATTTATTTTGCAAAAGTTATTACAAATTTAGGGTTTTTCATAAAATCACTCCCTAGGGTGTAAATTGTGGAATTTTTTCAAATTGGTTAAATTTTCATAAAGAAACAAAAATTTATTTGGGGTTTGTTCTTTAAGTTTTTATATTTGGCCTAATTTTTATCAAAATCCAAAACCCTAAAATTTGACCGTGATCGCTACATCCTACTATTTTGGGGCATCATGGCGGGGCCTTCCACAAGGGGAAAAAGAATCCCATCACTCCAAGTAAAACACCAGAAAAGGATGAGATAGTAGTTGAGGAGTTGGAGACAGAAGATATAACTACAGATTCCTCAGGGTTAGGGTTTACTTCGATAGACCATAAAATAAGCCAACTTGAGTTTAACCTGAGAGACCTCGAATCTAGGGTGGCCAGCAAAGAAGATGTGGATAGGATTAGACATAGATTGGAAGATTTCATGAAAAAAATTAGTACGCATATGATGGGTAATCATACTTATGTCAATCAAGGTGGATCCTCAAGTCAACATAATAGACACATGAGCCAGAGTGGATCTTTGAGTGTGCACAATCCAAATATGAGCACTCTGTAGGCCCATACTATGTTTCCAAAAGTGGAGATGTGTAAGTTTTATGGAAAGGATCCACTCAATTGGATCAACTAAATAGAGAATTTCTCTGAACTACATCTGATTCCATCAGAATAAAGGTGACCATGGCATCTTTGTATCTCAAACCTGACCAATTCATATGGTATCGATGGTTATGTGCTTAAAGGAAGAAGAGTAGTATTAATGTTACATGGACAGTCTTCACTGAAGAGTTGCAATTACACTATAATTCTAGTGTGTCAGATAATTACTTCAACCAATTAGCAAAGTTGAGGTAGACATGATCTGTTAAGGATTGCATTCATCACTTCCAAAACCTTTCTCTACGGGTGGAAAATATTACTGAAGAGAATCTGAATGACCTATTTCTTAGGGGTCTTAAGGATCACATTAAGCATGAGGTGTGTATGTTTAATCCTCATAAGGTTTCTGATTCGATGATTATGGCAAGAAGGGCAGAGGAGAAATTTTTTTCAAGTAGGAGACAACATTTCACTTTTACTAGAGATCACAACATCTTGGCCCTAGCACTCCCTCGGCCAGTTAGATTAACACCTCAACAAATTGAAGAAAAAAGAGAAAAAGGGTTATGTTTTAACTATGATAGTAAATTTGGACCCGGACATAAATGTGTTGAAAAGAAGTTGTTCTACATTGATGGGCCTAGTGAAGATGAAGAGAATAATGAAGATGCAGAGTCAGAGGTCTTGGTTGAGCCAGAGGAGGAGTTAGGAGATCCTCAGCCAACGATCTCATGCCATGCAATTTCAGGTATTAGCACCCCCAAACCCTAAAGGTGGTTGGATTCCTAAAAAACAAAGGGTCATAGTGTTGATTGATTCAGGAAGTACTCACAACTTTATCAATCATAAGTTAGCAGTGCACCTAAACTGTTTCATTTATCTAGCTCCTGAATGTCAAGTAATGATTGTTGATGGAGGTATTATTACTTGTTCGGAAAATTCCATAGCATTAAGATTTCCATCGGAGATTACATACTAAATAGTCCCATGTATGCCATTTCTCTGGGAGGAGCATACATTGTGTTAGGGGTTCAATGGCTTATCACTTTAGGAACCATTGAGATGAACTTCCAAGACTTGTTCATATGATTTCACTCAAAGGAAGGACTTTTGAGCTAAGAGGCTTAAGAGCAAAGTCTCCACAAATATTAAGGTCTCATTAGATGCACAAAATGCTAAAAAAGGGTGCAAAGGGATTTATGGAACAACTCTTTTCATTTGAGGCTCATCATTCTAAGGAAATTATACCATCGATATGAAAGCGGTGTTGGATGCACACTCTGTTGTATTTAAAAATATACCAAACAGCTTACCTCCAAAGAAAGATCATGATCATGCTATTTAGTTATTACCAGAAGTCAACTGCCTAACATCGACCTTATAGGTACTCATATGTGCAAAAGAGTGAAATCAAGAAGATTGTACAAGAGATGTTGAAAGCGAATCATTTTCCATAGTCGAGTGCCTATTCTTATCGAGTAGTGATGGTACGAAAGAAAGATGACATGTGGCACATGTGTCTTGAATATAGGGAACTTAATAAGTACACAATCAAAGATAAGTTTCCTATTCTTGTTATTGATAATTTGCTTGATGAGTTGCATGGAGATGTTTATTTTACAAAGCTTGATCTTTGTTCGGGATACAACCAAATCAGAATCAAGGATGAGGATGTTCATAAAACCACCTTTCGAACACATTAAGGCCATTATGAATTCCTTGTAACGCCTTTTGGACTCACAAATTCACCTTCTACATTTCAAAGTTTGATGAATTCTATTTTTAATTCATTCCTACGGAAGTTTGTCTTAGTGTTTTTCAGTGATATATTGATTTATAACAAAACATGGGAGGAACATTTGCATCGTGTAAATAATGTTTTGGAAACCCTTGAGCAACATCAAATTTATGCAAATCCCTCTAAGTGTTCTTTTAGACTCAAGGAGGTTGAATATTTGGGTCACATTGTCTCTCATGAAGGGGTTAAAGTGGATCTTAATAAGATCAAAGCCATGATGGAGTGGAAGGTTCAAAAAACCCTAAAGAATCTACAAGGATTTTTGGGGCTTACAGGTTATTACCAAATATTTATAAGGCATTATGGAATCATAGCTGCACCTCTCACAAATTTATTAAAGAAGGAATCCTTCCATTTGAGTGAGGATGCAACCAAAGAATTTGAGAAACTAAAGGAGGCCATGTGCACTACTCCAGTCTTGGCTACTCCAAATTTTTCCAAAACATTCATTGTTAAATGTGATAAATCAGGGGTGGGTATGGGGGTAGTTCTCATATAAGAAGGCCATCCTATTTCCTTTTTGAGCCTTCAATTCAAAGGTAAGAATATTTCTAAGAAAACTTATGAGAAGGAAATGCTATCCATACTTCATGCAGTAAAGCAATGGAGACCATATCTCATAGTAAGACACTTTAAAGTGAAGACAAATCATGATAGTCTGAAATAATTCTTAGAGAAACATTTATCATCTAAAAAACAACAAAAATGGGCCTCCAAGATGTTGGGATATGATTTTGAGATTATCTATAAGAAAGGGAAGGAGAATGTAGTTGTGGATGCTCTATCACGGAAAGATGACTCAACTGCAGCCTTATTATGTGCCATATCCATATTATAGGAAGATTGGATAGATGAGGGGTCTGAATGGAGAAATGACCCAAACACACAAAATCTCATTCATCATCTCCAGAATGATCCAAGCATGTCTGAAAAATTTGTATTGAAAGGGAATGCTTTATGGTATAAAGATAGATTATACCTATGTGAGAAATCCACTCTTAAAAATAGGATTCTATCTGAGCTTCACTCTTCTCCAGTAGGGGGGCACTCTGGATTCTTGAAAACTTATCATCAATTCAAACAAGATTTACTCTGGGAAGGACTCAAAGGGGATGTCCAAAAATTTGTGGTAGAATACATGGTTTGTCAGCAAAATAAGGGTGAAACAATTCGATCCCTAGGTCTTCTACAACCTCTATCTATTCCTAGCCAGTGGTGGGAAGAGGTTTCCATGGACTTTATCACAAGATTGCCTAAATCTGAAAGAAAAATGTCATCATGGTTATGGTGGATAGACTCACCAAATATGCTCATTTTTGTGCCTTAGCACACCCATTTTCTACAAGCACGGTAGCAACAGCCTTCATGGACATAGTTCAGAAGCTTCATGGGACACCGAAGATTATAGTAAGTGATTGAGACCCTATATTTACTAGTAATTTTTGGACTGATTTATTCTCATGTTTGGGTACTCAGTTAGCTCATAGCTCTTCTTATCATCCCCAGTCTGATGGGAAAACAAAAGTTGTAAATAAGTGTTTGGAGGGATATCTTCGTTGATTTACGTCAGATAAACAAGCAAGATGGGTCCAATGGTTGCCACTTGCAGAATGGTGGTATAACACTTCCTTCCATAATTCATCTAAAATGTCTCCTTTTTTGGCACTCTATGGGTACCATCCACCATCCATCACATCATCATTGAGAGGAAAACCGTGGGTTAGAGTAGTAGAATAACACATTCAGTATCAACAAGAGGTCCTCTCTAGTCTCAAGGAGAACTTGGTCATGGCACAAAACTGCATGAAGAAACAGGCTGATCAACATCGCACGGAAAGACATTTTGAAGTCGGTGATTGGGTTTTTGTGTGGTTACAACCATATAAGAAAATGTATTTGAAACAAAAACAAAAGGATAAAAAACTTTCACCAAAGTATTATGGCCCCTATCAAGTATTGCAGAAGATTGGTATTGTAGCATACAAATTAGAACTTCCAAAATCAACCAGAATACATCTAGTCTTTCATGTTTCTTTCTTGAAGAAAGTAATTGGACAAAGAGTATCAGCCCAAACAATGTTACTTGAGCTTGATGAGGAGGGGAGGGTCATCTTGGAACCTGAATGCATCCTTCAAACACACACTAAAAGATTGAGGACATGGGTTATTACTGAGTACCTGATCAAGTGGAAGAATATGGACAATGAAGATGCAACATGGGAAGATATGACATTCTTGTAGTAGCACCCAGAGCTTCTCAACATTAGGGACAATGTTTCTTTGAAGGGGAAGGGCATGCTACACCCTTAACCTATTGCTTGTATTAGGATATGAGTAGCCAACTTGTGGCTTACCATATCATTTTATTATATCATTTATACTTTCTCATGCTTAGTAGGTCGGCCTTGGTGATGGCCATAACATATGAATAGTATATATAGGGGATTGTAGGTAGTAATTCATGATCATTGGAGCATTTGAGTATTATTGTATGGTTTGGAGGTTTCCCCCTCGAAGTGGCGAATCTATTCTAATTGCATATTGAGATAATTATTCTGGAATATTGTGTTATTTGGTGTTATATTTCTACTCATGATCTGAATTATACAAGTAATTTCATTACATATTCTATTTTATTATTCCTTATGTTCTAACCCTAGTTTTCTAGCTTATATAAGCTTAGACAAACTTAGGGCACCTTAGCTATGCATTTACAACCTTTAAATCAACTTTAAAACAAAATCTAGATTAAATTCCAGTGAGTTAAATAAAAATTACACGCACATGTAACCAATGCCAATTATCCCGACCGGTGCGAGTTACCACGATGTTGACCAACACTGGTTACCACGACTATCATTGGTTACTCGATGCTAATCGGCTTCGGTTACCCCGACCGACGCCGGTTCTTAGTAAACCAACAAGGTGTAAATCATGCTAATTGTGAAGTAATTCAGCTCCACAATCCTAACAATATCCCACTTAGAGATAAATTTATGAACTTGTTCTGTACTTTACATCACCATCCTCTATATACTGTGAAGACACTCTATTATTTATATAAACAATTCTCTCAAATGAAACTAGGAAGATCAAACTATCTTCTAAAAATAAGAAGATAATAAACCTGTGACTTACCATATACATGCATGAAGCTACTACTAATCTGTGATACCCGATCTAACCATACATCAAGCTCCCATTGAATCATAACTCCAAGCCTCTCATGTAACCAAGTCACCATGAATAATCATACATGTAAGAGCTCCCATTCAAACTAAAATATTGAGCTTCAACCGCAACCATAGCCATACCTATAAAACCAACCATGTTCTCCATCCATCTATCCATGTCTCCATGCAACCACCAATGCAATTGACCAAGACAAGTCAAACTAGAATATGTGAAATAAAAACAAGATCTTGGGTAAAGACAACCCAAATGAGTTCTACCTACAATAATGGGTGATCAATCCACAAACTTGCATAACTCAAAGAATCCAAACACTATAATATGCAAATCCAACCCTACATAAACAACTAGCATGTCCAAGACAATCATTTGTAGATAACATCTCCCATGGAGTAACATAGTAATCAAGAGGAAATACAAACATCCCCTACTCATGCTCAAGGCATCCATGTGAAAATCAAACATCTGCATCATCATAGAATCACAAAACTAAATCTATCCACATGTATAAACTCACCATGTACATCCATCCATATCACCAAGATCTCCAGAAGCTCCAAGTCTGCCACCAACTAACTCCAAAGCCGAATATGAATCTTGTGCTCATCAATGTCGATAAAAAATACATGCCAAACCATGCCACTAATACCAAGTGCAAATACTAGCAAACATGTCATCAACATACTTTACACAATCAACCACTATGAAAGAAAAACAAGGGCACCATCTAAAAATGGTAAATAAACATTGTTGTCAAACCTATGACCAAACCGATCATGGTTTCCTAGCCGACCCTGGTCACTACCTAACTGACCATAGTTAACCCTAATCGACACTAGTCTCTCGTAACTAAATTTTTTTCTCTTTTTCACCCTTCAAACTAGGAAAATTTCTCTATCATCTAAAACAAGATGAATTAACCATCAAATGCCTTCCCTAAGGAATATCAAGGCACTATAAATAAAAAATAGAAGTGACATCATCATACAATAAAATCAAAATACCTGCAAAGCCATGAATGCCCTCCAAAATGAACTTGTGCCTCCTCTCTCCTTCATCCATGTGTACTCAACGTCTCTCATTACCTAGAAATTTTTCTAATCATGAATTTTCATTGAGGATCTCATCCTTAGACTAGAAACCTTTGTCCTCAAGATTCCACACAACCAGGAAATAAAATTCAAACAACACCAAAAAACCCATGGTGTAAATTTGTGCACACTATCCAAACATAATATCAATTTCTCCAAACAAAAGAAATAAAACATGAATCATATAGAGATACCTGACTCAAATTCTTAATGGAATAATCGAGCCAACTCTGTCCTCTTTCTGATCTAAACCATGAAGTGATCTACACCATTTCTACCATGTACACTATGTGCAAGAAACTCGATCCTCCAAACTAGGACAAAAAAACATCTACCCTCTCTTGCTGTAAAAACCCTATACATATAAGTTGCCACAGAGATCGAACACGGTCATCTCCTAACCTACCATGGTTAGTTGACCGATACTGATTCCTCTATGACCGACCTCATTTCTCGGGTGATGTTGATCTGCTGGAACGAACCCAACGTGACACAATTTAGCATAGAACACCACACCATGTGCCTACTTTGACTAAAGCTGATAGTTGAGCTGAGTCAATCATTTCAAGAAGCATCCAAATCATACAAAACCACTACAACAATAAACCATGCAATAAATTACATCAAGATGAAATACATCACCTTACTAGCACCAAGATACTCAACCACATCTTCAATTGAACTGAAGTACATGCTTCTCTGATGGAAGCCACGTCTTCATTTTGTGCTACTACCTCTCTAATGAAGCCCATACATTTGATCTGCAATAAGGATGCATAACTTGCTCCTCTATCTCATACTCATATCTACAATCCCAAACATGCATGCACAACCAAAATAATACAAGCACTTTGTAGTAATAAGGTAACAAAACCATACCTCTATAAACCATATCTAAAATATGACAATCATTCTTGTGCCTCTAAGAACTAGGAAAACTCAAAAAACAAGATAAATTCCATGCATCTCTCCATTTCTTCAAATCTGTGATTTTATTTTTAAAACTGGGTTACCCAAGAACTAACCACGGTCACCCCGCTGACATCAGTTGCCACTTAACTGATGCCGGTCACTATAATTTTTAGTAACCCTACTCTCAATTGAGATTCAATATCTTCCCAAGATTTTCATGTTAGGAAAAAACAAACCCTACTCTCATACATGTTAGTAATAACCAATAACAAAACCATGAAGCAAAACCTTATCTAAAAAATAAAAAGCTCGATACCTTTTTTTTGGGGATGGGTCTATGTGGAAACATTTGCAACTATAGAATATCAAATCCAAAACATGTAAATACAGATCTAACAATCCCCATAAAATCTACAGCAGTGGAAGTATAAACAAGAATAATCCAAATCACACAAAATTACACACACATAACACAACATGTATCATGGTTCACCCAATGTGGGCTACATCCACCAAAGATAAAGATCCCATATATACAATATAACAAGATATTACAAACCAACTCTTCTGCACAAGAGTACATATATCTCTACAAGATTATGTCTTCCTCCCAGATCTCTAACTAGATCTTCCTGAGTACACTAAATTGTGCCTCCATACCACCACTTATGTCTCCTCTAGATCTCTAACCGGATCTACCTGAGTGCACTACAACCGTGCCTTTGAAACACCACTAGATCTCACATACCTGAAGCTACCTTGCATCTACCACTATGCAACCAAGCTCTCACTTTATACTATGAATATGCAAATAAGACCTCTAGAAGGGTCTACCAATGTGCAACCATAACCATGCACCAAGAAATAAGTCTCTCCATCATCACTACATCAACCTGTGTAAACATGAAGACAAATTCCTCTACAATACTAGATTCCTATGGATCAAAAATACATCATGATCTCATGGATCTGTAATACAAGATCTCACAACATGTGGATCTACAAGAATGAGCAATAACAAGATCTCACAACAACCTATGGATCTAACAAGAAGAAACACTAAGTGCTTTGCATACTATGTAAGCCATTACATGAGACTAAACAATACAAAGGAAATACAGTAGAAGATAATACCATCTTCTCACCAACAATGTACCTACACTTTCCTTCTATTCAACTTCTCTCTATGAAAGCTCCTGTCTTCATGCAATCTACTTTTTCTTTTTCTTTTTCTTCTTCATCCTTTCAACCAAGGATAACTCAATTCTTCTCTTTTCTTATTCCTTATGTTCTAACCCTAGTTTTCTAGCTTATATAAGCTTAGACAAACTTAGGGCACCTTAGCTATGCATTTACAACCTTTAAATAAGATTTAAAACAAAAGCTAGATTAAATTCCCATGATTTAAATAAAACATTCCACACATAGGTAACCAACGTTGGTTACCCCGACCAACACCGATTATTCGATCGGTGCCGATTACCCTAATGTTGACCAACGCTAGTTGCCCCGACCATCACTAGTTACACTTATGCTGACCAGCTCTAGTTACCCTAACTAACACCGCTTACCCTTTGACCAGCACCAGTTACTGAGTAAACCAGCAAGGTGTAAATCATGCTAACTATGAAGCAATTCAGCTCCACAATCCTAAGAATGCAATGTTGTTTTGCTTTGCTTGCTAAAATCGAAACAAGTCTTTCGTGTTGAAATCATTTTTCATATTCTACATTTTCTACCACATTATTTCCACCACTTTTCCTAAATTTGCAGGTGGAGAAGAGCTAATGATCTTGTATACTTTTTCTCTTTTCGAGTCATAATTTTTTACAGATCTCATTCTATCCTGATTGGCCTTTCAATTGTTGCTATCGCAGATAGTCCTCTTCTCTATCTACTTTATCTACCCTTTGTAGGTTTTATTTCATGTTGGTTTCAAGTTATAAAATATGTCCTCTTGAAAATTCAACAATCAAGCAACCTTCTACGCTGATTGTTATCATCTTGTTCAACTTGTTTAACTTGGTTGATCTTGTTAACACTTTATCGAGTTAATCCCAAAATCATTCTAGTTTAGTGTGTCACGAAGGACTATTAGATTTTTATCTAATTTATTTATCATTTAAATTGAAGCATAATTTGGTTTGGTTTGTTATCCATGGTACATCCTTCTCACATTCATTTTATCTTGTTAATAAAATCATAATTTAGTAAGCATAAGGACCTAATTAGTCCAAGAGTTGTAACCTTCAGCTCTGATACCAAAATGTAACAACCTCTTTATTAAATTTCTCAACTAGGGATTTATTTTTTTAACTCATTAATTACAGTTAAGGCCTTCAATGAATTTAACACACAATGATTAAATTCTAGCACACAAGAGTTATAAATCCCTTAAGTTTTCATATGCTGAAATGAGTAGCATCATTTATAGCCCCTGTTGAATTATATCAACTTTTGTTAATTATATTTTACATTAGCTTTCATACTTCACTTATTTAAATACCCCACATTTAAATCCATATTCCTTCAATTATTTAAATGTACAACTAACATTTAAATCTAACATAATATAATTATAATTATTCAGATAACAAATCAATAAAGCATGTGTAAGATTATGGGTCAACTAGATCCTACTCGATCCCCCATAGAAAAATATTTTGATTTAGTATACAAAGTATACCAGTAGTTCCCTTATCGAAATTGATTTACAAGTGTTTTTCTAAGTGTCTACTAGGATTTCAATCAATCGAATCCCATCAGGAAAAATACACTTTTGCTAGAACTAGGTGCATCCTAACAATGTACTTACCATACACCACTTCAGCCAAAGTTTCAGAGTCATGTATGCCATGCTTAGTTTCATGATGGAAAATTCGTCAATAGAAACATGTCCCATCACCATATCACTTGATCTAGTTATCGAATTGAATTACTTGTTTAGTTAAATTAATTTAAGTCATGCAACCATACAAAACTTGTGCATCTGGCTGAGGTGAGCACGACTATGCCAACTAGACTAGTTGGATGGGAAAATTCTACTTCATAGCACAACTTAATTCCATGTTGATCATGACATGCGTAATAAGTTTTTCGTAAATTTTTACCTCATTGAATTTGTTTACGATAGTTTAAATTTCATAACGCAGAGATATCCATCGCATTAATTATTCAATCCTAAGGTCCATAACTTGGTTTCAATTAATTAAACGTAATCAAATTCCATAAGTGGCTTGTACATATGCCTTAATCATTTGAGCTTATTAGGGAAGCAAGCTACATTAATTACACAATCCCTAATTATTAAATTACGACCTTGTCATTATATTTTCTTAAGTACACAAATGTAAAACTCATCACTAAATGTATATAATCATAAACATCCATAAGGTTTCCATGCTTAGGTATAATTATTAAAATTCCTCAAAACATATCAATTACATGTATAGAGTCATTCCATCATGATCATTATATTTACTAGTTGCAGATTTAAATCAGCCTTCTGTATGAATTCCATAGATCATAATTAATCCATTATCACAACTAAAGTATTAGGTATAGAATAATAATTAATAGGGTTAATTTCAAATATTAAACAACAATCCATAAATCAGATAAGTCAATCATATGTAACTTCAACTTCAGATATATCATTTAGTATTTATGTAGGGTATTCATTTACAAAACACATCGGTATATACTTTGAACCATTAATAATGCAAATGTGCACGTAGCATTCATTAAGTACATAATATTTATTCTTCTTACTAATACATAATATTAAATCATGTAAGTTCCCTATCATATAAATAATTAACATAAGGAGACCTTTCATTTGTTTTTACGATGCAAATTGAATTTCAAACTAATCATGAATACATCATATTTATTCCTTTCCAAAATAGATACAAACAAAATAGGCTAAGTTAGCCTCTTAATCATTAAAACCATACATCAATATTTCTCTTTATTACAATCCACTTATTCAATACATTACAAAATTTAAATAATAAATTTGAACAAATAATTCCTTTCAACATCATTTGCCTCATAGTCTTAAATCACTTCATCTCGCAAAATGTTAGCAGAATCGGTTTGAAAGAACTGGCATGAAAATTCTTCTTTCCCACTTAACATCTTATACCATTTAGTATTTGATTAAAATAAATGATGTACTATTATATCATAAAATCAAGAAAACAATATTGAGAATCAAAATACATGATTTACTTCTCATCAAAAGAATTAGACATTGTCCTACAAGTTTGATAGCCTTTATGATAGAATTGTTGAAACAACATACATAACCATTTATGGTAACATCATGTTTGACATTCAATGTATTATCAAAATAGATATTGTATATAAGTCAATATCAAAACTTATCTTATACTCATAATGCATACTTAAAATCACAATCATAAACATATAAATTTAGAGTCGATTGGTATATTGTTTTAAGAACAATTTACTTGCTCTCACAAAGAAACTGATTGATATCTTCAATTATGAATGTACTCAAGATAAACCTCCAAAGAGGAACTCTTAAGAGATGGAAATTAAGCCCATTTTTCTCATCATTCTATCATATGCTTAATTATAGTCTCGACATTATATAAATAAATCATAAATTGTATATATATATCGAAAAAATATAACATAACACAACTTACTTCTTATAGTCTAAAGGTAGCTTCTCTTTTCTTAAGGGCGAGTAAGGGTCTTATTTTTGATAATATTTCATAACAAAACCTGAATAATCTTCATAAAATATTCATTTAAATTTTGAAATGATGAATTCAAACATAGAACTATCATGGCTCACTATTTTTAAATAGTATTCCAATCCATATGCACTTGGTTTAATTACCAAAGGGATAGTTAAACTTATCCCACCCAAGGATAACCTCCATAATGGTGCCTAGTGGTATGCCATGAATAAGGTAAATATCATTACCTTAAATGATTTGAAGACAACATAAGGGCATACAATTATATTTAATTATTACTATGTTGTGATCAAGGCTTATACTAAAACAATCCCCGTGATTAGTGTCATACCACCTCATACACGGTGACATCTTTAATCAAGGTAATCCCATACACCAGCTATGATGGAATGAATTATCTCAAAATAAGTTCTTATATGTTTGGTAAGATAATGTAAATATCTTCCATCTAATACATATCGATGAATAAAAAAAGTTTCATCATAGTAAGAAATAAAATTCCAATAGGAGGGTATATAGGTTACAGACATGTGTGACTAAATCTAAGGGCTTCCCATTATGGAATTAACACAGAAACTGATATTACTAGCTCAAAACCGAGCCATTCAAACTAAATGTTTTTAGGGTTTCATACACATGAACCCATCTTTGGCGAGATCCAAAATTTAGCTCACTCGCCACTAACATAAAACAAAAATTTGATTTAATTAAATAAGTGATGATTCCCAAACATTACACCTAGTTTTACAACTCATTGCACATCAATGGGTTAGAAGATAAAATGACAGAGGTGTTTTACTTATCAAGAAATAGGTCCGGATGGTGACATACTTCATTCATGCGTAGTATACCCCAAAATCCCAAATGGTTTTGGTCAAATGTCAAAAGAAACCATAAACACCACTAGTTGACAACATGCAGGTCTATCAAGAAAGTATAACCCCTGGGGGGAATACCCATTTGTTAGAAAATATTTAAGCACAAAAAAACAATGGAAATGTCATAGTACTTTAGTACTTCAAGATCTTGGTTTAACAAGATCTAACAAAGTATTCCACATACTAATATGACAAAACCCTCGAAGAGGAATTCGTTAAACCAATCAATTAATAGAACACAAACATTTCTAGCAATATAATAAGCCATCAAAGCATGTACTCACACGCAAAGGACTACCTCATAGAGAAAACAATATTAGAGAAATCTTACTCAAATGTCTAGCTCAACCAAGATCTAATATTGTAGAGATCATTTATGCAAATGCTAAATGAAGCAAGTTGTTAGGAGAGAGAGAGCATGATTCATGCCTTTGAGATTAACGATCTTCCTACTAAATTCCAACAAACACCTTTAATGACTTCTTTACCCAATTCCTTAGTAGAGCTCAAGGATTCAAGTTTTCTCAAAATTTTCAAGATTTATAAAATATCCACAAAGTTGAAATAGCTTACTACTAGAAAACACCAAATATTTCCTTAGGACTTCATGTATAAATGCCTTTGATTCCACGGTATTCCTTCACCAAAAATAATAGTTATAAATTTAAAAATAGACAATTCGAGTCTCCTAAATGCAGATCTCAGAATTGAAAACACAAAAACCCAAAAATGAACCCCTCCCAACAAGTTTTCATGTTGTTAACTTATGAAGGAAGCTTGAAGTTACGGAGGTTTGGAGTTCCATTAATGCATTTTCTCAAGATGTGCCACGTAGTGGCTTCAATATAAACACCACCACTCTTCCATATCATTCCCCAAACTTAGTGGGAGTTACCCTCACTTGCATTCTAATATTGCATGATAACGTAGGTATCCATAGTAGTTAAATTCCCATTTAGTATAAATAACTCAATATACCATCATCATGCCAAAAAATCATCCCTTAAAAGGCATTTCTTTATAAATCATAAACCATTGTCTAAGCCACTAAGTTATGATTAATTCCCATTTCACCTTCAGAATAAAATTCCAACACTATAAATTTTAATGTTTTAATAATCTCATACCAAAGGAGTTGATCCAATATAATCATATGCCAAAAGAAACCATGGTCTTAGACCATCACAATTATGTTGGTCTAAGGCCAACATAATCAAGAGGATCAATTATTTTTTATCTTGACATTACAATCAGTTGAAAGATGATAACAAACAACTTTGCTACCTGTCCAAATGATAGACTAATTAATCAATTATATATACTTAGATCAAGGTCACTAAAAATAGTGAAGTGGATGAACAAAAGTTTAATATCCAAGTTATTATTCTCATGTAGTAGAAGGGATTGTGATTGTGTGTAAATTCAAACATACCTTGCATGATAACACCTTTGGTAAGATAGATGATGAGAAATATCTATGACAAATACAAAAACAAGGAAAAGCACCTAGTAGTGAAATTATCTTATTCATGAAGGTACACCTAAATATTAATTACAATAAAGAATCTACAATACGTCAAGTGCTTTGAAAACACCTAGTTAACAACTTATCACTTCAAACCACAATTAAATTTGTGGGGTGCGACATGGTAATTATAATTTATCAAATATATTGGGAATAATCCCACATGCACCATACATTGGCAATATGTGGCACTTATATACAAAATTGTGACTATGGTAATATGAAGTCACGGAGGCAAAGGCACCCCTCCACAAAAAGAGTGTGTCGACCTTGGCTGAGGGCCCCATACAAAATAATTGGGCCCACCTATATGAACTCGAGTGTTAAATACCGAGAGAATGCTTATTTCACTAAATCAAGACTTATTCATGTCGAGTAAAAATAATGCCAATATACTCCATAATCACACATATTAGAATCTAAAATCGCATATATTTGAATCTATAATCACATATATTAGAGTCCAAAATCACATATATTGGAATTTACTGCACTCCAAAGTCCCATATATTGGAATTTAAACATCAAAAGATTGGAATCAAAACAATAAAATATTGGAATCCGTTATATGGGCTAACCACCGCTAGGCATTATCTATGATTTGGACTAAACAAAACATGTATACATTTTTTTATATGGGCTAGCGGCTATTAGGAATTATTTATGCTTTATTATAAACAAAATATGTTTATGTTTTATATGGGATAGTGGTTACTAGACATTATTTATGCTTTCTTATAAAAATAACACGTTTATGTTTTATGTGGGTTAGCAATGATCGGTAGACATTATTTATGATTTGGAATAAACAAAACATGTATCTATTTTATATGGGCTAGCGGATGCTAGGAATTATTTATGTTTTGTTATAAATAGAACATGTTTCTGTTTTATACGGGCTAACAACCTCTAGGCATTATTTATATTTTGGAATAATATTATTATTAGTTCTTAAATGTCTTGAAGATTAAACTATGAATATTTGAATAATTAAAACACCTTGTGGCCTAGTGACCGCTAGGCTAATGAAAGTCAAGAAACGTGAGACAATTCCAAGTTCATTTAGTATGATGTGATTGAACCTTAGTGTAACAAAATAAATACTAAAAATATTCTAAAAAAACTAGAATAGGGTGACTATTTAGAGTAGGAGAATGTAATTAAATGTAAAACCATTCCATATATATTTTCATATTTAAATATGGAATGAAATTAATTAAAATTAACTATAAAACCAACCCAGATATATTTGCATATTCAATTATAGATATGAAATAAATTTAAATTTCTTTACTAAAGATAGAATTTCAAAGTAAAATAAGTATTGTTTGAATTTTATTATAACACTATTCCCGAATATCTCGGATCCCAAATTAACAATATAAATGATAGTAAAGCTCTACAACAAAGGTCCCTCTATTTTAGTTTTTGGTAAAATAACATCCTAAACATCTTTTATGTCCTTGAATGGTTGCAATAAAGGCCACACTGGTGTGAAAGTTGACACCCATTTATACGTTTTAAAACAATTTTAGCCATAAAATACTTGTAAATATTTGAAATAACCATCACATATGACTTGCATATTTTAGATATGACCATGATTTTTTCTAGAGATTTATATATAAATTATATTAAAAATATTTAAAATAATTAGGTATATACAATATAATTTTATATTTATTTTATGAATAGTGTAAAAATAATACTATTTTAAAATTTTTGAAGGGTAAGTGTTTATGATAATTCACACACACAAGTTATTCAATCATACTCTCAACTTATAATCAGTGAAAATATAAATACTCGCAACTTATATTTGTACAATCTCAACATATAATAAAGTTAAGCAATACCTTCATAATAACATATGAATGTATACATTCTTTACAATGTTAAGTAGTAGCATCATAACAACATTTTGAAATGAAAAATAGTTATTTAGCATTTATTTTCTCCAAATATTTGATGCCCTCTACCACATTCAATCCCTGAGACACTATTTGTGATATTTTTTTGTACAAATCCGACATCAATAATTTATCTTTTGTATAATATTTGTATTTTCTTGTGTTGGTCCAAAATCATTGGGAGGCGGATCTATGGATAGGCGAGCCAATAGTGTGTGGGGCATAGCCCTCTTTGAGACAACAAACAAAGCAAAGCTGGTTTATTTCTATTCTACCAAAGCGGAATTTGTACAAGTCTCACAATATTCTGCCTTCGGGGTTTGGGATCTCATCCCAGTAGAGGTGCTTCCAACTGTGAAAAGAAAGGAATGGAGGGAAAGATGAGGAAAGAATGGGTTCGAAGGGAGAAAAGAAATGAATTCCAAAGCAGAAAGGTCAGAGGGTTTATGTTTTGATGAACAAATGACAAGAAAGTAGAGATAGATCTAACAGAATAAACACACAGATCTGACATAAGAAAGATCAGATGCCCATAACACACATATTCAACACAAAGTCTTAATATTTGTATTAATGTTTCTTCTGTTACAAAAAGTACAAAGCCTTTTCTTCTCACTTCTATTTTTCATCTAAAAAGTGTCCACACCTTGAATACAACAAACATTCAAGTATTTATAGAAGGAGGAGAAGAGAGAAGGAAAAAAGAAACCAACAACTAATTACAAAAATTTACAAAATATCTAAAAGTCAACTATTGACTTTGGGCAACTTGGTGGATGACAACATCCCATGGTGCAACATGGATGATGTCATCATTTGTGCCAACATACTTTTAAATATTACAAAAGAAAATCCAAGAGGAGGGAGATATTCATCGTCATCTCGTGGCTGGAAGGGAGTATCCTGCTTCGCTCAGGAGAGGTGATATGGAATTGAGTCCGATACTCCATGAATTTTCTGATCATCGGTTGGAGTAGATCCTGGGCAGGACCCTTGGTGTGATATTGATGACTTCGCAAGTCTCCCATTCATCTCTGAGTTTTTGGGAGCTTGAAGTATTCATTACCTACCTCCATCAGGTACCCTATAAAATCATGGCAAGCTAGAAGGTTATTGATGGATTCAGTGTCAAAAGTGGCTTCTGGCCCTAGCCCTTGCGAGACGATCTCTTTGAAGATCTGAATGGTTTCATCTACCTTCCTCAAGGTGAATGATGGAGTGAGCAAGCCTGGAGACATCCTTAGGACAATTTTCTCCATTTGATGCATTGCATCCAGGGCTTCCTCCTTGACCTTATCTATCTTCTCCAGGACAAATTCCATCTGATCGACCTGGTAGTCCAAAGCAGCAAGGACTTTGTTGGGTGCTCTAGGGTGATCGAAGATGCCGAATTTAACTAAATCATCGACTGAGTAGTCGAGCATCTTTTGGAATGTCTCATGTTGCAACCTAGCATGGTCCAACTCTTCGGAGATAGGTCCTGCAATCACCTGGAGTTCCTTGTTCACCCGACCAATGTTCTGATATAACTCGGTGAACTTGACGATTACTTCCTCACTTATCTTTGAGGATCTGGTCTCTCTAGGTGGATACTACCATGCCTTGTTCACCAATCTTGGTATTCATTTATCTTATCCTAACTAAGGGCCTCAGGAGTCTCAGTGGTAGTTGTAGGAGGTGCACTGCCCATTTTCTACAGGGCATGGAGAAGATGTTTATTCTACTCTTTCAGTAGCCTCTTCTCTTCCTTTTCTTCTTGAAGCTTCTTGCAAAGGGCATCCACCATGGATAGGGCCTCTCCTTGAAGGCTCTCGGATGACATTCCCATTGTGACTGTGTCACTGTATAATCTGTAGGGGACATATCCTTTTTATCCTTTACGGGATCGGGATACGTGATCTCCATTACTCTTTCACCCAGGCGCTTATAGAAAGTGGGTTATTGGATTCTACTTCTTAGCTCCTTTTGTTGGAATGACAGAGAAGTCCATAGGTGCAATGGGGAATTTCCTTTTATGTTGACTCAGGTGTTGGGAGATCCATGTTGGACTTAAGGGAGAAGAAGGAATGGTGAAGAAGAAGGAGCAACTATAGTGTACTCAGGGAAATGGGTTGAGACGCTTGGTGGTGGCATTGATAGAGAAGCCAAACTCCCAATGCTCATAGGGGTAGGAGCTACTGTAGGAGAGGAAACTGTGGGGGGAAGGGAACTGAGAGATGAGGGAAGAAATACTAGGGGGACAGCTCTGCGAGGGAAGAGAAGATAGAAGAAGAGGAAAGGGGAATAATAGAAGGTGGGGGAGAAGACACAACCAAAGGAATGGTTGCTTGGGTGATGGGAGGAGGAAGGAGGAGTGGGAGAAGGGATGGTGGGAACCTCAATGGTTGTAGCAGTGGCAACATCCTGAGTGGATGTGCCTGTTGGAACACTCTCTACCACTTCTTTCTCTAGAGATGCTAGGGTTACAACCTATTCTTGTGTGGTGGAGGGAGGGCTCTTAGGAGCTTCTTCTTGAGTGGCGCTAGATTCTCCCTCTTTATCTTTACCTTTTCCCTTCGGAAAATGCTTCGGTCCAGGTAGGTGCATTTCCCAAAGGGGACGTGGTGAAATCTACTCCAAGGTAGATGAGGCGTTCATTCTACACCAATGCTCTGTGTCATTGTAATGTGCCCTTAACCCTCTCCTCAATGGTCTGAGGTGCCTTTGTCCTATCAATCTCGGTAAATGGCTAGTTGTCCCCATCCATGTCTAGATATACCTGATCAACTTCTTGATCGTTGTTTGGAAAGCTTTTGGAACAATGGCCATGCCATATTGAATAATTTCTACTAGGGCCAGGTGGGAGTGATCCTTTCTCTGAGTTTGACCTCATGATACAGGTCGATGTAGATGTCCTCGATCTATGGAACATGGATCGATCAATTTTTCCTTTGGGAGGTAATTTCGTGGATCAAAGGTGGGCCTTTTCGGAAATTGTGCTTTAGGTTAAGCAGTTCCAGCTCTGCGAACATTTCCCGGCCTTGGTGTGAGAAGTGTAGGTGTACCTACCCACTATGAGGGGGAAAGGAGTTCCACCCTTCTTCCTTTCAAGCACTTCTCATGATATGTTATGAGCTTCTGGACAGCTCCAACAGGATCAACTTAGGGCCTGCATACCTTGGTAACTTGGTGGGCTCCCCAAGAAGTTGGCTGCTCTGAGATAGGTGAAAGTGGGGAATTGTGTAAACAACACCCCCACTTCTCCATTGCAATTACTATGCTCTTGGTCATCCGACCATGAGTCATATTGGGCCTCAAAAGCGGATGATGTCGTAGAAGAAGGCATCATTGATCTTGGTGAACTATGGGATGTTGTTCTCCAGCTTCAATTCTAGGTAGTATTCATATATTTTTACCTGGGCCACACCCCACATCGGCTCAATCGCTGGATAGTCTCTCTCTGAGGCTGCAATGTAGACTACATAGGAGTTCATGTAGAACCTCCCCATTGTGGTGAGTTGTTGGAGCTGCTCAGAGATGGTGCTGCTGATGATCTCTGCCCACTCAAAATGCTGATCAGGCACGTTCTTATTCATTGTTTCTAGATACCTGAGCATCCATTTGTGGAAGTAATGGGCATCAGAAATCCCAAATACCCTACTTAGGAATGTAATGGTATCGCTCAGTTCCTCAGAGAAGTCACTGACGGTGAATAACCTATGGCCATCTAGTTATTACCTTCTTATTTTTCAAATACACTTCGTTCATTAACTGCATGCATTTGTCTTCATTTTCCTCCCATGCCTTGATGCAGTCTTCTTGGCTTATAGCCACAAAATTCCAGTGGTGGGGAATGCCTAGCATGATCTCAAAGTGCCGGAAGTGAGGTTGATTATGACCTCACCCTTTTCATTCTTGACACACCTTGTGTCTTTGTTATAGCAGCGGGCCACCACCATCATAAACTCATTATTCACTGCACTAACAGGGATTCCCCCGGTGAAATGCAGACCACTACCCACCAGTTTTTCCATCCAAGGACTACCTGTGACCCTTCTGGTTCTAGCCCAAAAATCTTCCATGTCTATATGGCCAAGTTTGGAATCTCTGATGTCTAAGTCACATTCTGCATGGGACTCGGGCATTCTGACCCTTTGATATTTGTATTTCATCTCTTCCTCCGTGAGTTTGGCCTTACCCTTTGACTTGGTTGGCCTTTTGCTTGATGTAGACATATGCGAATCTGAGTTTAGTTGCTGATCTATAAGAAGAAGGAGTGAAGTCCAACGCAGAAGAGCCATGTTAGCTATTAGATTATCCATCAAGGCTTTACAGAATGAGGAGTTAGCAATTTAAAAATTTGGGTGCAGGGTGCAGGAACACTGCAGGCTGCAGGGTCAATAAAGCAAGGTGCACTGATGTGAGTGTTGCAAGGAAGAAAACAATGCCAAAGGGCACAGGGCGCAGAAATTTACACATAACATCAATGTTGTTGTAGACAAATTTGTGCCTGCACCAATATATAAGGTTTTAAACTGGGTGCAAATAAGTTTGGTGTTGCATGGGAGCAGGATGTGCCAATGGCACAAATATGGGACATGTTGCATGGAATTTTGGTGCACCAAGGGGTGCAACATTAAGGGGTGTATCACTAACTTTAAGTGCATCAAGGGGCCTTAGGTGCGGTGTAGGAAGAGCTTGCATGGAACACCTTTTTTTGTTGTAAGCAGGATTGCGCCAACCTCTGTAGGGATTTTCTTAGTTTTGTATGGCGCAGGAAGGACATGTGTGCTGCAATTAGGGACAATGCACCCTCTTGGTGTGACTGTGTTTTATGTAATAGGAATGGCGTTTGCGCCAAAGGAAAACCACGGTGGAAATGTAACAACTTTACATTTTCTCTCTTCTTGGATAGGTTTGTGATTTTTTAGGCCTTATCGACATGATTTGACAGTGAGGGGAACAAAGCAAAGAGGTCTGTTGGGTTCGTTTCTGAGACAAAGCCCTCTAGCCAGCAGAGATCTGAAAGGAGGGTAAAACTGGTTTTGGGGAAGCCTCTTAGGTTTATTTATTTATTCAATAGCAAGAAAAACCACAGCAAAGCAACAAGAAAAACTCACAAGAAAAGCAAGAACCACTTACCAGAGATATATAGACTAGAAGAAATGAAGTGGGGTCCATGAACGTGACACGAGGATGATGGGAGTGCTGACAGGTGCAGAGAAATAAAGTTTTCACGTGTTTTTCAATCATGAAAATGACAGGGCGGATGCACTATATATAGCCAAAAGTGTAATAAATGTGCCACCAACCTTTTTAAAAGGGCGCACCAAAACATATGTTGACATAAAAATATTTGCGCCCTTTGGCGTGGGTATGTTTCTATCAACAAGAAATTATCTGCGCCTTTAGCACAAATTTAGGACTGTCAACATGGGATTTTGAGCCCTTGGCACACCACTTAAGGGCACAACATTTTTGTTGTTGACAGGTGCATGTGCCTTGGCACATGCAAGAAAGGCACATCATGGGGAGGCACAAAAATTGTTGTGCTAACACTCCAAAGGGTGTGCCAAAGGAATAGAAAGGGGCACAAATTCATCCTGTGTTGCATGAACAAAATATGCGCTAGCCAAAAAGACCAAAATGACTAAGTTCGAAAAACTAGATTTTCCGAAAAGGGATTTTATGCCATTCCGAATGCTAAGGGACCTTGACGAGGAACCAAACAAAATTTTGGTATGGTTACCTACAAAATTGCCCTCATCAATTTTATAGGATAATAACTGGCTCTTTCTAGGGACTATCCTTGAGTGAAGCTTAAGGGTAGAGAACCCCAGATCAACATGTGCCTATCCATTGGGTTACAGAGTCAAAAACAAGGGCGATGACAAAAGCAAACACACGACAAAAAAGCAAACACACAACATAAAACAAACTATACAAAGAAAAGAGGAAGCTCTACTTCCTAAATATTTTGAGATGCTTCCCGCTATAGGGAAGCGGGAGATCAATTCTGTCTAGATACGAGAGATAGAAGCTATTCTCTCCATTGAGTTACTTGATCTTGAAAGGCCCTCTCCAAAGAGAGTCAAATTTCCCATGCATGCCCTTTGGGTCTTTTCACTTGTCCCACAAAAGGACAAGATCTCCCACCTAAAAATTCCTCAACTTAGCCTTTTTATCGAATAGTCTCTTGACTTGATTCTTATGTTCGGTGATCCTATCGACCACTCTTACCCTTTTTTCTTCGAGCTCTGCTAGATACATGATCCTCTTTTCAAGAGAGTTTTGGAAAGTCTCATCTTCAATCACTCGTGCCAAGCGCAGGGTAGAAGTTCTACAAAAATGGGAAGCTCGGTGTTGATTCCATATAATACTTGAAAAGGTGACATACCAAGAGACCTCTTGGGAGTAATGCGGTCCACCCACAAAGTGTCATATAATGACTTGTGCCACATCCGTTGATTCTCATCAACTAGCTTCCATATGATGGTCACTAAGTTTTTATTACTGGATTTCTGCTAACTATTTCCCTGGGGTAATAATCCAAGGCGTGGGCCAAGGTTATCCCATATTCATAGAAAAAACTGATAACTTCCCGAGAGGAAAGATTGGAAGCATTATCAGCAACAATCTTGTTTGGAATGCCAAACCTTACAATGATATTCTCTTTGATGAAATTACAAACAACTTCAGAGGTGGCATTCTTGACAGGTATGGCCTCCACCCATTTGGTGAAGTAATCTGTTGCTGTTAGGACATAACTATGTCTGACACTCGATTATGGGTGTAGTGCTCTGATAAAGTCATTCCCCATTACATGAATGGTCCATCAATAATGACCGACATGAGGGAAAAGTAACCACTTTTGTTTGCCAACAAATTGTTGGTAGAGCTCACATTTTGCTACCTAGGTGGTTGTATCCTGAAATAGCATTGGCCAATAGTACCTAGCCCGGATGATCTTGTGTGTTATCATGGAAGAGGAGAAATGACCACCATAGGATGAATCATGAAAACTCTCAAGTAACTTTACCTATTGTGGTTTGTCAACACATCAAGAAGATGCCATCAATCCCACGTTTGTATAAACCATCATCCCAGATGACATATCTGGCTACTCTGAGCTTTACAGTACACTTCTCCTTTGAATTTAGATGAGCTGGGCACTCACCATAAGTGAGAAAGAAAGTGATATTAGAATACCACTTCATCACTAGTTGCAACAAATAGAACCATAGGCAGAGAATCAACTTTCTCCAGCTGGCCTTACATTCCATCGATGCAATCATCTTTTCTTATAGGGACCTCTAAATCTTTGTTTTCAGCCATAAGCTGACATAGGCCTTTGCCTCTTACCAGTTTGGTTGGTTTTATGTCTAGATCATACTCTTGGACCTTTGTGATCCAATTCCCTCACAAGCTCCCTAACTCCTGTTGAGTTAAGATTGACTTGACTTTCGTGTCAGGGACCAACACTACTATATGAGAGTTTAGGATGTAATACTGGAAGTTCTTAACTACTTTGACAATGGTGAAGGTGTGCTTTTCCAACTGAGACATCTTCAACTCATGAGGCTTGAGGGGAGAGCTCATGAACATGATTGGAGATTCAACATTTTCAGAATTCTTTTGCATTAAGATGGCCGATACAGTATGCTCAGATGCATAACTGTACATGATAAAATCCTTGGAAAAATTGGGACATACCAGGACTTAGTGCATGAGTGACGGAGGATTTTATATCATCGAATGACATCTTCCCTTCTTCACTCCATTGGAAAGTTTGTAACCCTTTCATCATATTTAATATGTGGCGAGTCTTTTCAGCAAAGTCGGGAACGAAGCGCCTGAGAAAATTCACTTTTCCGAAGAAAGAGTGAATGCCGGTCTTGCTTGTGGGTAAAGTAAGGCTCTGAATAGCCCTAACCCTTTCAGCATCTATTTTTGTCCCTTCTTTGCTAACAACATGTCCCAACAACTTTCCTTCAGTGACCCCAAAATAGACTTTTTCAGATTTAGGGAGATCCCGTGCTCTCGGCATCTAATCAATACTTGCTCCAAATGATCACAATGATCACTTCACTATTTAGAGAACACAGTTAAGTCATCTAAATAGACTATGATAACCTTTCCCATCATACCTTTGAACATGAAGTCCATTGCTCACTGAAAGGTGGCACCAGTGTTGGTCAAACCAAAAGGCATTCTGCTATAGGAAAATGTGCCCCAGGGGGTAGTGAATGCTATTTTGAATTGGTCTTCAGGTGAGACTTCAATCTGATTATAGCCCAAAAACCATCAAGCATGGAAAACATTTCGATCTAGTTCTTGCTGTAGAACCTGATCCATTATGGGGAGCGGTAGTTGTCCTTCAAGGATGTCGCCTTTGATTCAAGTTGTGAAAATCTACGCATATGCGTATCTCACCATTCTTCTTGCGTACTGGCACAATGTTTGTGACCTAGGTAATGTGATGGATGGGAAAAATGATCCTTGCATCTAGCATCTTTTGTATTTCCACTGGATGGTACATGAGATCTTGGGATTATAGTGCCTCTGTTTCTAGCGAAAGGGTTTGACATCTTCTTTCAACGGGATGTCATGCTTGGATGTCTTTCGGCTTGAAAGAATTTAGATCGGCATAAGACCATGCCAATACATCTATATACTTTTTCAGCAATTTGATGAATTTCTACTTTTCTTCGGTGTGCAACACCTTCCGATGTTCACAAACTGCGGATGTTCCATAGTACCTAGATTGACTAGCTCGGTCTCTGGAGAGGAGTTAGGATTATCTTTCCTTTTCTTCCTAACAAAACGATCATGTCTATCGAAAAACATGTTCCAGAGAGACCAAACCTTTTGGAATTTTATTTCCTTTGAGCTGACATATGCCATCACTTCCTTTTGATCCATCATCCTGATTAGTAACAGATTCATGGCATGTAGAAGTGGATCCTTCAAAATGAAGCTCACTAAAATTTTCCACCTTTTCCAAAAGGAAATAAGTTGATTATCATCGTTGAATACCTACCAGTGCTGAGAATTATCTGGCACGCTTGGGTGGAAAACTACCTCAATGGTATATGTGTCTGTTTTCAACCCTGGGTGGGGAGCATGAGGGATTCTTTGAGACGGCTAATGAATCGGCCATGTCATTCTGAGCTCTCGGAATGGATTTTATTGAAAAAGCGTCAAATTCTTCAATGTTATCCCATACTGCGTTGCGGTAATGCCTGAGCCTTTCATTTTTTACTTGGTATATCCTTTTCACTTGATTTACGACCAGCTCTGCATCACCTTGTACTTTTAGGTTCTTGATTCCCCTTTCTTTTGTGGCTTGCATGCCAAGTAGCAAAGATTCATACTCAGCAGTATTATTTGTGTTGAAAAACTACAACTTGAAAGAGAGAGGAAAAATCTCTTCCTCCGGGAAATTAACATAGCTCTGGCACCGCATCCACTAGTTGCATAACTTGCCATCAAACTACAACATCCATATCTTATTAAGATCCTCTTCTTAGATGAGAATGTTCATTTTATCAGACTCTGTAGATAAGAAATAATTTCCCATCCCCGATGATTTGAAGAGAATTTGGGCTTTGGGGTCATCGGAATTAGTAACCAAGTACTTCTTTTGTGATTCCAGCTCCAATGTTTGCATTACACCTTTGACGGGATTCTAGCCTTAGACCAGTCCATATGAATCTCTCCACCAACTTCACTGCAAAATCTCCTTCCTAGTAGAATTCCATATGCTACTGGAATATCAGCAACAAGGATGGTCATCTTTACTCTTTTCTCTGGGAATGCTGTAAATGTGAACTGCATGTCTTTGATTTGACCAATCAACGGAACCTGTTTGGTTTCCAAGGAGTAACATCTACCAAAAGGCTTGGTAAGGGTGAGGCCTAGAGCATGGGTGACTTTTACCAGCATGACATTATCAGAAGCCCTAGAATCAATTATGCAGTTGCTTAGCTTGTGGCCATTGATTAGGAGGGAGAGATAGAAAGGTTCTATTTTTCCTGATGTGGAAGTTCGAGGCAACATTTATGCGAGATGCAGGAGGAGTAGAAATAATTCCTTTTGGGAGGCTTGAGAAGTTATGACAGCTTGGCTTTGAATATATTTGGTCAACCTTACAAGTTGCTCAGGGTTTGACTGAAGATACTTGGCTTCAGACATTTGGATCTTGGTCTTTTTAGCATGATCAATTATGTCAAACGTGGCCAAGGGTTGTGTTGATGAAGGAATGAGTCCCTCATTTCGCGATGGTGGGGTAGGATTACTAGTCTTGATAGGAATAGGAGAGGGCTGATTCGGAGGGGAGATAGGGGAAAAATATTTCTTCGAAAAATACTTAATAAGAGGTTGAGTAGGAAGGGGATTACCTCTTTTTGCAATGGTTGGAGGTGTGTTTGACACGGCCTTCTCTTTTTGTATCTGGCAGCAACTTTTGCTTCTTTTCCTTGAGAGAGCGAGTGAAAACAACATAAGACTACCCACTTGCATATCCTTGGGTACCCTCTTCTTCATCAGACTCCTCCTCATCAAATTCCATATACCCATAGTAGAGTCGCCAGTCGGTTTGCCGACATCTTGATCATCTTCACCTTAGGATGAAGGTTCTTCATAATTCTACTCCTCTTCCTCAATCTCGATTAAGGCATTGACCAAGGGGCTTCAAGTGCCAAATTTGGCATAGTTGCAGTAAATGCAGCCTTTGAGGGACATTGTTGGAAGTGAAATTTCTTCGTGGGATATCTCGGTATGAAGAGCTCGGGAAGCTTGAGCTAGCTGCTTCTTTAATGCGAGCAAGTCATTCGCCATCTTTTGAAATGTCGGATCTGATGAAGTGGCTTGAGAAGGAGTTGAAGCTTTAGGCTTGGACGGTTCTCATTTTAATTCACCAGATATTAGCAAGTTATCTTCAATCCAAATGGCAGCAGCTTGGGTGAGAACCAGAGTAGTGACTTGTTCTTGCAAGAGTAAGAAACTTACTTTTGAGCTCATGGCGTTGACGAAGAAACACTTCTGATTTTCTAGTGTTGGCAGCATGGCAGGCGGCACACGGTTGATTAGTGAATTGAAACGGGTGATGAAATCACGCATGGTCTCATTGACTTCCTTCTTCAGATGAGTGATCTTTGATAGTAACATGAACACGTCTTCGGAAGGCTTATATCTTTCTTGAAACATAGTTTGTAATGTGGCCCAACTAGTGATAGATCCGGCTCGGCAAATGCTAAAACCATTCTCTCATGCGGTCCTTGCAAGGTCTCTAGAAAGAGGCGAACTGACACATCTTCATGGGTCACATCTAGAATACTGCATGACATGATGAATGTAGATATGTGTGAATCCATGCTTTGGTTTCCGCTTCCATCAAATTTGGGAAATTCTTTTGGTTTCCATGAGGGAGCGTGTGAACAGGATGTGGCAAAGCAAGAGGGCCCATAGCATTTCCCCATGGTACTACCATTTGAAAAGCTGGAAAAAGGACGCGAGCTGGAAGCATGGTTCCACTGAGCAACAAAGCACTGCAAAGGGAGGCGGATGCTCCTTGTGAAGAATGATTCCTTCGTGGGGGTGAGACACTTCTGGCTGACCGATCAGCTGAACTCAGCGATGAGAAGTGTGCTGGTGTAATACTGAAGTTGTGCCTTTGAAGTAGATCGAAAGTAGGATCAACTTCTCCACGAGCTCTCCTGCTACGAGGACAAACAGATGAAAACATTTTATTGGAAAGTAAGGTTTTTGATGATGCAAAGGATAATCTATCAAATTCTGGGTTTACAGGTGTGGAGTGGAAGATCAAGGTCTGGAGGAGGCCTCGGGTGAATTGAAGAATATCGCGAAAGGGTGAGGCTTTCAAAACACTAGTGGTATCTGCTTTCAAAGATATACATTGTCATCTTCGGATGATACTACAGTGTGCCTCTCTCCTTGCGAAATCAAATCTCGATTCGAGCTTTTGTCAAAGGTAGCCTGTTCAAGGAAAGCTCCATTTCCAAAGAAAAAATGAAGGAAATCTACTCTCTTCAATCTTCCATTGAAGAAGAAAATAAGGATTATCATACTCATGTCGAGTTTGATAAGTAAATGGAGAAATGTCTCGGATTTTGGACCCAGTCTACACCAACATGTCAGTACCTCGTGGCAGAGACATAGCCGAGGTGTTGAAGAGATTCAGACAGCAGATTTTAAAGTTAGTGGGTCCCTTCCAGTCATAAGCACTTGTCTTTTTCTCCTAATTCTTATCTTCTCTTCCCATTCTTTCTCTCAAATTTATTGTAATAATTAGTTGGGGTATTGTGATTGGCAACCCTTTAACTAATCATTAGTTAAAAGAAGTAGTTACTGAGAGTAACTGATTTGTAAGCTATATAATGGCCTTTCCTCGCCATTTTGAAGGAGGAAGAACTTGGCTTATTTTCTGAAAGTGTAAATAAATCATAAAGAAATCAATACAAAAGGGCTTTTCATTCTTCATCTATCTGATTTCCTTTATCCCTAAGCTTTTCATTTAATCTTGTTAAGATCATTTGTCTGTATTATGTTAAGAAGCTTTGTATTCTTGCAGATGTTATTTATAGAACTTTGTGTCTTTCAAATTTCATCTTACTAATATGATACCAATGATCTCGTTTCAATTCACTGTACCTTCGCATGCATAAGGAATTACTCTGTCATCTATAATTCTGAATGGTGCCTTTCTGCTCGTTCTCATATTCTCATTCCTCAGTCCTTTTGTAATTGATGATCCTTAAAACAAAATACTTTCATAATATCCAAGTTCCACAAGAAAATCATGTTTTGTATATGTGTAAATAGGTTTGTTTCTGAATAAGGGAACCTCTCCCATTAAAGAGGAGGGACTTCTTGTCCCCTGATTGTTGCTCTCCGTGAAGTCCTATTTGACGATAAACAGATCTCTTATTGAAATTTCGATGATTATATTGCAATGTTCCTTTCCCCAAGTGAGTCTTGGATTACATATAGATGATTTTTTTTATTAAATCCCATTAATATATTTTTAACATCAACAAAAATGAGATTGTCGAGTCTAGAATCCTAGTTCACGATACAGTGATAACAATTTTATAAATTTCAACGAGCCACCTCATAGGTTGACAGTGTTCATGCCAAACGTGAATGACATCTTCCTATCGTATGTTTTGTTTATCCCATACAGAAAGTCTTCCATATCTAAAATAAGTAAATAACTCTTATCGCTACCTACATGGAAGTAAACAAATTTTATTTTCATCGTCCGCATATCAATTATAACCAATTGAAATAAACAACATTTTAGCTTACAACTACCAGTTACTGATTGAGATTGTGGCTTGGATTACACCTCCTTTACACACTACTAGATCCATTGATGCAAGATCTATTTCAAATAAAAATTCATCAATTATTAATCTATTTCTTACTATTGAAAATGTGAGCATAATGTATTTGAAATAAACATTAATTGAAATAAAAATTAATCAATTCATAATTGATTTCATGTTGTGGAAAACGGAAGATTAATTAGATAAAAATAATGGTTTATGTGGTAATATGGTATGTAAAATATCAATTTTTCTTTGTATTATGATTAAATATTAGTGGCTGCTAGGCTACGGTTATATTCACCAAACCACCCTTTTAGAGGAAAATAATCCTCAACTATTGGTGAGGGTTTGCAACCGCTAGGCTATGCCATCATTGGCTGAACTATATTTTAATGGAGAACCTTTAATGAGGCTATCCAAGTGCTACTTTACATATCCACGAGCGGGATCAAGCCATATGTTGATGTTGAAGCCAAAACAATGTTAATTCAATGTAAGTAGTCAATATGTAGTAGTGAATCAACGAAACATTGTAGACAATATGTAGTTGTAAATCAATGAGACATTGATGAAAGTAAGGTTTTTAGTCTAACCATTATTGTATCAAACATGGATGCATAGATTCCACTAAGCTCTATAATTTGTTTTAAATTGTTAGCATAGCTTACAAATGGATTTCCTTAAACTTTTTCTTCTACCGTATGCCAAGCATATAAACTAATGTCTGTTAGTTATCATTTCCTATAAATTTGTGGGCCTTATAAATGATTTTGTTTTAAAATACACATGGCTAACATACTAGGTTGTGAGTGTTTATTCATGTTGGATACCTCCACACCCTCAACAATTACATTCTTCGGTTGTTGGATGTTTGCATGATCATTTATTGTCTTATAAATTTATGAGGATTATTAGTGGTTTTTTTTTGTACATTCACACGACTAACATACTAGGATATAATTGTGTATTTGAGGAAAATGTGCCCTCATCCTCCACATATGTCATCAAAACTATAAAAAACATAGAATTTTTAAATAAATGAAAACCATGGAAATTGAAAATAGAGCTCATTAAACATATTTATAAAATGATTAAAGGTCAATCACCATGTTGAGATGGTTGTGTAACATCAAGTTGAAATTGCTATACATTAAATCCTATAGTTTTGTGGTTTTCTACATAAACACCACATGGATAAGTAGCATATATTGGTTCAAAGCCATTAAAAAATCACTTGTTGAAGTTTTCTTCGAGGAAAAACCTTTCTTCATATGAGAAAACCAATGTTTCAAAAAAAATTCTTGACTATATGCATAAATAATAACAACTAATAGATTGGAATATACTAATACATGGAGTGTGACACAACCACTTTGTAAAGCACTACTATTAGACAATTATTGGAACAACATTGAGTGAACATCTCACCCATAACTCATAAGATCATTCACAAGGAAAATGATAGATGTTTCATTGTAGGCCAATTTTTCTTAGAGTTACCAATTTTTGTGGCAGTTTCTCCATCCAATCCCTAGAAACCTCTTATGTATAATCATCATTATTGTCGATTGTGCACACGATTATTGTGTATATAAGACATAAACTTTTAAATATCCCATTTTTGTCGTAGAGTCTATAACATCCTGACGGAATTGATTCTCCGTTTTCTTTAACCTTTTCCATGTATATTTTTACTATGTATCTTAACATTTTTGAATAATTAATTGGTATTAGAATAATAATAATATAATCTAGCACACTTTGGTTATGATAAGCTGCTAGAATCTCCATTATTACATCGGAAGAAATATTGGTAAACAAATTTCAAAAATTAGTGATTATGCATTTAGCCTTGAAAGGATTAGTCAAAGGAATAGCTAATAATTTTTTTCGAAAGCTAGAATGGAAATGCACATTTACAAGAAAATATTCCTTGTCTTCCATCCTTGATGGTATATTTCCTTCCATTGACATCACATAGTTGTCAAATATTATTTGAGCCTTGATGGGAAGAACTCCTTCCACATCATGGTATTTTTATTTTTTTTACCATTTTCTTCCCTATATGGGAATCAAATTTTATTTTTCCCTTTCTCTCTTCACCAAATAGTACAAAAAATGGCACTAGTTTGATTCATGCAATTTAAATTTTTTAATTCCATTAGATTAACTGCAGGGTTGTCAATACAATATTATCCGGATGCTTATTTTTAAAATAATGTATAACTTTTTCTCTCATTTTGTTGTCTCCTTTTATTCTCTAGATGTAAGAATAAAATGTCTTTGATATTACACCCTCCTCAATAGACCCAATTAACTATACATCCCCGATTTAACTTTATTAGCTAGTACTTGGTAGTTATTTGTTGGTCATTCCTCTAGTAGAGTCCCGAATGAGTTGTTTGTGAATCTTACAAGTGAATCGGCTAAAAGTTAACATGATTATCCTTAATAGGTGAACAAAAAGGTCACTCTATCTATAAAAGTGAAATATTGTTGTCCATTTAGTCCATATGTCATCAAGAAATAATATAAAATTCCATTTATCGTATAGATTCTCTAGATTTTTCACTCGGAAAATTGTGAGGCATTGCTTCTCAAATATCTCGCATTCAAAACACAAATATATTTTTATCTTTTTATATGACAAAATTAAATGTCAATAACTAATGCAATACAATTAAAATACATTACCTCCCACTCTCCCTTCTTTGTCTTTGACAACTGCATGTTGTTGAGAACATCCTTGAAATTTCCAAACTGATCTAGCTTTGTAAAACAAATCAATAAACTTGGTTTCTATCCAAGTTTTTTTAATTCATTCTGTTGTTTATAAATATTAGTAATGGATTTGGTAGATGAATTTGTAGAAATAATGTGAGCCTTTCAAAACCGTAGCCTCAAATGTAAAGAATTGTAAGTTTCAGAGCCCAAAATATTTTTTTGCGGACATATTGGATGTTTCCCATCAAGTATATAAAATTTCACATCACCCTTTTCTAGGTCATTCAAATCATGGAGTTATACAATGTTATTCATATATTACAATAAGGGAAGAACAATTACGTCTCTTTTGTAGAAATAATAATTATCAACATGGAGTAGATAAGAAGGTCAACATTTTCATCATCTATAGGATAATACTTGATATTCTAGAGGAGCTACATGGCATCTTGAAACATCAATTGAAAATACTTCACCATTGAAAAAAAAAAGAAACTACTTGAATAGTCAAAGTTTTTGTTCTCATGAATATAGAGGTTGCATTATTCAACAATGTAGCTGATTTAGTATTCTTTTTCAACCCATGCAACTTTGATTTATATGGGTCCATCTCAAATTTAGACAAATATGTTCACCTCAACATAGTAAATAACTTGGCATGCTTTGGAGGTAAAAGAAAACCTTTTTCTATGCAAGAAATGACAAACATAATAGGTTTTCTCATTTCTATACAATTTCTGAATCCGTAAATATACCATTATAAATTTCTTTTGCATTTGAATAACCATTTTTTTCAGAATCTATAAGAATCCCCAAATTCCAACCATATTTTGAACATGAATATGGTATGTTGTTTATTGAGGCATGCATTCCTATTTCTGAATAAATAAACATTCAACTCCATATCCGAATAATACACTTATTGTTTTCAAAGGTAATGCATTTGGCACGAACACACACTATCCCCAAATCAACAAATTATGAGGATAGAAAAATACCAAATTCCTCTTTATTATATTGTATAAAAATAAATAACCATAAGTTGATGTGGTAGTTTTTAGGGAATGGATTTAAAAAAACTAGTTCTCATTTGTTTTCTTTCGAAATTACCACATGCAATGAATGGAACTATCATGAACAGAGCGTGAACAATGGAAGACATTTTTCCTATAATTAGAGTAGAATACATTAATGTTTTTTTCGCATTGTTCGATAAGGAATATAAATTCTACCCCAACGGTCATAAACCATTTTCACCTTTTGAAAGGATTATCTATAAGATGGACAATGTATAACATTCTATGGATGGCATGACAAGAACATTAAAAAATCTACAATGTAGTGGTAGATCGGCTTCTAGTCGAAATATAAAAGAACAACTTAAAACACTCATTGTTAGTCATTTACACATATTGAATGGAATAACATAGAGAAAATTAAGATATAATGTTTGGTATTTTGAAGAGAGTGTTTTAGAAACACATCATATAAATGGAGTTAGTGGTAGCTAAAGTTTTTTTGTTTTACAAGACAATGTGAATTATGTGTATATCAGACATACTGTAGTCGTGAGGATTAAATGTATGTAATAAGACTAAGTAATATATTTAAAGCATAGCGATCAGAAGATCTAATGTTTGGTATTTTGAAGAGAGTGTTTGAGAAACAAATCACATTAACAGAGTTAGCGGTAGCTCAACATTTTTTGTTATACAAGATGATGTGAAATATGTGTATATTAGACGTCTTTGTAGTTATGAGGATCAAATGTCTATAACTAGTCTAAGTACAATATGTAAAGTGTAGTGATCGATATACAAATCCATAAAAATATATCAAATACAAATGAGAAGGATTACACATTTCCTAAATGAAAGTATGACCCTCGTCACTATATCTATTTTTCTGGAAACATTGTTGTCTAGAAAGTCATGGTGGGTTATACCTATTTGAGAAAATATTTGATTATTAAGAATGACTATAGAAAATCTATTTTATCTCTTACTCTAACTATAAGTTAGATTTACAATAGAAATTGAAGATATTTATTCCAAATTGTTCAAACTTATGTTAATGCATTTAGAGTGTCAAGATTCTTAGGTCATGAAACATTTACTTGTTTGATATGTTTTATTGATTTGGGGTAAAAATCACTTTGAGTTTAAAAATAGTGATAAAATAAAAATTACGAATGAGCTTAGCGGCTTCTATGGTATTACCATTACATCTTGTCATTGTAATCATTGTCTAGGTAAGTGCATGGAGATGGGGGACAAAAAGGGGGTCAAAAAGGGACACCTTTTTCTTGAAATCAGCAAAACCTGAACTTCATCGAATAATTTGGCATGCCTATGCTCAAAATTTGACAAAGTGATAAGAATAAGTACCGTAGATCTCATAATCTAGTTTCTAAACTACTATTTTTTAAAAAAATGGTTGAGATTAAGAGGGTCAAATGTGGTGGAAACACAAGATATGTTTTATTTTGTGTCAAAAATATAAGAACCTATTATGTGTGCGCCCCCTCCCCCATTTTTTTAGTTCTATTTTTTAAAAATCCCTTTAGTAAAAAGTTAGCTAAGACCATGTACAAGGTCCCACTAATTTTCATAATTTTTGGATGAATGTATAATTTTTTTAATTTTCAAAGTGCACATATCCTGAAAATGAAATATATGTGTGTGCACCACCATAAATTTGAACAAATAGTCATTTCTTAGTTTTTTTAGTGCACGTAGAATGGATTTTAGAAAAAAACAATTTTTTTAATTTAGATGAAAAAACCGTAAATTGTGCACCAAAATGTATGTAGAGGTTTTGCGAAGAAAACAAGGCACTAGTAGAAGAAAATATGGATGAAATCCTTAAACTAATCATATTTTAGAAAGAATTATATCGTCATCAAGGTAAATTGAGCTTGACATCATAGTAGAATTTATTTTTAGTATTATGTTTTAATGCACAAGATATTGAGGTGCACATGTGAAATTTTGATGTTTTTTTAATCAAACACGGTTTTAAACACCTAGAAATACTCCAAAACTTTGGTTTGGTAATCCAAGGAAAATCCAAGCCTATATATTGGGAATTTCAAACCAAAAAAAAGGTGAAATGTGAGCATGCTATTAAACTCTCATGTTATAATGAGTTTGTGTTTCAATGTGTTATGGGGTATATGTTTTTTTGGCATTCTTTTATGTACAAAAATTAAATTTAGGGCTCATAGATCAGGGTTTAGGGATCAAGGTTTATGATTAGGGGTTTTAGGGTTTAGGTTTTATGGTTGAAGTTTTTAGGGTTTAGGGTTTAGGGTTTAGAGTTTAGGGTTTAGGGTTTTGAGCTAAGGATTTAGGGTTTAGTGTTTAGGGTTTAGTTTTTAGGTTTTCGGCTCGGGGTTTAGGGTTTCAAACTTTAGGTTTAAGGTTTATGATTTAGGTTTTAGGGTTTAGGGCATAAGATTTAGGGTTTAGGGTTTAAGGTTAATGGTTTAGGATTTAGGGTTTAACAGCTTAGGGTTAAGGATTTAGGGTTTAATGGTTAGGGTTTAACGATTAGGTTTTAGGGATTAGGGTTTAACAATACCTTTCGAGGTGTAGCTTCCCTCTTAAGGACCATATTCATATTCAATGTATCACCATCGAATAGGAAGCTCCCCTACCAAATTGGTTATTGAATATGACATGGAAGATGAGAAAAGAAAATGAAATTTGGAGAATTATTTTTCATTTGTAATTAGTACTAAGTATTAACAAGACTAATATGGATTCCAACTACTTGATTAGGAGGCCATGACAATATTTGGACCATATTTCCTAGTCTCATACCTAGAACCATCATTGAGTCTTCTTGTGCAAAATAAACATAACGATAGGGGTATGACTAAGAACACAATGGAGTTATCAATTGCCTAGTAAATATTTCTTGCTTAGTTTTGAATGGGAGTTAGTTGGCCTATGGATTAATGACCTTCCATTCATTGATAATTCCTTCTATAATAAACCCATATATGCTTTCAAAAGTTCCTTCAAAAAGATAGGGGTAGTCATCAAGCCTAATGAAGGTTGTGATGTGATGTGTGAAAAATATATATTCACAAGAACCTCTTTTTCCTTGAAATTCATTGGTTTGTCGTAGTAATGATGTCTCCTTGTATCTAAAGACCAAGGACTACTGGGGTCTGTGGCATGATTGGACATTCAAGAATCATCGAGTTCCTAAATCAAAATGTCGTTGCATCTGGAGAAACATTCTCAAATGTTGGAGTAATGCATCTTGGAAAATAAAATTGAACCTCAAAAATCATCTCAAATTTCCAGTATAGGTCATGTTCCTGGTCCCGTGCATCGGTATCACTAAATTACTTATGAAATGCATTCCTTTTCTTCAAGCTTTGCAATCTACCTTTCCAAGTTCTCCATATTTTCCAAATTTGGCACGAATTGACATTTTGGACCTCTGAAGGTGTGAATAAAATGGCGAGTTAATTTCCCCAACTTTTCTTGAAGTGAATTTAAATGAAATGAAATTTGGAATTTGGAGGTGACATGTGGTAGACATTGATTGTCCTCCACCGATTTTGAGCGACAAATATTCTAACATGAACTTTACACCCTAATCCCTAAACCATAAAACCCTAAAATTAAACCCTTAACCATGAACACTAAGACCTAAACCCTAAACCCTAAACCATCAAACCTTAATCCAAATCCCTAAACCCTAAATGATAAGCCCTAAATCTAAACCCTAAACCCTAAACACTAAAACCTAAACCATAATTACCAAACTTTAAGCCCTAAACCCTAAAATATTAACCCTTAACCTTGAGACCTATACCCTAAACACTCAACCTTAAGCCCTAAGCCCTAAACCTTAAACCTTAAACCTTAAAACCTAAACCTTGAACCCTAAACCTGAGCCCTAAACCCTAAACCCTAAGCCCTAAACTGTAAACCCTAAACCCTGAACCTTAAACCCTAAACCCTAAACCTTAAATTTTAAACCTTGAACACTAAAAATACTTGTTGGAAAGACTTCTAAAAAAAGATACTAATGAGAATGATTGAAATTGGTACAAAAATTTTGAAGGAGGGAAATTTCAGATATCCAAGAAAAATTTGGTACAACCCTTTTCTAAGCAACCCCTTCCATGCGGGAAGCTTGCACAAATAAATGTTACCCAATAGAGCTATCTTATTTTTCACATCACATGGGAACTATTTCACTCACTATAATGTTCTGTGTCTTACCCATTCTTATTAGTATTGACAAAGAGTATTCAAATGAAAAGGGTTCATTTGCTTCATAGGCATAAAATTCAAAGAGATTCATCACAATTTGATTCCTTTCATCTGTTGATATTTTAAAGGAGGGAAATTCCAGATATCCAAGATTAATTTGGTACAAAGAAATGTTACCCAATACAGCTATCTCCTTTTTTCTATAGCTTGTGAAATATTTGGAGCTCCAAGAGTGTTATAAATAGCGCAAGTATATGCAGAAGATCAAGAAACATTCAATAGTGCAAGTATATGTGGGGAGAAACATGTTTGGTAGAGATGTGTAATATATAAGGTTTTTAATCCTTATAGTGTAGAAGATCAAGAGTAGTTTTCACTTTGTAATCACTACTGAAGACTGAAGATCAATACCATTAGAGTGTTTGTTCCCAAACACTTTGAACCATAAATCCTAAAACCTAACTCCCGATCTCTAAACCCAAAATCATGGATGGTAAACCTTGAACCCTAAATCCTAAACCTTAAACACTAGGCTCTAAACCCCAACCCTAGACCCTAAACATTGATCCCTTAACCCTAAACCCACAACCTAAACTTTAAACCCTAGGATTTAAACCCTAAACCATAAACCTATATCCTAATTATTGATCCCTTAACCCTAAACCATGAACACTAAACACTAAACCCTAAACCCTAAAACCTAAACCCTAAACCCTAAACCCTGAACATTGATCCCTAAGTTCCCTAAACCATAAACCTTAAACCCTAAACCCTCAACCCTTAACCCTAAACACTCAACCCTTAACCATGCAACATTACCAACAAAGGATTTCATACTAGTATTATGGTTGGATGAGGGTTGAATCTCAAGGATCATATTCATATTCGGTGTATCACCATTGAAGAGGGAAGCTCCCTATCAAATTGGTTATTCAGTATGACATGGAAGATGAGAAAATAAAATGAAATATGGAGAATTATATTTCATGGGTAATTATTACTAAGTATCAACAAGACTAATATGGATTCCGACTACTCGAATAGGAGGGCATGAAAATGTTAGGACCATATTTCCTAGTATTGTCCCTAAAACCATCATTGAGTCTGTTTGTACAAAATAAACATAACAACAAGGGAATGGCTAAGAAAACATAGGGGTTATCAATCACCTAGTAAATATTTCTTTTTAGTTCTGAGTGGGAATCAGCTAGCCTATGGCTTAGTGACCTTTTGTTTGTTAATAATTCATTTTATGATAAACCCATGGATGCTTTCAATAGTGCCTTCAAAAAAATAGGTGTAGTCATCAATCCTAGTGAAGGGAGTGATGTGATTTCCAAACAACTTGAAATGTAAAAAAATTTAGAGGTCATAACACAAATTTACAAATATCTCTATCATTATAAATGGAAGCCAAGTAATGTGTCTCCTTGTATCCAAATATCAAGGACTACTGGGGTCTGTGGTAGGATTGGACATTTAGGAATCATCAAGTGTCTAAATCAGAATTTCGTTGCATCTGGAGAAACATTCTCAAACATTGGATTAATGCATCTTGGAAAATAAAATTGAACCTTAGAAATCCTCTCAAATTGTCGAGGTCTGGTCTAGGTCATGTTTATGGTCTTGTTTCTATTTCGAGTTCTGGTTATGGTTATGGGCATCAAATATGGAATTTTCAGGAAAGGAATACACACTTAAATAATTATTCCCATTTAAATTGTTGGAAATGCTAATGGCAATGGTAGTGCTGTGGGAATTCAGTTGGTGGAAGGTGGGGTTGTGCCCTTGTTGGTTTTTTCTCATGGCGTCATTGGTATCCTTTCTAGTATTATCAAAGAGAACTCCCCATGCTTGTGTGATAAGTTTAAAATATCCCTCAACTCTTGGGAACTTGTTTTTATCAGGATGTAATAAAAAGGCTAGTTTTAGTGGGTATTAATAGAAAAAAGAAAATAATTTTGATTGGAATTACTTACGAAATGCATTCCTTCACTTTGAGCTTATCTTTATAAATGCAATTTAGATTTCCAAGTTCTCCATATTTTCCAAATTTGGGTCAAATTGACATTTTGGACCTCTAAAAGCGTGAAGAAAATGGTGAGTTCATTTCCCCCAACCTTTCTTGAAGCGAATTTAAATGAAATGAAATTTGGAATTCGGAGGTGGCATGTGGTATACATTGATTGTCCTACCACAAATTTACTTATTGATGATTAATTATTATTAGTTGGATTTATTTTTCATTATTATGATAAGTGGGTTTTTGAGATTACTAAATCACTTTCAGGTTTATTCATAAGAATACAATTATTATTGTGGCACAGTTGATGCAAATCCTTAAATCCTCCCATAATTACGAATACCTCTCCTACAAAACCCCATACAAGTGGATATATGTTAACCAAACTTTTCATACCTCCTTGAGATTGAGAAGGGTGTTTAGGGATGATTTTAGCTTGCTTGAAGAGTTTGCAATGTAGAAAAACCAAGAAGTGACCAATGAACCTTTCTCTTGTGCAATGTAAGGGAAATTTTTGTAAAGGCAAGTGAGAGGAGTCTTTGGATGAATGTTGAGAAACTAGATGAGTGAAATAGGTGGTTTAGTTGTCTGAGAACATGATGGAATCCTAAAACTCCTACAAATATCAATAACCAATCAATAACACATCTAAAACTCCTACAAATATCAATAACCAATCCAAAAGGCCCCAAAACCTAAACAATGCCTATATTATTTCACAAAACAGATATCGATTGTATAATTTAAACCCTAAAATATTGAAGGTTGAATGCTGAAATCCTAAAAATACCTATGTACTGACCATATTAGAATCTAAAAATTATCTTCTAAACCGTGACAGATGGAGTTGTGAGACTAGTTCCATAAGGTGCAAAGTGACCCTAACATCTTATATTTACTAAAATAAATTTAAAGTATAAGAAATAATAAAATATAAATAATAATAAAAGAAAAACTTATACTTAAACATTTATTTTTGTACATAGAAGCATGCCTCAACCACATATACCACATAGCACACAGGAATGCGAGCGTGCTATAACATGCTCGCATTTTAGGCTTGGTAACAACCAAACCTAATAATTCAGAATGCACTCATGCTTTAACCAAATGTGCTCACGTTTTGCTTAAAATCATATTTGTGTCTACTTTTTGGCCCCCCATCTTTGTGCATAGGCCATTCTATACACTTTTGGAAATATATTGTTTATAAAATATTATTCGCAATGGTTCGTATGTGATAAAATAATAAATCATGGTCTAGCCAAGCATCCACTTGATGGCTACCATTATGTATTGTCATTGTAAACACTACAAACCCTTGAGAGGGATCATGACTTATGTTGTTCTCACAAGACGTATTGTTTGTACCATATAATTCACATTTTTTCATATGAGAGAAAATACTTAATGATTGCTAAGCTTCAGTACTTATTGAAAGGAATGACATAACAACTTCTAGGATAAACTATTTCTTATTCAAAAAATAGGCATAACATAACAACTCATATTCTATCTTATCGGCATCTAAGTTCCTACTTTGTACCTATTTTCATTATAAATACTACATGGATAGTTTTGGAACACTATCTTTTTCTTTTATTATAATTGTACCATATTCGCTATGTTACTCGTGGTAGAGCCAAGTGCTACACTACATAACCTCGAGAGGGATAAAGAAGTATTGTGTATTTCCCATAAGATATATTTTTGGTACACATAATTCACATCGCTTTCCTATCAAAGAAAATGCTTAGGACTCTATTAAGCTCCTTTACTTATTGACATAAATGGCATATCATACCCTAGGCTCAAAATTTTCTTATTTTGAAAATAGCCATAAAATAACAAATCATGGTATAGCTTAGCAGCCACTAAGCTCCTACCTTTACCTCTTGTCATTATAAACAATATTTGTACAGTTTTCATCACTATCCTTATCATGTATTTCCCATAAGATATATTGTTTTATACACATAATTCACATCGTTTCCTATCAAATAAAATGCTTAGCAACCACTAAGCTCCTTTACTTATTGATAGAAATGGCATACTAGACCACTAGGCTCAAAAGTTTCTTATTTTGAAAATAACCATAAAATAACAAATCATGATATAGCTTAGCAGTCACTAAGCTCCCACCTTTACCTCTTGTCATTATAAACACTATCTGTAAATTTTTGCATTGCTAGCCTTATTATGTAGTTCCCATAAGATACATGGTTTTTAACACATATTTCACATCGTTTCCTATCAAATAAAATTCTTAGTGACCGTTAAGCTCCTTTACTTATTGAAATAAATGGCATATTAGACCATGGGCTCAAAATTTTCTTATTTTGAAAATAGCCATAACATAACAAATCATGGTATAGCTTAATGGTCGCTAGGCTCCTGCCTTTACCTCTTGTCATTATAAACATTATCTATACGGTTTTGCATCGCTACCCTTATTAGGTAGTTCCCATAAGATAGATGGTTTTCAACACATATCTCACATTGTTTCCTATCAAAGAAAATGCTTAAGAATGCAAAGCTCCTTTACTTAGTGAAAGAAATGGCATAACAACTCCTAGGCTCAATAGTTTCTTATTTTTTAACTATAGAAAGAATAAGATAGTAAAAATGAAAATCATAGTGGCTCTAGGGATTCTCCTCGACTATCCAATTATTATTATATTATATTAAATTAGCGCACACTATATCTACTAACGTTAATATTGATTTTGATAAAAATAAAATAAAATTACATGTCTCGTATATTATTCTATTTTACTTTAAAACTATGTTTAAGATTTATTTCTTCTATTTTCTTATAATATATATATATATATATATATATATATTGTTATTATGCTTATATTAATATATGTCATATAATATATTTTTATTATGTTTATATTATAATATGATATAGAAAATAACAAATTGCATTGTTTTTATTCATGTTTTGTTTTTATTTCAAAATGAGGGAAAAAATCAAATTTAGAAATACGAATTCCCTTGCATTTTCGAATATTTAAAATTTCAAGAGCCCACACATTTTATTTATTCAAAATTGAAAGTGAAAATTTCAAATTTGTGTATCCCGTTCTTTTTCTATTTTCAAAAATTATTTTGTGGAATGAGCCAACCAAATTATTAATTAGGGTTTTTATTTTTTTGGTCACGGAAAAAAGCATCTCATGAAATTAAAAAAATACGCACAAGATGTAGACTATAGGGCTGAGTGTTTGAATCCCGATTGTTTTTTCCAATGATTATAATCTTGTTTGTAGAGAAGGAACATAAAGGATGTATACAAAATATGCATAGAAAGGATACAAATGAAGGAAAAAAATAACAAAGTTTTTGAATAGAATCACGCATGTGGTTTTTTCGAGGTAGAAAATAGAGATTTCACAAACAACATAAAGCACAATATAATGCCGATATTACTAAATTAGGTATTTATAGTAAATGTGTACCTTTTTTGTTTGTGGTATCTATTAGTCACTCTTTATTCAATCGGTTCATGTGTTTTGCACCTCAATCCAGTCCCGTGCTTTGCCTTACCAAATCATGATCCACACCATCCCTACCTTGTCCTCCCGAATCTTGCTCTGCAGTCAATCCTTGCTTTCCAATTACTTTTTATCTCTATGCCAAACCACCTTGTTCTTCATGAAAACACAATTTTTTTGTGTGTTAATGAAATAAATTTTAATCCCTTTTACCTCTAGTATTTATCTCTATTGAATGCTTTCCTATTCCCTTTCTCTCTCTGGATATTTTTGTTTTGAATTTTTCGTTCTCGTTCTGTGTGATTGGTTTTGTAGGATAATGATGGCTTTTCACATTGGAAATTAAAAAAAAATTATGGATTGGGAGAACCAAAATATTTTAATGTTGTTTATTAAGATGATAGGAAGAAACATTGCTAATTAGTTCATATTACATTTTTACATGGTTTCCACTTACACATTTTAAGATAATATATGAGGTAAACATATTACATTAAAACTATAATACCATATTAAGTATTCAATTGTATGATAATTATTTTCAATTATATACGTGTTTCCATGTAGAAATAGTCAAATGTAATGTCTTCAGAATTTTATTTTATGTACCATGGAAGGTAAACATATTAAATATACACCAACATATTATTAAACATAAATTTTAATCACTATATATTTCATAATTAATATATACTTACTATTGCGCCCTCTAATCTAAGCCAAAAATTCACATAGCTTTGTGGCAACAAGATATAATTCTTTGTTTCGACAAAAATTTACTAAAGGTAAAATTTATTTCAAATCAAATACATGCTTCTACACGTATATTTATATATCCATTATGTATCGCTTGTTTTTATATAGGCAACACATTGTTTTTTCGGCCTAATGATGAATTTTTTATTTATATCATGTTTTATATGAAAAAATTAACAATTTAGATTTAAAACACAACTTCATTACAAACAAGATATATTTTTATTTAAGAATAGCTTAGCGGCCACTAGGGTGCAATGAGTAGATCATGTCTTATATAAAAACTTGTTGTATAGCTTCTACCACTAGTCTAACTTTCTTAAATTGTCATAAATGTAAAATAATTCTACCAAAATATCATAAGAAATAGAGAAATATATATGTATACATGTATAACACATAAAAGGTTGATGTTTAGAAATATTTGGTCACTAGGTAAAGCCTCTAGAGCATAAAGCAAATGAATCTTGTTTTACCAAAAAAAAAAAAAAATGTATACATTAGTAAAGTTTATTGTTTGGATTTAAAAACTTAAAGTACGATATTTTTAGCTTAGTGGATACTAGGATATGCTACCATATAAAAGTTGGATCCTAGTGGTGGTTTTCGATTCTTTAGGATTTAACAATTTCAATTAATATATTATGAGATTTGCAGACACTATTTTAGATGAAGACTTAATATTTATCGAAAGGATTTAAAAAATTAATGAAAGATGTTTTGAGCTTAATGGGCACTATGCCAATCAAGACATAATATTTAGATCTTATGGTTTTTAGGACTAAAAAAATTAAATTAACATATTTTTAGCTAAACGGATGCTATGGATTTCCACAAGTATAATATTTCAAGATTATTGGTTGCTATCATTTAACAAGTCACCGAATGTTATTTCAAGCTTAGCATCCACTAGCTTATGAAACAACATAATATTTGGATATGACTGGTCACTTGGATTTAACAAATGAAATCAACATAGTTTTAGCTTAGTGGCATTAGGTTCTTAAAAAATTTAATATTTTGAGCTAAAGAGTAACTACCATTTAAAAAACTCAAGAAGGACATATTTAGTTTAGTGTCTCGCTAGGTTATGCGTCAACATAACTATAGACACCATAAATCTGCACCCCTCATCTTTGGCCAAATCATTAAACACATTCCTATTTTATAACCCTAAGTCTACATTATACCCCTCACATTTTTTCATTAAATAAATATGTCCCATACTTACACCCTTCATCATCTCCCATTCTTATTTAATTAATTACTCAATTAATTAAATATTTCATCATTTGATCACATTTAATTACATTATCTATCTTAAATATAAATACTCCATGATATTACAACTACCTTAATCCACCTCATCTATTTCCAACTCCCTTATCTCGACACACCTATATACACCTATTAAATCATTTGCACATTCATGAAAATCACCTATACATCTATCCAAATCATACTCAAATTAGTATGATCTAACCTATTCTATCACCCCCAAAAAAACTTCAAACCTATACAAACAACCTAATGAATCCATCCAAGATATCTAAAACAAATTCTCTTAATTTAGAAGAATTTTCTATTCATATCCCTCACAAATTTCAAAAAAACTAAAATCGTCGGCGATTCGGTCAAATGCCAGGTGATTATTTAAGCTTGTTTTTTTCCTTCTCTCGGGGATCCTCGATGGACATTGAAAAGTCTCATATTTTTATTTGAGTTGGTATCCTCCTATATGTTTCCACTAAATATCCAAACTTTGAGATCATTATTTGTCATCATCAAGCCTCTTAGAACCCTTATGGAGCCATTATAGAGCAACACTTTATCAGTCCCATTTGTAGACTTCATCAGATATCTGCATCAACTTTAAATCAAGGTCGAATCTCCTCTCAACCCCCATACTAGTTTCCAGGTAATTATTTCCATTCATTTAGTCATTCTACATCACATTTAAGCTTATGTAAGTCTGAATTATCAAGTTTAATTAGTCAAGTATTTGAATTTATCAGATTGTGCATACTCTACAAGAATCGCCAATACTCCCTCGAATCATCAGCGATCCCTATCTATCATGACCCTTTATCACTCTGTAACCTATCTTTCTCGACATTAACACTTCAATCTTGGCCAACACTCTTCCTCTATGAGTATCTTTCAGTCCTATCACACTCTTTTGAGACATATCCAACTCCTTTGAGCCATCATTAGCATTTTATCAATGTTTTTAAATAAAACACATTACTTAGCTTACCTTTGTAAGCATACAATCAACATCATCTCTTCTCCTTTGAGCCATCTATCACTTATCCAAATCAGATACATTATCTCACTTGCCTTTGTAAGTGCATAAATCTATCTGGATCCTAGCCCCTTTGAGCCATACGATGATTCCCAAACTCCCTTTGGGGTAGGAATCATCATCATACCACCATATAGCCCTAGACCACGTCAATCCCTTTTCCTTTACATTGATTTGTTATATTTTTATTTATTAGCTTATTTTATCATTATTTGACTAATTTCTTAAATGTGGATTGAAATCCTTGCAAGGAATTCCATTTACTTTTGAGGATTGGAATTTTTAGTCTATCCACCATATTTTTTTTAATCCTATCTTATGTAGTGTTTGTGATTACATGTTTTATCATAGGAAAATGAGCTTATACCAACCATTTATGGAGAACAACATCAATTTCCATAAGTCACATCCATGGGTATCACTAAACCCCATCATTCTGAGGATGGTTAAATTTTACTTTATGTATTAGTGAATTAAGTTGAAGAGGTAGGATTTATTCTCAACAATAACCTAAAAAATTATATTGTAATCTTAGAAGTGTTGGAAACTAGGAAATCGAGGGGGGGTGAATCAGTGTTTAATCAAAATTTTACAAACATTTCCAAACTGATGCACATGAAAATAATAGGATAATATACAAAGAGACATAAATTTTAATGTGGGAAACCAAAACTAGGAAAATACCCACTAAAAAAGAAATAAATTTGTACAATAAAGTCCTAAAATTGTTAAAATTATTTCATAGTTGAGCTTCAACTCAACCTGGAGCTGCAACTCCAAAATTTGACCAAGCAGCCACTCATTCTTTGACAAGCTTCAAATTGTCAGCTTCAACTCCCAAGTTTGGTTCAACAAAAACTAACCTTTAGTGAAATTCAAATCACAGGAAGCAATAACTTCCCACATGCTAAGATGCAACTTAGGATTTTTCTACAAATTTTTCTCACACAAAGATTGTTGTCTCATTAAACTAATAGTGACAACTAGATTAGAACATTCTTCTACTCAATTTTACTTCTCAATTCTAACTATGATTTGTCCCTGTCCTCATCACCAAGTAAAATGTTATGAGTCTTATTTCATTCATATCATGTTCTCTCTTATTTCTTCTCAATTCCTCGCTTCGATACCCCCTTATTCTAACTCTCTTAACAACAACCGATCTATGAAAATTCTACTCTTGACTCCTTCAAATTATCGTCAAGCTTTGTTTACCTTCATGCATAAGTTTGATATAGGTATTTCAAAATTGATCATGCATTCATTTATACATTCATTCTCAAATCCTTTGTTTTAGAAATATCTTGAATTACTTCATCTCACTATATTCAATCTAAAAGAACCTATCTTTGTTATATCTTCAAATACATACCTTATACACCAATAAGTCTTTCCTTTCTTTAGTAAATTTTAATAATTCTTCATCAAGCACATATATACTCCCCTCTAAGTTCTCAAAGGTATCTTTTGTATATTGTATCTAAATTCGCAACATCCAATTAAAATATTGTTCATATTTTTCTTTTCATGGTCATATATTCATCCACACTTCTTTTCAAATATGTTGCTTCTTCTAACTGCTCTTTTGAGTCTCAAATGCATGTTATCATATCTCTTCAGCCTACTCAACATTATCCATGTATTCATGTCGATATTCTATACCACAAGCTCAAAAATCATACCTTTTTATCTTAACACTAACTACTATGTCTCACCATTTCTTTTTCTTATTTCTATACAAAAAAATTTCAAAGAAAAGAGATATTCTTTTCAATTTCAAGATTCCTTTGAAATTTCTCACTATTTCATGCGAATAATAAAATTAAAGGTATTTATATAAATAATATATTTTGATGTTATGAACCTATCAACCCATGTTCACTTACATGCTCGAGTTATTAGAACTCATCAAAATTCTCCTAGGTCAATTGACATCTAATAAAAATTTCAAACTCTTTTGTAAGAACAAATCAACTCTCGTGAACTACAAAATACTCCTTTTTATAACTAACACAACTATCAAACATCTTATCTTAGTGAGTATAGTTACCTATAACCATAAAAATACTTCATATTAGGGAATATAACCTTGATATACGTTATACATAGCTTTGGGTCTCCTTCATGACTCTTCATGTTCTCCTTTACTCATGGATATCCTTTCAGTACTCATTTAAGAACTCATCACAATGAATGTTTGATCTCATAGATATAGGTTTGAACTAGGTATTTAAAGAGGAATTTGAATTTAATATTATCACACACATAAATGTGTTTAGATGGAGATGGTATACATAACATTAGAGGCTTGAAGTGTATTCCAATATGTCTAACAACTCCTTTTGAAACATTTATCATTCGGTTTGAGATCAAGTTATTATCTTGCTTGAAGAATTGTAGAGACAAGATATTTACACGATTCTTCAAATGTGACATGATTTAAATATTTTTACACCATATTCTTAGTCAAGGAAACATTTCATTTCAAATATTTAAACAAAATCACCTATTGAGAATGTATACACTCTGAATTACACATGACAAAGTTTTAGTCTCATTTTTTTAGCAAACCCCTTACCTTCTCAGATTGATTTTACCTTCAAGGATGTATTTTATCCAATATGGACACATTGCATAATTACTCAAATCCATGTTATGTCTAGTATATCTTTGAGACCATATCTTGCTAATTGTATGGTGTGAGGGTTTAGAGTTACAAACCATAGCTAAGCATGTCAAAGATTTCACTTCTTTGTTCTCTAATTTCATGATAGGATAAATATAGATTGAATTTTTCTAATAAATTCAAAAGAATTTATACCTTTTATAGTATAAGAAGTTAGAACATCTTCATGACTTTAGAGAAACAAACTATTCATCTTGACCGTAACATCAGTTTGGAACAAGTCTTAGAGAATAAATATCCTATCACAAAAATATTGTTCAAAACAATCTAGGCACCTTCCTAACATGATTTTCCATTAATATGTTCATCAAAGAAATAAAAATACCAACGAGGAGGTATGGACATGGAAATTATGCAATTTTATACTAGTGGAAAGATAAACTCGAGCATTTTTTCTTGAATTACTTCCTTCTAGCATATCTTTACTTGTGTGCCCATGATATTGCTTTAGAGAATGAATTCACACCCTATTAATTTTTTTATGAATGACGTGGAAGAATTTGATCATATATTTAGGACACATATCCAGTTTCAAGCACTCATTCATAATTTTCTTGAAGTCCAAAATCGGTCTTCCATTACATCTCATATTTCACATGTAAGTTCTTGTATTTGTGACATGAAGCATAATTTTAAGATAATTTAATTTTTATACAGATGATTTCCTTGGTTTTTTTCACCCACTACCACATAATTGGAATAAGAAGAGGACAAGTTAAATTTTGGGTTCATGATCTCTTTGAATACAATTTTTCTTGACACATAATTACTAGACAATATAAAGGCAAGGAGTTTTAATCTTAAGGCTCAAAAAATAAAATATACAGAGCTTCATCAACTCAAAAATGACCTGAAGAAGAGAAGTAGAAACACTATCTATCTCCAAATTAGATTTGAACACTGTCATCAACATGACTTTGTACCTTTCACTTCTCATAATTGTATGGATATACTCTTGCAGGAGCTGAGTTGGTCTGGATTAGAAGGAATATGATTGAATACCATAACTATCATTATTTTGGCATGGATATTACCTTGTTTAATATTGAGCAACTAAATCACATCAAAAACTTGATTTTAAATAAAAAATACTCATTTCATGTCTATAGCTTCAAGAAAGAAGCTTGAGGAGAGAGAAACCATGTTAGAAGAATGCTCATAACTTCTCTGTTTCTTGTCCAATATCTCTCAAAATATTTTTAAAAAGTTAAGGATTGGATTTCTCTTAGAAAATTAATTCTATTATTTATCCAAAGAAGTATTGACAATTTTTTTAGATGCTAAGAAGACATGGTGCTCAATTTACATTCCTCAATAAACCAATTTTAGAAAAACTAATATAACTTTCACATACCTCTTCAAAATTTGATGAAATTAGACATGAAGCACTAAAAATAACCCCGATACAAAATACATAGGTTGGTTAGCCATAAATTTTCCTATACAACTTAGACCTATCTCATTTAATTCAACATACATTACTAGTCCTTTAATGGTGAAGTTTTGAATTTTTCCTCCAGAGCTAAAATAAACCTTTTCGGTGCTCCTAAATACCATAAGAAATGTTCCTAGGTTGATACCATACTTACATGGTCTTTCCATGACCTGTATTTAGCTCTTATACCTCATTAGGCTCTAGAACTAGGCCTAAATGTGCTAGTTACAACTATAATTCCTAACATTTGACCTATTACTCACTCCATAAGATCTTTATCATGCTATAATCATCATGTATAAGCTGTATAACACTTGTTATAAGTTTACCAACCATTTACATACCTTCAAAGTGGACTCTATCTCACCGACCAAGCTTGTAGAATAATGAAACCATCTTGAAACCATATGAATGCTCAATACACCACTGATAAGACACTACTAATCAAATTTCAGGTCCCTTAAAGATCCTCAATTCACCAATCACTCCTTTTTCATCAATGACACTTGACATCAATGACAAAACCAATGACCAAGGTTCAACAATATCCCCCTTTGTCATTGATGGAAAATTCACACACCAACATCTTTAAATAACCATTCGTAGTTTCGACAACACTCTCTCCCCCTTTGACATCTATAACAAAGGGTCTTCCATTCAAAAATAAAAATAAAATGCAAGAAACTACTTACAAAGAATAAAATTACCTCAATAATCTCCCCCTTGGATTGACATTATGATCTTGCCACACTGTGTCTTAACTAGATGAATGAATGTCTCCACCAATCAGCTTCACACTCCCCTAGACCTATTCTTTTCATTTTGAGGAATTTCACTTCACCATGTACCAAACAAGCTCCTAATCCTCCTATTGGGATCATATTATCCACCTTTGTCTAAATCTACATGGTATCAACCACTTACCTTCACCATAATCCATTTTACAAACAACCACTACTTACTTTGTTGTACGAGCTTGCAACACACCTTGCACATATTCTTAAACATCAAAAATGACTTTTCTAGACTTCTAGGTCACCTCTTTTACACACTTTTGAGATATCAGGTTACTTTTTATTCTTAAGCCATCACGAAACACTATACATACTTAGTGGATATGTATGTTTGATCGAACCTTTTCTTGTCCCTTTGCACTAGTGATTGTAACAACCTTGCTCTTCAAATATCATCATTTTGACTGGTTTTCTATCCTAAACATGATTTGCATATATTGAATATGCTATGAGAATTACTGAGAGATTTCATTTACTGGTATGAGATCATGATTTACAAGACTAATTTTCATGACATTCTTGTTTGTCTTGCATAGACATTGGGTAACTCAAAACATCTAGACAAAGTACTCCTTTAGCATTCAATCATTGAAACTTGATCCATGAACTGCTAACTAATTTACATACCCTAACTAATGTTACATACTTCTCTCATATATTAATACTTGAGAGAAACATGAAAGGCATGGTCTCACATACTTTGAATCCTTACAGAATATGAAACTTTTCTCAAAAATTCCTTCAAGAAAGGACAATTTCTCAAGACTCAAATGGACAACTCGACCACTGTAACCCCTTAACATGGCACAACCTATGCAATGTTTTAGATAATATTGTATAAAATACATCATATTAAACTACTAGATACCTTTCAACAAAATTTTACTCTCTTTTTGAAACCTCTCTTGTATGACAACAACCTCAGAATCCATGACCCAATTATGATTCAAACTTAACAACATAGAGGAAATAATTTGTACTTTGAGACATCTTGACAACATACTCCAGGTATGAACACTCACAAAGAAACATTTAAGATATTTAATGAGCACCAATACATCAACATGGTACCAAACAAACATTCTTTAGATTTGACATACCTTAACAAACTGATGAAAAATCTAATAAGAAACAACTGATAACAACTACCTTTGAGGAGCAGATTTAACCAATTCACTCAACTTTATCATGAAGAACACTTAGTTGGGATATTGGTAGAATGATGACACCAAAACCATGCTTCCTTCAACTAGTGTATACAATCTAAAAGCCTAGAGAAGGCATAACACTTGTGATATTAACTCAAAATAATAGAAAGTCATCAAAAACACTTGATGACTTGCTCTTTTCTTTTGAAGTTTTGAAACCTTCTCAAATTCCTTGGCTATACTTCTTGGTATGAAAACATCATCTCCTAATTTCTCACCTATTGATTGAATTCCTGATAGACATACCTGATGGGATTCATTTGCTTTTTTTTATCTTGACTCTAGTTGAGGGTTCTTCATGCTTGATACTTGGTTTACTCTCATTCTTATTAGCTTGATCATCAAATCTTGATGTCATGCTTGAACTTGAATCATCTACCCACACTAATCTCTTATTAGTATTTTCTTTCTCATCTCTAGAATAGTCTTCCTTACCCTTGTAAACATACCTCATGATATTCTTTCCAATGGTTCTCTCACACCTAGCTATCGTAGTTTCATTTCTTGAATGAGCCTTCACCTTGAAAATATTTTTACCTTAACTTTTGAATGCTTGCAACTTGTTGCTATATCATGGAGACTCATGATAGTATCTTAAAAATTACCTTTTCCATGAAAATTAAAACATACAAGATAGTTCATGCAATATGTCCTCTTTTTTACAATTAAAACACACTATATTCTTCTCATATTCAGTTTTATAGCTCCTCCATGGGCATTCTATGTAAAATTTCTTAATGCGGTCCCTAACTCAATGTCTAAAATTGTGACATGAAGATAAATATCCATTAAGGGTTCTATCATACATGAAATAATTAGGTTTCCTAATTGGTTTATGCATTCTAGAATTTTCCTTAATTTTATTCATGTTTGAGTGTCTACTTGAGTTAGATTTGTCTTCTTCAAAATTATTCATGGGTTCTACTATTAATCCCAGTCTTTTTTATCACCTAATACCTTTTGTCTATCCAAATTCCATTCAAGGATTTAAATATCTTTTCCATCTTCATTATATCTTTTTCTTAATCTAATTCAACTCTCAAGGATATCAACTCTTCTTCATGTATCATGTAGGTGTATTCTTTGGCATGTGCAAATTTTGAGACTATTTCAACATGAGATTTAAGCTATGTACTATTTTTGATATTCTATTTCTATTTGTCTATGAGAGATGCTAAAACCAGATCTAAGTGTGACTCAAGGTATTTGATTCCATCTTAATATTTTTGCTTTCGCCTCTCTTCAAATCCATACTGTAGTGATATTCACCCACCCACTGGTCCTTATAATGTTGTTGTTCATCTCTCGTTGAGACTGTAATTATCCCCTACCGATGTGATATTGGAGTCACCACCATAGTTTTCCATCATTATTGTGATCCTTTTTTCCTGGGGCATCTCACCTTGGTTATGATTTTACCCATATTTTCTCCACCCACCTACCCTTTTTCATCTACCTTATTCAAACACGTCATCAATTTCCCTTGATGTCATTGATACCTCATTTGAGGGGGAGATCATAATCAATTACTTTTATCTTTATCCACCTCTTATAATTTTTGTCTCACGACTTGCTAACCAAAACCACTCAACAAAAAAGGGCAAAATGTAAATACCTAAATTTGGTATCTATACCGTCATCACCTACGTGTGCATATTTTATTCTATTCATCACCCTTAATTAATTAAATTCCCATTACCTTTAAGTCCTAGCTGATCAAAATTAATTAATCATGTCGTAACCAACTTTCCATCTTGGAATGATTTTATTCTAAATCTACACTTATGTTTTTCCCTACACTTTTTCAACCTATCTCCACTTCCAACTCACCTACACCTCATCCCTAAACAAACCCTTCATGCCTAATGATTTAGATCATTAAGAAAACTCCTAAAAAAATAAATCATGCCAAAAATAGGAAAATCTTCGCATTGAGGAAATTTTCCCCACGATCGGCAATGAACCAAATACCACTCGTCATAGTTGACCCTATAAAGCTATGTTCTTTATTTCTATTCCTCATTGAATGAAATAAAAATCCTAAAGCTATCTTGTAACTCTGTAGACAATCCTTCATTACTTGAATATTCCGAAGCCATTATAAACCTCTCAGACCTCCTTGTAGTGTGCATACATCAATCGTGATTGGATTTTTGTGAGATTGTCATCATTTTACATTGTTTTAATCAAATTTTGTCATATTATCTTGGTATTTCTTATATTAATATTTTGCAAGTTTAGATCATCAATAACAACACTCGCAACTTCATCATCAACCTCCTTTTGAAAACTAGTATTTGCAACTTGCCCATCTAGATCACCTTTCCTCGGCGTTATCCATCTCTGTCATAGTCATCATCGACCACCGATAGGTTGTCATTGACTTGGCCTTATAAGCCCTTATTTTCTATTCCAAAACCTTTTTCCCATCCTCGACTAATATCTGTCGCTTCCATGTTTACTCTAATCCTCATCCAGTTCCTCTATTACAGAAAAATCAATATGTTTACACCCCAATGACCATCGACCGGGATCCTGGTTTAAATCCCTCCCTTTAATCCCTTATTTCTATCGTTTTCATGGTTTTTTTCCTTCGGACCTCCTCTACATGTTGATTCTAGCATCCTCACACCGATGTATCTTCCAGATTGCATTACGATCCGTCATGGTCTATACTCATCCTATATTTCGATCCATTCTCTCGGTCACCATTGACTTGCCTCTGCATAGTCTAGGTCATCATCGACCAAGACCGGGTACATTTTTTTTCTTGTTGTTTTAATCGATCTATATATAAATCAATTAATAGTGCTTCCAAATTTGGTATTCTCTCGGTATCTAAATATTATCGGTATATATTTACTTTTTACATTGATTTTTTTAATAACGATGGTTGACATCAATCGAGGAAGTAAATGCTTCTCACATCTACATTGATAGTAAACCCTTGTTGATCCATAGGGATCCAAAATGACTCTACTTTATTAAATCAACTAACATGAAGAAGAAAAAATGATACACGGAGGTTTTATATTTTAAGTAATAGGACCACCACCCTATGTAGGGTGGCGGTTACAAAACCACTACCCAAACAAGGTGATGGTCTTAGGATTGACGACAGCTTTATATAGGGCAGGCGGTGGTCATGGCTCTCTCGAGATAGAAAAAAAAATCTGAAAATGAATAGCCTCCGAATTTGAAAGGTTGTTCATTTCCTTTCTCCTCCATGACCTTTCCCATTCTCCAGTGCACGGGAGGACATGAGAAAGGCTATAAATGCATGTTATGGAAGAGAACAAAGATCATCGAAGAATGAAGAAAGTGAGTAAGAAGATCTTAGTGTTGGAATTGTGATTTTTAGAAGTAAGGAGTAATTGAGTCAGAGAAAATAAGTAACTGGGAGGAAGTGTGAGATATTATCTACTTATCTTTCATACTTATTGTAATTTTTGTACTTATTATTGAATTAGCCAATAAAAGTGGGAAGAAAGAGAAATTTCCCTTCCCAACTAGTTTTTCCTCCTCTAGAGGTTTTCCAAGATAAAAATGTTGGTGTATGAGTCTATATTCTTTCCCTTTCTACAAATTGTTGATTCTAAGCACAAGTATAATTCATTCACTAGCTATCTCTATTATTTTCTAATAGAAAGTAGAACAACAACGATTAATTGTGATTTTGTGGATAATTCCAAAGTTGAAGAGTTTACAGATCATTTTGGTATCAGAGCTAATAATTATCTAGGACTATGGTATTCATTCTTGGATTTGTATGATAGTGACGAGATCTAAAGGTGAAGAGGATTTACCTTGTGATCCAAAAATTTCTGCAAAGAAGTGAAAACAGAGAACTTGGTCTCAGAGAATCGAGATGTTGGAGACCATGATGGATAGGGTGTTTAGAAGACAAGAAGATCTTGTTGATTTACAAAAGACAACTTCTATCAAACGAGATTCCATGGACTCATTGGTTCGGGACTTAGCTGAAAATTTTTGCATAGGAAGGAGCCACCATGAGGAAATTTATGGGGAAGAGCATGAAGAAGAGACTTCTAACACAAGAGAAAAGGTAAAATCTGATCATAGTCCTTTTAAAGTTGAAACAAAAATTGATATTAAAATATTTGAAGGACAAGTAGATGTAAAGTTTCTTGATAAATGGTTAAAACAGTTAGAAGTCTACTTTAGAGTCCATAATGTCACCGAGGCACAAAGGATCACCTTTACACATCTTAAAATGGAAGGACACACTGGTTTGGTGGGAAACCCATCTAGCCACTTGTGAAAAGAAAAATCATCCTATTGTGAAATCTTGGCAAGAATTTAAAGAAAAATTAGAGCTAATGTCTATTGTATTGGCCATAAGACTGACCAAATGATTAAATGGTAGTATTTTAGACAAGGCGGTGGTCAAAGTGTGCGGACTATACTATGGAGTTTCAAAGGCAAACCATGTTGCTTAACATGGACTTGGAGGATGAGGATATTATAACCAAGTACTTGGGAGGACTTCACACTCACCTTCGAAGAAAATTGATCTCCACAAAACCCAAAGATCTCAACGAATCATGCGCACATGCATACTACATATATGATTAAAATAAGAAAGGAGAAGTAGAGTGAAGGGTAAAGCAGTCAACAAATCATCATAAGAAATAATTTGGGAAAATAAGTAACAAGGGTAAGTGGAAAGGAAAAGGTAAAAAAATTGCCACTACTTTGAATACTTGTAAAGACCCCAAGAATTTTTGCAAGAACTATGATATCAATGGTCATACTGACACTACATGTTAGAAGTTTCATCCAGAGTTGCATCCAAAGAACCAAACCAAGGACTCAAATAATTCCATGATAGATGTGAAAATAGAAGGGGAGGTGGAAATCGAAGATGACTCTAATGTAGATGAGAGGCTTGGATGCAAGGCCACCAACATGGACAACCAGGAAGAGGAAATGAGTAGACTATTCTAGATCAAAATCCGTATCAAGAGAACTAAGTTAAATGCTTTGGTTGATACCATTTCTCATTCTAACTTGATATTTGAAGTAGTTGTAAATAAATTGTTAGTGCAAATTCACAACACCCCCAAATGAGTTATGGATATGCTTTTCTAAGGCAAGTCATTTGGTGTGAATGCACAACATTGAGTTTTCTCCAAGGTGTGGGACCTTGCAAGTGAGAAAACTCTCTAGATTGAAGTTGGTTCTTACTCCTCTGTTTAGGTGTATGCATGTAATCTTTGTAGAGGTTCTGATTCAAAATTCCTACTCTAAAACTACCAAGGAGACATGGTTGAGAGAAAACAAGGAAATAGAAACAAAAATAAGCAAAAAAACAAAAAGGTGATACACCAAAGGAGTGCTGAACTCCTTGCTTTTCAAAATAGACATAGATCATGAGGATGCAGCAACAAAACATGCACAAATTACCAAAATGCAATGAAGGATCAAAAGACAATAATAACTGCATGAGAGGATTGAAAATTGATCACAAAACATACATTATCATGTCTAGATTTGATACAATACGTTGCAATAGCAAAGAGGCAAAAACATGATAAAGTCTTCATGGGAGGTCTGAAACCCCTTCAAATCCACCGATAAGGAGGAAAGAAGAGCTTGTAGAAGCAAGAACATCCAAACTTTTACAAATGAGCCAAATCTGGCTTTTAATGGCCAAGCAGAAGAAGAGAAAGCAAAAACACGAGAAAAAATGATTATGAGTTCAACTACCAATAAAATCCCTTCAATTTCACCTGTAAGGTGATGGGATTCATGGACAAACCCATACGCCAAAGTACATTGCTCTGCAGATCCAAAAAATGACCCATACTTCATTAAATTTGGTGGTTGAATGTCATTTCTATATTTTTTGTGTGCTAGAGATGTTTTCTCATTTTTTCCCACAAATATCCATCAAAATTCAAAATTTAACCCTCCATCATGTATAGAATTTCACCATCTTTCCAATTATATAAAGAATGTAAAAATTTGAGCTCTGGATCAAAAGATATGGCCCTCTGAAGATTTAGGGCAAAAATGGTGAAAACAGGTCAAAATTAGGTCGGCGGGGTCAAACTTTAAAATTTTCCCCTTTGGAAAATTTTCCCAAAAGCCTCCACACCTCTGCCGCCTAGGACATGTGTCAACCTCTGATTTTCTACATGTCTTAGATAACATTTTTCTCCTTCGTGCTCACGAGGGAAAATTTTCTTAAGTCCTTCCGCCGGCGAAAACTCCGTTGATGAGGTAGACACATGGTGAGTTCTAATTAGATGTGGAAATGCAGCTCATTTCTTGCCTTTTGCATTTTTACATTTTTGGAAAAAACTCTAAAATTCTCCCCCACCTCAATCTCCACCAATGAGTGAACACGTGGCACCTTCCTATTGGTCAAATGGGAAGTGGTCCTATTTTTTTCTTTGAGAAATTTTGGCAAAAATCCAAAACTTAAAAATATCTCTAACGCCCACCACTCCACCTTGACAAGTGGTGCATTTTGATTGAACATGGGCCTTAACAAAAAAATTTCCCTCCATGAGCTTTCGTGCCATTTTGTCCCTTTGAGTTTTTTGCCTAAAAAGGCTAAGTGCCAAATATTTTCCCGCCACCCACCAATGTGCTTCTTTCCTTCCCCTCCACAAGCTTGGGTGAAATTTCATCTTTTTGCACTTTTGACCAAAGCACCAAAAACTTAAACTTTTCACCGATGTCCGCCACTCCACCTCAACACGTGGCACCTTCTCATTGGCCATGGGCCTACCTAGAAATTTTTCCCAAAAACTCTGTTGGGCTATATCTTGAAATTTATGAGTTAGGAGAAAAAATTTACCTTTACGTAAAGGTGAAAAATTCTCTATCTAATGGAGCCATTTCTAGAAAATTTTGAGTCCCTCAAGCATGCTAAAAATTCATTTAAGTTCCAGTAAGGGAAAAGGTGGAGGAGTTAGCCAAAAATAAGCATGGGCTTATTTTGGATAACAATTTTGGCGACTCAGAGGGGTCATCTGCCTACTAGATGAATGATCAGTGGCTTTTGAAGCATCCATTAGGCATGGGGTCAAGCCTGATGAATTGATTCTGATCTAAACTATTAAAATCTGACCTTTGAGCTACTTGGAAACCCACTGAAACTAAAACTGATCTTCACCAAAATGCCACTGAAATGGATTGTGCAAGAGAAAAACCAACACCACAAAAACTATGTACAAAATTTGAAATCATACATACCCCAAGTGGGATATGCAGAGTGTGCACAAACACTTCTTCTACTAAAAGCAAACCTACCTACACTACTCTAACCAAGAGTAAAGGGAACTCAAACAAATCCTACAATTAGTAGGGAGAAATAGCTTCCCTTCCTAAAAATGGCAGCCATGCAACTGATTTGGCACTGAACATGGCTGGTTAGATGAGTGAAAAACTGACCATAAGCCGGTCCTCCACCCAAATCATCAAGGTATCAACATTAATGGAAAATACCTCCTCAAGCTGACCTGCATTGGACTCCTGGAGGTATTGATGGTGACCCTTGGTACTCTGATGCTCATCCTCATGCCCTAAAGTAGGCATGACTAGTTTTGGTTTCTCCTTTGGCTTCAATGAAGCCAAGTACCTGATTGGGCACGGTATAATCCTTTGGATGTGCCCATTTCTCTGAAATTCAACTCCAAAAATGGAGTCTTCTTGTGGACCTTCTTGGATGGATGATGTGGAAGAAATGATGAAGTTATCCTACTCTTTCCCTTCCTCTTCCCATGAAGAACATGGAAGATTTAAATCTTCCAATCTTGGTTCCAATGAGCTGTCACAAAACATAGGCTACTATTTTTCAATGTTCTCCTTTGTGGCAGCAGGCTCTTGATGTTGGAGAATGAATGGTGGAGAAGAGAATGTTGTAATTTCAGTTGGCTCCTCCTCAAGACATTCCTCTAAGTCTGATAAACAATCAAACTCTTCATTGTCCCACTACAACAAATCTTTTCCCTCTTGCATGGTGACCTCCAAATCTGCATTTTCTTCACCATGTGTAGCTTCATTTTCAAACATGAAACTTGTCAATTCGAACTCATCCAAGAAATCATATTTTTGGAGAGATGAAGTGGGAGAGAAACATGGAAATTCTTGTGCCTTTTGCTCACAATTTGGACTTGTTTTGTTCACCTCCATAATGGCTTCATCAATCAAATCAGCCCCTTCAAATGAAAGTAAAAATGTATCAATAATGCTTCCTTCTTCTGCTATTGCAAAAACTAACTTGATCTCATCCATTTTATCCTCTTCAATGGGGTTTGGAGCTGTTTTTTCTTCCTCCACAATGACTGAATTTGCAATGCAAATTGGATCAGCATTCTCTTTGGGCAAAGTGCCAACATGGACACCCAACTCATCACCAACAAACTGTTGATTCTTTTCCTCTTGTTCTTGTTCTTTTCTACTGCAAACTCAGTCCCAACCACCACCTTTTCTTCAAATCCAACCTCCTCTTTTGGCTTCACCATCAAGGGGATTTTTGTAATCCCAAATTTGAGAGCCAAGTTCAACAAAATTTTGATCTTTTCATCCTTGTTTGGATCTTCTTCTTTCTTCTTGTTTTCCTTGACTGGAATTCTGATTTTTATCTTCCCAACATGGATTTGGGAATGCAAGCGGAGGGGTGGGTTGTGACTTAATTGATTTTATAATTTTTTTGGTGTTGGAGGAGGTAGAAACTCTTGTTTCTTTAGAGGGAATGGATGTTTGGAAGGGAAAAGGATAGAAGAATTGAGATGGGGTGGAAGACTAGGGGATGGAGAAATGGAATCAACTTTTGGGACAACATATGGAAAACATTAAGCTTGACATTTGTTGAAATGATATAGCTTGAGAAAGAGAAAAATAAAGAGTATGAGATGGCATGCTTACCCATTAACAAGGTTGCTGAATACTCCTCTCATACACCTCTATTCCCTCAATCCACTTTGCAAGTAATAGAATCATTGCAATCATGAAGTCAAGTTTCTCTTGAGGGCTGTAATGCCTTGGAAAAGGTCCCACCCATGGACAAGGTGCTCCACAATTGATTCCAAATGCTTTCATTTGTGCTTAAGCCCTGGATTGCACCATGAAAATCTCCATTTTTAGATTTTCTCCAACAAATCATAATTTTTCATTTGATTATCTTCATCATATGCCTACTTTTGTGCTTTATATGCTTCATAGCCAACCTAATTTTGGAATTTCTCATATGGGTATGCATACTTTTTTGAATATAATCAAAATGTTGATCTGGAGGATTTGAGAAACATGTTGGAGGTGGATATGAATGGCACTACTATTGTAAATGTGAATTCCATGATGGAAATGAAGTCATGATTGCAAAACTTCATGGAATGAAATAAGATGGAAGAGATGGAAATAAGAATGAATGGAAATGAATGGAAAATGTCCAGTAACTCGAGAGAATGAGTTATTGACCGAGATAGAGTTGCCAAATGTGTTTATAATTGCCTCCAAAGGCTAAAATATTCACACGAACACATTCACCTATAAAATTTGAAGTGGAAGATCTCTAAGCTCCCACCAAGTGTGTTAAAACTGTTAGTGAAAATTCACAGCACCCCCAAATGAGTTATGGATATGCTTTTCTAAGGCAAGTCATTTGGTGTGAATGCACAACATTGAGTTTTCTCCAAGGTGTGGGACCTTTCCAAGTGAGAAAAATCTCCAGATTGAAGCTGGTTCTTACTCCTCTTTTTAAGTGTATACATGCAATCTTTGTAGAGGTTTTGATTCAAAATTCCTACTCTAAAACTACCAAGGAGACATAGTTGAGAGAAAACAAGGAAATGGAAACAAAACTAAGGAAAAAAATAGAAAGGTGATACACCAAAGGAGTGTTGAACTCCTTGCTTTGAAAAATAGACATAGATCATGAGGATGAAGCAAAAAAACATGCACAAATTATCAAAATGCAAAGAAGGATCGGAAGACAATAATAATCGCATGAGAGAGGATTGAAAATTGATCACAAAACATACATTATCATGTTTAGATTTGATACAATAAGTTGCAATAGCAAAGAGGCAAAAACATGCTACAGTATTCATGGGAGGTCTAAAACCCCTTCAAATCCACCCGATAAGGAGGAAAGAAGAACTTGCGAAGCAAGAACATCCAACCTTTTACGGATGAGCCAAATATGGCTTTTAATGGCCAAGCAGAAGAAGAGAAAGCAAAAACACGGGAAAAAATAATTATGAGTTCAAAAACCAATAAAATCCCTTTAATTTCACCTGTGAGGTGATGTGCTTCATGGAAAAACCCATACGCCAAAGTACATTGCTCTATAGATCCAAAAAATGACCCATACTTCATTAAATTTGATGGTTGAATGTTATTTCTGTATTTTTTATGTGCCAGAGATGTTTTCTCATATTTATCCCACCAATATTCATAAAAATTCAAAATTTAACCCTCCATCATGTATATTATTTCACCATCTTTCCAATGATATAAAGAACTCAAAAATATGAGCTCTGGATCAAAAGATATGGCCCTCTGAAGATTTAGGGCAAAAATGGTGAAAACAGGGTCAAAATTAGGTCGACGGGGTCAAACTTTAAAATTTTCCCCTTTGGAAAATTTTCCCAAAATCCTCCACACCTCTCGCCACCCTAGGACACATGTTAGCCTCTCGATTCACCGTGTGTCTAAGATAACATTTTTCTCCTTTGCACTCGCAAGGGCAAATTTTCCTAAGCCCTTCCGTCGGTGAAAACTCTGCCGATGAGGTGGACACGTGGCGAGTTCGATTGGATGTGGAAATGTGGATCATTTCTTTCCTTTTTCATTGTTTAAAATTTTGGAAAAATTCTAAAATTCTCCTATCACCTCGATCTCTGCCGATGAGTGAACACGTGGCACCTTCCTGTTGATCGGCAGGGATGCGGTCCTATTTTGCCTTTGAGGAATTTTGGCAAAAAGCCAAAACTTAAAAATATCTTCGACACCTGCCACTCCGCCTTGACACGTGGCTCATTGTGATTGAATGTGAGCTTAAAATTTCTTTTTCCCTCCACGGGCTTTTGGGCCATTTTTTCCCTTTGAGTTTTTTTCCCAAAAAGGCTAAGTGCCAAATATTTTCCCGCTGCCCGCCAATGTGATTCTTTCCTTCCTCCGCGGGCTTGTGGGCAAAATTTCATCTTTTTGCACTTTTGACCAAAGTGCCAAAAAATTAAACTTTTCACTGAAGTCCACCGCTCCACCTTGACACGTGGCACCTTCTCATTGGCCATGGGCCTGTCAAGGGAAATTTTCCCCAAAAACTCCGTCGGGCTATATCTTGAAATTTACAAGGAGTTAGGAGGAAAATTTTACCTTTCTAGAAAGGTGAGAAAATTCTCTATCTGATGGAGCCATTTCTAGAAAATTTTGAGTCCTTGAAGCATGCCAAAAATTCATTTAAGTTCCAGAAAGGAAAAGGAGGAGGAGTTAGCCAAAAATAAGCATGGGCTTATTTTGGATAACAAGCTTTGTCTTGTGACTTATGAGCATCCACACCCTTATCCTTTGGGTTGGGTGAAGAAGGGTGTTGAAATTCAGGTAACAAGAAGATGTAAGGTAAAGTTTGGTATAAATTCCCAATATATTGATGTTTTTAAATACAATGTTATTCCACTTGATGCTTTTGATGTTGTCCTTAGGAGTCCTTACTTTTATGTTAGGGATGCTATATTCATGAGGAGGGAAAACTGGTACAGATGGGTCAAGGATGGGATCAGCTACAACATCTTGGCACACCAGTGTAAGACACAAGTTACTATGGTAAGTGATAACCAAGAAAAATAACTTATTCAATAAAATCATAATCAGTTGTGTTTACTTTTATTTAAGGATAAACAAGATGGGATAGAAGTTACAGAGATTTCTAACTAGGGAAATCATGATTTGGATAGTATTATTCAGTCTTTTCAGGAATTTTTTTAGGCTCCTAATGGATTACCACCAAAATAAGAAGTAGAGCATGACATTTAGCTATTGCCAGAGTCCCCTCTACCAAACATCAGGTTGTATAGGTAATCCTTGCTTGAGGTACTAAAGTAAAGAAACAACTCCGGAGAACTACTAGACCAAGGAGTGATACATCTGAGAACCTTGCCATGTGGTTCACCTATTATGATGGTGCCAAAGAAGGATGGTTCTTAAAGAATGTGCATCGACTACTGCACTTTAAACAAGATCACCATAAAGAATAGATATCCACTTCCCCATATAGATGATCTCTTGGACTAGTTTCAGCATGCCACATTCTTCACGAAGTTGGATCTCAAGTCCGGTTATCACCAAGTTAGGATGAGGGAGGAGGATATATGGAAAACTGCCTTCAAAACAAAATAGGGTTTGTATGAATGGTTAGTACTTCCTTTTGGATTATGCAATGCACCCGCTACATTTATGAGATTGATGAATGATGTATTGTGGGATTTCATAGATTCATGTGTCATTGTATATCTAGATGATATCTTGATTTTTAGTGCCACATGGGAAGAACATATAACACATTTGTAGAAAGTATTACAAGTTCTTAGGGAGAAACAATTGCTTTGTAATATGAAGAAATGTGAATTTTCCAAACAATCACTTGTCTATCTTGGGCACGTGGTTGGAGGAGGAGAGCTATGAGTGGATCCAAAGAAGGTGGAAGCCATCACTAATTGGCCAAAACCAACAGGAGCCATAGAGACTAGGAGTTTTGTGGGAGCAGTATAGTACATGTGGAAGTTCATTCTAGGCTTCTCCACAATTGTAGCACCTCTACACATAGTGGCTGCAAAGAGTAAGGGTTTTGACTGGGGTAAGGAACAAGAAAAATCCTTTGAGTTATTGAAATACAAGATTAGTCATGCTCTAGTACTTTCTCTTCCTAATTTTCGAAGCCTTTTGAAGTAGAGACAGATGCCAGTGATTACACCATGGGAACAATCTTTCTTCGAGGTAAACCCATTTGTTATCATTATGAAAATTTCACTTCAAGTCAAAGGATATTTAGTATATGATAAGGAAATGTATGCACTAGTTCAGGAAATTAAGAAATGGAAGCATTATTTTTTGGGTAAATAAACTATTGTGCACATTGACCACAAACCTCTCCAATATTTGCAAGCACAATCTAAATTACAGCAAGAAAGGCACTACAAATGGATGGGGTTCCTTCAGTAGTTCCATCTAGTGATTAAATACAAGAAGGGTAGTAAAAACTTGGTGGTAGACATGTTTTCTAGGCCACCCAAACAAGAGAAGTTTTCCTATTTGGCCACTATCTCTCAAATCAATCCCTTCACAAAGGAAGCTTATGGAGAGGCATATGCCTAGGACAAAGACTTTGGGGTGACATTTCAGTAGTTGCAGTCCTAAGGGGCTGAAAGGACAGGGATTGAAGATTGTTATCTCAAAGATGGGCTGCTCTACTAATGGGGGAAGCTTTGCATGCCAAAATAAGAGAGAATTCTATTGATGAGGGAAGCACATACCTCAAAAGTAGCGGGACATTTCAGTGTTGGTAAGACCCTAGCCCACTTGCAAAGGTATGTGTATTGGCCCAATATGCAAGAAGAAGTATCAATATTTATATGTGGATGTAAATTTTTTTGTACTAACAAGCCTAAGAATAGGAAGGAAGGTTTTTATATGCCATTTCCAGTACCTACTCATCCATGGGAGGAAATTTCTAAGGATTTTGTAGGAGAATTACTAATGTCTAAACATGGCCATGACTATCTCTATGTTGTTGTTAATAGATTTATTAAGATGTTTATTTTTATGAAATGTAAAAAGATAATAAAAGAACATGAGGCGGCAGATCTTTTCTTTGCTAATGTATGGGTGCATTTTGGTTTACTAAAGTCTATTGTTTCTGATAGGGATTCCAGGTTCTTGGGAAGTTTTAGACTACTTTGTGGGACAAGATGGATACCAAGTTATAAAGGAGCACAACTTTCCATCCACAGATAGATGGAAAACAGAGGTGGTAAACATGACTTTGGTACAGTTGATCAGAGGGTATAACAACAAATACCCAAGGACTTGGGATGATTCCTTAGCCTACATTCAACATTCCTATAACTAGGCAAGTACACACATCCACTATGAAGTCACCATTTGAAGCATGCTTGGGATATCTACCTACAAATCTGCTGGACATAGTAGTTGGAAAGCATGATGAGAAGGATACATGAGACACAGAGGTGACTAGAGAAAACAAATTCATTGAGAGGATCTAAAAATCCATCTCAAAGTCAAGGAATAGGTAGAGAAATCTCAGGCCAAGTACAAAGCTAGGCACGATCAGCATAAAAGGGAACATAAGCTTCATGTTGGAGATAGAGTTTGGCTTTACTTGAGAAAGGAGAGACTACAAGGTCAAGCACGGAAGCTCAAGCCACTATGATATGGACCCTTCACCATATTGGAGCAGGTTGGAGAAAATGACTTTCGACTTGATTTACCATCATTCATGAGGATGTACTCTATAGTAAACTGTGAGAACTTGCACCTATATGAGCCATCCATGCTAGATGAAGATGAATAACTACAATTGCTATGTTCCATTGAGGATTGCATCTTGGACTCACAAGGTGAATTGGAGGAGGACGTAGTACTACAACAAAGGCCAGAGAGACTAGGAGAGGTCCCTATAAGTCTTTGTAGATTAGACCGAAAGGAAAGACACCAAGGCAGGCCCATTGGTACCTGAATGAGTAAGTGAGGGAATTATTTCCTCATCTACTCCCCCACCAAGCTTTTGTGGGACCAAAATCCTCCTAAGCATGGGAGGTGTGATCCATAGGGATCCAAAATGACTCTACTTTATCAAATTAGCCAACATGAAGAAGAAAAAATGATAGATAGAGGTTATGTATTTTAAGAAACAAGACCGCCGCCCAACCAGGGGTGGCGGTCCTAGACCATTGGTCCGCACAGGTGGTGGTCCTAGATCTCTCGGATAGAAAGAAAAATAAGAAAATGAAAAACCTCTGAATTTGAAAGGTTGTTCATTTCCTTTCTCCTCCATGACCTTTCCCATTCTCCAGTGCACAAGAGGACATGAGAAAGGCTATAAATGCATGTTATGGAAGAGAACAAAGATCATCAAATAATGAAGCAAGTGAGTAAGAAGCTCTTAGTGTTGGAATTGTGATTTTTAGAAGCAAGGAGTAATTGAGTCATAGAAAGCAAGTAACTAGGAGGAAGTGTGAGATATTATCTACTTCTCTTTCATACTTACTATAATTTTTGTACTTATTATTGAATTGGCCGATAAAAGTGGGAAGAAAGAGCAATTTCCCTTCCCGATCTGGTTTTTCCTCCTCTAGAGGTTTTCCAGGATAAAATTGTTGGTGTATGAGTCTATATTATTTCCCTTTTTACAAATTGTTGATTCTAAGCATAAGTATAATTCATTCACTAGCTATCTCTTTTATTTTCTAATAGAAAGTAGAAGAATAATGATTAATTGTGATTCTATGGATAATTCCAAAGTTGAAGAGTTTACACATCACCCACCTAAATCATCTAATCAAAATTGTTTTCACTATTACTTGTAGATTTTATCTAATTTGTAGCAGAAGAGATCCAACATCCATTGTACACCCATATCATCGAACATTCAAGGTAACATAAACCCTCCAAAGTATTTCTAAGTTGTGTAGCTTCTTTAGCATCTAACTCATTAATTTGACAAAGCAATGAGAAAATAATAAGATAGGAGGGTGAAATGGAAAATTCATCGGGTAAGTAAGATTTAATTAAGCACCAAGGAAATGTTCTTATATTCCCAAGGTTTGTTTTATTTCCTCAAAATCTGACAAAGGGGGATTGGGTATTTCAATTGTGTATATCGGGAACTATAGGAACCCCTTGAATAGTTCTCATGTTATGAGCTTTCTCCTATTGACTGACGTGGATGATAAGGGTAAAATAGGGGCATTATTTCATATAAGTTGGGAACTAATGGCCTAATTGGAAATATTATTTTTCTAGAGAGTTCGTTGATCCTCCAATCTAGCTAACATGTAAAAGAAGGAAAAATGGTAATTTTGGGCATGGAGGGAACTAATGAAATAGTTTTTTTGTTCTATTAGTTCTTTGATAAGTAAAAAATATGACAAGGTTCAAAAAGGAAAATCATGATAAAAATTTCGGGCCAAAACAAAACTATGGGAATAGTTTGTGGGTTTAAATGGTGCCAAGAAACCCCGAATGGCTTGTATCTTTACCTAAGAAGCACAAAAGGTTAAAGTGGCTATTTAAATCATGTAGGGAAAAAATCCAAGGTTCTCCCATGATCCGTAAAGTTATACTTTAGAACTCTACGAATCACACAATTATGCTATTCTACTTTCAACTTTGGAAAATGACAAATTTTCTTGAAGATTCATAATGATCAAGTAAAATTATTCTTTGAAACTCTATGAATCACACAATTATGTTGTTTTACTTTCAATTTTGTAAAATGATAGATTTTCTTGAATATTATTGATTAGTGCTTAGAACAAAATTTCAGAGAGTGCTAATGAATTCAAAGACACAACATAAGATTTTTTATCCTAGAAACCCCCAATGAGGGAAAACCAGTCGGTAAGGGAAACTTATCTTTCTTCCCACTTGTATTGGCTAATTAATCAAATTTTACAGATTACAATAATTATGAAAAGAAGAAACAATGTAAAACTTCTCTCCAATTACTTGCTTGCTTTGTTTTCTTGCACCTTGCTCCTATAAATCCACTCCAACACCGACAATCTTTTTCTCACTTTCTATCATATAATTAAAATTTTCTCTTAATCTCTCAAATGGATCTTCTAAATTCCAATTTCTCTTGCTCTTTATATTTATAACCTCCACCATGTCTTCATGTGCACCAGAAAATGGGAAAGGTTACAAAGAGTAGAGATACAATGCATCGAAGAACTCTTCAAATTCGTGGTTATTCATGCTTCATTTTTATTTTTCCATAAAAATTGATAGGAATGATTCCTTATGCATACCGAGAGGTTATAGGACAACCACCATGGATGGATGGAAGTTACAGGACTGCCACCCAAAGTTGGGTAGTGGTTCTGCAACTGCTTATCTGAGCAGAGAAATGGTTACATTAAAAAGCCGATGAACCTCCTTTTCCTCATTTTTCTTCACTTTTCCTTCTTGGTGCTGATGGATCTGATGGAATGGTGTGTTTTTTTGGATCCCTATGGATCATACCTCCCCTACTTAGGAGGATTTTTGTCCCACAAAATCTTAGTGGGGGAGTGGTAGAGGAATCAACTCCCTCTCTTTCTCCTTTGAGTACCATCGAGGTTTCCCTTGGCATCTTCTCTTCTCGTCCAACCTGCCAAGACTCTTGTGGATCTCTGGTTTTCTGCTCCAGTGCTACATCCTCCTTTGAGTTTCCTCGAGTACAATCCTCTTTGGAAGGAAACTTTTGTATGTTTTATTTATCATGCATAGATGACCCTAGTAGGTGCGAGCTCTTGCAACTTGCTATTGAGTACATCCACATGAAGAGTGGAGGAATTTTTCTTTGGAGATGGATTTTTCGGATCCTCTCCATATGTTTTGTTTCTATATTCACAATTATTCCTTGTATCTCCTCCTCTTCTTGTTTTCCTCTTGTTAGTCCAACGAATCAAGTAAGTTGATACGATGATTGCATAGCAAAAGTTTGTATTGCTCCTTAAATGAGAAGTTCCTATGGTGGCTTCTTCTGCAAAGACTGACAAGTGCTATCCAAATCCTCCATCCTTTGGTTAGAAACATTTGTGCTCTCTACTCCATTTTAATTTTATTCCAATGAAAGTAAACAAAACTAATGATTTTCTTGAATAAGTCTTTGTGCTTGGTTGGCACTTTCCATAGATTTATTTGTTTTACTCTGGTGTTCCAAATGTAGAAACCGACTGTCCTTGACCCATATTTGTCATTTCTCCTTCCTTGTGACTATAACATCCTTGGCATACAAGTAATGAATTCTAAAGACAACATAAATGCATAGAGTGGAATGATATCAGCCTCTAATACACCTATGTATTGGGAATTTATGCCAAATATGAACTTACAATTTCTTTTACTTGGATTTCTACACATTTCTTTACCCTTCCCAATGGGTATGGACATAGATTCTTATAATTTTATAGACCAAGCTATTTTAAAACCTTATCAGAAATTAAATTTGATTTGAGAACCACAATTACTAAAGTGTTTACCTTAGTCTTCTTGATTTGGATTCGATTTGAAATAGCTTACTCATCTCTTCTTCTTTTGCTCCCTCATACACATTAGTGGCCATACATCCCAGCCTCTTGTCTACATCCGAATCATCCTCAATTTCCACCTCTTATTCTATTTTCATAGTTTCCATAGATTTTTTGCAATCCTTGGTTTGGTGTTTTGGGTGTAATTCTGGATGCAAATTCTAACATGTGGCGTTAGTATGCCCATATATATCACAATTTTTACACAAATTCTTAGGATCTTTACAAGTATGCAAAGCATTGGTAACCTATTTACCTTTCCATTTACCTTTGTAACTTGTTGATCCCTACTCCTTTTGTTGCTGATTTGTTGATTGGTATTCCTTTGGCTCTAATTCTCCTTATTTCTTCTCATCATCAATATAGTATGATTGCACGCAAGATTCATTGAGATCCTTGGGATTTGTGGAGATTACCTTACTCTAAGGTGATTCTCAAAGTCCTCCCAGGATATTTGGTTAGAATGTCCTCATCCTCCAAGTCCATATTAAGCAACGATGGATTGTCTCTAAAACTCCGTAGTATAGTCATACACGCTTTGACCACTTCCCTACCTAAAGTACTACCACTTAATCATCTGGTTAGTCTTATGGCTGATAGGATAGAAATTATCTCTAAGAAACTCTTTAAAACCCTTCCAAGTACTTGACAATAGGACATTTCTTCTTTTCACAAGTGGCTAGATGGGTTTCCCACCAAACCACAAAGCATGACCTTCCATTTTGAAATGTGCAAAGGTGATCCTTTGTGCCTCAATGACATTATGCACACTAAATAAACTTCTAACTATTTCAGCCATTATCCAAGAATTCTACATCAACTTGTCCTTCAAAATTATTTATTTCAACTTTTGTTTCAACTTTAAAAGGAGTATGAGAAGATTTTACCTTCTCGCTTATAGTTGTAGCCTCTTCTTCATGCCCTTCCAAATCTTCCTCATCATGGCTCCCTCCAATACCAATTTTTTTGGCCAGTGCTTGAACCACTAAGTCCATGGAATATTGCTTAACTAAAGCCATATTTTGCAGATCTTAAAGCCCTTGTTGTTTTCTATATAACCTATCCTTCATGGTCTCTAGCATCTTGACTCTACAGAAAAAGTTCTCTTCCTCCATTTTAGCTCAAATTATCTATTTCCACTTCTTCATAGAAATATCTCATTCACAAGGTAAAACTTATTCACCTTTGGACCTTGTCACTATCATAAAAATCATAAGAAAGAATCAAATACCACACTTCGGATATATAATCAACTCTGATACTAGAATGATCTATAAAATTCTACTTTGGAACTCTATGAATCACATAATTATATTGTTCTACTTTCAACTTTGGAAAATGACATATTTTCTTAAAGATTCAAAACAATCCATAAACTTCTACTTTAGAACTCTACAAATCATACAATAATGTTGTTCTACTTTCAAATTTGGAAAATGATAGATTTACTTGAATATTAGAGCTTAGTGATTGAATTTCTTAGTGCTTAGAAAAAAAATTCAGAGAGTGTTGATGAATTCAAGCACACAACACAAGATTTTTTTATCCCGAAACCCCCAATGCGGGAAAACCAATCGGAAGGGAAACAACTCTTTTTTTTCCCATATGTATTGGCCAATTATCAAATTTTATAGATTACAATAAGTATGAAAAGAAGTAACAATGTAAACCTTCTCTCCAATTACTTGCTTTCTCTATTTTCTTGCACCTTGCTCCTATAAATTCACTCTAGCACTGAAAGTCTTTTGCTCACTTGCTCTCATACAATTAAAATTTTCTCTTGATCTCTTTGGATCTTCCAAATGCCCATTTCTCTTGCTCCTTCTTGTATTTATAGCCTCCACCATGTCCTCCTGTGCACTAGAGAATGGGAAAGGTTAGGAAGGGAAGAGACACAACCCATACTCTTCGAATCTATGGTTGTTCGTGGTTTATTTGTTTTTTTCTATCAAAATTGACATGACCCCCACCCCGTGCAAACCAATAGTTATAGGACTATTTCCATGGCAGGGTAGCGATTATAGGACCACCACCTAGGTTGAGTGGCAATTCTACAACCACCACTCGCACAGAGCGCCGGTTACTGTTAAAAGTAGATAGAACCTCATTTTCCTCATTTTTCTTCACTTTTCCTTCTTGATGCTGATGGATCTGATGGAATGGTGTGTTTTTCTAGATCCGTATAGATCATCCCATTTCTTTTAAACCCAACAAAGGATGTCTTTCATGTTGTTTTGGTAAAACCATGAAATCACAGGTTTTGGAGGGTGAAAACACAATTTTGTGCATGTATAGGTATGCAAATGCCACAACCACAAAATTCAAAGCTTAATGGCACCCACGCTTCTACTTATAAAATTTTATGGTGTGTACATGAGGAAAATAAGGATTCCTATGCTTGTAACTACAAAATTATGACATTCTCGTCTTTGGTGGGTGGTTTAATTCAAAGTGGCATTCCCTCTCTCTTTCACTCCCCTTTCTCCCCTTTTTTATATATATTTTGTAAATATTTCATTTGTGAAGTGTTGGACATCTCGTAATGCAAAGGAAACATGTCAAAATCTTTTCCTAGCTTCCATATATTTGTATACCTTAGATTTGGAATTTTGTAATGTGTTCTTGTGCCTTCCACTTCAATTGTAATGGTCTATGCATACTTTTATTGCAATAAAATTTGATTTTGTGGTTATTTCTCTACCCTAACTTGTTTACAATGCATTATTTCCTCTTAATTATTATTGTGTTATGTTGTGCATGTATTTATTAGTTATAGGTTTCCATTTTTTTGTTTATTGTGTGTAAAATTGAAGGTAAATATAGTTTTTGGTATGTGGCATGTGTCTTCCTCTCCTTCTCTATTTACTTCTCCTTTTTCCCCATGGAGAGTGTATATGCCCATTTTCTTGGTATTATAACCTATTTTTTAGCTTATTTTGTTCATGTTTTCCCCCTCTCGCCTTGGTTACTTATATATGTTAGAATAGGCTTAGTTTTGAGGTAGTTCTAGTAATACCATTAGGAAATATAGGTATATGAACTAGCCTAATCTAGAGGGGTTTCTCATAGATTATAGGGTCCCACACTTAGATAAAATCCCATGTTGCCCAAAAATATGGATTTCCCATGATGAAATCATAGGGTGCTAATTTTACACATTAACATTTGTCATTTATCAATTATAAATTTTTGTAAGTATTAATTCATTATTATGGATATGAATTGAATTGTAAATTGATTAAAATAGATTAATATTTTGTTACCAACCTTTACATCATTTTTATTTTTATGAAATTTCCATAACATATTTCAATTAGGGTGTATACAAATAGAAGGATAAAAAGACAAGATGCTTAAAGAGGCTAAGGTGTAAGAAAGGGAGTGGGCTCATGTTATGCAAATGAAAGATCTTATAAAGGTAAACAAAAATTTCAAACATAAGGAAGTGAAGCATCCAAAGTTGAGTCTAATTTTACAACTATAAAGACACCTTACACCCAAGTGTAAGTGTGTAGACAAATGAAAAGTTGAAAGATAGTGCCATAGAGGTGGGAAGCTCTAGCATTTAACTAGTAATTGTATAATTGATAGAGGAATGAGGGAGGATACTCAAACATTATAGTGGGGAGTACAAAAGACAACTCAAACTTTGAATTGAACACTTATCCTCCCCTCCTCCCATGTTCCTATCATTGTACCATGTATTGTACAAACAACTATGCAAGTGACCACTACACAAGCCATTTCCAATACGCTTGAGATAAATATCGAGTAGTTATAATTGAAAACACAGATAAAGGGGGTGTACACACTACAAGAAAATATTAGAGAATATACTCTATAATTGGCACAACAAAAGTTTATAATGGAGAAAATAATATGAAATGTGAAGAAACACATAAAGTAAAATTATCCCAATATTGTCACTGAAGTAATGGGTGAGAAAGCAAGTTCAACTAACTACTCTAGTTAGCAAACTAGTGGAAAATTATCAAGAAGAAAAAGCTGCTCACAAATTCATGAAGTGCTCCAGGAAAAGGAGGAAAACATAATAATTTCAATTTTTTTGGAACATAAAATTTATTACAAGTCATGGCCCAAGTGAAGAATATCACTTTTGAATTTCTAGATTAGAATGAATAATAGTAGATAATCGTGAATGATACTCTAGGTGACACCCGACTTGTTAAGATAATGCATGTGCATATGAAAATTGAAAAACATGATCAAGAATTCAATCATGAATTGCAAACATCTCTTCAAGATAGATAAATTGTGAGTGATATACTACATGACTAGGAGATAAATACACTCACAACACTTATATTGGGGTGTAAGAAAAATATTTTGAGATTTTATGGATGCACTAATCCAATAAATCTAAAATTATATATTTATTTGAGGGGTAATCAAGGATGTAAAAAAATAGGATACTTTTTTAGAATTCATGTAATCCTTGGCACAACTCTATAGATAATTTGGTAGGATTGATGAGGCCATCACAGATTGGAACATATAAAAGGAAAATTTGGAAAGGTTTCTACCAATGTAAATTTTTTTGAAAGGATACCCTAAATTATGTACCTTTAAATACCATGCTCCATAAAATCCAAATAACCCAAACTATATGCACAAATTTTTGGGTACCGTTACCCCTCATCACATGTTTTCTCCCCTTTGTCTTCATCTTGCACATGCATATCTCTCTTCCTATTCAAATTCCCCTTTCCCTCCTAAATCCCATTTAATGAATTTCTCACTTTCCTATTTTATCCCATAATTTATTTTATTTTATAAATCCCTTAATCCCTAATCATATTTATTTATTATCCTTAGAACCTCATTTAATTATTTTCTTCCAACCACCTTTTATCCTCCCTAAATATCTCCATTTTCTATTCCTAGATCCTCATTTAATAATTTTATCTCCCTTTTTCCTTTATTTAATATTTTCCTTCCTCTCAACCACTTTTTATCCATCCCTAGGTTCCCACCTACCCTTATTTAATATTTTCCTATAATTTATCCTCCCTAAATACCTTTATTTAATATTTCCTACCTCTTACCTGCCATTTACCCCTATAAATATGCCTTTATCCCCTCCTTGAAAAGCATGAATTTTCTGGGCATTCTTTGATTTTGGATTTGTTCTATAAGTTTCTCCTCTTCTCACCAACAACTACTATCAACTTGGATCTTCCTTTTGAATACCTATTTCATCATTGTGGAGATTTGAAGAAATTTTGAGCTTGTGTGGAGCCCCTTTGTCTTTCCTTCATCTTGTGCTTCATCCTTGTAGGTTCTGCAGTCATCTTGGATCCCTGCCATTACCCCATCCTTTACTTTCTTCATCCTTTTCTTTTTCTATTATTACCTTACCAAATCATAAATATGTCTTGTTTTCCCTCGACCCAACCTAGTCATCATCAACCCATCCCAGTCACCATCGACCTTACATACAACCATCACATCTATCAATTTTATTGCATCCTTTTTATTTCCACAACTTTCCCATATCAGATCCAAGACCTTCTCAGTATTTCAGAGCTTGTTGCAGACCTATTTTCTTTATTTTCTGATCCACTCTATTGTATTCATTGTTGACTTCCCATCTTGGGTCACCGTTGACCCAATCAAGTTTGGTTTAATATCATTTATTTTTATTATATCTACATCTTATCTTATCTAGCACATTTCAGATCTTTGTTCCAATTTAACTTTTTCTACATATTATCATTTATCTATCACCATTTTTTATCTATCTTTTATCAAAAATTGAGTTGACATCCATCTTAGGAAGTTTTCACTTATCGAGATTGACATTTTCGGGTAACCCACCATTCTATCTACTAATCCATTTTTCGTGTTGAGTTTCTCTTTGTTGTGCAGGTAATCAAGCTCACTACAAGGAGGATCTATTGCACCTGTATTCATCATCATCCCATCTCGATGTACCTTAAACCCTCTCATATTGGAGTTTTTTTTTTCTTGTTACCATTTAACTAATATGAAATATGAACAAGAAAATTGATTCAACATAAACATTACCACTTTAACTAGTTCCTACACCAACACAAGCTCTATCCTCATAGTTAATAAATGAAACGTAGGCCCGTAGTACCCAAAATTGAAGCAAGGTAGAAAAATTGAAATCAATTGTAAAATTTTGTTGGATATTTATAAGCAAGCCTATATAGGTCAAAAATCTAAAATGGAAATATTTGAGGGAGTTTCCATAGATTAAAAAAACCTAAAAGGAAATTTTTTTGGAAAATATTCTTAATGGAAAACCCTCAATCGTGGCTAAGTCTTTGTGCGAGGAAAGAAAAATTGTAAAAAGACATTTCCTATATCAAATGTGAATAGAGAAATCAAATGTACAACATTAAAATAACATTGTAAGGATGAATAATAAAGATAAAATACCTCCCATACTTCACAAACCTCTTTTTCTCAAGTATTTCCCACTTACTTAAGTCTAAGAAATATTTGTAAGGTTATTGAGGCCAAAAATATGACTTGATGTATTTTTAATAATTTATTATATTACATGATGTCCAATGCATGTGTATAGTTTAGATAACAATAAATTCTAGATATGTAGAAAGAGAATGTGAAAATCTTATGTAGCTCGAAAAGGGAATATGAAGGGTTTGAAAATCCAATAGTCACTTAATATTGTATAAAAATACAAGAACATCACATAGAAGGTTGATCATGCACTTTTTATTATTCAATGTTGGATAAGTAAAGATTTGATATCTCTTGTGGCTCTATAATGTAATAGAATTCCAATTTACGTGACATCTATCTCTCTCTAGCTTGTATATTATCAATATGAGAAATAAGATTAATACACAATATATATGTTGTGATAAATTAGCTATCATGAGAACTATTTAAAGAGTTATAAATGGAAAAATATTTGGATCCCTCAGACTATAACTATAACATTTCCTAATGATTGATTCCAAGGACCGTTGTTAACACTTACCAAGTTAAAGACCTCACAAGCCAATCTAATTGTGCTAATCCATTATTTCTCATTGTCAACTGATGATGTTCCTAGTGTAGTTTGATCCATATGGATATCACATGTTAGGTGGAGAACTATGTGCGATTTTATGCCTTTTTAGAGTATTTTCAATATAGGTGGTGTACAAATTGCACTTTAACCAAACCACTAACCTATTTGTGAGGTATCCTACTCATGGTTAGGGTTTGAAGTTATTTTTGAATAAAAACATGTGAAACATAAAGTTTTAGAGAGAAGGTCATTATATTCAATCACATACACCCAAAATTTACAAAGCACTAGTGCATTACCATGTGAAACCATTCAAAAGGGATGAAATAGTTTGATACTTCCATGCATATTAGACAGTTCCATAATTATTTAGTTTTACACTCCAATTCTAGAAATAAATCACTATTAAAATCATCTCCAGTTTTATATTCACTTGAGACTACTAGTTTATCTTTTTACCTTTATAATAAACTAAGTACATCCACTTCCTTGCATTTTGGTATTCATTTCCATGTTCAATCTATTGTCTACAATAACACCCCAAGTTATCCTAGAAACTTGCGTAAAGAAATTTAGACTGATACACTTTTTAAAGCCTTAGTGGAGCCTTCTTGTGAATTTATAGTTTTGAAAAAACAACACTAAAAAATAGGTTATTTGCAATGATGATAGTATAAATTGAGCTTGATGAGTTATCCCATACTTTGCATATTCACATTGTTTGAAAATATGTAAACTTCCTCTTAAACTTTGTCCTTTGACACCACATGGTGTTTCTATGGGGATCGAGAGCCAACACACATGAAAAAAATTCAGTATGCAAAATGAAAATTTTGATTCCTACACCCAATTTATCTAACATTATCCTTGTTTTAGGTCTCAAGACTTTTCTTACATTGAAGCATCTTCACAGGATAACATGTAAATTGCAAATCAATCTCCGCCCCTAAAAATTAAGTAGCCTATGCAATCAAAGGGTTTGACCCCCACAACAAGCCATCTCCTAACACATAGTGGGTAAATAGGTAGTTAGTGGCCAATCTAAGGATGACATGTGGCTTATGTAGACCTAGGAAAAAAATCCCCATGATAAATCATAAGCTTTCATGTTTCATTAGGAACTCTATCTCGTTCCTCCCGGATGTAAAACTTCAAATGGTTGTATCTTTCTCCTTTCTAGTCACAATAATGCAAAATTTGTCTTGTTGGAAAGGTCTTGTCAAGCACTTCATCATGGAACCAATAAACTCATGTTTTGGTAGTGTTTTGTAGGAGAAAAAGGAGGAAAATAGTTTGTTCCATTAATGTGTAGTTATAGGTAGCTTAACTACAGACTTAGTTGTATCTTTCTCCTTTCTAGGTACTTCAAATGGTTGTATCTTTCTCCTTTATAGTCACAATAATGCAAAATTTGTCTCGTTCGAAAGGTCTTGTCAAGCACTTCATCATGGAACCAAGAAATTCAGGTTTTGGTAGTGTTTGGTAGGAGAAAAAGGAGGAAAATAGTTTGTTCCATTAATGTGTAGTTATAGGTAGCTCAACTACCAGACTTGATGAAATATGGGTGCTGAATTTTCACATGTAGCTTTGATGGAATGTTTTTGGACATGTCAAGTGCACATTCCTCCCCGCATATTATTTATATCAATATTTTGGATGACAGGTGGTTGAAACCATTAAAACATAGTCTGTGACCTCCCTTTCTCTCTTCTCTTGAAAATCTATAAATGTAAGTGCAAATGCAAAAAGAAGGGTTCTCTTCTATGGAATTTGGAGTTTTATCCTATATATTTTCCATTTTCATTCCTATATGCCTCTATAATCTACATTTTTACAATATTTAAAACCTCTTCTTTGTAATCTAGATGAAATACTGTTAATGTAATTTATCTATGGTTGTTCTCCTTTCAAAATTCTTTGTTTGTTATGGATGTTTACCCTCTTATTTTAGTGTTATGTTTCCTTCATTCATTATATATAAGCTTCGTGTTTCCTTAAATTCTTGTTTGTGAAACTATTTTGTGTCTCTTTCATCATATTTTAACCCTATCTCAATTTTGGTACATCACCTCTTTTATCATTTTGTAAATTTTCCTTTTTTGACCATTGTTCTTGTGAATTTATAGTTTAAGTTTAGTTTAGTTGCATTTTAATATTATAGGTTAGCTTTCATTGGGCTAAGAGAGAAGGAACTAGTCTCCTCTAGAGATTTGTCTACTTAGGGCTCCCATACCTTGAGATAAATCCATATTACACCAAATTTATGTTGTTAAGAAAAAAATACATGTAGAGGGAACTAATTTTTGGTGATAATAGTTACGGCACACTCGGTGGGACATTATGATTTTATTGTTATTTTATTAAGTTTTGGTGTGTATATTTGTGGACTTAATCATTTTGGAGGATTTTCACAACACATCTAGTGACTCTAAGCACTCTATCAACTATTTACATGTAAAAAAAAATTATTTCTTATGAGAATAATTTAGAAAAGGCCGAACATCCCTTTTGATTACTTACAATTGTTACCAAGGAGAAGGAGAAGAGGTATAACAATTCAAAGGTCATCATCTCATCCAAATTAGACCCTTTACAAACTTCCTGGTAGGACCTTCTCGATGTATTCTATAATTTTAATACCCATTCCATTCATGTCTCTTCAAAGGAATATACCTTTTGTCAGTTTCAATGGTAGTAGTTCATTATCCCTCAATGCACAACATGATATACCAGTTTCTGCACTCAAAATTATACATTTCTTCACTAGTGAAAACCATACTAACCCACCTAACCATATCTAAAATGTTTCTAATTTTTGTTTAGTTAATTTTGTTAATGAGGATGATTTATCTGTCAAATTTTGGCTTCATCATTCAAAGGGAAAGATATTCAATGGTACATGAGTTTGATACCGACATCAATTCATAATTGGGATGAACTTGGCATAACCCTTTGTAATCATTTTGAAGGTAAGACAGATCATTTATATTTGGTGGAGCAACAAACAACTATAAAGAGAGACCCAAATGAGTAAATGAATGGCTTCAACATCATATTTCAAAGGATGCAACCAAATTCCTCAAGTGGTAAGAATTATACCTAGATATACATTTCTTTATTATCAAAATCCCTTGAATAGTGATATATCCATCATGATTTAATCCATGGGGTGTGTAGACACCTAAATTTGATTACATAGTTTTAATACTAAAATTACACTAATTATCCTCTTCCCATCATTTTGTTATAATTAGTGATTTTTCCTATAATTAGATAATGCTTCCTTCATCTCAGTCAATTAATGACACTAGGTTAAATTAAGTAGCCACATCCCCATCTCGGATGCCAATTAATGTCGCCTAGTTAGTTATAATCCTATTTTAATTAATTAATTAACCATTATTAATTAATTGATACTTTCAATATCATATTTAATTAATAAACCCTCTTATTGGTTAAGTACCCCTCTTAAACCCTTTAAATTATACTCTTTTCCCCTAAATCATATTCAAATGGCTTTAATAAGCTTAATTTTACCTATTAATTAATCCTAGTTGATTATTGAAATCCCTCCAACTACCATGAGTTCTTAATCACTAATTTATCTATTCTAAAAATATTTATCCCTTTCTAATTATAATTTACCTTTATCCGACATTCACTAGGTTGCAAGCTTCTTCTTAAATGGAAAGCTATATAGAGAACCTAGTACACCATGTTTCAAATTACACCATGTCCTTGCAAGAAATTTACACTCGATATGAGAATTTCATGTTGTTAGAAAGATTTGCTTAAACCCACTTTATACTTGGAAAAGATTGGTAAGAGAATAACTAACATTTCAATCAAGCCTTATTGGTGAAATCTTTTCCTCTACCGTGAAGAAATTCTTTAATCATGCATAGTTACGTTTGGTTCATAAAGTAAGTATCTACAATCTAAATCCCATCTAAACAATCAAAGAAGTTTGAATTTCATATGTGATTTAATTTTTATGCATATTAGCTTATCTTTTCCTTTCATGGCTTTATCATGATGTATTAGTTTGATTAACTAAATTATGAAACTATTTGGCGTTAGGTTCTTTTCAGTGACGTAGATTACTTTAACATGTATACATATGGCATGCCCAGTGATACACTCCATTGTCTCATGTACAATATTCATATTTTCTTAGTTTAGACTCCATTTTTACATGATCTTTCATAATTTTAAAATTATTTTGTTTTGGGGCATGTATAATGATGTTTAATAGTGTTGAGTCTTCTTTATAGGTATTTAGGAGGAAAAATATTGTCAAATTTGAATCTTGATGAGAAAAATTTGAGATTTAGGTTGTTTTTGGATCATTTTTATATTTTTGTGTGTATTTAGAGGTTCCTTAAGCTAGCTTTCATTTCTGCACGCTACCATATCATTTCCCACTACTATATCATTGTGCACACTTCTATCTCATTATACGCATTGGAATTACACTAAAAATATATTTGCACACACCTATGTATCATTCCTTGTGTTAGCATTGATGTCTATTTTTTTCCTTCTCTGTGTTCTACTGTTAATCTTTCCATGTTATCATTCATCTATGTGTGATACCATTCATATGCATGCAAAACATTTTTATGTATGTACTATCATCTCGTTATTTTTGGTTTGCATTCACTAGTGTCTATCTATGTGTGTTATCATTCTTTTTCCTACATTATGTACATTTGCATGTGCTAGCATTGCATTATATTATATCCTTCATATTTTATCATCCCTATATTTGTGCTAGCATCTCTCTACATGTGCTAGCATTCATGTGTATGTGCTAGCATACTGTGTCAATTTTTTTCAATTTTTTTGAATATTTTGTTTCTAATTTTTAATTTCCTAATCTTTTATACATGTTTTTGATTTTGATATGCAGGTTATTTTTTTAAATTAATGCTATCATTTCAAGTATTTTTTTGGAAATCTTATTTTTTTCTATAATTTGATCGAAAATGTGTATGTTATTCTCTTACACTTTCGAGTAACATTAAGAATCGAACACAACTACATTTTTGGATGTTTTTCTAACATTTTGGTTATCATTTGAAAATATTGCTAACACTTGCTATCTTGGTTTAAAATTTCATGTTGGTTTAATTCAATTAACCCCATGTATGCTATTATATTTTACTTTCGAGAAATCTTGAGAATAAAAAATGGTTCCGATCGGTAATATTTTTCTAACATTGTGACTTTTTAGATAAGGTAATAAGATTTAGTTTTGAAGGGACTTAGAAACCCTTTAAAAAAATAAGTCAAGGCTCCAAAGCTAAAAAAAAGGATCCGAAGCACAAAGTCAAAAAGGCTTGATAAATAGTTCTTACAAAACACAATAGACCACAACCAGTCTAAGTATTACAAGATAATATATATTTTTAAAAAATACTTATGTCATCAAGGAATCTAAACACAAAAATATGTATAAAAGTAACATAGAGAAAAGGGAAGCTAAAGGAATTCCATTAGTCCACCTTGTTTTGATAATCTTTAGTTCGGGTTCTTGTAATCGGGCCCGCTTCCCTATTCCCTTTGCACTTGATGATGACCCTGGTAGGTATTTTATCAGTGTTCTTCTCCTCCATCTCCTTGATGTCTTCATCATCATAACTACTCATCTACAAAATCATGTTAAACTCATCCTTTTCAGATTCCATTTTAGTTATTGTATCTTGAAGGATAAAAATGCTCTATTCTGCATAATAAACTTCATGTGCAAACCTCCAATTCTCTTGTGTTGAATTTCAATTTGTTTATGGAATTATTTTAATTCTTGTAAAATATTTTTACTAACCACCAAAATGGTGTCCATAGTAGACTCCAATCTAAGGATACAGGCTTCCTAGTTGATCATTTCTCTATCTCTCTCCCTTTTCCTAGCACTCTCCTCCCTATCCTTGTCTCCCTTTTTCATATCATAAATAATGTCAACAATGTTGGAAGGACCTTCTTGTTTCCCCCTATTTTTATCCTTTTCATGTGAGACACTAGGGTTTCATTATCAGAATCATCACTTTTGTCTTGAGGTTGGGGAGGGATAAGGATTTTTCCTTTCTTAAACAACTACAAAAATAAGCCATGATGGAGAGGGGTATCTATCTTATCATTTTGGTAGTCTTCTATAGAAGTAGTTAGGGACCTAAGGAGGAAAAATGGGAAGCTCATCTCCTGATTTCTTCTCAGATAATTCAAAATGGACAAGTGGTAAGAAAATATTTTCCTAAATTTACCCTCGAGTGTGAGGTACTTCATCACCACAAGACACACATCTGCCCACTTTCTCAGAAAACAAGTTCTAGCTATACCATCATCATACTGAATAATATTTTACATAGGGCCAAAAAAGGTTGAAATTTCATGTTTTCTTCTAGTTTTGTCCTTAAAAATTTTAAGGTTGTCGATGGGCATACCTAGTAATTCGGTGATTGTTTCCTCATTGATGAAAATTTCACTTCCTCTCATCTTGACACAACCATCCTCCTAAGCCTTCCCAAATTTAGTAGCCAACTACAAATCATGGCATTGCAATTTTTAATGTAATTGGACAAAAAACCACACCAAAATATTCCCCATAAAGTGGAATCCCTTTTCGGATGCATGTATTTAATGGGTTTAATATGCACTCTCTTGTCACCCATGTATTTCCCTTGAAAAAACTAATCATGATAATGATCAAATTAAGGAAAAGGACTAAAAATAGAGCCTTAACTTAGTATTGGTATTATAAAACCCTTCTAAATTATGATTCAAGTCCACACGTATCTTGTCCTACATATCCCTATAATCATGAATCCCTATCTCAGCATATCTTGTCTTCAATAATAAGATTTTTATATTTTTCCAAGGTAAATCCTCATGCTTCCATCTCATATTTCCCAGATGAGGTCGTATCCATGATTGTCCGGACTATCCACCGTCTTATTCCCATTCCTAAACATGTGTTGTATCTCAACCCTCTCAAATGATCCCATCAGCTGCTTGGCTTCCTTAATGATGTTATTGAGCTTCAATCTTGTGCTTTCATTATGTTTAAGAGTATTGATCATGCACAAGGAGTCCCCTATAATTATCAAGTTTTGTATGTTCATAGTTACAATTAGCTTTAATCCCCAAAGTATAGTTATTGATTCAACATGGTTATTTAATTGATGCCCTACCGAACCATCATACGCCATTAGATAATCACCCTTATGGTCCAAAATTATCCCTGCCCTAACACTTCCCTAATATTAGCTGAACCATAAAAGTTTAATTTACACAATCCAAATGGTGGACATTTCCATTTAACCTTCCTTTTTCCTCCCCTTCTTTGTTGTTACTCTCATTCATGATGTTGGGATGTAAATTATTTAAAATATCCAATTTAAAACCTGAGGGAGGTTTTATTGAATTACTTTTGATGTTTTGAATATTCTCTTTAAGGTTCTATATGATAAGCTTCACCATCATCTTGGAATTATAACTCGATTTTTGAATATCTTATTATTCCTTTCAATCCATATACCCCATAGTGTGTATGCGGGATGGAAATATTCAATAATTCCTTGACACTTTGTCATGATGGAAAATGGAAAAAAATAATCATGAAGGTTTGAGATATCCCTAGGAAGGATCATATGTAATTTGAAAACATCCAAAGCACCACCAAAAAACTCAGAAAGAAATAGAACATTCTAAAAACAGATGGTTGGAATTTTCTTCTTGGTTTTTGCATATACTACACATGTTTATGATTATCATGCCTCTTTTTCTTATCTTGTCCACAGAAGAATTTTCTTTCGAATAAACTTCTAAAAGAAAAGGTTGATTTTTGGAATAATTTTTTTGTTCCAAACTTTCCTCCAGTAATCATTAGCTTTGATTTTTTCAAAATTAAGCAATTTTTCAGATTTAACTTCATAATCCAAAGAGTTTGTACTTCTCCATATCATCTCATCTTAACCCCGTCTAGGATGAATGTGGCGAAACTTAAATTTATTATTAAGGGTCTCAAAGGGAAGGAGAGGACCACTATATAGAGGTGAGGGAAGGGGGGTAATATGTTTCGATTACCTTCCTTCCATCCAGTAGTCATACACTTTTTCACCAAACTCCCATTTGTAAAACAGAAGTGATATTTCCAGACGCCTCTTCCTTTAAAGCTTTATTTATGATCCAGGGTTCCTCCCATAATTTATATTCATGTCATTCCCCAAATTAAACTTGATCCCTTTTTTCAAAAATTCCTTGCACTGTACCCCATATTGTTCCAAAAATAGATCTTTAAGAAGATTCTTATCTTTTAAAAAACCTAAAGTGCTACCAACATTCCAAAAATATTTTTCTTTAAAGATGTCAACCCATGTCCCGGTTTGGAAATGAGTTCCTAATTCATCATCTGCATATTTTTCAGTCCAAGACTACCTCTATCTTTGTGTTTTTTCACCTCCCAATCAATCAGGAACATCTTAGTTTTGACTTCATTCCTTGACCAGAAAAATATTTTTTATATACCTTCAATAGATTTTATAATTTTTTGGGGCATAGTAAAAATAGACATAGTGTATGTAGCCACTCCCTGCATTGAGATTTGAAGCAATTGGGATTTTCCAGCTTGTGTCGATGTGAACCTTTCCAAGAATCTTGTTTTTTTGTGAAATATTTAAAATATTTTATTCTATCTGGTGTCATCCATTTTGTAGCCACCCAAAGGCATTCCCAAATATCAATATGAGAGATTATTTATATTACATTCTAAAATAGTGGTTAGGAAATGTTGTTTTTGTTCACTAACATTGATGAAGTAACACGAGATCTTCCTAAAGTTTACTTTTTGACCTAAAACCTCCTCATATTTCTTAGTAATTATTTTATAAGACATGGATTCTGGAAGGAGGATTGGCCCAACATAACCGTCTCATCAATAAATTGTTAGAGACTTTGGTTCTCAACTTCATTAACTACCTTGATTTCCTAAATTCTACCTTCATTAATAGTTGTCTTGAATAGCCTACTCAAGGTTTCCACCACAATAATATAGAGAAAGGGAGATAATTGATCACCCCCTTTAGACCCCTCTCAACCTTGAAGAAAGCATGAGGTTTTCTCGTTGATAATGAATGAAAACATAGAGGTGGTGATGCGGATTAAATCAAATTAATGAAATGGTTATCAAATTCGGGATTTTAAAGAAGCTTGAATAGAAAATTCCATGAGATCCTATCATAATATTTCCACATATCAAGTTTTATAATCATCGTTTCTCTTTTGGATTTTTCAACTGAGTGGATGGTTTCATGTATGGAAATGACAATGTCTAGAATTTTTCTTCCTGGCACAAAGGCCCCTCATTGGATGATATGAAATTGCTGAGAACCTCACTCATATGAGAATCCATAATTTTGGAGATTATTTTGTAGACTATCTTGCGGAGGCGAGCTGAATTCACGAAGGTTTTTGGCTCTCGGTTTTGTTTGGAATCGGGAAATGAATGTGTGATTATATATTTTGAGCATATAACTTGATTGAAAATAATCATGAACCACTTTACCACCTCCTTTTTGACAATGTCCTAGTACATTTGGAAGAAAAATATGGAAACCCATCGAGTTCTAGGGGTTTTTTCTCCCTCCATCATCGAGACAATATATTTAATCTATTATTTTGATGGTATATCTATTAGATATTTATAAATATCCTCAATAATCACAAAGTTAAAGAGACCTAATGTGTCATTAGTAGAATTTATATCATGATGAACTTCCTCATAGAAGAGTTGTTTGACAAAGGAAATGATGGTCCCAAAATATCTCTCCTTAGTAATCCTCATCCCCTCGGGTCTAGTGATTCCTATATCCAAACTTTGTTAGCAGTAATGTTGGCAGAGATGTGTAAAAATTGGCATTTTGGTCACTTCTTTGAACCACTTAATCCTGGATTTGTGTTTCTAGTATACTTATTCCTTTCACAAGTTAGTATGTAGCTCGAGAGGAGGGTTTTCTCTTTTTATTTTTCTAACATTGTGATCATATAGAAAACTACTAATCATTTTAGTGTAGGAGAATTTATTCTTTTCAAAGGAAAAAATTGAAACAAATTACTAATATTTTGTATGTACGTTGTCTCGATCAAAGAAATGTGTTCAAAATAACCACACTTTAAAAGCAAATAAAATAAACAAATCACACTATATTTATAGGTTCGGATAAGGGTTAAAACCCATCCATTTTAAACTGTGGGAAGTGTTTTTGATTAAGCCATAAAACTCATTGTGAGGAGTACCATAGGAAACCCAAATTAGTCAACATATTGAGGGAATTGGATGAAAAAATGGGAAGTGCCCCAACTACCCATTGACTAGTAGAACTGTGAGAGGAATACAAAATATTATCTTTGGTGACCACCCCATTCATATATTGTGGGGCATAGTTTTTTCCAATATTTATTCGGTACACATCTTGGTTCGAGAAAAATATTGGTGAGTATTGAGAGAAAAATCCCTAGGAATTTATTTGGCATCAAGGCTAACTTTTCCATATCCATTATCATTGGTATCAAACCCTTACTATGTAAAACTTTTTCTTAGTTTCCACTTTATTTTAGAACAAGGTGAAACTCTATTGAATTTGTGCCACACTTTTTTTATCACAAAAATCCCCTTCATAGAATTTTGTCTCCCCTTTTATTAAAGTGCAATATCGAAGTGTTGTCAAAATTGTATCAACCTTTTTATACTTAAACCTTGTTTTATTAAACTTGATTTAAGTGTTGAAGGTGTGTTGTTACACTTCCCATATTATACCAAACATTTTTGATACTTAATTTTTTTCTTAAATTCTATTTAAGTTTTGGAATTGTTTTGTTATGTTGCCCATAGTGTATCAACCATTTATGATATTTAAACTTTTTTCCTCAAAACTTGATTTCAATGTTGAAATCGCATTGTTACACTTCCATAATCATATAAACACATTTTGATAGGTGTACATACAAAAAAAGTTGTTTTAGGAAACTAGGAACATTTGACTTTTTGTGCTACTCAAATGTTCCTAGTTTCCTAAAACAACTTTTGTCGTATGTACACCTAAGAAAAACTTCCTTTGTAGAAGTTACTCTGTTTAAAACTTCATAGATTTTCCTTGGCTACTTTCATCATACATTCCACACCCTTGGAAAATATTCACTTTTTTGTTGTTACATTGCTAATTTTTTCCTAGATTCATTATGACACTTGCACACATATTTCAAATCTTTGCAAAACATTTTCATCGATCATGGCACCTATAACATGTTCGGGACATAGGATGTGAACATAAAACCCTTTCCTATGAAACCCTTTAGACCCATTATCTGAGGAGGAACAAATAATTTTTAACATAGTGGAGATGAGGTATCAAATCCCTAAAATATATTTGAGTATGACCCCACCAACATGGATAATTTGATCTTCCAAAACAAAGATCGAGTCTTATTATGGTTAGTAGAGTTAGGGGCCAAATTACCACCTGACTTCAATCCCACCTTCCTTAAAAACATGATTCAAGGAGAAGAAATAAAATAACCTCCTCCTTATCACACAGCTGAGGATATCTTAAATCATGGACATGCTTCTACCTCATCCCAACCTAAAGGAAACAATGAGGAAGCAGAAGCCTCTAAAAATACTACGAGGTATCATATATTGTTTATTTGAATTAACTTTGAAAATAGAATAGAGGGTGATAAATTTGAGCACGAACACCAACATGAACCTCAACTAGAACCCAAAAATGAAGAGGTCACTATACAAAAATAGTTAAAAACTATTTTCCATCATTTGGAAAACCTAGCTTCACATGTCCATTGGGACATAAGTAGAGTTGCACACCGAGAAACCTAAGGTGAACTATGGATAAAACTACACTAAAAACCGTGGTGTCAAAACCTTGAAATATAAGTATGTATACATTCCCACCACACCCTCGCGTTGGCCAAATCTTGTACCAAGAGTGGAATTCTATAAAGGATGCACTTGTTGGTCTTTAATAAAACAACATTGGACATAATAAGGAGTATCATTTCAAATAAATTTATCCTTATCATTTTGATCGGAGATGTTACAAAATCCCTTTCCATAGCTTTTCCTTCCCTAAATTTGACAAATTTAGGTACGAGGGTGATGCTATTGATTATTAAAATACTTCTTCAAGGCTTTCCAAGAAGTTTCCTAGCGATAAATACCTCATTCACTTATTTCCATGGATTCCTATATGTTAGGAACTTGAATGGTTTCTCCATCTTCCCAAAGGGTCTAATTTCACATTCAAAAATTCAAATGAGAAATTCATTTTCCACTTTTCATTTAACATGGAGAGTGATATCACTATGGTAGACCTTTGTAACTTGAAACACCATAATAACGATTTTTTTTGTTATTTTCTTACAACTATGGTGAAGATTAGCTAGTTGCTTCCCTTACTCCATTTTTTAAACAACTCGTCAGATATTTGTACCAAACTTGCACCATGAGATATCATTTCACTTGAAAATACATTGTGTAAGCACCTTTGAAGAAGTTATTAAAAAGGGAATCTAGATTGAAAAGGATTTTCTTGCCAAAGGGACCTTAAAACCCTTCCAAAGAGATAACCATGAATCAAAACCTACTTGAAAAATACAATTTTTTCAACAAAAATAATAATTTCGTAGGTGATGGAATCATTGATTCCAAACATGTCTAAGTGGTTAAAAATACCCCTCATTTAAAACTCTCATAAGGACCACTCAAATCTAAAGTCAAATGTAGAGAGTACACTCCACTCACAGAGAATTTTATCATTTATCCTAAAATAGTTGGATTCAACCAACATGGTCAAGTTTCCTACCACTATACCCTTTTTTGAAGATGTACCTAAACCATCATGGTACAAATACCATGAATATTGTGAATATCATCACATCAAAGGCCATGCTATAGATTAATGTATGAAATTGAAAAACTTCATTCAAGATATCCTAAATTGAGGAGACGTCGATATTGATACATAAGAACCCAAAAAAACATCTAAAAATTAGTGGGAATTTATAAAGAACCATTCCCCAATCATAAACAAGAAGAAAATAATTTGGATCAAGGTCAACCCTCACAAGGCAAAAGTTCCAATCACATTGTTTCCAAAACAACCAATCCATTTGATTCTCTCATTGGCTATGTCCATCCCACTACTAAGCATATAAACACCATCAAAATCAAATCACAAGAGTGTGTCATGGAAATGTGATGTACTTGACTTATCGTCCTAGTACCTCTTCTACCTACTCTTTCATATTGTCATTACTATCTTTTAGAGCAGATTGAGAACAAAACCACCAAGATCACTATCTTGGATCTTCTGAAGATATCTAATTTTCACAAGGATGTACTCTATAAGACCCTTTATGAGTCAAGAGTTCCCACATATATTGATGCTTCATGATTCTAAGCCTTGGTTGCACAATTCAACTCATTTGAACAAAACATTTTTAGACAAAAAAATTCTAATGGATGATCTAATACACAATCTACCCTTGTACATTAAAGTGATCATAACTTGTAAAAAGATCAAAAGGGTGTTTTTGGACAAAAAATTCAACCTTAAGATATGAATTCTAAATCTTATAAAATAATTGGGACAAACTGATGTTGAATTAAAGCCTAATGTGATCAACATTAAGGCCTATGATAATGTAAAGTGACACTCAAGGGGAAAAATCACTGTGTTGATGGAAGTAAGGCCTATCACACATGAAACCCAATTTCATGTCCTTAACTTCAAGCTACCTTATAATATTATCCTCTGTTGTCCATGGATCTATGTAATGTAGGTCATTCCCTCAACATTCCACTAATGTATCAAACTATATCATCATGGAAAAAAACTTACCATTCTTAGGGACCCACAACCCTTTGCGCATTGCAGAGCATTATGCATCCATTACCCCAAAACATATGAATTTCATTCTATAGAAATAGATTTCAAGATTCAATTAGAATTCCTTACCTCTTGCATAAATCTTGATACACTACACCTACACAAAATTGGTGCCTCTACGTCCATATCCTCATTTTCTATATAGCAATTTATATTATAATTCCTTCATATTGACTTTGGGGAATACACCCTCCAATGGGACCTCCTTGTTTCAAATATTCCCTTATCATCCAAAACACATGGTAAGCCTAATGTTTTTCCACAATGACTTCAAGAACCTTGCAGTATGACCAAACTCATCCCTAGTGGTGTAGCCCTTTTATTTCCACTCAAACACTATACGCACTAGCACTTCATTCATACAGAGTTAAACACTCACCCAAAACACACACATCTACTAGATCCCTCCTTTCGTATACTTGATAGAAAGTTACCATGCATGTTCATCATGTTATTAATAAATCAACTATTCATCCACATATAATCATTTTATCCACGATATCTTGAAACATATATAATAGGGAAGAAGAACAATCTATTTAATTACCAAGATCAATTTCATCATTACAACACCATAATCATAGATTTCAAAAATTATTATTCGACCATAATTATCCATTTTAAAAATAGAGTTCATTACATTAATGAAACTGAATACATCTAATAGTCTTTACCCAAGTACATTGGACCATGGGAGTAAGTGTTAAACCATAGATTTGTAAAAAAATGACTCTACTAGAACATAGATGGAATTGAACCCCTCAAACAATGACCTACATTAGGTATATATATATATATATATATGGTTGGGGTCTTTCCCTTTACCACCCATGCACTCCCTAAAATATGCATAATCACAAAAATAACCTATATGTTTTCTTTCCTAAAAATAGTCATGGATACAAAGCTTGCATGTTCTTAAAATTTAAGCCAATAATATATTAATATTAAATATAAGATTGGATTTAATCCTATTAATAGCCTCTAAAAAGCATGTTATACATGTGATTTTTCCACTTTCTTGATCCACACTCTAAGTCTATTTTTATCCCAAACTAGAAAATCAACTAAGGCCCAAAACTGTGTCTTCTCGGTTGCAAACCTTTGCGCATTGTTCCATTATTATTGTGCGCACCCCTTCACACATCCCTTGCACATAGACCAAAACATCCATGTGAGGCTTATACTTATCTATTTTGTCTACCCAACATTACCCCACACTAGGTATGTTGTTCATCCTCGAAACACTAATAAAAGAAAATACATGATGAATGAAATAATAAAGAAAGTATGAGAAAAATAATAATGACATAGACCAAAATAATGGAATAATTTACCAATGTGCAATAATCCCTACTCCTTGATCAGATGCAGAAACTTCTAAAAATCCTTATCAAGGATTCCCTCTAACTCAACCCATTCTACCAGCCCATTGGTTTATGTATCCGGAAGAAACCCAACTACCTCCATCATTTGTTCAGGGGTCATGTCCTCTCCCTTCTGCTTTATCTCCCTTATAACTCCAGTAAGGCTTGAGATCAATAATTCCATGCCATATATCTTCCATACGATAAGGCACCCTAAATCCTTCAACCTTGTTTCATATGCTTAATTAACCATTTTCAAGGCATCCTATTTCTATACAATCTCCACCAAGATCTCCTCACATCTAGGATTCCCTTATTTCTTTGTGTCTTGTGTGCATGCCAACTCGCTTTCTTCCTAAGTATTATATTCCTTAAATATGGGGTCAAGGTATTAATAATTATCAACATCCCATCTTACCTTCTTTATCATATCCTTCATAGTCTTTGAAAATGCCTCATACTCTACAATTTTTGCACTATCAACTTCTTTTTCTTTTCATTCTCGGTGGCCATGTCTTCTTGTGATGTCCCCTAAACACTCGGCCTCGTTTCCAAAATCATATGGAAAAAATCTTTAAAATAATGAAGTGTTGATAGATACTCATCCTTGGTTCTATCTTCAAACTTATGGCACACAGTCATGATCTCATCTGCAATATGGACAGCCATGTCAAGGATATTCTTGGTTCAATTTTCTACCTTTTCATTTTCCTTTGTAAGCCATTGAACCTCCTCCATCTTATCTTGTTTATATTAAATAAATATTTATGTGGTGTCCCCTTTTCCACATTGCTTCGAGATAATTTGAAGGCTATTTTGTTTAAAGCGTTGCTAGTTTTTTCATCATCAATTTATTTCATCTTCACCATCAAAATTTTCTTTGGCACCTTCTTCAATTTACACATAGAAAATTATTATTTTTGATCTCAAAGTTAGGATCATCCATATGATTATGTATACTCTATGAAATAATTTTAATCATGTGCATGGACATACCTATTGGGTTGATCACTTCCCATCCATAGAGTTTCTTTGTTTCCACTTTGAAATTTGAAATATCACACGAAACACCTTGGATTTATTATCAATTCAAATTACTTGAGGTGTGCGCAAGAAATCATCCTTACTCTTCCTTCCACCAATCTTCCTTCCTATCAGTATATGTTGCTTGGTCTAAGCACATGCACTTTAGTTCCATTTTCACCTAAAACTTCATCATCCTTAGGACCTCCAACATATATCTCATGCACCTCGGTATTGTCTTATATTTCTCATTCTTAACCTTTTCTTCCTACACATATTGGATGATCGTATTTTTTTGTTGTGCACAACCTCTTCTAATATTATTTCTTCATCATTTTCACCTCTTTTTATTTTTCTTTTCTAGGCTTGGTTTGGGTGGTGTGACATTTGGTGACTTCTTCATAGGTTCATAAATCCCTACGCTACTATCTTGCTCCTTGGGTGACCTCTTCAACTTTCTTGTAAGGATTTTATCAAGCGTGGAAATTTCCTCTCTTCTACATCCTCCTCCTTTTTCTCACTCTTTTCTCCCTCTCCATGCCTTAGAGGAGTGTCCTCACACACTTATCCTTGACCCAACCATCTTCTTTCCTTTTGGTGGTTCCGGGACCTTAAGTTCATCCTTAATATATTTTCCATTGACAAAACTGGGATTCAAATATATATATAAACCTTTATTGTTTCCTCATTACCTATTGCCAAGGTTGTTGAATTGATATTGATATCATTTGATATCATAGTCTCTATGTATGTTTCCTTTCTATGGTAAACATATGTTTTGCGCAAACATTTGATAATCACAATCTACCTTATGAGCATCAAATATTATATTACGCCCTTCTAAAAATATATATAAACCTTTATTGTTTCCTCATTACCTATTGCCAAGGTTTTTGAATTGATATTGATATCATTTGATATCATAGTCTCTATGTATGTTTCCTTTCTATGGTAAACATATGTTTTGCACAACATTTGGTAATCACAATCTACCTTGTGAGCATCAAATATTATATTACACCCTTCTAAAAATATGTTTATAGATGCCTAAAAATTTTCCATGTAAAATCATAGGGCAGCTCACACGAAGGACTCTTCTCACCAGTCTTCAAATAAAATCTTACAAGGTAATAATGTTGATACACTGTGAATTTTTCTTTCCCCTCTAGAACTATGGGTAACTCACTTGGGATGAGCCACTCATGCTCAAATAGATCACACATTCACCTATAACACATGTCCAACCATAATTTATAGGAATTGGATATTGTGTCATAGGTATACTTTGTGAATCTCTTTTTAGGAGATTTATTTTATGGAGGGTACTTCCACATTTTGTCACTTGGGCCATCTATAACTCCAATTTCCTAGAAGAAAATAAAAATGAGGATTACTCCCCAAGATATATTTTCACATGTGCATGCTTCCTCTATTATCCCTTCTGTAATAAAGGTATCAATGTTATACACAATCCCTTCTTCCATTTTGTGTGCAGTATGGAGCCATCATTTATTCACTTGAGTCCACCTCTCTTGTGTTCCCAACTTTGTAACCATATGCACAGTGAATATCAAAAATGGGTCAGGAAGCTTGACTATATCCATCATGTATCCACCTTTTTGAAACTTTAGTGATATGGAAATGGCCTCTACTCCCAATGTATCATCCAAGTTTGTCTCTATCTCTGTTCTCAAGCTATGCAATCTAATAGCTCTTCCAATCTTCTATGTAGTAATGCACATCCTCCTAACCATGAAATATAATAATTCCTCATGGAAATGTGACATCATCCATTAGTTAAGGAACTCAATATTTAAAAAATAAATAAGTTCATAGATTTTAGGACTCTCATGCCCTCAAATATCTGGTATCCCTCATAATCATAGATCAATTTTCCATTTGCTATCCTCTCATTGGTCTTATGTATGAATTTATTTTCTATCATGCAATCATTTGAGTTAAAGTGATGGTTATAGTCACTCACTTTACACTTTTTGATGTGGGAGTACCAAGTATGTCCCATGATAATGCCCTCTAGATATTTCATTTTTGAGTATCATTCTTTTGGAGCTTCTTCGACCTTAACCTCCATTTCTTTCTTCTTTCTTTTTCCCTTAGTCATCTTCATGGATTATCTTCTAGGTGTCATATTGTTATTTACACAAGGTTCTAACTTATCCTCTAAAAATCCTATGCCCTAGGTGCCTAAAATCCTTATACTCAACCACACACACCTCATAAATTACTCTTTTCTCCTTACCTGCTCTCACTCACGAGTCTTCTTTAATCAAATTTGTGCCCTAATTCCAATTTTGTGTACCTGTGATTGAAGAACCTTGCAATCCCTACTTCATAGTCCTGCATGACTTTTCCATGCTTCAAAATTCCTTCCAAATGAGCTCTACAACCAGGTCGTGTGTGCTTACTCAATTTACCTTGCTCAATTTTTCAAGTTCTCACACAAATTCACACAAGTTCGCACTAATTCACTTAAATTTGCACTCTTCAAATTCACAAGGTAAGGTGAAAATAAACTGGCTTTAGTGACCATTTTATATATTTCTAAGTGTTAATTACATTAATTAATCCCCAACTACCATTATACTTGCATCTTTAATCACGCTTTTTAATTTTCCCGTACTTTCTTTGCTTTTTTTTCGCATGTTGTAGTCATAACCTTATGACGCGTTACTACTTCTAATCCATAGACATCCTCATGCACACTTGCCTATACCATAATACATATTCCTCTATGTTTTATACCAATTAGTCCATCCTACTACTTCCTACCTCGTGTTACACTATGTGGCCTCTTCCTCACATGATCTCCAATCTAATAAATTCATCCATCATTTTAGCACCTACGACACATTTTTCCTTTGCTTGTATGCATCTTTTTAGCCCACATCCCTCTTGTTCATTGTTGAGCACATATTTACAACCACTTTACCATAAATCTCATGACTCTTTTTCACACACATGCACCTAGTTAAACCCATACTAAAAGCATGCGTGATTCTCTACGCATTAACTCAATAGGTAGTAATCAACTTCCTACATGTAAGCACACCTATTACAAAGAAAAGAAATCAAAATGTAAACAATGAAATGTAAAAACATAACATGAAAGGAAATCTAATCAAAGTGGAAATACTACCTTATTATAAACAACAAGAAGCTTATTTATAGTAGGGCTTAAGCCTACTCCCATTAAGTAACTGGGAAACATGGTGCTCTCTAGTGCTTGCAATTCACATGCACTGACTTAAGTATCATAGTTACTATAGAAGGTCCCACCAATGCAATTTCAACTTCCACTGGTGGCACCCAAACTTGGACTCATTGAGAGGTACCATCTTTCCAACTATAAATATCTTATTCTTAATGTGCCTATCATGCCAAGAATTATGTCATGCATTCTCAATATTTTGGCTCCAACGTCAATGGAACGCCTTTCATCTAGTTACATTAGTTTTGCATTGCACTTTTCCATAACCTTTTTGTCTAACAATCCACCGCACATGTAATATGCACGGATGATAGAAAAACCTCCACATGTAGTACCACCTTTGTGCCAAAAACCAAGTGGAAGGGTGTGGCTTTATTCAACCTTTTATATGTGGTCATATAATCCCATAGTATAGCTGAAAATTTATCATATCAATCCTTCCTTCCAACATCATAAATATTTGTCAAATTTTGTCTCAAGATTTTGTTGAAATATTTTGCATTACCATTAGCTTGAGGGTGATAAGGGGTAGTTTTATGGTGTGCCACCATAAAATCTTCCAATAGAATTTTGATTGTCTCATTCAAGAAATGAGTTCCTCTATCACTAGTCAAGAGTAATAGACAACCATACTTGTTAATGATGTTATCCTAAAGGAACATTGTTGTAGTGGCTGCAATGTAATCTTTTGTATGTGCAATCTCTCTCCACCTTGTCAAATAATATATACATGTAATTATGTAGTGTGATCTATTCCTATGTGTAGGTGGTGCAATAGGTCCTAAAAATCAATAGCCCACTTCTCAAAATGTTTTGCACTCACAATAGGTCTCAGGGGTATCTCATCCCTACTCCCAAGCTTACTGATTCTCCGACAATGATCACATGCTTTCACAAAATCCTTAGTATCCTTGTATAATTTTTCCCACCATAAGACAACTAGAAGGATCTTACGTGTAGTCACATCGATGCATAATGTCCTCTTGTAATACCTCTATAAGCTTCTTCTATAATAAATTTGTTCTCATGTTCAAGCACACTCCGGTCAATAATTCATCTCTTCCCATTTTGTGTAAATATTCTTTAATAAGCTGGTAAGGTGTTGTTCAAATATCAAGATACTTTTTCTCCGGTCCTTCGTTCCTTTCAACGCAAGTCCAGTTCAAAAAAATACCACTATGTCTTCCAAATATGTAGGCACATGATTCAATCTAAATAATCGCGAATTAGGCATAGTTTCCTATATACTTTGTGGGTCCTTTACATAATTGATTCTTGATAAATGATTAGGTCCAGAATTGATATTTCCTAATTTTAAAACAATCCGTAAAATCAAACTCCTGAAAAATAGGTATCCACTGGTAGATGTGCCCTTGTAAAAATTCTTTTTCACCAAGTACTTCAATGCCATCTAATCTATATAAAATATGAAGGGAGTGGCCAAAAGGTACTTTTTGAAACTTATGAAGTGTGTAGATCATAAAAAATGCATCATGCTTAGTTGTAGTATAATTCCATTTTGCTGGTGTCAACATCCTACTTGCAAAGCATATAGGATGATCCACATTACCCTCTCCAAGTTGTGCCAAGATTACAGCAATGGCCTTGCTAGAGGCATCAACATGCACATGAAAAGGTTTAGTCCAAGAAGGAAAGTGCAAGATGGGGGCTGTAGTCAATCTTTCCTTCAAGGTATTATTTTTTTTTTATGCATTACCCAAATGAAACGTTCCTTTATCCTTGAGTAATTATGCTAGTGGTGCAAAAATCCTTTCCTATCCTTTGATAAAAATTTATAGTGGCATGTATGCCCCAAAATCCATGCACATCACTCGATTGGTGGGATCTTGTAAACCCAAAATTACAACTATCTTGGCTTGGTCTACCAATAATCCATCCTTGCATATGATGTGCCCAAGAAAATTTCCAAAGGTTTTAGCAAAAATACACTTCTTGATGTTAAGAGAGATGCTCAACTATCTGCACCTCTCAAACATGAGCCTTAAATTATCAAAATGATCCTTAACCATCCTTGTTCAAAAGAAACACGTTGGTACAAGGATTTACATAGATTTCAGAACATCAACAAATCATGTTATAAGGATGACTATCCCCTTCTAAACATTGACATGATTGTCGACTCTACTATTGGCCATGAAAATTAATTCCTCATGGATGGATTCTCGAGATGTAGTCAAATCAAGATCGCATAAGAGGAACAACATAAAACCATCTTTACTACTCTATTGGGAACATTTTTCTATCAATTCATGCCTTTTGACCTCAAGAATGCATGCAAAAATATTAGAGAGCAACGTTTTCATCTTCCATGACATGTTAGATGATGTTGTGGAGGATTATGAGGATGATATCCTTGTAAAATATAACACTAGAGCATAACACATAATGATCCTTCATCACATCTTTTAATGTATTTGGGATTCCAAGGTCCGTTTGAATCTAAATAAGTGTGTCTTCGTAGTCATCTTAGTTACACTACTCGGGCTTCATTATGTCTTGTTGTAGAGTTGAAGTGGATCCCACTAAAGTCACTGCTATTACAGAGATGCCTCCTCCTAAGAACCTCAAACAAATATGTAACCTACAAGGTAAAATTCAGGCCATCTCCGAAGATTTATCTTACAACTCATCGCAAAAAAATACCACTCGTTCACACATCTTGTTAAGAAAGATATTAATTTCCACCAGGGTCTAAATTTCCAATAAGCCTTTTCTCAATTCAATTTTTTTGTAAAATTCTCATGTTCTTGTACCACCTACCCTAGGTGAACCTTTTTTTATATCTCTCGCTAACCAATTTTCTATTGGTGCACTATTGACATAGTATGAGGCCCATTACAAGGAAAGAGATGTCTATTACCTTAGCTACACCTTAATCTCACATGATCTCAACTATATGAAAATTAAAAAATCATGCTTGGCTATTGTCTTCTCTTTTCATAAACTTCATCATTACCTTTTAAACAACCATACCAAGATAATATCTAAAGTTGACCCTCTCAAATACCTTTTGTCAAAACCTGCACTTATAGGGAGAATGACCAGTTGGATTATTTTTACTGAGTTAGTTTGACATTGAATATATGTCAATCAAAAATTATTCAAAGGACAAGTGTTTGTTGGCCAACTGGTTGATGCACCACTTCTAGGAACAAAACCCTTAAGTCTGGAGCTACCAGATGCTTCCATTTTATATATCAAATAGTCATTAACCTAGAAGGCATGTTTTGATAGGTCATTTACATTTAATGGCTCAGGAGGATTGGTCCTTATTACTCCCACAGGTGATATAATCCCACAATATTTCATACTTAACTTCGATGTATAAACAACATTGTCGATATGATATGAAGTCGTCATTACAGAATTAAAGTTACTATAAGATGGAACATCAAACAAGTTGAGGTTATTGATATATCACAACTTATCACCAAACAATTGAATTTTGAATAAAAATTAAAAGATAAGAATATTATCCCATATAAATGCATGGTGGAAACCCTAAAAGAGTATTTTTTAATATTTACCTCCATCAAGTCTCACACATGCATAAATAATCAAGGGATGCTATGGCTACCATTGGATCCTTGCTATGTTTATCACTAGATACTAGATATTTTCAACTCCTTATCAATCATTTAATGGTACCAACTTATGAGATTCCATAATCATATTTGGTATGTGAATTTGTTGGTCCCTTTTCCCCTAGTACATCGATATTTATAACTACCTATAGGATGGTACCTTCCCACCCAACCTCTCCCACTCCTAAACTAGAACCCTTATCTAATGAATATATCGTTAAATACTTCTTGGGGAACTCTCTATCGTTGAGTTTTTGATGGGACTCTATTGCTCTTCCTTAATTTTGAAGAAGCTATCCAATAACTCAAAGAGGTGTACGAAGGCATCTATGGTGCTCATACAAGTGGCATGTTTCTTATAGAGAAACTCCTATGTGAGGGATACTGCTAGCGTACTATGGAAACAAACTATTTTCAGTATGTGAATAAATGTTTCCTATGTCAAAAACATGGAAATTTGATCCATGTGTTGTCTCATTCATTACAACTTATCATAACACTATGGTCATTTTCTAAATGGGGGATCGATCTTATAGGAAAACTCATCCCCACCTCATCCGACAGCCACAAACACATTATCACTGCCACTAAGTACTTTACCAAATGGGTGGAGGTTTTTCCTCTCACTTATGTTATAGGTGCTCAGATTTCTAACTTCATTATCAACCACATCATATGTTATCATAGAATAACTTCATCGTTATATCTGAAAATGGTAAATCATTCAAGAACAAGCAAGTGAAAGATCTATGCCAATGCTTTAAAATTCTCCAAAAGTGGTCTACACCTTATTACCCTTAAGGTAATGGGAAAGTTGAGGCCACCAATAAAAAACTTGTTTGGATTATGGATAAAATGGTTTGTAAACAAGGTCGCAATTGGAATATCTCGAATCCATTCTTCCCTATAGGGTTATTACACTTCCATTCACACACCTATAGGTGCAACCCCCTATTCCTTGGTATTTCATACTAAATCCACTATAACCCTATACATTTAGGTCCCCTCTTTGAGAATCTCCTTGCAAGAATATATAGATAAAGAAGGGGACTAAAAGTAGCCACGATACCAAAGCTTTAACTTCTAGATAAAAATTCCTTCACACCATGGACCATATTAAATTATATCATAATCGTTTCCATTTATGATATAATAAATGTATCATCCCTTGGGAATTTGAGGTAGGTGATCTTGTGCTTAAGAAAACCAATTCAATATTATAAAAGAACTTGAAAACAAAGGAAATTTTGAGCCCACTTGTTAGGGCCATACATAATGTTGGTTATTTTTGGTTCGAGGCCTATAAACTTGCATATATTGATGGTGAGGAGCTCTAGGAACCTATGAGCATCATACATCTCAAGAATTTCTATTATTGATCTTGGAAGCATTCAAAAACCAAAAAAATCCAAAATAACAAAATTAATACAGAGAAATAAATTCATCCAAATGTGAAAACCACATAATTGTGGCACTTTGGAAAATTCATTTGGTGAAAATTGGTTTCTGGTGTCATAGGAGGATTCGATGTTCACAAGCATAACACAATTGAGGCATGGTAACTTCTTCCTAAATAGCCATTGACCTATGTTTGAAACTTTTTTTGAGCTTATCCTTCTTGGCTTTGATCCAACCTATCTTATTTTGTATATATGTGCAAGATTTTCCCTTGTACATTCTCACCTCTCATTTGTGGTATCTTTGAACCTTTGCTTTCTTGCACATAGTTTCAGAAAACTTTCAAAAAATATGAAAAAAATTAGTTCTGTGTCATAGGAGGATTCGATGTTCACAAGCATAACACAATTGAGGCATGGTAACTTCTTCCTAAATAGCCATTGACCTATGTTTGAAACTTTTTTGAGCTTATCCTTCTTGGCTTTGATCCAACCTATCTTATTTTGTATATATGTGCAAGATTTTCCCTTGTACATTCTCACCTCTCATTTGTGGTATCTTTGAACCTTTGATTTCTTGCACATAGTTTCGTAAAAACTTTCAAAAATATGAAAAAAATTAGTAAAACATTTGAAAATCCAAAAACATTGGTAAAAACTTAAAAAAATTAAAACATAGGAAAAACCTTCAAAATCCAAAAACATAAAAACATTCGAAAATAAAAACATTCACAAAACCCTTAAAAATCCTAAACATTCAAAATCACAAAATCTGAAAACAATGAAAAACTCAAAAACACTAAATATTGGAAATTATCCTACAAAACATCCTACTTCAGTGCTCACCCATTCTATCAAATGACATACGAATCATCTTGTGATCTTCCTTCATTAACAAAGATCATTTTATTGTTGTTTCTATCTTCCTAGCATATATCATTGCTCATGGAAGTTTCATATTGCATGTTACCTTTCATGGGACTCCTATGTCCTCCATCTACTCCATTTCATATATCCTTATTTGGGGCCTCATTTTAACCCTTGTAATTTAACTCAAACATTTGGTAACTAAAGCTAGATAAAAAAACATTAGTACGACTTGTCTTAAACATTGCTTGTTTAAGTTTTCTTTTTTGTTCTTTATTTGCTTTCCTATTTTTTTACTTTGTTGTATTGAATTTCTTGTGCATTTTACTTTGATTCAGTCCTTTAGAAATGAAAAATAATTAGTATTATGGATCTTCATTTCATTTTACCCCTTTTATGTATGCTTACACCAAACAAAAATGTACTTTCGAGCCAATATGGTATACATGTTATGTCATGATCATCCCTTCTATCATTTATCTTATCTTTTATTCTAACTAATTTTCTACCTATCATGTTCAATTCCTTCTACATATTCCTCCCAAGACACATTTATCATCATGACTCATTTATTATCTCCTTCTTCCTTTCTTCCTCCACTTAAGGTATAATCTCCAACACACTCAATCAATTTGAACATTGGCCAACCAAGCCAAATTCAAATCCCTTTTGTCACTATGAATTTTTCTTCCACAAGATATATTAAAAATCATACCTCATCTCAATGGCCATGACCATGTGACCTTACCAAAAAAAGAGTTTATACTGGTATTATGTAGGGATCGATGTTCACACCTCCTTCATACAATCATATTCAGGATATCACCGACTTCTTCCCCAACGATGATATTTTATTCCATCATGATCTTTTATTCTTATTATTTTTGATTTTTAATCAACCTCTTATATCACCCCATCAACACTCATTAGGGCATCATCCATCCTACTAATCCTTATTTTATCCTTTCAAAATAAAATTGTCTAAAATTTTCTACTATCTTTGAAATGGTGTCACTTACACTACACCACATCAAAGAGGGGAAAATGTAGACACCTAAATTTGACTACATATTTTTAATACTAAAATTGTACTAATTATCCTCTTTCCCATCCTTTTTTATAATTAGTTATTTTTCTCGCTAATTATCTAACATCCCCCTTTGTCTCGGTCAATTAATGGCACTTTGTTAATTAACTAACCTTGTATCCCATCTCAAATGCAAACTAAAATTGCTTTATTAGTTATAATCCTATTTTAATTAATTAATTAACCATTATTAATTAATTAAGTCTTTCAACATCATATTTAATTAATGAACCCCCTAATTGGTTATATCCCCTCTCAAATGCTTCAAATTCTACCAATTTCCCCTAAATCATCTCCAAATAGTTTCTATAAGATTAATTTGGCATATTAATTAATCCTAGTCAATTAATTAAATCACCCCAACTCCCATGCATTGTTAATCACCAATTAATATCTTATAAAAATATTTATCCCTTTGTAATTCTACTTTATCTTTATCCCACATGTACTAGGTTGCAAGCTTCTCCCAAAATGTAAAGCTATATAAAGAACCTAGTACACCATGTTTCAATTTACACCATCTCCTTGTAAGAAATTTACACTTGATAAGAGAATTTCATGTTATTGTAAATCTTTACGTAAACCCCCTAACCATAATTTTGTTAAATATGGACATTTTACTAAGAATCTATATTTATAGTATTATTATATCTAGTTTTATAATTGTTGAAATTTGATTCCTAAATTGCCATTATTAGTTTTTATCTAGTGTGATATTGGATTCTAATATTTTTATTATTGGAATTTAGTTAGTGTAATATCGGATTCCAATATTTACACAATGTGATACAAGTATGTTGCTAATTCTATATTGAGTTTATGAGAATGGGAATATGCCCATTCTCAACACACTTATAGTAAAAATATGTTCCTAATTATTTTTATGTGTATCTGATTTATCTCAATTCTTTTTATATGATTCCTATATGAGGCATTTTGATCCCTTTTGAAAATTAACACAATGTGATACGGGTATTGTTATCCAAAATGTGCCCCTGCTCATTTTTTGTGGCTAACTCCTCTCATTTTTTCCTCTCTTGTGCCTTAGTCATAATATTTTGCTTTTCAGGCACTCAAAACCTTCTGGAAATGACACCATTGGATAGAGCTCTTTCTCAGCTTTCTAGAAAGGTAAAGTTTTCCTCCTAACTCCATGTATTTTTCAAGTTATGGCTCGGTGGAGTTTTTGTGGAAAATTTTCCCCTGAAAGGCCCGCGGCTAATGAGATGCTGCCATGTGGCACCTAGAGTGGCGGAGTGCGGGGAAATTTTGGAAAATTTTCCAATTGACCAAAAAGGTGCAAAAATTCAAATTTTTGCCCGCCGACTGATTTGGCTCTGTTTTGCCCTAAAACTTCAAATCACCATATCTTTAGATCCAAAGCTTGGTTTTTCGCATTCTTTATATGAATGGAAAGATGGTGAAATTATCTACAAGATTATGGGGTCAATTTTTAATTTTGGTGGAGTTTGAAGAGATAAAATAAAAAACACTTCTGACACATGGTCATGGACAAAATTGACGTTTCAACCATCATTTTTAATGAAGAATGGCTCGCATTCTCTCTCCTAAAGATGGCTAAAAATGTCCGGAATGGGTCCGTTAGGGCACCCATGTTGTTTTGATGGAATTTTGGTCAATGGTTGAACCCTTGCATGTTTTCCCGCATTTCTCTCTCCTGGGGTCGTGGTTTGCACTGTAAAAGCCAGAATGAGTTCATTTTGCAAAGGAGAGACACTTTTTCAGCTCAAACTTCCCTTTTCTTCCTCCTTGGTAGAATTTGTGAAGAAATTTTACCTTTCCATGTAATGCAGCACCTTTTCTTGCCTCTGGATCACTGTAATGTACTGTATTGGGTCTGAGATGTTGATATATGTTCTGTGATTAAAATCCCTCAATCCTTTCATATATCTATCATTGCTTTCTTGATCTTTCATTACATTTTGAGCATTTGTGCATGTTTTGTGCTGTGTTTCCTTATGGATTGTGTATTTCATGCAGCATCAGGTGTCTACAACTCCTTTGGTGTATCACCTATTAGCATTAGTTCTTTCTTTTTGCATTCTCTATCTCTGTCTCCTTGGAATTTAGAGTAGATTTAGGAGTTTAAACCTCTGCAATTGTGCAAGTGAAATAGTTGATCAGAGGAGTTGAGGAACTAGCCTCTAATCTGGAGATTCCTCTTCCATTTTTCAAGTCCCACACTTGGGAAGAGGATTCAATGTTGTGCAATCACACTGGATGCATAGGGTGATCAAACTAGAAATCTGATCAACATCCAGGGGGTGCTGCTGATTTGCAACAACAGGTACATGTTGTATGAAATAAGTAGAAACTATTGAGTCTATGAGAATGGACATATGCCCATTCTCATCACACTCATAGTACAATTATGTTCCTAATTCTTTTTATGTGTATCAACTTGATATTTATTCTTCTTTCATAATTCATATATAAGGGATTTTGACATCTTTTGAAAATTTATATCTTGGTAAACAATAGGTTAAGTCATGCAACATTGCAAGACACTCTTTTTGAGATCATTAAATAATATATCTTGGCACTCTAAATACTATAGTTTTACATTCAAGAATTAGGGGATTTTAGGCATATAATTTAGTATCTACACTTCAAAAAGGCTTGCATTTTATAAAGTTGTAGAACAATTAAACAATAAGTTATCTAGACGTATGAACATAGCTTTAGAAAAATACGATATAATTTTGTGGTTGTAATGAATGCATGAATCAATTCATTACATAGCAAGAATTTTTAAAATGAGTTCCTTGTAAATCACATCCATGTCCCTTTAAATCACAAGATCTAACTCCTTGTAAACTTAGAGCATAATTAAGGATTTTTTTTTCAAATTATATTAATTGCATGGTGGAATTTATATTATTAATAATACATTAATAAGATGCAAGAGTTCCATAAGAAACACAATGTTATATAGAATTATATTATGGAAAAATCTTCCAAAGTAATATAATACTCAATATTTCATTTAATTATCAAATAATAGTAAAACTTTAAAGTTTTTGTTGATGGACATCCTTGGTGGATAGAGCCGTCCGTAGTCGTGGGAATCCTTAGGTTAGTGGGACGTGCATCCTAAGGAGACCTCTAGGTTTTAAGGAAGTTGGCTCTTCTCTTTGGGGTGAGATAGGGGTCGAAAAATGGGAAGAAAGAACATAAAAAAACTAAGGTGATGCGTTGAAAATAATATGCCAGAAGCCACGAATACAAAATCATCTCAACTACTTAAGCACAACACAAAAGATTACAACAAAACCTAAAGATGCAAAGTTTATAAATGAAAATAAAGGCAATTAGAGGCAATAAAGATATGCGAATGATGAACCGAAACACCACAAAACATATATATTACTCCAATGGTTGTGCATAGTATTACATTAGAAAGAGGCAAGACTATTATTACAAACTCAGGAAGAAGGCTAGAGTTCCAAGATCCCTTCCTTTTACAGAAGAGAAACTTGAGACAGAGAGGAAAAGATTAACTCTCCTAATGTCTAACTAAAACTATCTCTATCTCCTTTTTCATCTATCTCACTTTTTTTTCTTTGAAAACTTTATTACAATTTATAGGGTGAGGAGGAGGTAAGAGAGAACTTTGAAACTCCTTTCCAACTACCCCTTAATCATGATAAATGATATGAAGTGATAGAAATAGATTTCCTCAAATATTTCTCACAATTTTCCCCCTTTGGAAAAGTAAGAGCCATGCCTATTTAATGCATCTTAATTATCCTACAACCGACTCCCTTGAGATGGAATCACCTTTTGAGAAGAAACTCCTCTAGCTATTTATTACATAGCTATATATTTCGACCCTTTATACATTGGTTCACGGCCCCTTGATTCAAATGGCATGTTTTTGTAATGAAATTACCCTTCACCTCTGATATTTTGAAAAAGTCTTGAGCATTAAATCTTATATATAAAACCTTAAATCACTTATACGTGGCAGGTGGCTTGTCATCTTTATGGCTTGTTTTAAAGATGGAGTCCATTTGTTGTAAGATCCATGTGAATGCTCATGCATCCTCTTGATTATATTTTTATTTATGGCTCTGGGGGTGTGCTTTGGGTAGACACTTGGCACCGTCCGTGGGCTCGCTATCCTACTCCTTTGCTGGTAGTGAGAGTGAAAATTTTACCTTCACTCTTCCACCCACGGTATCGGTGAACAATATGAATTCCTCCTCTTTCTTATCTTGTGGCTGGAGGTGCTACAACTGACCCTCGGGGTCTTGAAGATCATCCTCATGTTTTGAAATGAACATGACTATTGCTGGAATTTTTTTGATAAGATACAGCCTAAGGTGGGGCTTGGTCCTACCTCCTACTTACATCCATCACTCTGGCTCGTATCTTTTAGATCAAGGCTCCCTTGCGGATCATTTTGAAGGGCTTCATCTTGTTCATCTTCATTTCACCCTCCCTTTTTAGTAGCTTTGCCTATGAATTTAGGCTCTTCGATTGAAAGCAAAAATCTCCTAATGATACTTTCTTCTAAAGCCTCTGAATTAGGTCCAGCGAAAAGGTTATGAGAAATAGGTGGCCTCTGTCATTTTTCTAATGAAGTGAGAGAATATGTGATTTCAACATGCTCCTCTTCATCGATAAATTCCCCCAAATATGATAAGCACTCAAGCTTATCTCCTTCCTCCTCTGTCAAAGCTTTATGCTTTGATGTGATGGTTTTTGAATATGTAAATTCTCCATCATGTGTGGCTTCATTTTGTAGAATGGAGCCCATTGATAAGGATCCTTTTAGGGGAGTTCTTTGTGGGGAGGACAAAAAGATGCAACCTTTGTAACCTCTCCTTGGTTGGACTGGTGACATGAACCTCATGAGCGCATATTAATTCCTATCATATGCTCCTCCTCTTTTGGATTTGGAGCCTTTGTTTGCTGATGTGTGAGGTATAGCTTCTCAAATATGGTGGTAGTGCAAAAATTGTGGGAAGGATCCTTGTTTTTAATGAAGTCATGATTGCATGACCTCGTTGGATGATGAGAAATAGGAGGCGTGGAAAGGAAGATGAATGAAAATGGATGAGAGAGAGCTCTATGATCCTTTGTAATGATTTGGTTGACCCTGGAGAGTTTTTGGATGTACTCCGTAACCATATTTATGGAAGTCTGATTTTTTTTTAGAATCAACCAAGCTGATGCCATAATAAAGTATCACTCTAAGTAGTCCCACCGGGCGTGCCATGAAAACTGTTGATAGAAATCCTTGGTGGATAGAGTTTTTAGATTCATGGGAATCCTTAGTTCTGTAAAAGGTAGGGATCTTGGAACTCTATCCTTATGCCTGAGCTTGTAATAACAGTCTTGCCTCTTTCTAATGTAATATTGTGCACAACCATTGGATTAATATATATGTTTCATGGTGTTTCCAGTTCATCATTCACATATATTTATTGAATTTTATTGCCTTTATTTTCATTTGGAAACTATGCATCTTTGGGTGTTGTTGCAATATTTAGTGTTGTGCTTAAGTAGTTGAGACGATTGTGTATTCGATTGGCTTCCTGGTGTATTATTTTCGGTGCATCACCTTAGTTTGTTTTATGTTCTTTCTTCCCAGTTTTTTTGACCCCTATGTCACCCCACATAGAAGAGACAACTTCAGTAAAACTTGAGGTCTCCTTAGGACACATGTCCCACCAAAACTTACGACGACAGAGAGAAAAGATTAACTCTCCTAATGTTTAACTAAAACTATCTCTATCTCCTTTTAATCTATCTCACTTTTGTTTCTTTGAAAACTTTATTACAATTTATAGGGTGAGGAGGAGGTAAGAGAGAACTTTGAAACTCATTTTCAACTTCCCGTTAATCATGATAAATGATATGAAGTGACAAACAAATTTCCTCAAATCTTTCTCACTATTTTCCCCTTATGAAAAGTAAGATCCATGCCTATTTAATGCATATTAATTCTCCTGTAACTAACTCCCTTGAGATGGAATCACCTTTTGAGAAGAAACTCCTCCAATTATTTATTGCATAGCCGAGATATTTCGACCCTTTATGCATTGGTTTGCAGCTCCTTGATTCAAACGACACATATTTTGTAATGAAATGACCCTTCACCTCTGATCTTTTGAAAAAATATTGAGCATTAAATCTTACAGATAAGACCCTAAATCACTTGTAAGTGGTAGGTGGCTTGTCATCTTTATGGCCTACTTTGAAGACGTAGTCTATTTATTGCAAGATCCACATGGAAGGCTCGCGCATCCTCTTGATTTTGTTTTTCTTTATGGTTTTAGGTGTGTGCTGGGTGGACACTTGGTACCATATGTGGGCTCGCTATCCTACTCATTTGCTATTCCTATGTGTCACCGCCATGGTAATTTGATATTTAGTCTCCCTTTGACTTCGAACTTGCACGGCTAGACACTTATATCGTCCATGAGCCATTTGTTTCCTCTTTATAATTTGGTTAAGTCCCCTCTCTCTAGGTGAAGATTTGGCTTTAAATGGATTTCTCTCGATTCGTGAAAATTTAAATAATAGTTTTATAGGACCAAGGTTTGGAATATTTTAAAAAAACCCACATCTCGGGCCAAGATGATTTCACATATAAATTTATAAACTTCAGTAATTTCTCCAAGTCAACATTCCTTATCCTGTTCAAGTTGTTTAAGGTATGATTTAATGGTAATGTGTCCTTTATCAAGAATCTTTGTGAATCCACTTTTCCTTTTTTTTTGGTGACCATGCCCGATGATGTTATCTACATCAATATATTCTTTAGGTTCGTCTCGAGATAGTCCATATTTTATTTAGCTTTAAACCATCCCGATAAAATGTTGTACCTTCTTCTCTACCTACGTGTTTCCAATATTGAACTCTCACTTTTCATTTACATCATTTTCTTCCTATTGAAGGAAAATATCCCCATCTTCTCTCCCCATCCATATCTTTTCATTATCATTTCCTGGTCGTATAAGTAGCATTTTCTCTTGAACATTGTTATCGGAAAATCATCGCACTTCTGAATGGTGAGATTACGATGGGACATTCGGTGTGATTGGGTAACATGGGATCACCTCTCAAGCTATGGGACTTGGGATCAAGGTGAACCTCCGGAGAAGGCCATATTCTTCTTCCTAAAATAAGCACTACACTACTCCTAATGCAATAAAAACAACTACCTAGACTAATACTAACATTTCAAGGGGATTAATGAGAGAGATTCACAAGAAATAAACCTAAATTAGAAGTGGTGATCCACCAAGAAAGGGTTTTGCTAGAAAAATTTCCTTCTTTCCAATGAAGAAAGATGAACATGGGAAGAATGAACATGCATTACAAACCTAACCACATACAATACTTCATTCCTTAATAAGCACAATAACTCTCGAAACTTGCAAAATAAACATTGGTTACACAATTAACCTACAAACATGAGAGAGGAAAATAAAAGAAGATAAATGATGTAAGGACATATAATTGAGCACAAAATATTATTTCCATTACTTCAAGCACTTGTACAGTGCATCATTACAACAGGGAAAGGCATATGCTACCATTATAATTTAGAGATGAAAGGCTTGAAATCCTAAAAATTCATAACAACTCGGTTGTTGAAGCGAGGAAGCTTGGAAGAATGTCTAACTCTTTTTAGAATAAGAAGCCCTTTTACATTTATAGAAACTTTTGAGTTGTTGAGAACAAGAGAGAAGAATCCTAAAAGCTAGGCAAGAATGTAGCAAATGATTAATCACTTTTTTTGGACATGATTGCCTCATTAATCAGCTCTACTTTTCAAGGTACTATTCACGAATGAAGAAATATCAAAATTTGGAACACTAAAACATCCAAAAAATTGATTTTTGGTAATTTCATGGTGTAGTTCTCATTCTCCTGAATCCAACGACTATAATTTTGTAAAAAATGAGAAAATAGGAAGGAAATTATGTCTTCCTAAGTGAAAGCTATTTTCAGCACTGAGCACTATGCTCCATTAGTTCTCTGATAATTTCTCAAGATGTTCTCAAAATTTCAAAATTTAAATTCTCATCCATTAATACAAATGCCCCATATAAATAATTAAAATTAATATTTTAATTAATTTTTTGAAAGCAATTTGATATGTCTCGAGGCCCTCGATATTGGTTTTGTATGAAAAAGGATTTAAATGTGTTGAATCGCTAAATTGCTCACAAGCCAACTCGCCAAAATGGATAGACAAATACTACCCACTTGTTTGGTGTGGTGAGTTATCAAGCTTCCACATTTTGACTACCTCACTTTACATGTCTTTCTCCATCAAGCCAATTGACTCACCGAGTTGAGACACACGCTTCTCCTCCAAACATTACCTTGGTGGCTCTTTATATTCATTGCATGGTGAGTTCAAGATTACCCGCTAAGAATTACATGGTGAACTACCTTACCTTCTACTAACCACACATTGCTCTCTCGGTGAGCTACCAATCTCCACCACTAACCATTTGGCATGCCTGCCATGATTTACATTGACTTCGACTTCACGAAGTACCTCCCATCTTCCTCGCATTGAGATCGCCAAACAAATATGGTTTTCTTGGTTGAGCTCTTCACACGCACATGGTAACTGCTTATCACACTAAGCTATTCCAACCAACTCTGCAACCATTTTTCATGTATTGGGTGGCTCCACATGTTATGTTTTGAATGACGAGAATTTATTTGTGTTGAACCAATTGGGATAATCACTACATTCCCTCCATTTGTGTGGTCCTTGGCTTGTATTGAACGACGCCAAAAAGGGTTCACCTAGCCACTTTCATTAATCCAAGCTACGTGAAAATGTATTACTTTGGGCTCTCCATTAAAAAGTGGCTCATTCTTCGCAGCACCTTGATGTGTATGCCCCTTCCTCGACATCATATTTGTTGGATCGTTCACTTTACACGAAGAGTTATCCACTTAGTGGAAAACATCTCACCACATTTCTAAGCAAAATTCAGACTTCGATTCTCGATGCATCCCACCCCTTTGGGTCTCGAAACCTGAGAACTCCTTGACCACACAGAGCTTCCACTGCCTAAAATCTCTAAATCCCAAAAATCCGAAACTCCAAATTTTTGGAGTTTCAAGCTTTTGTTTGGAATTTTTCCAACTCGTCGAGATGATCTTAAACCGTCAACCCCCAAAACCCCAAAATGGGTTATATCTAAAATGAGCTTCATCAATGCTTTCAAAGAACTCTCACAGCTTGTCTCGTTGATTTCCCAAATGAGCTCATACCAAGCTATAAGAACAATTCAACCAAGTTCCATCTTTCGACAACATCTTACCACCTACAATACTCCCGAGATAACTTTGAAGATCTCACTTCACTCCATGCGATGCACAATCCTCACTCAAATCAAGAGATTCCTTTGGATTTGTATCTCATCTCTATTGGTTGACAAATTTTAGTTTGTATTCCTCTATTGACTTGTGTTGACAAATTTTTAAGTCTTGCATGGAATCTTATCAAACTTTTGAACCTATCTACGAATGAGTGGGTCATGAAGTACTATAAGACACTTGAAATTTTTATGCAAATGTTAAATGTAATTTTCCGTGTTGGATATATATGGGCCCACCAAGGAAATTTCCTTGCTCGAGAAAACTTAAAACATTCGAGATAACCAAAACCAAAGAGTAGTCTAGGATAATACACAATCCCGCCGTAACACCATAAATGCTATCAAAGTTTGAAATTGTGTGGGATAACCTCGCGTACTCATACAAAATACTTTTTCAGTCTGGGGTCCAATTTTTCCCAAGGGAAAAATTGGATAAAAACACATCCTTCAACAGATTGAATTATTGGTTAGATCTTCCACAAATATGCCCAACATAAATATCTAGTTGATCACTATGTACAAGGTGTAGACCATCTAGTTGAGCACTCCCTTGCTTAATCATAAGGGAAATTCTTGTTTCATTGAAAATAAAATGTTTTATTGGCCAAACTATTGATTTATTAGGTTGTAGAAAGTCTAAGAAATCAAAACACATATTTACCACATTTTCTATCCATACACCAAAATTCAAAGGACCCAACCTCTCTCCATCAATTTCATGAACTTCTAGCACATGAGTTATATAACCCATGGCTATGTCATCGTCTCTCTACTAAAATATTTGTGTTTGAGAATGACATTGTCTGTGACAAAATATCTTCTATCTTTAGGACTTGTATTGATGGTGCTTTTAGTGTCATCACTACAATCTTTGTCACTCTCTGCATTGTAATCCTCTAAACCACTAAAAATGTTTTCACTTCCCAAATTGGGGGGAATGGATGAATCTACATGCTTTGACACTTCACTCTCTTCCCAAGCAATGTAGTATCCTTTATTCCCGACATCTTCCAAGGTTTCAAATTCATCAATTGAGAAAGGAAATTTTACTCTTCCATCCAATACTATGTTAACATTGACAACCACAAATCCTCTTCCCACATCTTTGTAATGTAGTGTCTTCCTACTTGGATATACTCTTCCCTCTGTAAATTTGGTTCCTTTTGAAAACAAGTCCACATGATCATCCTCTACAAATGCAAAAGACTTCATTGTTGTAACAACATAAAATACAAAGTTTGTGAGATGATGGAAAATATATTAAAACATTGTATAAAATAAATTAAAAATCATCATGTATGTACAACCGTAAGTATATTGAATACACATAGCACATGAGCTGGGAACTTCTATAATTCAATAAGGTTTGGAAATACTTGAAAATTATGGATATGATTTGGAAATATTTATAACACGATTTCTAAACTATGATTAAACTTGACTCAATTGAATTTAAATGATGAGAAATAAATAGAAGTTACATTTCCATTTGTTAACCGCTTCATCCAAATAGAGGTTAAATAGAAAAGGTTGAATTTAAACAATGAAAAATAAATAAATAGTGGTTAAAAAGAAGTTAGTTAGAAACTTGATTGATAATCACTTCATCCAAATATCTTCATCATATTAACATATCATATATTAATTTTACAATAATTCCTCATAATTCCCATATTCCTTGACTATGAGAATGGGCATCTGATCCATTTTAAACATTCTCATAAAAGGATGTAATTGTCATTCATTCTTTATGTTTCGTGTAGGAGAATTTTTATTTCTTTCTATATTGAGTTTATGAGAATGGGCATATGTCCATTCTCATCACAATGATAAAAATATTTGTTTATATGAGAAATGACATATGCCCATTCTCATCACAATCATAAAAATCTTTGTTTGTATGAGAATGGGCATATGCCTATTCTAACCATTCTACCTCATTGAAGCAATATTGAACTTAATCATTTTTATATCACTATAAAGGATGTGGGAATGAGAAACTGTCCATTCTAAAAATAATTAAATATTACCTCTATTTCTCTTCTATGATTCTTATATGAGAATGGGCATATGCCCATTCAATACAAGATAAAAATGTTTGTTTGTATGAGAATGAACATATGCCCATTTTGTATGTGTATTTTTCTTCTATGATTCTTATATGAGAATGGGCATATGCCCTTTCAATACAAGATAAAAAAATGTTTATTTGTATGAGAATGGACATATGCCCATTCTTTCTATGTGTATTACAACAATCATTTTATTTTTCGTAATGTAAAATATTATTTGAAATTTATAGGTATTATTAAATGATACAATATTATTTCTTGTATTTAATTATTAGTATTATTAATTAATGTTGTTAATTAATTAATTTTGATTAGTCCTAATATGATATGTTAAATACATATTATTTGATTTCTAATTTTTTGATGATTAAAGTTTAAATATTTTTATTAGCCCGCTTAAAGAATTATAAGTAATGAAGCATTATAAATATTAATGGAGTTTATGTCGTTAATTAGTTTTATAAAGTTTTACTATATTTTTTATAATTTTATAAAATTATTTTAAAAATGCACTATAATTAATTAAGCATTAAAAATAATGGTGATTAAGTTGTTAATTACATTTATAAAGTTTAATTATATTTTTATAATATTATTTAATTATTTTGAAATTATTTTTTATTCATTTGATAATATAATTAGATGTCATTTTTAATATAATAATTGAAGTTTATTAGTAATATTTTTTTATTATTGGCAAATAGTTTTTTGAAAGGGACTATACCCTTGATTACAAAAGAAGGCCTAAAAGCCAGGATAAGCAAGAGAACTAGAGAGAAAAGGATCAGAATCCAAATGTTACAATGAAGTTCAAAGTGGCTAAAAATAGCTACCAAGACGAGACAAAACAACAAAATTACTGTAAAAAGTAGTAAAGGATCCGCAAAAAAACAACAAAAAAACAAACAAGGATAGCAGAATCATCTACAGCTACTTCTTAGTAGCTTTGTCTATGATGGTTTTGATATTCTTCCAGGATTTAAACATACCCAAAGTAGTCATATGGGTAGCATCATTAGGATCCAGGCTGCTCCAAGGTCTTCTTGCTTTCCTTATCAAGCACCCCAAAGAGTTTCCGCACTCTGCTTAGGTTGGAGACACTTCTGACGTGTTGTTCAATAAATTCCTCAATCGCCCTAAAGATGGCAATGTTGTAATCATGCCTAGTCTTGGCCTTCCCTAAGAGAGAGTCCAAGGAGTGCAATTTCTTGTATATATCTTCAATTTGGCTACTGTCCACATCCTCCTCCTCCTCCTCCTTCCTCTTTCCTTTCTATTTTGTCAAGTTTTTAACTTCATCCTTTAACAATTTCATATCTGCCTCTAAGGCTTCCAGCCTTTTTGTAGGGCTTTCCAATTGCACTTCCCGGGGGCTGGCACTACTGATATGCAGGAGGTCATGAGCAATTTCAAATTCATGAGAACCCTTCTCCACAGCAAGGGTCTCAAGGTTAAGCTTCCTAGAAGCCCTGGTAACTGGTCTCCGTGAGGTAGAGGCCAAGTGGGGGGTGGGAGCAGCAGAAGGGGGAATGGGAGAAGAAGCCTGAATGGTTGGCAGGGATAGAGAAAGGAGAAACAGGGTCTTAGGCAAGGCGGCAGCAGCTTAAGAAAGGGGGAATCGAGCTAGGGGAGGATGGGAGACCAGGAAACTTGAGGAGACAACATTTGTGTAACAAAAAAATGAGCCCTTTGTGTAAAGGAACCACTCGGGAATGCTTTTGAAACTCAAGAATGGAGCGTTCAAGAGAGTTCAGCAAGTAATGGGGGAAACAAACCAGACGATCCCTACGAAAATGATTAAGAAAAATAAGGTGTTTCATAGAATAAAGTGACAAACCTTCCTCCAAGGAGATGAACCGTATCATCATGCGGGTTACTTCATCATATGGTGGAGGGATTGAGCTAACAATGCAGTCCGCCGTTGTATGGGCCGGCTTTCTCCTCTCCCTCAACAAATCTTCTCTCTTCAACATCTCTATCGACCCTTTTGTTAAAGAATCTGAAGCCCTCCAAGCCAAGGCTGGTCACTTCAGCAATAAGCTCTTCATTGATTAAGACCTTCTGCCCCCCATAATCCACTGTCCTCTCCTTTCAATCCTTTGCAAAATGCACAAAGATGCTCTGGTCATGCCCCTGAAATTTTTCCATGAAGTTTGTTATGCCACCCTTGCTAAGAATGCTCCACAACTCAAAATTATCTTTCCATTCTGGGTCCACACTAGGCTCAATTTGACAAGGAGGACCCCCCATCTTCTCTATTCTGAACTGATTACAACGATTCCTAACTCGATTGCTAAAGCCAGTCCACTTTTTTCTATAGTAATCCGCACAAAAATGGAAATGAGAGCCATTGTTATTCCCACAATCGGCTGCGTGTCTGCTGACTCTGAGCCTGCTGAAAAACACATGTGAGAATAGCCCGCTCCCTGCCATCAATCACTTTATCTCTGCCTTCGGTTTCTATGGAGGTTTGAATCTGCCTTTAACAAATACAATGTAGTCCGCATGCACGATTTTCAAAACCGTGTATCTCCACTGAAATTCCCATATGATTCACACTATCTTGATTATTAAACATGATTTGCATAAACCAATACTTTAAATCAACACGTGTGGGAGTATTTTGATCCACACCCAAAATTCATAACTCATTTCAAGATATTTCTTACATATGGAGTTCCGCTCAATGCTCAAGTTTATTAGTAATATTAATGCTTGTAGTTAATATTAATTAATAGGATATTATTTTGAAATTAATTATAATATTATTGATTAATTATTTAAATTGGCACTAATACTAATTAATTATAATATTATTAATTTATTAATGTATTAATATTATATTTTTAGTTTATTAATTACTATTATAATATTAATTTATTAATATTATTACTATTAATTACATTTGTATTTGTCCATGGCATAGCGAGACCATTAATTTGTAAATAAATTGTTTACCACATTTTATTAATTGAAGGTACTTGTTTGTCAAACACATCTTCGAGAACTCGTTGAGGGAAATTAATGAAATTAATGTCAATTAATTCTTATGTGGCATGGTAGAGATATTGGGAATTACAAGGTTAACTGTAATTGTGAAGCTATCTCTTTCTTGTTCATCCTTTCCACTTTCTTTTTCATCCAGTTTCAATTTTTTTTTGTTCCTTCCACTTTGGGTTACCTATATTTTTTATACCATTTTTTTGAGAAGCGGAAGATTTATGTTTCGTTACACTATTTCATCTCAAAGCAAAATATTTGAAGAATATTTTAGAGATATTGTTTGTTCTCTCCGCTAAATTTTTGTTTACCCTTTCCACTTTGGGCTCCTCTGTTTCATAAGACTATTTTGGATTGCGAAGCACAATATTTGAAGAAAATTTCAAGCATGAATTATTCTAACTCTTCTTTGTTGAATTATTATAGATGAAGAATATCATTTGGTTTTCTTTCCCTTCTATTATGTTATGGGTTTAATGATAATGCCCTATTTTTGATCTTCTATATTTTTTGATCTGGGTATTAAGAATATCACTTCAATGTTTTGAAAGACATGCATAGTTGTTAACCTAATCATAGTTGATAATACAGGGAGTTATCTATTATGATTTTACCAAAGTACAAAGTGGTCTTACCACCTAGGTGGCATAACAAACATTGCTTATTTTTCGAGTTGTGTGGTCGAGTTCCGTAGGCCGAGAATGACTCATTATTAGAAGAATAATTTACTCTTTTATAGTGAAGAAATTTTTTTAGTTATGTTTTAATTGAAGATAAGTTTCATAGATACTTCTAAATTTTCTATTTTGTATTCCTAATTTCTGGGTATAAAATAATGTCGTATTTTAGATTTTTTGTATTTTTGATATGGGTTTTAAGAATATAACTTCAATATTTTCATTGTAAGACTTGTATAGTTGTTATCCTCCATAGTTATAAAAGGATGCATCTAAAAATGACCATTTCATACATGTTTCGAGTCTCAACATGATCACATTCCCTAGTAAAAATTTATATGATAATAATAAATCCACTTCTAATCCTTCTTGCTAAGATGGGAAGTTAAATATTTTGTTATGACCAAAGTATAGTGTATGGTTACCACCTAGGTAGCGTTAATTGTTTTCCAGTTTGGGTGGAATAACTGTGCAGGCCCAGATAGGTGGGTGAGATGCACTCTAACGAGCTTAACGGACGAGCTAATTCCGAGTAGAGTAGGCGAGTTAACATTCCAAGCTTGGAAAGTGATCTGATCTATTGATCGATGGTTGAGCTAGTAGTTTAGCTAGCTTGTTGAGATGGCTTGTCAAGCCTACCCGTTGATTTGGATAGTCGATATGGCCGTTCGAGATGGCTGGTCTATCTTTCTAGTCGAGCTAGCTAGATGAGATGGGTGGGCAAGTGAGATGACTTCCCAAACTGGGATGGGTGGATGACCTACCAAGCTAGGTAGGTGATTTGACCTGCCGAGCTAGGTGGGTGAGCTCACTTGCCAAGCTAAGTAATATTGAGCTTAATCTTTTTCATATATGAATTAAAATTATTAAGTTCAATGTTGTATCTAATGAGCAAAATCTTGGTCTCATAATTAGAATCATGAAAATAAGAAAAGAGATAAAATCTAGTTTATTTTATAATTCACAATTGCCCATTCTCATAGTCTTCATAGAATTATTGAAAATAATAAGTTCAATATTGTTTGTATTATAATGATTAGAATTGGCATACGCCCATTCTCATACAAAAAAACTATTTAATCTTCCATTGAATGGTTAGGTATCCATTTCTATAGAGGTATTAAAATGTTTAAGTTCAATATTACTTGTATTAGAATGTTTAAAAGGAGCCTTTTCCCATTTACATACAAACAAGCATTTATTTCTTGTATTGAATGGGAATATGCCCATTGACATATAGGAATCATATATGAAGAATATAGATTATTTTTTTTTTTAGAATGGGAAGTTGCCCTTTATGAAATATGAATCATATAAGAAAAGTAGATCAAATTTATTTTGTTTTTGAATGGGAAATTCCCCATAATCTCAACCTTCATAGGTATTAAAATGATTATGTTCAATCTTGTATTAAATGAAAACTACCCAATACCATATAGGAATCATAAAATAAGAAAATAGCTAAAATATAATTCATTTTAGAATGGAAATTTTCCCACTCTCATATCCTTCATATAGTTTTTAAATTTATTAAGTTAAGTATTTCTTGTATTAGATTGGCAATTCCTTTTCACTTTTCCCATAATAATGATCAATTTCAGTATTGCTTGTTTTATGATAAGAATGGGCATATGCCCATTATCATACAAACAAACATTTTTTCTTGAATGGATAGATTCCCAATCTCTTATAGGAATCATAGAAGAAGAATTTAGGTTGAATTTATAAGATGAGAAATTAATAAATAGAGGTTAAATAGAAGTTAATTAGAAACTTGATTGCTAACCACGTCATCCAAATATCTTCATCATATTAATATAGCATATATTACTTTTACAATAATTCCTCATACTTTTGATATTCCCTGACTATAAGAATGGGCATCTGTCCATTTTAAACATTCTCATAAAAGGATGTAATTGTCATTCATTCTTTATGTTTTACGTAGGAGAATTTTTCTTTCTTTCTTTATTGAGTTTATGAGAATGGGCATATGGCCATTCTCATCACAATAATAAAACTCTTTGTTTGTATGTGAATGGGCATATCTAACCATTCTACCTCAATGAAGAAATAATGAACTTAATCATTTTAATATCACTATAAAGGATGGGGGAATGGGAAACTGTCCATTCTAAAATAAATTAAATATTACCTCTATTTTTCTTCTATGATTCTTATATGAGAATGGGAATATTCCCATTCAATACAAGATAAAAATTTAAATATATGGAGAAGGTGCAGAACGTAATAAACATTTAAATATATTCATAAATCTTATATCCAATCATAATAGTAAAGTAAATAATAATATTCATAACATATATGACATGTCATTAATAATCTAATACTATTAAAATTTGAAAAATTTTTACTAATTATCCATGATTGCATATCTCCCTCTCTCTAGTATAAATTAGTATCAATTAATTTTTTGATTCTCTGCACTAGGTTTTTTTGCTAATTCTTAGTGTTACCATGGCAATCGCTCCACTACCGGGGATTCTTTCTTAAGGGGGAATTGAGGGAGATGGTCTTTTATGGCCTTTTCTCCTCTGTCAAGCTTTGAATAATCTTTTGAATTGATTCTAAATTGGTGCAAAAATCCATAGAAAGTATTATTGGGGAGGATTACATGCAAGGTTGTAGACGATTTTGAATCAATGTCGACGTCGCTTCCTTTTCATCACCCACCTACTGCTCCTTGGAGGATTCAAAGATGAGGCCCTATAGATTTCTTGGCATTTTATTCAACCTAGATATGCGGTTGGTCTTGCGGAAGTGGTGGAAAATTTAGGTTTTCCCACAACTCTTTTGAAAATTTCAATGACAGATGATGGGGATTTGGTTACTCGGGGCTATGTTGAAAATTAGAAAGGAAGTATCAGACTCTTTTGGATTGTTTTGTTTTAGTTCATCAAAAATATCGATTGAAGGAGGAAGGTCATGCCTACTTATCCTCCCGGACTCTATTCTAATTCACCATGAGCCGATCAAATTGAAAAACTCAAGGAAGGTCTTGCTTTCATATCCCTTATAATTGGAAGCTCTATCCTTCCTAATTGACCTTGTTCCACCTCAAATTGTAAAACTCAAGAGGGGGGATGGCTTCATATACTTCTCTGCTAAGGGTTGCGTAGGCTAACTCTCAAGAATGTCACAGTAGCTCCAAACTGAAGGTTCCTACTCCAACTGAAAGCTCAAGAGGTCAAAGTGAATGTGAAGTTTCAGAATTATCAGAATAATAATGCTCTGCATATCTTAGTTATATAGTATTTTTTTGGTTTTGTTTTTTGTCATTTTTTTAGGGCATCCATGCTTAAACTTCTATCCTACTTTTGGGCTTCCTATTGCTCAATATTTTATACAATGTTTTAAAGGGGGAGGAGACCCAAGAATCCCCGATTAAAAGCTCTAGTCAAAAAAATTATCCATAAAAAAACCTCAAACATGGCTATGATTTTTTTGAAAATTTAAATTTAATTTTAAGTGTAATAATTAAACCTAAAACATGGATACAATATTGTTTAATATTTACATTTATTTTTGTCCATGGCATAACAAGACCATTAATTTGTAAATAAATTATTTACCACCTACTTTTAGTTAAAGGTGTTTATTTTTCAAACATGTCTTCGAGCACCCATTGGAGGGAAATTGGTGAAATTAATGGAAATTAATTCTTTCATGGCATGGTAGAGAGAATGATGATGGTTATTATTTTCAATGATGGTAGAGATCTTGGGAATTGCAAGGTTAACCATGGTTGGTGAAGCTATCTCTTTCTTGTTCATCCTTTTCATTTTATTTTTCATCCAGTTTCTAATTTTTTGTTTTTCCTTCCACTTTGGGTTGCTTGTATTTCATTAGACTGTTTCATCCTGTGAAGCAGAATATTTGAAGAATATTTTTGAGATATTGTTTTTGTCTCTGCTAAATTTTTGTTGACCCTTTAAGTTTCCTCTTTGGGCTCCCTCTATTTCGTAAGACCATTTCGGCTTGTGAAGCACAATATTTAAAGAAAGTTTCGGCATGAATTATTCTAACTCTTCTTTGTTGAATTATTATGAGATAAAGAAGGGGAAGATGCCCATTGTCATATAGGAATCATATATGAAGAATATAGATAAAATTTAATTTTTTTGAATGGGAAGTTACCCATTGACATATAAGAATCATATAAAAAAATAGATCAAGTTTACTTTATTTTTGAATGGGCAAGTTCCCATAATCACAACCTTCATAGGTATTTAAATGATTATGTCATATATTGTATTGAATGAACAACTGCCCAAACCCATATAGGAATCATAAAAGAATAATATAGATAAAATCTAATTCATTTTAAAATGGAAAGTTTCCCATTCTCATAGCCTTCATATAGTTTTTAAATTGATTAAGTTAAAGGATGTGAGAATGGGAAGATTGTTTATTAAGTAATTTTGAACTTAATCATTAAATTAAATCATCTATAGATGTAAATTAAAAGATGTACCAAATTATTATAGATGTAAGAAATCTAAAACATGGCTATGATATTGTTTACAATATATATTCTCTCTTCATGATTACATAACTAGACCACTATGCAAATATATTGTTTACCACCATTCCCATTATCATTTCCTTTTTTTGTCGTGCATAGATTCAAGCCTTATTTACGATTTTCAACTATTATATAATTAATGTCCTTCAAAGAAATATTAAACTTTAAAAAATACAAGTCCTATTCAACTTATTTTTTTCCCCTGTTCTCACCTTTGTAGAGATATTAAAATGATATAGTTTATTATTGCTTGTACAAACAAAATCCCCTTTGAATATAAGAACAAAATGTTTGTTTGATTGAGAGTTGGAATATACCCATTCTAAACATTCTAATACAAGAAATATAATTTGAACTTAATCCAAGCCACTACTTCCTAACACAAAGGTGATATTATTTTTAGTGTATTTTAAATGCAAATAACCTAAAACATGGCTATGAAAAATGTTAAAAATTTATATTTATTTTTGATGATGATATAGCGAGACTACCATACAATTTTTTTTTAAAACACGTCTTTGACAAATTTTTAGAGTGAAATTGGAGATATTAATGGAATTTAATCGATGTCACTATGTGGCACAGTGGAGATATTCTCACATAGGAATCATAACATAATAATAGAGAAAAAAATTATTTCACAATTTTAGAATGTAGAAAATTGTATATCTATACTTCAGTGATCCCTATACGAGAATGATCATATTCCCATTCTATATGCCCATTCTCACATAGAAATCATAGCAAAATAATAAAAAATTAAATTTCATCTATATTATTGAGGTTAATCATTCGAGATCTATATAAAGGCTGCGATAATGAGGAATTGTCCCTTCTAAAAAAATTTAAATTTTATCTCTATTAATTCTTGTGATGATTTATGACTTATGTTTATGTAAAATATTAATCGTGAAATTATTTTATTTAATGTTGATGTTTGAATTATTACTTAGGCACTAATATTAACTTGTTTTGTATATTAATTATTGTGATGATGAAAAACCTTTGTTTCTTGCTTATAATATTTGTAGTTGTCTATATGATTATAAAATTAGTTAGAAAAATTATTTTCCAACAGAGATTGCATTATTACCTTGTTTATTGATAATATGTACTATGTAGATATAAAGGATAGTTAATCATTTTGTAATCTTCATTTTATAATAATTCAACATGATTACGAGTTGAAAATTCATGTCAGTTCTTTGAACTGACATGCATATAGTTTATTATTTTCATCTGGTATGCAAGAATCAGAGTAATCATTACGAAGTGACACGTTGGATTTGAAACACCTACAAAGGCCGAGATTGGGTAAGTGCCCACTCTAAACAAAGTAAACGTTATCTGTATCTTATTCACATATCTCCATGAACAATAATGGAATTTATATTATGATTGAAATTAAAAATAATAGGCATATGTCCATTCTTCATACAAACAATTTTGATTCTATGAGAGTGGGCATGTGCACACTCATCAATACTTACTCAATACTTAGTCATTTGAATACCTATTTAAAAGTTGTGAGCATATCTAATCCATAATTTTATTTTATGATTTTTATCTTCCCTAAGAAATCTTTTTAGATTCCTATATGAGAATAGACATAGTCTTATATGAGAACATACATCTTCCCATTTGATACAAGACAATGTAAACATGGTCAATCAATTTTTACCTATTTAAAATATGTGAGCATTTATAAAGCATACTCTTTTTTTTTTATTCCTATATGCCCAAGAAAGTATTTTATGAATCCTATATGAGAATAGGAATATTAAAAATACAATTACCATTCAAAACAAGACGAAACAATTCTTTTCATGAGAATGGGCATATACCTATTCTAAACATTGTAATACAAGAAATATTGATTTTATGAGTATGTCTCTACTATTTCTATTTATATCTATTTAAAAACCATGATATTATTTTATCCATACTCTTCTTATTCTTCTTCTATGATTCTTAAATGAGAAGGGGCATATACCCATTCTAAACTTTATAATACAAGTACAATTTTATTTTTTTGAGAATGGGCATGTACACATTCGTGATTGAAACATATTTATTTTATGAGAATTGTCATGTGCCCATTCCAAAATTCATTAATACTTACTCAATACTTAGTCATTTGAATACCTATTTAAAATCAGAGCTTATATAATCCATACTTTTCTTTTATTATTTTTATCTTCCCTAAGAACTCTTTTTTTATTCTTATATGAGAATAGGCAGATTCCTATATGAGACAAGACAATGTAAACATGGTAAATCAATTTTATACCTATATAAAGGTTGTGAGCATGTATAAGGCATACTCTTCTTTTATGATTCCTATCTACCTAAGAAAGTCTTTTATGAATCATAAATGAGAATACTTAGATAAAAATGTGATGCTCGTTCTAAATAAGAGGAAATAAAAAAATTTCATGAGAATGGACATATGTCCATTCTAAATATTATAATACAAGTAATACTTGATTTAATGAGATTACCTATATTATCCATATTTATATCTATTTTAAAAACTGTGAGACTTTTTATCCATACTCTTCTTATTCCTCGTGTATGATTCCTAAATGAGAAGGGACATCTACCCATTCAATACAAGAAAATGCCAAAAGCTCCATCAATTTCATAACTCTTTAACAAGATGTGGGAATGGGTACCTATTTTAAAACAAAGTAAATGATTTGAAAATGGTACTAGGTTTTTTTTTCACTATACTTTTAAAATTTCTAGATTCTTAACTTTAGATAATTGGTTAAGAGAATTAAACCAATTTTGGGAGCTCTTGACACCCAAATCCTTAAAATATTCTAAATAAATCAAATATCCTTAAATTCCAACTTAATTGATTAAATTGAATCTTAGTAAAAATCCATTTTAAAAATTCACAAGTTGAATTCAAATCATACACTCAAATTGAATTCTTGAAACCAAATATCATAAGTGTATTCAGATTATATTGTGGCTTATGGATACTAAAATGATCCTTCAATCTAATTACTAGTTAAGTTTTTTCTTCACCAAATCAATTATTTAACCTAATTAACTATTTTTATCTAATCAAAAGCTTCAAAAACTGAAATGAAAATCACACAATAAAAGATTGATAATGGTGTTCACTCGAAGGCTATGTCTCCAGATTCACAAAAAGTGAATTGATATATTAAATGACCAATGAAGTACAATAACCATTCAATAATTTCTAAACATATAAAAACATACAAATGAGTTGATCAAAGACATCGGAAACTCTGCAATTTACCAAAAATTGTTCCCAAAATGATCCATGGCTCCTATAGTGCTTCCACAGTGTGATCCCCTTATAAATGAGATTGAAAAATGCCTACAACAAGAGATTTATAAACACTTCATGAGAAAAATTATATATCTGAAAATATTATGAAAATATGAATAACTTCCCTTTTTACTCCATGGCCTGGTTCGTACCAGAAGTGCTTGGAAAATTTAGATCTTTGTTGGTTCCGTGTGCTTGCTCTCTTCAATTGTGATGGAAAATAACATAAAAAGGAAAATATACAGAACTTCATGTAACATAAATTAAATTTCTACAAATCTATCAGAATTCTCGAACAAGTTTTCTTTCTACACCAAGTTGAAATTCAGCCTCTAAGTGCTTCAAATTCTCGAGTCACTACAAATTGCCTCGTATTCTCCCTTATCACAAATCTGTCTCGAGATATTTAAATAGAAATGAGCTCATTGTTTACTCGATCCAAAAACTTGGGAAACTTGGTTGGTGGGTTTGTCTTAGTGTGAGGAGGTCACAATTTTGAGTCACCTTCCCTGTCATTTTGGTTATCACTGCTTAACCATTATGGGTTATATCATATATTTTTCTAAAAGTGTGGAGGAGGGGATTTGCATTCAAAATGGGCTTGGCCGCCCTCTCCCCATGTGTCTTGGACCACATATTGTATTTTTCCACCCGTTGAATGTGCTGGATGGCTATTTAAATGGCTAATGAGGTGTGTGGCGAGCTGTTGGATTTGCTCGACCCACCATGTATGTGCCGAGTTAAATAGGATAAGCCCAATGTTGGATTATGCATTTTTAAAATTTGGTGCATTGAATGTTGAACCCCCCAAGGACTATGGTGAACTTGATTTGAGATATAAACGATGTGCCTAAATAGTTAACAATGTTTAATTGATAATATAAATATCCTGAACAATGAGGCTTCGACCAATATAGCAAATCAATCCAAATATAGAAATAGCTCGGTCGAGCCAATTATCAACCTGAAATGCACAATTAGAGTCTTGCATAAACTCATAGTGCAAAATTGAACTTGAAATACAAAATTGAGCTCATTGAGCTCACGGTGGAAATCCACGTGGTGGCTTGAGGGCCCACCACGTCAGAAAACAATATGAAGCTCTCACGGCGGTCGAGCTCCCTTCCATTACAAAAGTTGAGCCTCTTGTTTCATTGAGCCACAACGTGAGTCAAAGATCGAGGCCCAAAACCATATCAAACAACCTTTTTTCCTTCTTGCTCCTTGCCACATGTCACGTCTGGATTGGACTATTGACCAGGGTTGACCCATTTAAGACCTTAACTTTGACCGACGATAGAATCTACATATGGACTCCATTTTCTAAAGTTCGCTATAATGACATGAAAGGTCTCGAGAAGCCCTTCAACATGGTCTAGGTTTAGGGAATTTTAGGGAAGATATGCATAGTGAAAAATCCTTTGGATCACTAAATTTGATTATTCCTATCGTAAAGGGCATATGCCCATTCTAAAATTTATAATACAAGTAATATTTATTTTTTGAGAATGGGCATGTGCATAGTGATGAAACATATTTGTTTTATGAGAATGGGCATGTTCCCATTATAAACATTCTCATACAAACAATTTTGATTCTATGAGAGTGGGCATGTGCACACTCGTCAATACTTACTCAATACTTAGTCATTTGAATACCTATTTAAAATTTGTGAGCATATCTAATCCATACTCTTCTTTTATGATTGTTATCTTCCTTAAGAACTCTTTTTTTATTCATATATGAGAATATGCATATTCTTATATGAGAACATGCATATACTCATTTGATACAAGATAATGTAAACATGGTCAATCAATTTTTTACCTATTTAAAATTTGTGAGCATTTATAAAGAATACTCTTATTTTATGATTCCTATCTACCCAAGAAAGTCTTTTGTGAATCCTATATGAGAATAGGCAGATTAAAAACACAATTCCCATTTAAAAAAGACAAAAAAAAAAAAATTGTTTGCATGAGAATGGGCATATGCCCATTCTAAACTTTGTAAGACAAGAAATACTGATTTTATGAGTATGCCTCTGTTATTCCTATTTATATCTATTAAAAAACCATGAGACTGTTTTATCCATACTCTTCTTATTCTTCTATGATTCCTAAATGAGAAGGGGCATCTTCCCATTCAATACAAGACAATGCTGAAAAGCTCCATCAATTTCAATATCATAAAGGGCATATGCCCATTCTAAACTTTATAATACAAGTAATATTTATTTTTTTGAGAATGGGCATGTGCAAAATCATGATTGAAACATATTTTTTTATGATAATTGGAATGTGCCCATTCCAAACATTCTCATACAAGCAATATAGATTTTATGAGGGAGGGTATGTGCACATTCGTCAATACTTACTCAATACTTAGTCATTTAAATACCTATTTAAAAACTGTGAGCATATTTAATCCATACTCTTCTTTTATGATTCCTATCTGCCCAAGAAAGTCTTTTATGATTCCTATATGAGAATGGGCATCTATCCATTCAATACAAGACAATGTAAAAATCTCAATCAATTTCTTAACTTTATACAAGCCGTGAGAATGGGTGCCCATTCTAATGATAGTAAATATGAAAATAGTAAATATTACAAGTGTCTAATTAGGTATGAAAATAAATTATACTATATATTTTTCATTATTCAAATATCTAATTAAAACATAAAATGGGTCCAATCAATTCAAATATATTTTTAAATTATTTACAATAGGCTTAAGATATTAGGATATTAAAGCATTTAGCATTAAAAGGTGTTGATTTTTGATTGTAGGATAGATTCAATTTTTTTATAACTTTATACAAGTCATGAGAATGGGTGACCACTATAAAACACAATAAATATGTAAATAGGACAAATTAGTTAATCAATATTTTTTAAAAATATTTAAAATTTCATGATTTCATTATTAAAACATATTTTCGGTAAATGTGGACATTTTTAAAACATTACATGTGTCTAAATTGGTATGACAATAAATTCTACTATATATTTTTCATTATTTAAATTTCTATTTAAAATCAATTCAAATATGTAAGCATATTAAAGCGTATTATTTAAGCATTACATTTAGATAATAACATATTAGATAATTTAAATATGCACCCTTTCATGGTTAAGTATTTACAATAGACTTAGTTTATTAAAGGAATTTAAGAATTATAGGTTAGTGATTTATCACGGTTGGATAGATTCAAATTTCAAGAATTAGGATATTAGGATACTAAAGGCATTTAATCATTAAAGTTATTATGGTATGTTAAATTCAAATTTCAAATTTTTGTGCTTGCTTTTAAAGGAAATTTTCCTTGGTCAAATACTTTATAAAAATATTGAATTTGAATGGATCAGGTTTTGATTGTTTGTTCTCTTACGACCAATTTTTTTTTCTCTCTTATGGTCGGGTTTTTTCATTCAGAGATTTTGTAGTCAAAATAAAAAGTTATGTGAAAGGATTTGGGCTGATTGGATACATAGATTATTGAAAAAGAAACTTGTTGCAGAGGTAATAAAACTTCTTAAGGAGTTCATTAAAAATACAGAGAGAGACAAGCATTACTTGAGTCCATCTAATCATTTTTCTTGCACCATAAATAGGTACACATTTAAGACCTTAAGACATTAAAAAAGGAACAAAACAATTTTGATTTGTATATTTGGTAGTTGTTACATTTACGAATGTAAAAAAATTGATTTTTTGTACTTGTTTTTTTGTTACATTTATGGAAGGAAACAAATCGATATGTTTTTTAGACATTAAAATAAACAAGATACATGTAAAAAATGGTTCAAATAGTTGATTGTGAATTAAAAGATCTTTGTTAGTATACATTTTTACGCTTTAGAAGTAAACTTGGAAAAAATGAGATATAAAAACCTTGAATAGCCTACTCTTCCATTGTTGTATTCTATTTGAGAAAAATTTAATAGTCTCCCTTACAAAATCACTATTTCGAAGTTGTTTCTTCTTATTTCTAATGAAAAATCTATGTATCTTCATATATTTCCTGATATCGGCATCTATATCTTCTTCTTTCTTCTGCAAAACTTTGTATCTTCATATTTTTCTGGCCACATCTATATTCTTCATCTTTCCCTAGCTAAATCTATGAATGAAAAATATCAGGTCCCAATAGAGTGAAAACCAAAACCCGGTTCATTTAAAATCATTTTTTTATAATGTACTTGGCCAAAATAAATTGCCTCGTAAAAAAATAGTGCCAAAAATTCAAATTTTGAATGAAACCTAAGATATAAAATGACAATCACAAATTGCCTTCCAAAAATTAAACTATATAATTTTTTTAAAAAGTTCCAAAATTCACAATTTGAATCAAACCTACCATAAATAATGACCGATGCGAATTTCTTCCCTCTAATAAAGCACCAAACATTTGAAATTTGAAACAATAGAAATCAAATTGTTTCTAATCGAGATGTGGTATTAGTGATTAACACATCATCAATAACATTTATTAGTAATAGAAATCACCGTGATTATATAATATTAGTTTTAATTAATTAATTAATAATATTAAAATCAATTAGTATTAGTGCTAGTTTAAATAATTAATTAATAATATTATAATTAATTTAAAAATATATCCTATCAATTAATATTAACTACAAGAATTAATATTACTTGATAAACTTCAATTATTATATTAAAAATGACATCTAGTTATATCATCAAATGAATAAAAATTAAATAATATTATAAAAATATAATTAAACTTTATAAACGTAATTAACAACTTAATCTCCATTATTTATAATTATTAATTAATTATAGTGTATATTTAAAATAATTTTATAAAATTATAAAAAATATAGTAAAACTTTATAAAACTAATTAACGACATAAAATCCATTAATATTTATAATGTTTCATTACTTATAATGCTTCATTAATTATATTGCTTAGAAAAGGCAAATAAAAATATTTAAACTTTAATCATCAAAAAATTAGAAATCACTATAATGCCTTTGATAGAGTTTCTTGGAAATTCTTGGACAAGGTAATGATGAAGTTTGGTTTTCATAATAAATTTAGAAAAATCATTCAAGCTTGTATTTCTACCTCTAGATTTTCTGTTGTGGTTAATGGAGTTCCAGTGGGATTCTTTGCTAGCAGTAGGGGCATAAGGCAAGGGATCCTATATCCCCCTTATTTTTATTTTAATGGCTAACAGTCTTAGTAGATCTATCACTAGGGTTGTTAATGCAGGTTTTCTCAAAGGTTTCAGGCCCACTTCTTCAAATCAGGAAGCTTCTCATCAACAATTTTTTGATGACACCATATTTTTGTTAATGACCTCTATTCTTGAGGTAAAATCTATTAAAACTATCCTCAAGTTTTATGAAGCAACTTCTGGATAGAAAATTAACTTTGATAAGAGCTTTGTATACTTATTTAATACTCCATTGGAAAGACAGAAGAGAATTGCTCTTATATTGGGATGTAAAGTAAATTCTCTACCCACTACTTACCTTAGGCTCCCTCTTGGTACCAATAAAGTGTCTATGGATGTATGGAATGCTTTATTGGACAAATTTCACAGGAAGCTAGTTGGGTGGAAAGGTGCAGTGCTTTCTAATGCTGGTAAATGCTTTCTCATAAAGAGTACTCTTCAAAACCTTCCCATCTATATCATGTCTATGTTTTTCATACCTTCAACGATAATGGATAGTATTAAAAAAATTCAAAAAAAAATTATGGCATGGTACTGAGGAGAGGTTTAGATATCATCTTGTTGCTTGGGAGAAAGCTGCATGCCTAAGAGGCTTGGAGGACTTGGTATTAAAAACATAAGAAAAATGAATGCATCCATGATTGCTAAAATGGGCTGGAGGTTAATAAAGGAGGAAAACCTTGGACTGAACTCATAAGAACCAAGTACTTGGCACAAAATCATGTTCACACTTTTATTTTTGAAGAGAATCTCCCTATTGGTTCAATCTTTTGGAACAATCTGTTGAAAATCATGAAAAATCTCGCAAAGGGATGCAAATGGAAGATGGGAAATGGTAATGATATTCAGTTCTAGACTGATAATTGGGCCAATTTTGATATAGGAGACAGGTTTGGTACTATCAAGGATATGCTTATTGAAAATTATGGTAGTAAGGTGAAGGATTACATAGGTATGGAGAATGGTAAGAGGGTTTGGAAGAAACTTCATGTGGACATTTCTAATATGGAACCAATGGTATCCTCTCTTCAAGATCAGCTTTCTCTCATTCCACTAAGTCAAATTGAATCTAAGGATGAACTTATTTGGACCAACTCTTTTGATGGAGAATACATTGTTAAATCTGGTTACAACCTTTTCTTTGTTGATATTCAATGTGACTTCAATTGGAGCAAAATTTGGATGATAGAGCTAACCCCCAAGATTAATCATTTTCTCTGGCTTTCCCTTAAAGGAAAGATTCTAACTAATGATAATCTTATCAGAAAAGGGTTCATTATGCCAAATATGTGTTGTCTTTGCAAGAATGAGGCTGAAGATGTGAAGCATCTATTATTACACTGTGAGTATACTACTAAGTTATGGGGCTTAATATTTTCCAGATTTGATATGTGTTGGACTTTCCCTCATGATGTTTTTTAGGCTTGGAGACAAAGTGGGATCCTCCATATAAGAATTGTATGGTCAAAATACTATGGAATTTGATCTTTCCACACACCATCTGGGGAAACTAGAAATGGTGTCATCTTCAAAGACAATAGAAATTACTATAAAAAAATGCTCAAGGATATTACTATTGTTGTCAAAGAAAACATTGAGAAATTCAGACCCCCAAAAACAAAAATTATCCAAAGGAGGAGGAAGTTATACTATCAGCTTGGAATATAGATATTGGAGATCTGCAGAGAAAAGATAATATTAGCATTGATAAGTCTCTAGTTCATTGGATACCACCCCCAATATATGGTTTAAGCTCAATTTTGATGGAGCTTCAAAGGGAAACCTAGGAGCTGCTGGGGAGGTGGAATAATTAGGGATCACAAAGGTTGTATAGTTGTTTCTTATGTTGGAAACATGGGACATCAATCCAATCATTATGTTGAGGCTTTATCAGCATTATGGGGAATCAGATTGGTTAAGGAATGTAACATTTCTAACATCATCATAGAAGGAGACTCCATGAATATCATTAATCATTTAAATAAGATGAACCCACCCAATTGGACAATAAAAGACTTTATTCTTGAGGCCATTAACATTTTCAATTCCTTTAATAATTGCAAAATTTCACATTCCTATAGGGAGGGGAATAAGGTAGCGGACACTCTTGCTAATTATGGTGTACTCAATCAGCAATTACAATTTTGGTACAATCATGAGGATTTACCTAATAATGTACAGAGCATTATTTATAATGATCAATACAACAATACAACCAAATCATAATGGTTATGTGTCTCTACGGACCCAAAATTGCATGTGCTACATTGTCAAAAAATGGTTATAAAGGTCCCCAATGATGATTCATATCCTTTTGGAAGATGTTCAATCTCCAAAACCCATTTATAGTATATATTTATAGCCTAGACATCCCTACTTAGCCCTCACATGATTTTTCCTAGCTTCCTGCTACATTTTAGAGTAGTTTTGACCTATAGTATCAAAAAAAAAAAAATTTATGAAGGGAAAATAGTTTTGAAGGGACTATACCTCAGTATACAAAAGGGCTCAAAAGCCGAGATAGTAAAGATGAGAAAAGCAGCCTAGAGAAGGGCAAAACAAATAACCAAGGAAGGCTCAATGCCAAATATTACAATATATGTGAAAAAGGATCAAAACGTACAGAGATCCGAGAGAAAGAAGGCAAGATAAAAAAGAAACCAAAAGAGAAACAACATAAAGAGCTCCGCCAAAAATAGCTCCAGAATCGCCTGATGTCGCCCACATCGCAGCCAAAAATAGCATCACAATAGCCCGTTACTTGATGGCTCACAATTTTGGTCTTGATAGCCTAAGGTGACTAGAAAAGGCAATGGCAATGGCACGAGAGGAGTCTTACAAATCTCCTTGGGAAATTGTAATGTCCCTTTTCTCTTTAGGGCCCCATATGTCCTCATTAATCCCACTTAAACTGCAAACACTGTGGACATGTTGTTCAATGAAATTATAAATGCTTTTGAGGGCACACAATGTGCAAATTGCATGCTTTTAGCATTCCCCAATCTGCCATCTAAGGACTAAGTTTCTTGAAGACTTCGCCAATAACCCCCTCTTCCTCCTCACTTTGAAGGATCCTTTTACCATTTACTCTTTCCATGTTTTTTACAGCCCTTTGAGCTCTTGTATCTCCTTCTCTAATCTGTCCACCCTATCCAAAGCAATTCCTCCTCTTTGGGCTCCTCCACCAGCTTGCTAATATGCAGGAGGTTTTCAGCTAGTTCCAAGTCTTTGTGACTCCTTAGGACTTGTTGGGAAGTAGGGATTTTAGCTTTGAGGCTCTTTCTTTTCTTGCTGGAGACAACATCTTCATTCTTTCTTTTTAGCAGGGGAGGAGTGGGAGTAGTGTGGGCAGGTGGAGGTGTGGAGGAGGGAGGTGGGCTAGGATTCACGGGAGGGTAGCTGGAGAAATGGTGGTGAATCAAGAGGATAAGGCCCTGGTGTAAAGGGACAGCCCTAGAGTGGCTTTGAACTTCCCTTATAGATTTCTCCAGAGAGTTAATTAGATAGTGAGGAAAGTTGATAATGTTATTTCTACGAAAATGATTCAGAAAAATCAGATGCTTATGAGGTATAGTCACATATCTTCCTTCAAGGGTAACATACCTTACCACCATTTTGGCCAGCTTCATCAAAAAGTTCGAGGATCGACGCCACCTTGAAGCCATCGAGTCACGAACTCAAGATTCTCCCCTCTTCCGTAAATTTCTTGGTTTCCACCTCCTGTCTACCTTTTTATTGAAGAATTTTGTGCCTTCCAAGCTGAGGCCCGTGATTTGAGCTATGAGCTCTTCCGTGATTTCCATTTTCATGTTACTATATTTGACTATTATATTCTTCCAACACTTGGTGAATTTGATAGATATGTCTTGGTCGAAGCCTTGAATCCTTTCAATGAAATTAGACAGTCCCCTCAATTTGCAGGTAATCCCAAAGCTCCGTGTTCTCTTTCTACTCAGGATTGTGGCTCGGTTCGGTTTTGCATGGCGGCCCCCCCATGTTTCCTCTGCTCCTTTTCCTGTTCTCAATGGTAAAATAGCAACCAATGTGTGGGACAGGCTGAACTTTGATTTTGGTATTTGAATCTTTCCTTCCCGTGAAAGCCGGTTTAGTTATTATGCTACACTTGTTATTATTGCCCTGCTCCTCAGCTTTCCTCCTATGCCAAGAAATGATGACAGTCCAGTCCCGCACAGATCACAACAATCATCCAAATCTTTTGTGATGTCATCATCATGTACTTGGGGATCCGCACATTAGCGTCTAAAATACAACCGTTAGTTATGATTTTCACTGCCATGTAGATCAATGATAATGGCTTTATTGACATGAGCGGGCAGAACGTCCCCCCCAATCCAAGTTTGAAAGGAATTATTAACACCAAAGTTAGCCAAACTGTCAATGACCCTATTTCCTTCCCGGTAGGTGTGGGTGATTTGGACATTTTCAAAGCTTTTGCATATATCAATAGCTTCCTCAATATAATCCCTGATAGACTAGCTGGGGTGTTGCTTTTTATTTAGAAGATTGATAATATTTAGAGAATCACCTTCAATTATGATATTAGGAATATTACAATCTCTGGCAAGTCTAATACCCCAAAGAGCCGCCATGGCTTCGAATAATGATTAGTCTGTCTACCCATTCTCCCAGAAAAAGTAGCAACATAATAGCCTCTTTGATCCTTGATGATTCCCCCTCCTCCAGAGTCACCCGGATTGCCCTTAGAGGCCCCATCAAAATTTAACTTGTGCCATTCGGTGGGGGTTTAATCCATCGGATCAGAGTTTTCACAAGATCGGTACCACTATTATTTCTATTGACAAAGGGTAATATTCCATTCATCAGAATGCATTCTTCATTCTTTGGGTAGAGTCTATTTTTAGGGGTTTAAATCTAGCAATATTATCTTACACAAAGAATGATAATTTCCTTATAAACTTTGTTACAAGCCTGTCTATTTTTTCTGAAAATACTATCATTACGAGCCTTCTAGATTCTCCACATAGTGTGGGGCAGAACAAGTTGCCATAGCCTTTTCACCATGCAATGTTTAAACGGAGAGCTCCATTGCTCCCAAGTCTCAAGGCGTAAGGAAAAATCCATCTCAGATTAAATTTTGCAAAAACAAGCTGCCAAATTTTGGAAGCAATCTCACAATGGAGGAATAAATGCTTTATATCTTCAGCCTCTTGCTGACACATGCAACATCTATTTGGCATGATAAATTGCTTCTTGAAGAGGTTGTCATTAGTTAGGATCTTGCCATTAATAATTAGCCACCAAAATAAGTTCACTCTAGGGGTTAGCTCCGGCATCCACAACTTGTGCCACTTAATTTCACTTTCCATGGATGTAAAGAAAGAATTATATCCTGATTTAATAGTGTACTCCCCATCAAAAGAATCTTTCCAGATGAGCTCATCTTTAAGATTTTGATTACTTATATGGATTAGGGAAAGCTGATTCTGGAGAGATATAATATCATCCTGAATATTATCATTCTCCACTTTTAGCTGCTTCCATTTTCTTTTGTTTCCATCCCTCTCAATGTACCCCTGGATTTTGTGTCCATACTTTGCAATTAAGCTGTCTTTAATATGATCATAAGCAGAGATCCAGTTAGAATCCGTCCACTTATCAGTCCAGAAGTTTATGTTTTTCCCATCTCCAAGCTTCCAGCTGCACCCCTGAGAGAGAATGTGTCTGTTGCGTAGAAGGTTGTTCCAGAAAATAGAACCACTCGAAGGGACTGATCATATATGAAGGAAATCTTGTTTTGTTTTGAAAGATATTTGATCTTAATCAGCTCTGTCCAAGGTCTGTGCTCTTTTATAAGCCTCCATCCTAATTTTACAGTAAGGGCAAGACTCATATGTTTTATATCTTTGATGTCTAACCCCCCTAGTCTCTTAGGTTTACAAACCTGTTCCCAAGCCACAAGATGATATCTCAATCGTCCTCGCACTATGCCACGTAAAAGTGTTTTTGAATTTTCTCAATACTATTCATCACGGTTGTGGGCATGCCAACATGACATGATATGTAAATAGGCAAATTTTGAAGCGTTCTTTTAACCAAAAGACACTTACCTGCACTTGAAAGAATGGCTCCTTTCTAGCCAGCCAACTTTCTTTGAAATCTCTTAATAAGATCATTCCATACCTCCACTGAAATCTTGCCAGTACTTAAAGGTAACCCTAAGTAAGTAGCTAGTAGAGAATTAATAGTGCATCCTAGAATATTAGCAATCTTTCTTTGCCTCTCCTCAGGAGTATTGAAGAAGTAAATAGAGCTTTTGTCAAAATTAACTTTCTGCCCCGAGGCTTCCTCATAAAATCTAAGGACAGTTTTAATGGCCTTTGCCTCAATAATAGAAGCCATTAAAAGCAGCAAAGTGTCATCAACAAACTACTGATGAGAGGAGATCTGATTACCAGTAGTTGGAGGGAAGCCTTTTATCATGCCAATGTCAATAGCTTTGGAAATAGATCTGCTTAAACTGTCAGCCATAATAATGAATAAAAGAGGGGAGATTAGGTCGCCTTGCCGTAAACCTCTATTACTGGCAAAAAAACTCACAGGTTCCCCATTAACAACCACAGAGAATCTAGAGGTAGAGATGTAAGAGTGGATGATTTTTCTGAATTTGCTTTGAAAGCCAAATTTGGATAGGACCTCATCCATGAATCTCCAGGAGACTCTGTCGAAAGCTTTATGCATGTCAAGTTTGATGGCCATCCCTGCCTTTTTACTTTTATCCATAGAATGTATAGTTTCATGAACCATGATAATTCCATCTTGGATAATTCTTCCCTGGATGAATCCGCTCTGCTATTGAGAAATGATCTCCATGAGAATAGGTTGCATTCTAGTGGTGATAATCTTTGTGAAGATCCTATAAATGAAATTAACCAAACTGATAGGCCTGAAATCTTTGAAGCCTTTTACATCCAACTTTTTCGGGGAAAGCACAATGTGTGTATTATTTAGTTCTTTAATAAGATTTCCCATTTTGTAAAATTCATTAACAGCTTTCAAGAGAACTTCAGAGCATATTTCCCAACATCTTTGGTAAAAGTTAGCCGAGAAGCCATCTGGACCTGGAGCCTTATCCCCTTCTAAAGCAAAGACAACCTTTTTTAATTCCTCAATGGTGACAGTTTTTGAAATACTTTTAAATCTCTCAGCTGGTATTAGATTATTAGGAATGGAGTCTAAGAGGAAAGAGGCCACTTTTTCATTGTAGGAGGTATCTTTAGTGAGGAGGTTCTTGTAAAAATTAAGCACCTCTGTTTTGATATCCTCAGGATCCTTAGTAATGTTTCCATTTCCTTTAGCAACTTCAGAAATTCTGTTACAAGCTCTATGTTTGATGGTTGTCAAATGAAAGAATTTTGTATTTCTGTCTCCATCCTTAAGCCAAAGGGCTCTAGACTTCATTCTCCGAAAGGTTTCTTCATGGCTATTTATATATGCAGATCTGATAGGAGTTTTTTTTCCCGCTGATGATCCTCTATGTTCATACCTTTCATGGAGACATTTAGCTCAAGCTCTTCTAGCTGTTGCTTAAGTTCTTTCTTCTTTTCAAAAATGTTTCCAAAAACCTCTTTATTCCATATTCTAACTTACTGTTTAACATTCTTTAACTTCTAAAGAAGCTCGAATTAGGCCATCATTGTGCCTTCCCAAACCCACCACTCTTTAATTCTATCCAGAATGTCTTCATGTTCGAACCACATTTTCTCAAATTTGAAATTACCATGAAAAGGTTTTGTCCAATTGAAGAAATTGAGGACTATTGGATTATGATCAGATCCCGTTCTGGGGAGAGTAGAAAGATGGAAATTCTGGTCCAGGATACAATTTGTAGAAATAAGAGCTCTATCAAGTTTAACCTAAATTAAGCTCTCTCCTAATCTTCTGTTGGACCATGTAAATTGATTGCCATGAAGCTCTATGTCCATAAGATTAAGAGTCGAGATGAAGTCTGCAAATTCTTCCATACCAAGGGAGAATTCAGAACTTCCTCCAAAATTTTCTCCTAGGATTCAAAGGAGTATTGAAGTCTCCCATAACCAACCAGTTCATGTTCTCGACCTTGCTTCGAACAAGGTTAACTCTTTCCATAGACTTCTTTTACCAAGAGCAGCGATATTGGGCGCATAAATATCGACGATAATCCAGCTATGATTATTTTCAAGGCTTTTAACGATAATAGCTAAATGATTCTAGGTTGAGGAGAGAATCTTACCATCAACCATCTTTGTGTCCCAAAAGATCGCTAATCCTCCAGAAGCCCCTTGAGAGTCAACAACAGCAAAGGCAACGTTCTGCCAAAAATGTCTTTTGAAGTCTTCAACTGCTTTACTTTTCATTTTAGTTTCCTGAATGAGAAGAATGTTGGGTTTGTTTTCTCTTTTAATTTCCTTAAGCATTCTTTGCTTAGGCCCTCCATTGAGGCCTCTGACATTCCAAGAAATAACCTTCATTAAAAAAATTTGGAGATGCATTTGCTAGATGGCTCAGAATTCTCTATGTACCATCTGCGCAATTTCTTTTTCGACTCTTTTTCTCTTGCTTCTCTCTTAGATGGCCTGCCTTTTCTAAAGGTTACTCCAAAATTAGCAGTTCTTCTAGTAGTGGCCCTTGTGATTCTTAAGGTGGAAGCTTCCTAGCTTCCAAGCTGCTTTTCTTCCAGATTTTGAACCTCTTTTCTTTCTTTTCACTAAGATGAATCCATCATTATCACAATCATTTTCCTTACTGATTGGGGTAATTTCCCCATCCTCCTTTCCCCGTGTTAATATCATCCCGATTATCCATTTTAGAAGTCATCTCCTCCCCATCTCGTGTCCTCTTTCTCTTGGTTTAGATATTGTGTAATGGATTCTAAATCCTCTTTACCTTTTCCCATCTCATTTTTAGATTCTCCAAAGAGCTACTCCTTAGTAGCTCTTGATGGGCACTGATTTTGTCTTCCTCTTCTTCCATGTATGAGAGAGAAATGTTAACTTTTTCATTTTCTTCATCAATCTCCATGTTCACTTTTTACCGGATTTGGAGTCAAAGAGTTCGATCGAATCCACCGACAACTCCCTTTTGTTTTCTTCCTCATTCGGACCCAGATCTAATTCTTGTTGAGACTCAATCAGCTTCTTGGGTTTCCAAAGTTTTCTGTAAACCGGTGGCCTCTTTTCCTTAAATCCTTTTTCCTCTCTTTTAGTTTGGAATGCCTCTCAAAATGCCTATTTCCAGTAGCTGGTTTAGAAATCTGCTCTTTATCCACCTTATCTCTCTGATTTTGTCCTTGATCTTCAGGAATATCTGAGAAATCTTCCAGCTTTTGAACTATTTGTTCAGGACATTTGCTTGGCAAAATGCCCTAATCTGTGGCATTTGCTACATCGTAACTGGAAAGCTTCATATTCAATTTGCTGATTCCATTCTCCAAATTTGGATTGCAGAACAATGTTATCGGGAGCTCCTGATCCATTTCTATGGAGACACAGAACCGAGAAAATGCCAGCCTAGACCTATTTCTCGTGGGCCCATCCAGGCCAATAGGTGAACCAATCGATTTGGCAATGTGAAGGAGGATTTCATCATCCCAAAGATGTAGAGGAAGCCCTGGGAGTCTACACCAGATGGGTATGGCATGAATATTTTCAACAAATGGATTAAATCCTAGGTACCATTTTTTTAAAAATAGTCCCATATTACCCAGACACCAGGGACCACCCAACAAGACCGAGTCAACATCAGTTTGAAGATTAAATCTGGCCAAAAAAAAACCTTTTTCCATAGTGGTGATTATCAAATCCCCTTTTGGTTTCCATCTACGAATGGCCCATTTCCTAATGGTGTCCACATTGGGTCGTGATCCCAAAAATTTTCCGACAAGTGCCAGATTGGTTTTCTCCAGAGCTCTTTGCAGACATCTGTCAGTACTGTAAGTGGGTCACCCTTTAGCATCTTTTATACTTTTAAAATCACATGCAGCCTGAGATCTCGCATTTTTGTCAGGAGGAGTCTTAACAACTTTTTCCCGGGTGCTATATAGACCCAAACTCACAATTTAATGATCACATTTTTGCTTTTATCGGTTCCTTAATGGCTACATCGCAGTTCTTTGAAACACATTCAGTAGCTAGAGCTGCTGAAACATTCACTTTTACAGTTCCTTAGCAGCTACATCGCAGCTTCTTTAAAAGACATTCAACAACCGTGAGCTACTAAATAGCACTTTCAAAACCCTCACGCAGCCCGCCCAAATTTTCAAATTCGCAGCCCGCCCACATAGTATCAAAATTGCCACCCTACTTGGGCAGCAGTTTTGTGACCATCACCCGCTTAGGGTGGCAGCTTTTCTAACCACCGCCCTAGGAAAGGTGGCGCCTGTGTGAATTATCTAGAGAGTTCACTTTCATTTTGATGCATAATTATCTCACTTAAATTCCTTTTTTGGACATGTAGTTTGTCCGTTTAGATGATTCCAAGTCCCAACTACCTTGTGGTAATCTATTGTTTCGCCTCTATTTGTGATTGATGGTTTTAATAGTTTGAACTCCCTCTTTAATTTTTTTATGTCCTCCTTTGGTTGTCAAATGGATTCAACCATTTCCCAGCTAAATTCCTATAAATACCTTTCTTATGTGCAAGTAAAACCTGGAGAAATTTTTTATTCGTGTTATTGCAAAGCTACCGAATTTCTTGCTTTGTAAATTGCCAAAGCCAATCTCGCTAAATTATGCTTGCATTCTTATTTTTCTCCCGCATCCTTCTTCTTATGTTGTTACTGCATTCCCATCTGTTGGAATCATGTGGACACAAAGATTGAAAGGATAAACTGAGGGGACAATAATCATACAACTATATTTGTCACGATTCTTGTAATATCCAGATTGAGGTGTTTTTTTATTCATTCATGTAATTATCAATTCTAAATTTATCATTTCAAAGTTCATATCAAATACGGTAGATAAATCCTTTCATCGTTTCAATTATCAAGTCATCAAAAGATCAATCAAATTAGAAATTTTGTTCTTCAACATTGACATTGCCACGTAACTTGCGAGGAATAATAGCTTCTCTAAGGCCGTGGTTTATTCTTTGTTTCGAGGTAGGATTGAAGGTTTTATTTAAATATTTCAATTAGTTAATTCTTTAGGATTTACATTAACCCTATTTGCACAAGCAGTTAACTACACCTGTTAATTATTTATATTAGGTTCATTTATTAGATTAGAATATTTGTTCTTAAATATCAAAAATAGTCCAAAAATATTTCCTTTGATAGATTTATCATTCATTTTCTTTTTTCATTTATATTCTTGAAAATACGAAAACATAATTTATATTTTATTTTATTAATTAGTTTGTTTTAGTTAAATAGATGTAGTTACATTTCATATCACTTTGACGGGCCCCAAACAACCTAGAGGTTTTAGTTTCAAACCAAGAATACCACCACCAAACCTATCGGTTCCCACTTGCAAACATAGATCAAGGCCTTAGGTACAACATTTTCAAGACAACTAGAGACATACAAAGAATCAACCAACAACTAGATGCATTAAACATTGAATATGATAAATCATTTGAGTATTGGTTGAATCAACCAAATTACAAACTACCTTGAGCATCTATATGACCATCAAAGGTCTGCAATAAGAGAAAACTTTTGGTTGTGATCCACTAGTATCACAACCAAACTGATCTACACTACTCACAAACATTGATATGTGACTCTATCTTCTTATCCTCAAAGCCCCACCCTAATATGCCGAGAAGGTAAAATAACTCAATGTGCTAAACATTATAGCTGATCAAGCTTAAAATTATTGACTACCCCCGAGGGTATATTTCCTAAACGTCATTGGGCTTAGGCTCTTGATCATTCTTATGACCATAGAGGGACCACAAATAGAATGATTTTATGGTTGTGATCCTATGATTTCCCAACCGAATGGAACTAAGAACCAATTGAAAGTAGATAATGGATTGATAGAATTAGTCTTTTGAACCTCTCCGTTCAAGCCGCTTAGATATCATTAGAAAATTGAACGTTCTAAATGAAGAAGCTCATCGAGCCCTCTCATTTTGGACTGAACCCACCAACCATCCATAGAGATGAATAGAATCACACCTCTCACTTTTAATTATTCCATGACCTTGTTTGGATAGATTTATGAGGCCCCATTCAGTTTCCCATGAGTTCCACAACCAATAGACATGATATCTCTAGAGCTTGATATTGACTGGAGTCTTTGTGTTACCATCCTTTTTTATTTCTCCATTCAATCCACCTAGGTTAGAGATGATTTCATCGTGATTGACAATCGATCCCACCATTGCAAGTTAGAGGTGTTGCATTTCCTTGACAACCTATCCACACACTATCATCCATTACCATATTTACTACCACTTAGCCATTCACATTTTCTACACTGGCTTCCTTAGCATGATCTCGGGATTCAAGTACGGTTGAAGGTCACATGTTAATTTTCTTCTATACAAATTGGTGAACCCAACATGAAGAGCTAGTCTCTGATCATTTCCACTTTCTTCATCCATCTTCCTCTCTCCCATTATTCTGCAAGTATTTATATACCCCCCGAATATGTTAGGATATGACAGATATGGCCGACCCATTTTGGGTCTTGAAGCATATAACTATCAGATGGGTAGACAACAACAGTCACCCTCACTTTCTACATGGGAAGATAACTATTCAACCACCCATCTTAAAAATCCTCCTCTTTAAGGGAACAATGTTGCTTCCTCAGTAAGGATCGAGGAAATTGATCAATTACACAAACCCAATAGCATGAACTCTCAAGCTCTAAAATTCATTAACAACATGAATTTTACTAGAGAGACAAGCTCATCTCCTTAGGTCTTATTCAGAAAACCCATTAGCATGTAATCTGATCAACTCCCACATTTAGACGAGGAGTATTTAGTACATTACGCAAGAAGCAAAAAACACTTCCAAAACATGAGTCAACCTTTTGATAGGCCACAAGGAAACATTGATGTCTTACTTCAAAACAATAATACTACCCCTCCTATAATGGAAAATGTTGCCAATGAGGGGTGGATAAACAATGAGCAATTTATAACGGGATATCATATCCCTCGAGCTTCTAGTAAAGATTCAACAACGTATGCCAAAATAACAGGCAGTCCATAGACAGATGAAGTTATCTCAAAGATTAGTGGAAAAGGTCAAGGAGTTGGAAATTTCCCAAAATACTCAAACTTCATATACTGGGAAAGGAAAGATTCCTTTCTACCCATAGAACTATGGCCAAGTGCCTATTGCACTAGGTCCTCTGGTTTACATGGGCATTCCTAGCCCTAGAGACCTTCTAACTAGGTCGAGAACCTTGGGTATGCCCCCATGCTACATATGGATACCCCCACATGCACCAGTTAAAAGTGCATTCTCAAATTCCATGCCATCTGGAAATGCAACATTCCCTGGCTATGTGCCTCAACATCCATATCAAAATAATCTTCCCCTTACATGCACATGTATTCTAAGTCACCATAGGGGGACATGTATTCTTATCCAGGCCCATATGGTTAGCCACAGGGATGCCTTATGCCTCGATGAATGTATATGCTACACCATTCCAACAACCAATTCCACCTACACTTCCCCAACAAATGCCATCAATGGTTGAGCCTTACGTAGTAGGAACCTATTCGAATAGAAAAAATAACCTCTTGAATTCTCTAAATGGAATTTCATTCTCCCAAGACCTCTGCCAAACCTTCCAAAATTTAAAGGGGAAGGATATCCTAACATGCACATAAGGGCGTACACAACTACTATTCGAGAGTTGCTCCCATGGGATGTGGTTGTTACAAAAATATTCCCTAAGATGTTAGAAGGTATTACTCTTGACTGGTATTATAGAATACTAGAGGCTTTGATACATTCTTTCAAGAAACTTGTGTCATAGTTTATTAAAGCTTTTGACATGAACAAGCTTTTGAGAATAGGAATCAGAGAATTCCTCCATATCAAACAAGAGCACAATGAGTCTATTTCCCATTTCATCCAAATATGGTGGAAGGTCCTTTATTCTTTGAAAAGCACTCCTATCATGGAATAAATGGATATTTTTAATCTATTCCTTCACTCATTTAGAGGGAAACAAAGGAATAAGTCTAGAAGTTTCCATTAAGGAGATATGAAGAAGTATTGGAGGGTGCTCTTTGAATTGATCAAGAAGTTATAGATAATGGTCGCAAGACCTATGGAATGAATGGGAGATTGATCACTCCCAACCAAGGTAACTCTAGTTACCCTAACAACATGAACAATAATCAGGGACCAAATGTCCTCAACAACAATCGTGAGGTTATAACTGACGGTGTTACCAATCAGAAAAAAAAAAATGTTGTTAGTACCCCAAATGCAAAAACTACTAACAAAAAAACACAAATGATAATAACCAAATAAATAAAAATTTTGTGCCTACGGTCAATGTTGTGGATGTCAACCATCCTCAACAACAAAAAAAAAACAAAAACAAGTTCAACAAGTGCAAGCCCAAGGCCCTAGTCAATACCCAGGTGGGTACCCAAACCAAGTTCAAAATCAGGGGCAATGGGCTCCAAAATTCAATTATAACAATCAGTAGTTGAATAACAATAAAAAATTTAGACCATAATAGAATACAAACCAGAGATCTCGGATTATAACCTCGAATTGTATTGTTGTTTTCATAGATTCTCGAGGGCATGACACCGGATATTGCTTTGAGATTGTAATAAGTTTTTACAATGTCTACCTAAAGACCAAAGACAACTTTTCATTGACATTTTTTGGAAAATCCCATTGTTCCTAATCAAAATGCTAACATGGGACTAGTGTCCCCTCAAAACATTTCACTTAAGATCTTCAACGATCCTCTCCCAAATCAACCCAATAATGGTAAGCTAGACCCCAATGGATCAAACAAGGGTATTATGGTGGGAACAAATGATCAAGAAGCTTCAAATTCATCAAACCCATCAATTGTACCCCCATTGGATGGTCATTAGAAAACTAAGATCATGGGTCTTATAGAACTGTATACTAAGCCTTAAATAAACATGGCCACTAGAACTAAAGACTATTCTTTGCAACCTATACCAATCTGCCCAACTATATCATATGACATTTTTGAAACACTAGGCATGCTAGTAGAAGCTTATGAATTGATCAATGACCTAACAAAAAACTTCTCTCACATTTCCTTCTTAGATATGTTAAATAACTCCCCTACTCACATAGCTACTTTACTAGAAGCACTAGGTCTTGAAGATTAGATTAATGTCACTCTTCCTCTAGAAACATAGATAAATCATATAGACTTTGATGTTTATCCTCCAAATTATCTTGAAAGAGATGTTGGATTCATATTCAACATCAAGAAGATACCCATAGACACTTTGAAATAGCTCGTAGAGGTGATCGACCTTATTTCTACAAGTTTTGATATATAATAGCTATGTAAAGTGTGCAATGATTGATGATGAGAAAGTGTTCAATACAGCCCCTTATCACTCCTTAAAAAGTTAGGTTATAGAGAAACAAACTACTCCTAAACATGAAACATGCTTTGAGAGGCTATGAAAACCTCAAAGTGACATCAATTGGAACTATAGTGTTGTCAGTCACCCTTGGACCTAATACGATTCTAACCAAATTTTATATTATATATCGGGAAAATAACTACAATATGATCCTTGTTCTTCCTTACATTCATCTCATGAAGGTGATTCCGTCCAATTTTTTTTAGAAATAAAGATTCCTATATTTAGGGAAGGTCTTCGTGGCACAGGTGAACCAAAACCCTTTGACATAAATATAGCTAATATAAATAAGAGGAAAGGGGTTCATTATAAGTTTGAGATTCATTAAAAACTAGTTAAACAAACCTAAAAAATCAACACCAAATGAAAATATAGTTCCTACAATGTAACTATAAAATACGAGTTTGATTGAAGGAGCTCCTACTATAAAGGATGAAACTGTAATTGTTGAGACAATGTCAATAAGAATGACAACAAATATAGTCAATTTTTTTCGAGAATGACCTTCCCCTTCACCTTCTCGTTTGATTCAATGGGTGTAAGACATGCCCTAGGACTTAGCTCAAACCCTTCTAATGAAGTATGCATGGTAGAGGTCTCGGAAGTGAAGGAGGATGGCGCTAAAGATGATCCAATGTTAGTCTTCAAAAGTAATCATGGAATTTATATTACGATGGAGTAAAGTTCCACTTTAGTGCTAGGGAAATTGTGATTATTACCTCTCCTTAGGGGAAGGTCATGCCTTTCACCTTTAAGTTTAACTTTGAGTGTAAAAATAACGATGTATAATACGAAGCTCTCCTTTTTGGTCTCATTATAGCCAAAAGGATGGGTTCTCATAACACTAGGGTGCTAGGGGATTCACAACTAGTTGTAAATAAAGTATATGAAGTATATCAGACTAGGGTTGAACACCTGCAACTCTATAAGACTCTGTCTTGGAATTAAGTAAGGATTTTGATTTCATTTCAATTGAAGCTATACCTTGAGAACAAAATATTTTAGCAGATTCCATTGCAACCTTTGCATCTTACTTCACTCAAAGCAAAGAGTTATAAGACACAAGCTTTATGGTTTTGATTCGTGTCGAGCCTTTTGTTTGCAAGATGCGAAAAACTTCAATTCTAGCACACGTAGAAGCTAAGAACAAGCCCATCACCCTAGACTATGCTAAAAATGATGAATCAATCCTAGGGTATCTAAATTCCTACACAGATTTACATCCCGCTCACCATAAGATTGGATTTTCTCTCATTCCTCACTCTTCCTCCTACTTTGGAGATCCCACAATGGAACCTTCCTCTATGGAGGGTCTTGAGGTCTATGAGGTATAAAAAGATAGCAACTTATACCTACCTCTGGCCTTACCTTAATTTGAAGAGGGTAACACCTCTTTAATCAAAGGAATGATTGATATAAACATCGAGATGGAGGAGGAACCAAAATTTTTGAAGTTAGGATCTTCTCTAACTCTGGAGGAAATAGAGATACACATGAAAATTCTCAAGGAACATTCAAAATATTTTGTGTTTAGCTACAAGGAAATGATGGGAATTTCTCCTCACATTACAGTTCATAATCTCATCACTAAACCAGATGCTAAGCCTATTAAGCAGAAGTCAAGGCCCATGAAGCCCAAGGTGGCTCTCATGGTAAAAAAGAAGTGATGAAACTACGTGCTTAATCAATAAACGAGGGTCATTAAAGGAGGCTCTCATAGTTTTTGTAATAAAGAAGTTAAGACACTACATGCTTAATCAATAAACGAGGGTCATTGTAGAAACATATGATTTGCGGACATTTCTCAAACAAGGGTCCTTATCTAAGAAAGTTGGACATTTTATAACTCTAATGGGTGAGTTCGAGCTAATGTTTATTAATAAGAATTCCATCAAAGGAAAAATCATTACAGACTGGTTGGCTGACAACCCATTAGATGGAGGTGATCTAGTTAATTTGGATTTCCCTAATGAATGTGTATATCATGTTGAAATCAAACCCCCTATTTCCATGTGCCCATGGTACACTAACATTATTAATTTCATAATGGATCATGCATACCTTGAATGGGAAACATCACAATAGATAAGATGGCTACATGTCATGGCTGCTACACATTATGAAACCTTCGATGGAATGTTGTTAAGATGTGTTGATGAAGAAGAATTTGAGAAGATTCTTTATGAATATCATAGTGGAGTATGTGGAGGTCACTTTGGAGGCCATGCCACTTCTCGAAGATACATCGGATGGGATAATTTTGGCCCATGTTAGAACATGACGCAAAGAGGTTTTATGCACAAATGTCATAAATGTCAAGATTTCTCCCATGAGATCCACATACTGGCACAAGATCTGCAACCAATTGCAATACTATGGCCCTTTTCCACTTGGGGCTTAGATTTGATAGGGAAGTTCTCTCCCTCATCAATATATGGCCATAACTCCATAATCATGACCACACAATATTTTACTAAGTGGGTAGCAGTCATGCCTCTTACCAGCATACATGGATGTGTAATTGATAAGTTCATTATAAACCAAATCATTTGTAGTTACAGGTCCCACAAATCATTATCTCTGGATAATGACATGTCTTTAAGAAATGAGGATGTATGTGAACTATGTGAAAGTTCAAAATAAATCATCATATGGCTTCTCTCTATTATCCTCAAGAAAATGTATAGTTTGAGGCTACATACAAGATGTTAAATTCCATTCTCCTTACGATATTGGAATTTAAATTTTTTTATGTCCTTGTGGTCATATCGAACATCGGTAATAATTCCGATAGGGGCAACCCCCTTTTCTTTGGTATTTGGTGTAGAAGTAGTTTTACCGCTTGAAGTCAAAATACCTAGTGTCCGTATCTCACTGCAAGGAATTCTAGGAGAAGAAGGTTATTGAGAGGTGTGACTCTCTCAATTAGAAAGCCTTGATGAAGCTAGGGTCAATTCTTAATAGTGGTATAGCGATTACGTTGACCGAATGGCTTGACAATATAATAAAAAGTTTAGGAGCATGAGATATATTAGGGAGATCTAGTATTAATACTCGACAACCGAATAGACAAGAATAATATCAAGGAATGAAATTCAAGCCCAAGTGGTTGGGTCCATATCAAGTAATAGAAGACTATAAGAATTAGGAATATTGCCTGTGTACACTAGTGGGTGAGGAATTTGGAAAATCTTTCAACTCTCTTCACCTAAAGAGATACTACGCATGATCTATCAACATTTCCATATGTATATTACTACATCCACATTAAATTTTCATTTTCTGGCCCATTTTGTAAAATTTGTAATCAAGGGACTTATTCTTACAACAATTCCTAAAAACTTTTGAAAATATTGGCAAAACATTCAAATCATATCTCCTCAAATTTTCATAATATCATCAATTGTTTCTGAATCATTTCATCAATTCAAGCAAGATAAGACAAAGCTTTGATAGTGACCATAATAAGGCCTTCATACTTTGTTCTACTCATAGTTTCTTCTAGATTAGGTTTCTTTTCCTATAGTTTATTCTAGAAGCTTCATGGTGTCACATCTATCCCATATACACCTCTTTGGAAATAAGAAAATTATAAAAATTTTACCTAGATATATGTGTCAAATGAAAATCAACAAAAAAAAATATTTACACACTTCTTTTCCCCACTAACCTTTGGTGTTGAGCCCATGTCTCTTACTAGTGGCGTGAGGTTGGGAAAGGAGAGAAGTTCCCTTACTCACCTATGCCTTGTCCTTGGTGATGAGCCCATGCTTCCTACCAGTAGCATGGGGAAAGGTGTAGGGGTCTTTACAAACAAATTAGAAAGTTAAAAATAATTCATTCAATAAAGGAAGTTGTAAAATCATAAAACCAAAGAAAGTGAGTTAGATGTTCAAATTCCAAGAGAGTTTAAAACCTTAAACCATATTTTTTCAACCAAGTTTCCATCTACGGATCTAAGTCTAGATAAACTAGAAAGCAATTCACATTTTAAACTATGTAGCAAACTTGAGTAGAATGAGGTCGTAGGTTCTCAATTTGGTTTTGACAAATCCTTGTCTTTCTCTCACCATTACCATTCAAAAAATTTGTATAACTTTCATCCCTTTTGGCTCTCGGTGTTGAGACCTCACATTTCTTGGTTGTCATGCGTAAGGGGTTAGGAGTGGGGAAATTTCGTTCTATTATCATATCACATTTTCACCATGTTTTGAAAAAACAATAAGAAGTATAAAAAATTCTTAGAGAAACTAAAGTTCAAAATTACATTGTACTTACATCATCATATATCAGCATTGCAAAAAAAAAAAAAAGGAAAATCATTCTATTAGCATTCATCATCTATTGCATACATTCTGAAGAGCGTCAAAACTAAAAATTCTCAATATCTAGAGTACACATGTGAATCAAGCCATAAATGGAAGAAAAATTTATGAGATGAATAGCCGACCAAAAATATGTATCTATATATATCATGGAATAATTTTGAGTAGAATGCTATAATGCACTAGGCATGGTCAAAATGGTCATAGTGAAACTAAAAATACAAAAAAAAATCATAGAAGTTCCTTAGAAATTGACAACATAGTAATAATGGCTCAATAGCCTATCAACCTCTATGGGACCCCGAGAAGGTTCACGCATGACTCTGGGCTCCTATTATGGCTCCGATGGCATGAGTACATTGAGTGGTGTGAGTTCCCATGAGAACAACCACTAGCCATGGTCTTGCTATGGCTCTTCCTCATCACTCTCTCCCTCTCACCACCTCGTAGCCTGCAACTCTGGTCTTCAAGTCCATAACCATCGCTTTCTTCCTTCCGTAGAGGTGCTAAAACATTAGTGTGGTGGCCAGCCTACAAAGGCTATCTGTTATCCAAAATGTGCCCTCGTCATTTTTGTGGCTAAATCCTTCCATTCTCCCCTCTCTTGTGCCTCAGTCATAATATTTTGCTTTTTAGGCAATCAAAACCTTCTGAAAATGGCACCATTGGATAGAGCTCTTTCTCAACTTTCCAGAAAGGTAAAGTTTTCCTCCTAACTCCATGTATTTTTGAAGTTATGGCTCGGCGGAGTTTTTTGGGAAACTTTTCCCCTGAAAGGCCCACAGCTAATGAGATGCCACCATGTGGCACCTAGAGTGGCAGAGTGCGGGAAATTTTGGAAAATTTTCCAAATGACCAAAAAGGTGCAAAAATTCAAATTTTTGCCCGCCAACCCAATTTGGCCCTGTTTTGCCCTAAAACTTCAAATGGCCATATCTTTCAATCCATAGCTCAGTTTTTTGCGTTCTTTATATCAATGGAAAGCTGGTGAAATTATCTACAATATTCTAGGGTCAATTTTGAATTTTGATGGATTTTGGAGAGATAAAATCGAAAAATGTCTCTGGCACGTGGTGATGAGCAGAAATGACATTTCAACCACCGTTTTTAATGAAGAATGGCTCGCATTCTCTCCCAGCATGGTTAAAAATGTTAGGGAATGGGTCTATAAGGATGCCCATGTTGTTTTGAATGCATTTTGGTCAATGATTGAACCTCTCCCATGTTTTCCCATGTTTCTCTCTCCTAGGCTCATCCCTTGCACTGTAAAAGCCAGATTTGGCTCATTTTCAAAGGGTTGAACATTTTTGTGTATTGTAGGTCCCCTTTCTCACCTTGGAAGTGATTTTGGTGGAATATTAGACCTTTTCTAATAGTCAGTAACTTTTATTTTGCCTCTCAAGTGTTGTAATGCAAGTGATTTTGATGATTAAAATAACAATACAACCTCTGTGATTAGTTTTCATCCTCTGCTTGTGTTGTTTGGTTAATTTATGATCCTTCATTACAATTATCAGTTTGTGCATGAGGTTCTTTATTGTATTTTTATGGACCGTGTCAATCTGTAGAAGTAAAAATGCTCACCACTCCTTTGGTGCATCACCTATTAGCATTAGTTTTAGTTTTTTTGCATTCTCTATCTCTGTCTCCTTTGGAATTTAGGGTAGGGTTAGGAATATAGACCTCTGTAACTTGTAAGTGATAAATCTGACTAGATGAATTGAGGAACCAGCCTCTAAACTAGAGATTCCTTTCTCATTTTGCAAGTCCCAACTTGGAGATAGTACCCATGTTATCCAATCACACCATGAGTTCAAGTATATGCACTTGTATAAACATTAGGGTGTTGTGATTTGGTGATAATAGTTTTGGCACGCCCGGTGGGACCTTAGAGGTCTTCATCTTCATTACAACAAAATTGATGTGCATTTTTACAAGTTTCTTTCTTTAAAAGAGCTATAAATTGCACATCTGGCGACTCCAAGGAAGAAGAATCAGCTGGTTTTAGTAGTGCAGACCTAAAAACTCATGAGAAGAATCAACACAAGGTCAAGAGTTGGAGAGGAAGAGGTGTTGTTTGAATATCTCGCAGCTTATCTCCAAGAATAAGGTAAAGTGGAAGGAGAATCCAAAGGTCTCCATCTCCACTAAATGAACTCTCTCAACTCCTCCACCTGGTAGGCCTTTCATTCAATCAACAAGGGTTCTAAGGCCAATCAAAATGGCACAAAACAACCCCTATGTCAATTTCACCGGTAGCAGCCCACTTGCTCTCAATGCATAAAATCCAATCCTAGTTACAAACATTGAAGAACATTCCGTACTTCACTGGAGAAAATCGGACCACTCCCGGTGATCATGTTAAGGATATTGCTAACATTTGTACAATCCATGAGATCAATGAGATTTAAGTTCTTTGTCACAAACCGCTGGCATCTTCATTCAAAGGGAAAGCTTTGCAATGGTTCAGGAGTCTTGCCTCAGGTTCTATTCAAAATTGGAATTATCTATGTATAGCCCTCCATGAGTAGTTTGGGGAAAAGGGAGACAACTTGTCCCTTTTGGAGTAGTGACGATCACAAAAGAGCTCCCAATGAGCAGTGATTGATTTTAATTTCAGATTTCAAAGGACTTGGGAGAGAATTCCAGGTGGCGATCGGGCCAGTCGGTATAAGAGAATTGAAAACAAAATGACTGGAGTATATTTCTTCCAGTCATTTCATTTTCAATTCTCTTATACCATTAACAAGGTAGAATATGGGGCCTTAGTGCATGGCTTATCCACATCCTGAAAGGAAGGTATCAAACAACTGAGAGTGTTTGGCAACTCATAATTGGTGATGACACAAGTAAGGAATAATACCACCACAAAGAATCCTAGGATGAGATCCTATCGAAATCTGGTATGAGATCTCATGGATTTTTTTCCACCTTGAATATTAAGGTAATTACCTCGAAATCAAAATACGGAATCTAATAGGATGACCTTGACAGTTCTCAATTTGATCCAGTTTAGGATTTGATAGAAAACAAAAACATGATAAAATTGATCATATGCCCTTATATTCCCGAAAACCTCGACCATTGGAAGGTGTCCGATAATGCGACTAAAAATCATACACTTCCTCTAGTAGTCCGATCAATTTATAAATCAACTCTAAACCAATATTGAGGAGGCATATGGAGAATATATTATCCAGCTAAAAAAATAAACTTCCAAAAGGCTTATCTACCCCTGGAGAGTCTTTTCGACTCAAACGATGCCGCCGGACTAAAGGAAGTTTGTAGCACTAAAAGAGGACTATGTCAAATTAGAAATAAGTAAGGAGAGATGACTAAAACTCAAGAAGTTAGTGACTCAAAAGGAAAGAGAGAGACTCATGGCTTTATGTCATAAGTATGATAAGGTGATGGCTTGGACATATGATGATTTGCATGGTTACAACAAAGACATTATTCAACACACCATCGACCTTGAAGAAGGGACTAAGCCTATGCATTAAAAATAAAGACCTATGAACCCAAAAATAGAATCCCTCATGGCTGAAGAATTGAGAAACCTACTAGAGGTTCACATAATCTTTCTTATTAAGCACACGACATGGGTTTCCAATCTTGTCCTGCGTAAGAAAGAATAATGGAAAAATTTGGCTCTGCATGGATTTCAGAGATCTAAATAAGGCCTCCTTAAAGGATCCCTACCATCTACCCTCTATGGAACAAATATTATAGATGGTCGTAGGATCCAAGATTTTTTCTCTACTAGGCATTTTTTCGGGCTATAATCAAATATGGCTCGTAGAAAAGGATCAGCATAAGACTACCTTCACAACCAAATGGGGAACTTTTGCTTATGCAAAAATGCCTTTTAGACTCACTACCATAGGGGATACCTTTCAAAGGGACATGGATGTCATGTTTGGAGCATTGATAAACAATGTGATCCTTATATACCTCGATGATATCACAGTATTCACCAAAATAGCAAAGGAGCATTTCGATGCCTTAGAGGATGTATTCAAAAAATGCCAAGAATTTGGAATCTCTCTAAATCAGAAGAAATATGTCTTTGGAGTGCCCCAAGGAAAAATCCTGGGACATGTTTTGTCAAATGAAGGAATCTCCATTGACCCTAAAAAAATTAGGGCCATTCTAGAGCTCCCTTGCTAGTCAATATAAAATTCATCTAGTCTTTTCTAGGAAACATCGACGTCATCGAAAAATTAATTTTAGACTTTTCCAAGATGATCCATGCCAATCACTCTCATGCTGAAAAAGGACCTCATTATTAAGTGGACTGTTGAAGGTCATCTCGGCCTTCAAGATAATAAAAGAGGTTGTTTCATCCACTCCAGTGTTACGCAATCTAAACTTCTCAAAATAATTTATTATGTATGTATACGGGGGTAACCATAGCATAGAGTTTTTACTTGACGTAGAAAGTAGAGTTACGGTCAATGGAACATCCGATCACCTTCTTTTCAAAGACCCTTCATGACTATGAAACAAGATACAATTTTGTGGAGATACAATCTTATGCCATAGTCAAGGGTTAGAAGAAATTTTGGCACCTCGTCACTCATAATATGATCCAAGTCATGATAGCTCATTCCAACGTTAGGGAGTACATAATGGAGGGAAAGATAACCGAGAAAAGATCCCATTAGATCACTAAGATCCTTGAGTATGATATTGAGGTAAAACCCATGGAACTTGTGAGAGGCGTGGGACCTATGTCAATATTTGACACAAGAAGCCATTCCTCTTATTGATGATGAATGCAAAGAGATAATGTATCTTCAAGAAAGTGATTCAGAGGGTTGGGTCTCAGACATGATCCAATTTATGTAGACTGAGAAGTATCCTAGCCACTACCCTTGAAAAAAAAGGAGATATTACAGTAAACAAGGAACCAATTTTGTCTTTATTGAGAGTTTCCTTTTTAAGAGGAATTTTAATGGAATCTTGCTAAGATGTCTAGTCAATGGGGAAGCTAAAAGAGTCTTACTTGAATTACATCATGGGAGCTCTAAAGGCCACTTTTCGGCCTAGACCACAACCATAAAGATCCTGCAAGTAGGATATTTTTGGCCAAGTCTATTCATGAAGAGTCGTGAAGAGGTAAACAAGTGCAAGGTATTCCAATTTTACACCGGCCTCTAGAGAAACATGGCACTTCATCTCAACCCCATCCTAGTTGAGGAACCCTTGGCTTAGTGGTGTCCGGTCTTTATCGAATGGTTAATCCAACTTCAAATGCCAACAAAAATGGATCCTCACAACAACCGATTACTTCAACCGTTGGGTGGAAGCAGTCCCCCTAAAAGAGGCCACTGAGAATGTAATCCTGGGACTCCTACAAGATATCGAGATAATTCTCAATTCTTTATGGGAGCCAAAGTATCTAACTTTGTGGTAAAGCATGAGATCTACCTAAAAACGTCTTCCAATTATTACCCACAGAAATGGTTTGGCAGAGTCTACCAATAAAAACTTAATCAGACTCATAAAGCAAATGGGGCATGAGCATAAGAAATTATGGCATGAGCATATCAAGATAGCCTTATGGGCTGATTGGATCACCTCGAAGAAGATCCTAAAATATTCATCGTATGAGATAGTTTATGGGAAAAGAGTCATAATTCCAATTTACCTAGAGATCCATGTATTACAATTATTAAATCAAGATGAGATAGACAAGAATGGGGCGATGCAAGTGATACTCGCTGAGCTAGTAGAGCTCCAAGAGAAAAGAGATCCTGTTCATGAGGCCATGATTAGCTGCTAACACGTAGTTAAGACTTGGTTTAATTGAAAATGATGGAACCAAACTCCCAAGTCAAAATTACGATCCTAAAATGGGACTCAAAAGTTATTAAGCCCGGGAAAATTTGACCCTATGGACTCGACCCTTCAATATTAGCACATGTAATCAACACAACTTGTTTGAGCTCAAAATATGTAAGGTGATTCCCTATCCATTCTCGGTAAATAGAATGTATTTAAAACCATTCTTGTAAGTCCCTTCATCAAAATTGTACCATATGGATAGTTTTCTTTCTATTATTTTCTTTGTCTTTCTTGTCTCTTTGTTATGTGTCTCAAATGTGTGTCCTTCATGAAGTCCCCTAGCCTCTTTTGAAGTTTTGGATGGAGTGTACCTCCATGTTTCCTCAAAATTAATGATCCAAGAACTTCCTTGACACTCGAGAGGAAAAGATTTCAAATTGACACAAAATCCCTCAAAAGACTCGAGTTCAAAGACTTGAGTTCATTACTTAGAAAGGATTTGTTATGTGAAGTGATTTTGTTTATGGGTGATCCATTACTCTTCAAGTGAGAATGGATGTTTAAGATATTGGGAGCATCTACTGAGGTCCATTCCAAATGCTATATTTTTGAATCATTGCCAAGCATCGAGTTAAAAGAATTCTATCCTTTCCCACCACGCAGAAAGACACCATGGCAGCTCCGGCTTTTGCACCATCGGTGAAATATTACATGGGAGGACCGATTCCCCCGACCTCTACAAAAATATTGAATTTTATAGATGGAGGTCTCATTTCAGTGACCCTACTATGATCTCCGACCCCACGAAAAATGTCTTTGACCCAGTCCTCAACAAGAAGCCTAAATCTTTAAGGGAGACAACTTTCACCAAGTTTTTTAACCTAGGAAATTCTGAATCTTTTGGCTCTATAACTGGAGCACAATGCTTTCTCAATTCATGTTGTCTTTTCTACACCCTTGTTCGAACTCATATGGATGTGTGCGGACTATTTTGATGCCATAGCCCATACCATTCAGGGCATAAATTTAATAGTGTTGATCACACTGCAAGATATCAAGGACATGTTGGCCCCGAATCCCGACCAAATGACTAATTTCTATGATATGGCCAAACTCCAAAGTGTCTAGGCACAATGCAAAAATAAATCCTTGTTCCTTAATCAGAGCTAAGACATGCGGACATAAGAAGTTTAGGGACCGCGGGGTTTCCCATTCCATTGAAATCACTTCTAGCAAGATTCTAAGGATGCATGTTCCATGATGGCATTCATTTTCGTGAAGGGTCTCGGCAGAGTGTGGAGGATTGGTAGATGGAAGGCCTATTTTGGATGAGCTCACACCAATGTAGAACATGGATGGAAGCCTGTAAATTGTATTAATCTAAATCAACTAGGTTACAATAGATGGACTACAATACTTATAGGTATTGTACAGTCATGTGTAGACAAAAGAGAGGTTACATAGGTACAACCAAAAATACAACAGCTTCCATAATACATCTAAGAAGCAATAATTAAATTAATACAAACAAATGATTAAGTTGCAACTATGCAACAAATAATCCTATAACTATGGAATAAGACAAATATGGTTTAAAAACCATATAACAACATTATTTAATTAATATAATTAATATATACTATACATAATTAATTAACCTAACATTCCCCCCCTTAATTTTGCATTGTCTCAAGAGATGAGGAGAGGAACTCTTTGAACAACTTGAACTTTTCACATGCAAGTGAATTTGTGAAGATATATTCCCATTGTTCAACTGTTGGACAATATTGAAGCTAGATGTTGTGCTTCAACACATGTTTGCATATGAAATGAACTTGTACCTCAATGTGATTTGTTCTCTCATGAAAAATAGGATTGTGAACAAGTTTTAGAACACCTTCATTTTCAACATACATGGTGGTTATTTTATCCTATGGTATTCCAAGTCCTTCCAGTATGCAATGTAGCCAAATCACTTCACGCATGCTTCTCCTGCAGAATGATACTTGGCTTCTATGGAAGAGCAAGAAACAAAGTGTTGTTTCTTTCTTCTCCATGATATTGGTCTAGATCCCATAAAGAATACAAATCTAGAAGTGTATTTTCTATCATCAATGTTACCTGCATGATCTGAATCCGAATATCCAGTTAAGAAGAAGTTGTCATTCTTCTTGTATTCTAGACTAAGATCTACTGATCCTTTAAGATATCTCAAAATGCACCTTACTACTTTCCAATGACAAAATTTGGGTTCTCACATGAACTTGGATAGATAGCTCACTATAAAGTTGATATCTGGTCTAGTGTAGGTCAGGTAAATGAGACTCCCAATCAGCTACCGATTAAGAGTGGCACTTACCACAGGAGATGGATTTGAATGAGATAACTACAATCTATTCTCTATGGGTGTAGCAATAGGTGTGCAATCCATCATCCTAAATTTCTTGAGCGTTGTCTTGGTATATTTCATTTGAGAAACAAAGATGTGATTCTCTTTCTGCCATACTTCCAATCCAAGACAATAATGCATTATCCCAAGATCGGTCATGTTGAACGATCGATTAAGATCTTTCTTCATTGCATCGATCATCCTCACTGAAATTCTAGTGATGACTAGATCGTCAACATAGACAACAATAATAACAATCTCCCCTTTATTTTTCAGGTAAAGATTGGGATCGTATGGATTTCTAACAAATCCATGTTATACAAGATGCTCATCAATCTTGATGTACCATGCCCGAGGTGCCTATTTAAGGCCATACAAATATTTCTTGAGTTTGCATACCTTTGCTTCTTGACCAGGTACTACATATCCCTCAAAGTTAAGTCATGTAGACTTATTTGTGTAGATCTTCATTTAGGAAAGCACCTTTTATGTTCATCTCGATGTACTTTCCATCCAAACTCAAGCCAGAGAAAAAGATCATCCCGATCATTTTGATCTTAGCTATGGGAGCAAATGTCTCCTCATAGTCAATGCCTTCTTTTTGTGCATACCCCTTTACTACAAGTCTTTCTTTATACTTGTATACTATCCCATCTATTTTGTACTTTGTTTTAAATATCCATCTGCATCTAATGGGTTTCTTCCCTGGTGGAAGATCGACAGTGTCACTGAGTGTTATTTTTCATCACTTATTGGTATTCAAAATCCATGGCATCTTTCCAAGATTTTGACTGTAGGGCTTCCTGGACTATAGAGCGCTCATCAGATTCAATAAATCTACTCATCAAAGAAAATTTAACTTCTTCTCTTTCTTTACTGTGAGTCCATGATCCACGGGTGGATGTATCTAGTGGAGCATCTAATCTTTCATCTCGTAATGTGCTAGTACACCATTTATGCATATGATGAACTATTCATGTGAGTCGTGGTTCTATCTAATCAACACCATCATCCCCATCATCACTTTCATCTTCTGAGGGAACATCAGCTTCAATTTTTACAACTGGAGAAAAATCTACATCTGGATGAGTCTAGAGGAGGAGTCTCTTCTTCCTTCTTCTCAAAAAACTCAACATCTCTACTAGTGTAGAATTTTTTGGTCTTAGGATCCATCAATCTATACCCAAGAGTCTCTTCATTATACCCAATGAAGATGAGTTTATGTGACTTCATGTCCAATTTATTTATGTTCTTCTTGGGTATGTGCATGCTTGTTTTTGCACCTGAATACTCTAAGGTGTGTAATAGATGGTTTCCACTTTGACCATGCTTCTTTTAGTGTTACTCCATCAAGAGCAATTGTGGGCACTCTGTTCAACAAATACACTGTTGTCTTTACTGCTTCTTCCTAGAATGTCTTTGCAAGTCTAGAGTCATCGATCATGCATCACACCATTTCTATGATAGTATGATTTCTTCTCTCAACAACACCATTTTTCTGCGGTGTGTGTGGAGGAGGCATTTTTCGACAAATCCCGTGATTTGGTAAGTAGTATTTAAACTCATTGCTGGTGAATTTCCCCCTCGATCTAAGCATAGAGTTCTGATGTGACAACCAGTTGCATTCTCAACTGCTGCTTTGAACTTCTTGAAAGTTGTAAAAGCTTCACTTTTCTTGCAAAGACAAAAAATCCACATTTTTCTTGAGTAGTCATCAACAAAATGCATGAAGTAGTGGAGCCCGTAATGACTTGGTTGCATCAAACCACAAAGATTGGTATTAACCCAGTCAAGTTTTCCATTAGATCAAAATGTAATATTCTAGAACGAAGCTCTATGTTGTTTTCCTACTAGACAGTGAGGACACTTGTTTGTATCCTTCTGAAGAGATGGTATCCCATGTACCATATTACGCCAACGAAGTGTATCGAGATGCTTGAAACTTACATGACCAAGTCTCCAATGCCATAACTATGCTGAGGTGGAGTTCTTATCCACAAGTGCTTGATCGTATTTGTGAAAAAAATCAAGTTGGAACATGCATCCCACATTGGAGGCTTTTGCAACTATTTTTGAGCCTCACGATTTATCTCAAATTAAACATGTTTTCTTTCCGGAATGACTATCAAAGTCAATTTTTTAGGTTGTGATCAAGGAGTTGACTAACTGAAAGTAGATTCTTTGTCAACCCAAGGACATATAAGACATCTAAAAGTCTACAATTGTGTGAACCAAGGGGTAGAGAAATGTTCCCAATCCCACAATCGTATATGAAGAATCATCTCCCAACGAAACATGATTTTTTGATGGCGTGTCCCTCATTGAAATAAACCAGTCTATATGGCTGGTCATGTGTCGAGTGGCCCTTGAATCAACATACCAAACATCACTAGATGACATGGATGGTTCACTTGATCAAGCAGTGAACAAGTATTCTTCATTGTCTAACTATTCTTGTTGCTCAACAATATTTCCTTATTGTTGGGGTCTTCTTTCCAGCCCCTTTTCTCCCCTTTTATTATAGTTAGAATGTCCCTTGTGAGATTGTTATGGAGGTCCATAGTTACTTGATGAACCTTTCTTGTAAGTATTATACCAACAATATTATAGGTTATGTACTCTTTTATAGATTGGACATTGCTTCTTTTGTTGTCCCCTTAATACTGATTTTGATTTTGGGATTTTTGATAGGAATTAGGTTTTCCTGCACTTTCCTTTCCATTTTTGATGTGAAGAAATTTCTTTCTCCTCTTCATCATCCTTATTATGTATGGCTTCCTCTTGTTGCAGTAAGTTTACCAATTTTTCAAAACTAACAATCGTATCTGACATGTTTAGTGTTGTTACAAAAATGTGGTAAGAAGAGGGGAGTTTTCTCAGAACAATGAGAATGAGAGCATCATCTGAGACTACTTCTCCTAGGGCTAGAAGTGACGACCTCAATTATACAACTCTTCTTAAGAAAGCTTCTATTTTTTCATTCTGCTTGAACTTCAATGTGTGTAATTGACTCTACAAATTTAGTATAACATTCTTGTTCTTGGCCTTGTATACTATGCTCAACTTATCCCACGCTTATTTGGCTATTTTGGCATCTCAAATGTGGGGTTGCACATCATCGAACACTCCAAACAAGATGATGAGTTTGGCCTTCTGATCTGCTTTATCAAAATGCCTCGGTTGTGTTATATTAGTAGTTAATCAGGTCGCAGTACCATTCACAATAGGCCAGATCTCTTCAAACTCTAAATGTGTCTTAATTTTTGTCTTCCATGTAGCATAGTTGTTTCCTCTAAGTAGTTGTAAATCCGAAAGAAATAATTTGGGGGAATTGGTGACTAATTTTTAGATATTACGACGGGGTTTAGCTCTTATCACTCCATGTATAAGGTCTCCCAATCTATATACCATCAGTCTGATATACTGAACCTTTCTATATACATGCCCTTCTCGATATACCCGGCGGTACATGGAAGAAACTCACCCTTTCTATATACCCAGTGGTACATGAAAGAGGCATTAACGTACGTGAAATAATTCAATATACCAAGACAGTACTGAAAGGGGTCTATGTGATTATTGACACTAGCTCAAAGAAATATCCTCATATGCATGTGTAACTTCACTATATACTTGGATAATTTCTCATTCTAGATTTATGTCATGCAATCATTCATAGATGGATGGGATGGCTCATAGTGTGTGCACTATGACCTTATTACTCCCCATCGATTTATAGGGATGATGCCTAGATGATGTTGTTGCAGCTATATTAGGCATTAAGTGCAGTAGTAGTCATAATGGATTTACCTGTAAGCACTTCCAAGAGGCACCGTATATATTGGATGTTGCGAATGAGATCTAGGATCTTGTGAGTGATACGAACTAATTTTTTTGTTCTTTTTTATTACAATTCTACCATTTTCTGATTAGTTACAAAGTTTGTAGTTGACTTATGGTAACCTATAAATTGGTACAATATTTTATGACATGTAATTACATTCAAAAATCTGGAAAAAAATTGAATGGTAGGAAAAAAAAATTGTTTTGCGGGCCCCCTAAGCGGCCTCCGAAGCCCAAAATGACCCTTAATGCCGAAACCGTAAAAAAAATTCCCAAGATGAAGTTTTTGGATGGTCCTCCTTTGGCAAAAGTTGCACGAAATAAAAACACAGGATTAATGGAGAAATTTTTTTAGGGATTTTCTCGCTAAATATTTAGCGACCTGTTTAGTTATACCTAATAGGTTTAGTGAAGGTTTAGCCACCAGATATGCCTCCAACTGTGGTCAATTTTCTAAATTTTCCTCCAGATTTTAAAAAGCAAAAACTTGCATTTTTGGTGTGATTTGAACCATGCACCTCCCTTTTCTAAGTCATTCCTCTTAACCACCTAGGCTCTATGAGCGCTTGTGATATAAAAAGAAGTATATTGTATTTATTTAATGTGAAAAAGCAACTTACCTTATGAAAAACTGATGTGGGACATCTTCCACGTGGCTTGCATGTTTGAAGGAGATCGGTTAGGGATTTTTCTTTCTTGAAAATGGATTTGGGCTCGTATTTCTCCCTTTTTCGCTTTAGTGTTAGCATTCACCCTTTTTTAAATTTGCTTGAATGTTATTTTTGATTTTATTTGTTTGGCCGCCTTTTTTATTGTTCTTTCCACTACTTACACACCACCTTTTTTTATAAGACCTGCACTTTTTTTTATGCTACATTAGTTTCTCACGGCTTTCACTTGTGTGCAGGTCATTCTTTACAGGGGAGATGGAGTATTGCACGCAGTCATAGGGTAGCCGTGTAGAGGGGACACTATGGCATTTTATTCATTGCTCATTATTTGGACATGGAGTCTTTGTGTGTAGGTTCGATATTGCAGGTGAGAAGGAGCTCGATGGGAGCTATGGTGAGTCAATCCCACACAACCTCTGCAACCTTCTCGGCTTGGTCATGGAGAATGAAGACAAATCTCATTACTTTAGCAAACAACTCTGCCACTTCAAAATAGCTCATCCCAATGTATAAAAACATAACTCAACCTTTGTAATGAGAAAGGAATCTCTCATGAGAGCTTGATCCTTCCAAACCTAGCAAACCTCCAAAAAATTGATAATACAACTAATATTATCTGTAACTAAGCAATTTAGTGACAAAACCGTGATGGGGAAAAATATATATATTTTTTTAATTTTCTATACCTGTAGCAAATTTTTCCTGGTGCTGGGTGCACCAGTACAAAAAATAATTGTGTTCTAAACACATAGAATAGAAGAGGGGGTTATGGAGATGCAGGGATGTCTAGGAAGTTGCTGGAGGCAACACAGGCTCTCCTGGAAAGAAAATTTTTCTCGAAGACTCTTTTTCCTACTGCAACCTCTCTTCAACCCTTTGTTACTTCACATGCGATTCTCACTCGGTACCAAATGTAGAACAACGACGAAATCTTGTAGATTCTATTAATCAAATCAACCACAGTTACAATAGATGGACCGTAATATTTATACGTATTGCATAATCATGTGCGTAAAAAAGAGGTTGCAGGAGTAAAACTAAAAATACATAAACTTCCATAATACATTTGGGAAGCAACAATTAAATTAATACAAATAAATGATTAAGTCAGTAATTATGCAATAAATAATCCTATAACTATGGAACAAGAAAAATATGGTTTAAAAACCATATACCAACATTATTTAATTAATATAATTAATTAAATAATTAATATATACTATACATAATTAATTAACCTAATAGTCAAGGAACAAACATATCATTTTGATTTCACCAAGTTCATTACAAGATCTATTTGTGAGCATCTTGACCAATTCTTGGTCACTTTAACACTCAACTATTTATCCTATCTATTCCATCTCATCCTTTACCAAAACGTCAAATATTTCAATCAATTTATGGCTCTGAATATATGGGATATGGAGGTAGACCCTCAAAAGTTTATTCCAATATCCACATGGACCCATATACTTTCCCGATCATTGGATGTATATGAATTATTCAATTCTTTGGTAGATCCCTTTTTATTCGAGATTGATCTAGAAGGAATCAACAAGAAGATGAATGACTCAGTACAGTCTATCCTCATCGACCCCCTACACCCATACGATAAATTCTTCACCGAGGGAATTTTATGATGTTTCGCATGGTTTCAAGGAGGAATATTTCATGTTCCCTAGGGTCCTCATGGAGCGGGTGGTTGGCCTCAAAGTAACCATGTAGCTGGTGCTCATAGACATCAAATTTGGCTTAGGATGGAAGAAGAAGGAACTTTTCAACCTCCCCTTAAGCAAGGGAGGAATTAATTTACTAAAAATAAAGGAAAATAAAAACCTCCAAAAGAATTTGGCTTCTTACGGGTTTTCTTTGATTCAAGACTCTTGGAGGTATGACCCAAATTAAAATGGTCATGCGACTTTTGTCCTTAACAAAGTCCCCGACTCCTACACTCATGTGCTAAGGGAATTTTTAAAGCAAGGAAGAGCCCCAGAAGAGTTTCCCGACATATTTTTTGAGCTCAAAGACATTCTAACCTCATTCCGAGAGGCATTCCACAAGGGAAAATACAAGTATGACCCCTCCCTCACCACGACTAAGGGACTCCGAGCAGCCCTAAAAAGAAGGACTGGAGTGTAGAGAAGATTGAAGCCTATTGGAAATATAAGTAGAAGATTGTCAAGATCACCTAAAATTTTGAGGTTGTCTCCAGTGATGAGTAGTAGGAAGAACTCTAGGTTGCAGATCATGCATCTGATATAGAGAGTGAAGATATGGTCATGATCCTTTCTGGGCATTCTCGCAAAATTAACTACAGAATTATCTAGTCCCCAAAACAATTTCCTCTTATACCTTCACCTTCTATTCCCCGAGAAAATCTTCCATTCCAGCCTCCAACACTTCATCCTCGTGATTACCCCTTCGGTGAGGTCACTACGAAGGAATGGACTTCAAGCCCGTAATGCAAGAAGTTAAAGTCGACCTGCTTCGATTTCCCCTCCACCCTCCCACCTCCTAAGGCTCCTCAACCCACTCCTCTTCCACCTCAAATTTCACCTTCTGGAAGTATCCCTTTTTCTATTGTCCCATCACAAACTCTCCCTCCGCCTAAGCGCAACCATTTTTCCACCATATTTTTCCACCATCCCAACCTTTTCCCCATGCATGGTAACATTCCCTTCCTCGGCCCTAGTAACTTCAATGCCTCAATCACAAGTTACTATTCCATATGGTCTATCACCTGGGTTCCCATTTGTGGGAGGAATGGTCCCTTCTTCCTCCGATTTTTTAAGAAAAGACGAGTCTACCAAGGTTTCCCACGATCAGAGAATGAAAAAATAGAAGAATAAAGAAATGGCAACAAGATTAATGATGCAGATGCAGTCATTGTATGACCATTAGTAGATATCCTTAACAATCACCCAAATCATTCGCTAAGTAGCCAAACTTTCTTAATAGATGTAACCTAACGATTATTCTAGTTGTGTTTTTCAAATGACCTTTCTGAGTTCTAACCTCAAGATAAGGTCGAATTGATGAATGAAATGGTGATAGTAGTCACTAAAGACTACCTCAAGCTTAGAAATTAGCTGAAAAAGGTGAAAACCAACCTTTGAAGGGTTTGTTGTTATTTTCCTTCTTTGCATTCAAGTGTTGATATGTTATTTTCCTTATAAGGATATGTTCTTCTAATTTTTAGAAATCATGCTTGATATGGATAAGTCTTTTCTACTCTTAAGATCCTTTGATCGAATTGGTATGACTTCTCTGAATTCATTTTTCACTTCTAGTAGGTTGTTTGCAATCTGGTTTAAGAGTTGTAAACTTTTCTTTTAATCGACTCATCCTTGGATCAATTTTAGTGATCCAAGGAATGTTTTAAAACTGCTCTATTGAATGAATGGTAAAATCGACATTCCATGAGTTAAGCTACACACTAGACTGAAATTTTTGTTACAAGTTCTTTGACTTCTGTGTGAATGCACTTCCATTCAGTAGGTTGTTTGGCTTGGGTCTTTGAAGATCGACCAAGACAGGTCATTGCTGATAAAATAGGCATGCAACCTGTACACGACATAAGGGATATCCAGGACCCTATTGAGGTTTGATTTATGGAATCCTAAGCTAGGTGAAAGTATTTCCTACCTAAGCTATGTTACTTGATACAATTCTGTTTCTAACCTAAAATGGTACTAAAGAGTTAGAAGGGTTACTAGGTATTAAAACTAGAACCTAACACTACAAGGTTATTTGGTGATCTAACCTAGTTTCTAAAAGCTATTGTATTTTGATTACTCACCTATGTGGAGTTATCTAACCTAATTTCTAAGGAATTATGTTGGGGGTTAGTGGTTAGTGGTATATCCTAAGGTATAAACTCAAACCTACCTAAGATCTAACCTAAGCCGAATCTACCCTAAACTAATGGCATGAAGGGGACCTAAAGGGTCACATACACATTGGTGATGGGTTACAAGGTATTTATGAAGATGATAAGGTTTATTAAATCCTGCTGCATGACGCCAACTTTGGCAGGGGCTAGTTTCGTTGGTGGAGTCCTATGTGGTAGTATCCTAGAAATGGAAATGCATGTTATTTTTAATTGGGAACTCGCTAGACTTAGCAGCAAAGGGTGCAAGGAAGATCAAGGGCGGGAGATATGGAGTTAACGCAATTAATGAAATTGGTTTCATGATCCTAAACCTCTTTGGTAGGCATGCCAGCAAATTTTGTTTAGTCATTTCATTTTACATGCTCTCTGCTTTTTCTCTCTCCATGCACTCTAGTTTTTCAAACCAGTAGTTTAAACTACACTGCATGGCTATTTTGGAGGTTTCAAATCTATTTTTGTTTTGTGGAGAGTATATGAGGCATTGTGGAAGAAGTATTTTTTTGTTTGATCTTTCATGGAGAAGAAGGGAAGAAGTGAGCTCAGCTAGAGGTCTTCTTTGATTTTTTGGTGACACTATCAGGCATGATAGGCCCTAACTGTTAAAATCTCTTGCTTTCCTCTAAGTGTTTTCATTAAAACAACTTTTCTCTGATGAGTTATGTGCATTCATGCTTAACTGGTAAATTGATAGATGGGTTTTGTAAAAACACTTGTATTCTATGTTTTTGAATCTGTGTTACATGATTCTATTGAAAGCTTACTTTGCACTACCTTTTCATAAAGGAACCATGTATACGTAAACAAAACTGGTAACACTATTTGCTTCTTCAGTGGTTTGAAATTGTTGTTGGTTTCAACTTCATTTGCAACCTTTAAATGTTATAGAGATTTGTCTATATTCGTTAAAGATAAGTGTTGCAAACTTGTTGTGTTTTATTTACCCGAGCTAGTAAGCAACTCTAGTTCTTATTGATACTTCAAACAGGTTCAAGCTATTTGTTGGAAACATGTTTTGGTGGATAGAATCGTTGCAGTGATTCTTGGCTCCATGGTGTTAACGTGTTATTTCATAGTTATATTAATTGGGAATTAACCCGTATATGGCTTTTTGTTTTTGGATTTATCCTTGTGAAAAACATGGACTATTATTGAAACTTGCATGCACAGGAAAAACCGTATATGGTTTAGTTTTGTATCTTATCTTGTAAAAACTTGATTGATTTTGGAACAATATTGAATTTGGAACTTGTGTTGTTATTTTGGGTAAACTAGACTGTAACTTGAAGTCTCTTATGTCATGGTGCTTGTGAAATATTTTTCTTTTGACCACATTAATGGTTTTTGGAGATTCCTTATGAACCCAACTTGTGATTCATCCAATTTGGCTCTATCAAGCATCTTACATCTCATTTGAGTTTGGAAATAGGGTTGAAAGGATGTTAACGGAGAATGGAAGCATTTCTTCTTACTCCAAACTATATGTAAACAATTTCATTGCACTCAGTCTAGTCTTACGATGCTAGTGTATTATGTAATTGTGTTTGTGATATTGATATGCATCACTATACAAACCATTTAATACTTGGTGTTCTTAATTGAAATAGAGACCTGAACATTGTGTTGGTTCAGGTATTATAGTATTTTGATTATTTAATAAACTATTGGGGAACATGTTGTTACCATAACTTGGTTACATGTATTTGAAAGGTCTTGATCCTTCAATGACGTTTATGCCTTGCATTGCACTCGTAATTGTAAATGAGTCCTGGATCAGACGTATTAATTTTGATCTTTGATCTTGTCTTTTTGAAACCCAATCAGAAGTTCTTTATTGATGAGTCGGCATATCGTTGAGACGGTTCTACTTTTCCCGAACTAATGGGAAGGCTTGGGTGTTAGCAACTACTCGATTCTTACCTCTTGTTGGGTTTATTAAATGTGTGTTATGCCTCGAAGATTGATTGCAACCTAAATTTGATTTCGATTGTGTTTGAACTTCATTGTTTTCTCTCAGAGTTTAAAAAGGGAAAGTTAATGGTAAGGTTTAATGGAACTTCACTGTTGATTGTATAGGGTTCTAAGAATGAGAAATGTTAACATGATTTCTTCTTATCTGAGGTTGTTCTGGTCCAATGGGAGAATGTTAGGCCTTTAAAGAAATACTTTGTGAACCTTTACTGACCATGGACCATGTATGAGTTTCATTGTTGCATTGTTCCTAAGGGTAAGTAGAATTCATGCATTATAATGGGAAGGTTTAGAAAGGAAGATAGTTTTTAGTACTCCCTTTCTTTGAAATGGTCATTGTTCTCTTTCCTTGGAACTCTTGAATGAACTTAAACTATATGAATGTGAGAAGGTAAAACTATTTTATTAAGTTGAAAGAAATGATTAGGGTTTGGGATCATGTTCTAGTAAGACTCCTTCCATAATGCAGTTGGGTTAAGTTCTTTGATTAGAACCTCCTAATTTTTATTCTTATTGGAAAAGGAAATCAGTGTTTATTAGTCTTGTATACTTGTCATTTGACTAAAATGAAGTAGAATGAAATTGAAGTTAGGTTGGCAAAATAAATTGTAGCTTGTTGTTGACTATTAATCCATCACTTCTTCTTGGATTTCTTTCATTTGGATCTGTTTTGATGAATACCTTAAATTGTTAAGTTTTAAAGTAGAGTTACTTTAAAGGAATAGTTTAAATCATGATATACACTATTTCAGCTTTGCTGATGGTTATGTACTTTGGCAAATGGAATGCTTTCTCTTCTTCTTTACTTGAAAGTTAGTTGAAGCATCCAAGAGGGAATATGTTGTAAACACTTCTGTATCTTATGGTAAAGATATGTGTTGTATTATATTTGGTAGGTTGGAAACAGTGATATGTCTAGTGTTGTGGTTTGGTAAAGATAATTGATGGAATCAATTATACTTTAATTTATAGGACATGTATTATAGATTATATTATGTTCTTCTTTTGTTAAACATGTTTAGTATTTCTCTTCTTTTTATTGATATTACTTATGCTTAGGGAGTATGAATTACTTGTTGTTCATTAAAGCAGGGTTGTTTTATTGAACAATTAGTGGAATGCACTTCATTTTAAGGATAAGTGCTTATCATGCTCAGTTCATATCAATCGACTGCGCTAGCAATTTTTACAAATGGACTTCGTAATTCATAAAAGAAGGCAAAAACTTATATGATGCATTGGCTTATCTAAGTTGATTCTTGTGAAGAATTCTAATCTGTTCTTAAGTTGTATTGAAAAATAAAATTTATTCTCTTTTTAATGAAGGTTGCTATTATGCAGTATGTCTGAAATGCATAAGTTGTAAATGTATAAGTTTTGAAAAGGAAATGTAGAATGAGAATTTACTTGCATGGATTATGTAAATTATCTTGTACTTTGCAAAAGAAATGGAATCCTATTCTGTTGATGTTCTTCATGTTATTTATATATTTCAATGAGTGTTCTTGGATAAGTAGGAAAAAGGGAATTAGAGTATTATCCCTAAATGTGAAGCAACTAATTAAGTTGCAGATAATCAATGTTCTTATCTAAACAATTCATACTAGTAAGGTAACGTGTGATGAACTTACAATGAAAACTAAGAAATTTGTAGGGGACATAAAGGGTGTGTTAAACCCTAGAACTTAAGAGGAAAACTCTTCCTCTCTTATTAAAAAGTAAGAAAAAAGGGAGATATGAATACAATCATTAGACTTCTTTTAATAAAGTCTACTAAGTTACAACCTCGGTGGTTGTTACACTTCCTTGAATAGTTAAATCACATTGAATGAAACTTAAGATGTTGTTGTCCTTAAGTATGGGTGGATTTTGTTCAGCCAACATTGGTAAACATTGAAAGTAACATTAACAAAAGGAAGTTATGTAAGGGTTATTAGAACCTGATTGGACAAAAACTTAGGGAGAGTTGGAATAGAGTCTAGGCAGGGTTACTGAAATCTACCTTTAGGAATCCAAATTAATTAACTTTAAATAATATCCTAAGGGTATATATATCTCGACGAGGCTATTCTGAAGGATGCCGACACACACCGATCGTAGGGTTGTGCCTTCAAGAAGATTAGGATCTTCTCAGGATACAATGTTGTAGTTGACATGTGGAAACACCCTTCTGCATTGATCGTCTAGATCTACACACTTTTGGACTTGAACTTAGTTTCTCTCCTGGACTGGGTAGTAGCATAGTTACGATATGAAGTAGCCCACTGGGACTCAGGGTATCCTAGCACACGGGGTTGACTTAGGTTGACCCAGTATGCCAATCTATCCTAAGTATTTGGGAGCTCCTTCCTATCATAACCTACGATGTTAACCAGAACTCAGGATAAACCTTGGGCAAGAGGACTGATGGAATTCAGTAGTGGACATTATAGATAACAATAGAGTGGGGTAAAGGACATATTTCAGATTGACGAATATACCTTCAAGGAATGAGTAATACTGAACAAGATGTTAAAAATATTTGGCCAAAGTATCGCAAGATGCTTGATTGCGTTGTCTTATGTCACCTAGTCTAAGGAGTGTGATGCAAATGAATATGGGTAAAAACTATTCATTTAGGTTCCTTAGATAGATCACTCAATACCCAGAATAGGGTAAGAGAACCAAGTATACGTAGTATAAAGAAAATTATTCAATACTTAGTGTAAAACATGAATAGATTGGTAGTTTACTGAGTCATGAAATGAATAGATCGGTAGGTTACCGAGTCATTACAGCTTACATATGGTTATCAGTTATAAGAATGATTTTTTGGAATGTGTGTTCTAAATTACATATTTAGAACAGGAACATTACGCAAAAAAAAATCCTTGTTTCTAAATTTTTAAAATGGGAATGTTACAGAGGCCACCGTGGTTGGCCATATGGTCAAAATCAAGGCCAAAGGAAAAGAAATAAATTAGCTCCACAAGGAATTGAGGGGAGCCCCATCACATGAGGCCCTTACGGATTCTCGTGAGGAGGTGGTAGCAATCCAATAAAATTTTTATACTTGCAAGCGAGGCAAAAAGGGACAACCTCTAAACAAATCTTAAATAATTTGAGGACGCAATCAAGGACTTGAACTTAAAATTGGGACAATAATCCCGTAAGGGGGAATTGTAACATTATTGTAAGAGCTATATGCTTCTTCCTATGAATGTATTTCCACTAAGGAAATGGATTTACTCCCCACACTCATATTTATATCTGATGCATAATGATTGTGCCCTATATGGGAACCAGAGCCTCCATCATCACCAAATTTAGTTGTCCTCCAAGGTCCCCGAATCAAAACTCTTGATTTAGAAGCTTTATAATGCTTCAAAATTTTCCCTTCAGGGGGCATGGATTATGGACATGGATAATCACTACAAAAATCAATGAGATTCTAAGTTGCAAAAAGGATTCCATCAAATTCTAGAATATCTTAACATAACTCCACTAGGTAATTAAAGAAAAGAAGTAGAGCATTGACAAACTAGTTCAGCTAGGCTTCCCTTATCCCTTCCCGACGATTCTACAATCCTTAAAAAGGACCAAATTCAATAGCTCCTGGTTGTCAAATGCCAAGATAAGACTTTCTTTTAGTATTTAAAGGAGAGTTCTAGTGTGGCTGAGGTGGAATCCATTTTAAACCCCATTGTGCAGCTTGGATTTTATATTACATGTAGTAGTGTGGAACCTCCAAAATTTCTCACATAAGGAGATAATCGAGCTTGATCAAGCCTTGTAGAGGACCACCTATCGAATGGATGTAGAATGGAGTGGATATCGGATGCCCCGCAATAGCTCTGAGTGGCATTTTGTGGGCCACATTTTGATTTTTGAGAATAGAAGGATCATCAGGTTCTTCCATGACTAACACGAAGTCCCTAGGTGAGTCGCCATAATTGTAGAGTTCTTTTTCATAAAATCTTTTGATCAACATTTTTTGTCACCTTAACCCTTGTTTATTTTGTTCACTCATCTCAAAAATTGGCTAAGTATGAAGCTAAATGTAGAAGGTGTCCACGTGTCTTGTTGGCATAATCGGGTATAATGAAAGAAGAAAAGGCTCTCAATGCACCGCACCGTCCACGTGTTTCGGCCCAATAATAATTACCATGACAACTTGAAAATTAAAAAACATAGTAAAATGCATCAGACCTCCATGTGTTTCCCGAGTACTCTTCCCAAGAAATAAAAAAGGGATCCTCCCAAAATAGCGTGCTCCCACCATGTGTCTCTCAGGTGTAGATTAGAGAATCAACTTCCAAAAAGGACTCTCAAGAAAGTGTCCATTCTCTCGCGGTAGTAGAAAGGCTTATCATTGAATCCGTAAGTGACAGCTTGGGAAAACTAAACACAAATCACAAATATCTCAACAAGTAGTTGAGATATTAACCTAGAAAGGGTAAATCATTGAGTGCTACTAGTAGAAGCTCTAATTTTAGACGTTGAAGAAAGATCCACAACCATCTATAAAAAGACGTCAAAAGGAGAATTAAGAAGGGAGATAAAAATAAAAATAGACAAAGGTTTTAAAATAGTTCCGGGTTTAGTTCTATAAATAGCTAAGCCTTAACAAGACTCATTTATACAAGGAAATTGTAATCTGAGCCATTTCGGCCTTATATATTATTTTATCCATAAAATTGAGTTCTTTTTCTATCCACCATTGGCTTACATGTTCTCGAATCTTTCTTTTTTACTGATTAGTTCTAGATAAATTATAACATCTATCATGTTATACACCCTTATTTTTAACTTATCTATTATTTACATTTTTCATGTGTTTCATCTTCACAGACTTTGATTAATCTAGGTGTTTTTACAGAAATAGGTAGATCATGCAATAATTTTCTTCAAGCTATTTTAAAGGATCCCTTTAGATATCTCTTTGTCCCTTTTAAATCTATTCAGTGCATCACCTTAATTAGTTTTACATTTCTTTTAAGTTTTCTCCTGCCCTATCTCACACCACGTAGAAGAGTCAGCTTCTTTGAAATATGGAGGTTACCTTAGGGCACATGTCCCACTCGACCTAAGGTATCCAATGAATCGACATTTCACATGCAAAGATAACATTCAACACGTACCATCACCATGAAGTTCCCTAATCCTCTCATAAAGTTGAACGCTTTCAAGGTGGGTAAGAAGGCTGATAAGAAATGGTTTAGAAGTAATTTTATCGCCATTGATAATTTGAAGAGAAAGAAAGGTAATTCCAAAGGAAAATTTGGAGGTGCACTATGTCAGGTAGAACCAACATGCAACCCATAATAGAAGGAAAATGATGAGCTTTGGGGATATCTACATATTGGAGGATTTGTTAATCTGATCAAACGAATAAATGGGTATGAACAATACATTTTCTTGCGGTTTGCTAAGGGATGGAATGACAAGACTGTGGCATATAATGGCATCTCGCTCATTATTACGTATGATGATCATTGAGGTCACATGGCTAGATATGGAAGGGAATCATTTCTTCAGCATAAGGATTGATAAAGCTATGGAAACCAAGAAGTTTCTTGAGGAAGGTGAAGAAATCAAATTTGTCACTGTTGGAGTTAAAGTGGCTTCAATTCTAGCCCCTTTTGATGAAATTTCTAGAATGATGGTGAGATATGTCACATTGGAAGGTAGATACATCATGTTCCTTTGAAGCACCTTGTTTTTCTTAATCATTTTAGGAGAAATTTCAAAGTTTTCTTTCCTCATTTCATTTTAAACTCCTTAGAACATTCTATCTTAGAGGTTCAAAATCACTCAAGGGCCCTTCCCCTACATCGGGGATCATCTTTCTACTTTATCAAAATTTCCTCCTCCAAACCCCTCACATCTCTTATAACCCTAGTCCTATCCCTACCCCTCTCCCTCAAGTTTCTATGCCTATTCCTTCCAACCCAATGGGCGCAGAAAATTCTGTCAAAGAAACTCGCTTTACTTCCCTAATCCTCCTTCCTCCCGAAGATGATTCTTCTTAAAAACAAAAATAAAGAACTTGAAGTTTTACAAAACTTGATGTCTTTGAGGGAGTCAAAGAAATAATATTTGGAAAAGATAAATGAAAATATGGAGAAGGAAATTATATATTTGAAGGGTGAGGTGAGACAGTTGTCTAAGAAAGAGGGGAAAAGGAAATTGGATGAGAGACCTGGCCTAGAAGACAATCAGATTTATGATATTTATAAGAAGCTTCATTCCTTAGATACTAGGCTTCATGGAGTAAGATACATTCAAGATGATACTCTTTCAGCCTTCAAAGCAGTAATAAATTTTTTGGAAGCACAAGTTAAGAATGTTTGTATGTTGAGCAACATTTCGAGAATATTTGGAGGGATGGGCTAGTTCGAGACCAAGTTTTTAGCCAGGTGGACAAGACTGATCCTTCATAGGTTACAACATTGGTGTTATTCACTACCCTCTAGGAGATGAAGTAGACAATTGAAAAGGCCTTCAAGTGAAGTGGATATCACTGTCTCAATTTTTGGCATCTGATCTTGTTGTTTAGTTGTTGTTTTATCACTGTTATTTTGTTGTCTATTTCTGTTTATTGTTGATTGTGGTACTTTTCTTAGCAGATTATTTTTCTGCTATTGGGCTCTATTGTAAAATCTTGATTTTGATCACTTTTGATCTGGTACTATTGTAATATCCAACTTCTGAGCCTTTTTGTACAAGGGTATAGTCCCTTTCAAAATCTATTTACCAATAATAAAAAAATCACATAATATTGATTTAACATATCATATTAGGACTAATCAAAATTAATTAATTAACAACATTAATTAATAATACTAATAATTAAATACAAGAAATAATATTGTATCATTTAATAATACCTATAAATTTCAAATAATATTTTACATTACGAAAAATAAAATGATTGTTGTATGTGAATGGGCTTGAACCCATTTTAATACCTCTATAAAGGAAGTTAGAATGTGTTTTCTCTATTCTTCGACTATGATTCCTATATCAGAATAGGCATATGAAAATTCTAAAAATATATCATTAGAATCTTCCCTAAGGTAGTGAGAGTGAACAACATCCCTTATTCTATCATTCTTATATGATGTTTGTTGTGAGAATGAAGTAAAATTTATTTTGAGAGAAAAAAATTATGTTGTATTCAAGATAAGATAAAAAATGTATGTTTGTATGAGAGAATGGGAAACTTCCCATTCTTAAACAAACACCAAGTTAGATATGATTACTATAGAAGCACTAAAATGACAAGAACTTTCTTCTATTACTCATACTATAATATGGATGTGAAAATGATAAAAATTATATAACTTATAGTACTCACATCAGAGGTTTATATTATATGTTCTAAATAATGAGATGGTACCTTGAAAGAAAATTTAGAGTTATTATCTTTTATTCCATTTTGAGAGAAGAAATTTATTAATGGTTGAAAAATGAGTAATAAGAACAATGAAAATAAGGCAATACACATAGATGTAATGGGCATATGTCCATTCTCATACAAACAATTTTTTTTTTCTTGTATTGAAAGGGCATATGCTCATTTTCATATAAGAATCATAGAAGAAAAATACACATAGGTAGAATGGGAATATGTTCATTCGCATACAAACAAATTTTTTTATCTCGTATCGAATGGGCATATGCCCATTCTCATTTAAGAATCATAAAAGAGAAATAAAGGTTTTTTTTTGTAGAATGGATGGTTTCCCATTCCCACAGCTTTTATAGTGATATAAAAATGATTAAGTTCAATATTGCTTCAATGAGGTAGAATGGCTAGAATAGGTATATGCCGATTCTCATACAAACAAAGAGTTTTATGATTGTGATGAGAATGGGCATATTCCATTTCTCATATAAACAAATATTTTTATCATTATGATGAGAATGGACATATTCTCATTCTCATAAAATCAATATAGAAATAAAGAAATATTCTCCTACACGAAACATAAATAATGAATGACAATTACATCCTTTTATGAGAATGTTTAAAATGGACAGATGCCCATTCTCATAGTCGGGAATATGGGAAGTATGAGGAATTCTTGTAAAAGTAATATATGCAATTACATCCTTTTATGAGAATGTTTAAAATGGATAGATGCCCATTCTAATAATCAGGCACTATGGGAAGTATGATGAATTCTTGTAAAAGTAATATATGTTATGTTAATATGATGAAGATATTTGGATGAAGTAGTTAGCAATCAAGTTTCTAATTAAATTCTATTTAACCTCTATTTATTAATTTCTCATCTTATAAATTCAACCTAAATTATTCTTCTATGATTCCTATAAGAGACTAGGCATCTACCCATTCAAGATAAAAATGTTTGTTTGTATGAGAATGGGCATATTCCCATTCTTATCATTGCAATACAAGAAATATTGAACTTGATCATTACTATGGGAAAAGTAATAGGATATAAGAGTGAAAAGGAATGTTCAATATAATACAAGAAATATTTAACTTAATCAATTTAAAAACTATATGAAGGTTGTGAGAATATAAGAGTGAAAACGAATTAGATTTTATCTAGTATTCTTATTTTATGATTCCTATATGGGATTGGGTATTTTTCATTGATACAAGATTGAACATAATAATTTTAATACCTATGAGGGTTCTTCCTTCTCGTTGGCTAATGTCAAAGAAGAGCCAATCGAGATTACTGATGGCAACTAATATGGATTGTTAGTTCTTTTGTGGTCTTTTTGGTAAATTAAATATGCATTTTGTAGTTTTCTCTCTTCATGTTACCTTTTTTGGTCACTTCTACTTTTTATCACCGAACGTAAAAATTACTTATCTTAAGTTTCCATGTTCTATAGAATTATCCAAATTATTGATCCGTTTTGTTGCCGTTGTTTTGCTTTAAGTCTCGTTTGTGTTGTTGTTTCTAGGCTTCGGTGTTCTTTCTCAGTAAATTTTGTGCTTTGATACAAATGCTTCTCTGCTCCTCTCTCTTATTCAGGCTTTTAGGCCTCCTTTTGTACACAAGGGTATAGTCCCTTTCAAAAACTATTTACCAATATTAAAAAAAAACATGTACAATTATAAACACTGAAATAGAGTAGAGATAAAATAATTCGAATCACAGAAGAAGAATAGACATACAAATAATTTGAATCACATAAGAAGAATATAGATAAAATTTACTATGATCATATTAACTGTATAAAAATACAAATAATATATATATAAGGAGACGATTCACAAATTATTACAAAACATACAATGCACATCTTCCAATTCTCTCTTCTATAATTCTTATATGAGAATGGGCATATGCCCATTCAAAATATCTATTCTTCTTCTATGATTCCTAAATGTGAATATATATATATATATATATATATATATATATATAACTACATAAGGTTTGATCCCTCTCGAGGGTATGTAGAGCATAATATGCCCATTCTAAACATATATTATTCTTAATCTATTACTCCATAAAGGTTGTCAGAAAATTTTTACACTATAATTCTTCTTCTAATATGGTCCTTCCATGAAAAATGTGGGACAACCCTAAAAAAAAATTTTTTTTATTCGAGGATGGAAAAATTCCCATATTTCTAAATAGTCCAACACAACTAACCAAAAATATGGCCAAAACAAAATGTTAGAATGTATAGAGAACAAGCTAATGCCTATACTCATTATTACTCCAATATGAGAATGGGTGGAGAATGGACATCTGCCATTTATAAAACAAATTAATAGAACTACATAATACGAGAATGGGCATCTACCCAAGGGAATGTAGTGCAACACTTTGCAGAGCCAAGATGCCCATTTCTAAAACAAAATAATAGAACTACATAAGGCTTGATCTCCTCAAGGGTATATAATGTAGCACCTTGGCTGAGCCAAAAACTACCTCTATCAGGGTTAGTCCAGCCAAAACGATACCATTGTATTCCATAAAAAATGAAAAAAATTGTTTGACATTTGTTTGTATGAGAGAAAGGGCAACTACCCATTCTTAAACAAAGATAAAGTATATTTTATCTCTCCAATAGCATCATGTATTGTAGAGTTAGATATGATTACCATAGAAGTGCTAAAATGACAATAAATTTCTTATATTACTCATATTATAATTGAATGGGCATATGCCCATTCAATTTGTATCAATTTATTATTTTTTACATATTAGAAAATTTACATTGTATTCAATATAAGTTGAAAAAAACTGTATTTTTGTTTCAAAAAAGCTATGAGAGAATGAATACCCATTCTTAAATAAATATAGAGTAATAAATTTTATTTCTCCACTAACATCTTGTATTTTGGACAATATATGAGTAAAATAGTATTAAACATACTAAGTTCAATATTACAAGTGGAACCTTTGGAACCTTTGGAGAGGGCCCAAGGCCTCACCCAATTCATGCAAGCTATCTTAGACTATTATAAATCCAAGGACCCAAACCAACCGCCTCTCGCTTCATAGAGCTATTGATTTAATGCATATTCATGTTCTTATCGTCTAAGAGTCTATTGTTTTTTTGTTGTGGGAGCTCCTGCATCCCACCTACAAATTCTTTTTAAATATTTTCACTTCTAGTTATTGTCACCATTGTATGACTACTCAAGGTAGTTCCATGAGTTCTTCCTTCTCATTCACTAATGTCAAAGAAGATTCAATAAATATATCGATGGCCACTAATTTTAATCATGTGAGTTCTTTTTGTATTTTTTGATAAATTAAATATGCATTTTATATTTTTCTCTCTATAGGTTTAATTTTTTGGTCAGTGCTACTTTATATCCCTATAATTATTTAACTTAAATTTCTATGTTCTATTAAATTATCTAAATTATTGTTCTTGTTGTATTCCAATCACATGTATAAATAATCATCATCTCCATGTTTTAGGTTATTTTCATTTATAAGTAAATGGTGGTAAATGATATATTTGCATGGTGGTCTCAAGATGCCATGGTTAAGGACAAATATAAATTTAAACATTTGACCTATTCTCAACACCTCATTGTAAGAATTGTGTGTGTGTGTGTGTGTGCATGTTGGCTATATATGCATGGTTGTCTCACTATGGAAATGGTCTAGAACAAATATAAATTTAAAAATGTACATATTAACCCATTCTCAAAACACACACACACGCATGCGCCGCACCACACACACACACACACACGCACACACACACGCACGCGCATTAAGATGAGAAGTAAATAATACTTGATCCCTCTCAAGGGTATGTAGTGCAACACTTGGCTCTTCCAAGGATAGTCCATCTAGTATAATACAATTATTAATAATTATGAAACAAAAAAATTAATGTCAGTAATGCACAACTTCCCATCCTATATATGTTACTATCACAATGCAAAAATTCCCATTCTATATTTTGTAATTCTTATATGAGAATGGTCATATGCCAATTAAAAATATCTATTATTTTTCTATGTTTTCTAAATTTGAATGGATATATATATATATATATATATATATATATATATATATATATATATTGTAAGATGAGAAATGAGAACTACATAAGGCTTGATCCCTCTTGAGGGTATGTAGTGCAACACTTGGCTCTATCAGGGATAGTCCAACTAGTATAATACAATTATTAATAATTATAAAAACAAAAAAATTACCGTCACAATGCATAATTTCCCATCCTCTATATGCTACTACCACAATGCACAAATTTCCATTTCTTATATTAGAATGGGAATATTCTAATTCAAAATATCTATTATTCTTCTACGTTTGGATACTAAATGTGAATGGATATATACAAATATATATTATAAGATGATAACTAAAAATATACATAAGGCTTGATCACTCTCCAGGGTATGTAGTACAACACTTGACTCTATCAGGGATAGTCCAGCTAGTATAATATAATTATTAATAATTACAAAACAAAAACACTATCTCACTTTCCCTCCAACAAGTGGTCAAATATGTGTTTTAAAATAATTACCTTTTATTAATAAATAAATAGTGGTAAATAATTCCCTCCAATGAGCAGTTGAAGACATGTTTTAAAACAATTACCTTTAATTATTAAATAAACAATGTTAAATATATATAATATGAGAAATAATTTATTTTAATGATAAATGACAATGGGCATCTTCCCATTCTAAAAAAATAATATAACTACATAATATGAGGATGGAAGATGTCATGGTGGTAAACAATATATTTTAATGATTCCTATATGAAAATGGGCAGAGAATAGGCATCGACCCATTCTAAAACAAAATAATAGAACTACATAATATGAGAATGAGCATCTACGATTCTAAAAAAAATAATAACAGCAAAATGAGACAAATATAAACAAAGAGATGCAATGCTTAGTCCAACCAAAATAATTGAGTTCAATATTTCCCACCCATTCTAAAAAAATAGAACTACATAAGGATTGATCCCTCTCGTGGGTATGTAGTGCAACACTTGGTGGTTCCTTGTACTTAGCTCCACCAAGGTTAGTCCAGCCAAAATGATACAATTATAAAAAAAATAGTAGAACTACATAAGGCTTGATCCCTCTTATGGGTATGTAGTGCAACACTTAGTGGTGCCTATACTTGGCTCCACCAAGGTTAGTCTATCCAAAATGATACAATTATAAACAAAATAATATAACTACATAAGGCTTGATCCCTCTCATAGGTATGTAGTGTAGCACTTTGTGGTTCCTTTACTTGGCTCCACCAAGGTTAGTCCATCCAAAATGATACAATTATAAACAAAATAATAGAACTACATAAGGTTTGATCCCTCTCACGGGTATGTAGTGCAACACTTAGTGGTTCATGTACTTGGCTCCACCAAGGTTAGTCTAGCCAAAATGATACAATTATAAACAAAATAATAGAACTATATAAGGTTTTATCCCTCTCACGGGTATGTAGTTCAGCACATCACTTTTTCAGGGATAGTCCAGCTAGTGTAATATAATAATACTAATTACTTCAAAACAAACAATGTTTGTTTGTATGAGAATGGGCTTGTGCCCATTATAAATGTGCACATATTCTATAAAGGTGTCATAATGCACTGCTTCCCATTCCTTCCCATGTTAAAATAAAGTAAATATAATATGTTGAACTTAAAGTTATCTATAATCTTCTTCTATTAGATATATAAGAGATTTCTATTAGTTATACATGAGAATGAGAAAACTTATCTCTATTCTTCTTCTATTAGTTATGTATGAGAATGGGAATTTTCCCTTTTAAATTTGAAAGGATGAACAAATAAAGTAGAGAGAGTAAAAGTAGCATAAAAATTTCTTCAAATCTTGTTGAAACTGTCACAAGGCACATCTTCCAATTCTATTCTATAATTCTTATATGAGAATGGGCATACGCCCATTCAAAATATCTATTCTTCTTCTATGTTTCCCAAATGTGAATGGATATATATCTATATATATTGTAAGATGAGAACTACATAAGGCTTGATCCCTCTCGAGGGTATGTAGAGCATAATATGCCCATTCTAAACATCTAATATATCTAAATCTATTACCCCAACCAAAATAATATAATTATAAACAAGAACTTGAGCTATGCATTGAATGATTTCCCATTTTGTGCAAGTTTCAGGATGGGGTGCAAGAAAACATGAGCACCTAATCATTTCTTCAACAAGGAATATTCAACCAATAGTCACAATGTTTTTATCATTTAATCCTGAATATGTGATTCATGTTGATGTTTGGTAATGAAAGACCATTATGTGCTTGAATCACATATTCAAGATGAAATGCATCACTTTTATTAATATCTTGACACTTCACTTCATCTTCAAAATGAAATGCTTCACTTCTATTACTACGGTCTTTAATATGATGAGAACTACATAAGGCTTGATCCCTCTAGAGGGTATGTAGTTTAGAACTTAGCTCCACCAGGATAGTCCAACCAATATGATATAGTTATAAACACTTAAATAGAGTAGAGATAAAATAATTTGAATCACGAAGAAGAATAAACATACAAATAATTTGAATCACATAAGAATAATATAGATAAAATTTACTATGATCATATTAACCGTATAAAAATACAAATAATATATATATGGAGATGATTCACAAATTATTACAAAACAAACAATGTTTGTTTGTATGAGAATAACCTTCCCATGTTAAAAGAATGTAAATATAATATGTTGAGCTTAAAATTATCTCTATTCTTCTTCTATTAAATTAGATATATAAGATATTTCTATTAGTTATACATGAGAATGAGAAGATTTATCTCTATTCTTTTTCTATTAGTTATATGTGAGAATGGGCATCTGCCCTTTTAAAGCGGAAAGGATGAAAAAATAAAGTGGAGAGAGTAAAAGTAGCATAAACATTTTCTTCAAATATTTTTGAAACTCCAAAACTTGCAAATTAGATAGAGTAAAAGTAACATAAAATGACCATATTTCCTTCTATAATAAATTAATTACATTCATTTTAATACCTCTAATCTATATTCTTCTTCTTCTATGATTCCTATATGGGAATGGGTAGATCATTTTAATATCTCTAATATCTATTCTTCTTTTTCCATGATTCCTATATGGGAATGGGCATCTTCCCATTCTAAAACAAAGTTAAATTTTTCACTCCACTTGCCCATTCTAATAACTCTAAAAAATTACATGAATTGAAGTTAACTTAAATTTATCTCTATTCTTCTTCTAATAGTTATGTTACATGAGAATGGGCATCGACCCATTCAATATAAACAAAAAATTATATCACATGAGAATGGAATTTTCCCATTCAATACAAACAAACAAACTTATCATGGGTAGATGCAATCATAGAAAAAGAATAGAGTTTAAAATGGGAAGTTGCATGTTATCACAACTTGTTACTTTTATAAAAAATTGTAAAGTTTTCAAAGATTTTGATATGTATTACACTAATATAACAAAAAAATATCATAAGAATAGGCATCTTCCCATTCAATACAAACAAACAAACTTATCATGGGTAGATGCAATCATAGAAAAATAATAGAGTTTAAAATGGGAAGTTGAATGTTATCATAACTTGTTACTTTTATAAAAATGTTAAGTCTGAATATTTTGATATATATTACACTAACAAAATTTGTAATAGCAAAAAATGGCTCTTATTACCATGACCCCGTATAAGGAAATTCCATTTATTGATGGTGCAGATGATTGTGGAAGAAGGGATGAAGCATGGTTCATTAAATTTCACACCCCTGATAATTATTACAATGATTTGTGGTTGTTTCATTCCTTGGGAGACAACGTACACACCAATTGAAATTCTTGTGAGTATAAATTATAAAAGATACAATTGTATCTCTTTAAGTGGAAAAAGTGAAATGCATCGAGAACATGCTCACTACATAAAATGGAATTACATGTTTCTATTTACAAAAAATGGCATGGAAAGGTCAAAAAAAAAAACAAAGATTCATGTTATAGTTATGATTGAAAATCAAGCCATATAGTGAAGGGGACTAAGAGTGGTGTGCATAATCGTGAAGCTATTTACACAGGAATTATCACCGTATTCAAAATGCTATATCAGTATGCATTCACTTCATCTATTTCCCACTACCCGGATATGGATAAGAAAGTGGGCCCAAAAATATTACATTAAAAATGTTTACCATGCTCAGAAGACAAAAATTATCTAAGCTAGAAAAACACATTTCAGAATCACACTTTCAAGAGGTGAAGTGATTTGCTACAAAAGAAAAATTATTAAAAAAAGCTCAAATTAAATTTAAAAAAATTCAATCTACATTATCTGAAGAGATTCATATTTTTTTATTTGAAGAAAAGTCATTCAAAATTTATATTGGTCATTTCCATGTAGCTCCTACAAAATACCAATACAAATCACTTGATTTAGCAAGTGTTAGTCTCCTTGTGCACTCTATGTTGTGCAACCCTGTACCTCTTTAGTGGGATGCAATTTTTCTTCCTTTAAAAAATCAGTGATATTTTTGACATGGAGTTTGAGCATGAAATTCTTGACATAGAAACTCATTTCTATATTATTGATGGGAAACATATAATTGAAGCCCAAAAACAAATCCTTACAAATCTTGATTTTTCATTTGTTCATGATAGAATCAAACAAAGGTCTTCTTATATTCTTGTCTTCTAAAGAAAGACAAAAGTAAAAATAATCAATATTTGTAAGAAAAATATGGAAAACAAAACATGGGTGAAAACAATATTTATTGACTCATTGTACAAAGTCAGGTCAAGGTGGATCTTAGAGAAGAGACCACAACATCCTAGTTCTGGTCATGAAAATTTAGAGGGTTGGAAGGTATTTATAAATTGTATTAAGTTTTTTGCACATAGAAATTAACTTACATTATTTCTCATAGAATGCTAAACTAATAAAATTATTTTAATGTTCACATGTAGTCATTCAAAGGAAAATTTTGTTTCTTTTTGAGAAGGGAAAATTGGAAAGTTTGAATGATAAAATTTCATTTCTTGTACTCCCAGATGAAATTTGGATAAGTGGGTTTTAGTTTTTATTTTTATACCAATGGTGGGTTTCCTTGTAGCCCAAAAAAATCTACAGACCTATATTTCAAGCCAAATTCATTAGATCTTCTTACAACAAGACTATTCAAATGCACATGAAAGGTATGACAGATGAAGAATTAGATGTCCTTGTAGATAAATGCATTAGTGGTGAAGTTTGGTTTAGAGAAGAGTATGGTGTTAATGTAATGTTTCTAAAATATTACTGCAAAAGAGTAAAGCAAAGTAGAGCAACAAGAGCCAAAGTTATGTCTTATATGCTGGCAAGAGTTCTAGAATATGTTGCTCTTATAGATACAATGCATTAAATGTGATTGAAAAAATTTTTCCATCCATGAGTTACATTTTTCTCAACTATGTCAAGATCTTAGAAGAAAATAAAAAATTGAAAAGGAAAAAACATCATTAAGGAAAATAAATTTACAAATTATTTTGCCAACTACTTGAATTATGTATATGATTAATAAAAATTATCAACCAAGGATGTCAAATACATATGAATTCACTTGTCAATGTTCATATCATTTTTTCTTAGTAAAATGTTTCAGCATCCAAATAACTCTTATAATTACTTGGATAACTTATATTTTTATTCTAACTCGATGTTTCACATTTCAAGTTATGCGCACTCAAGATTGTTCTTTTGACACCTTGGAACAATTATTGTTGAGATCTGCGCACCCTTATGCGCCTTCCTACTTCTCCTCTATATTTTGCTATCTCCTTTTCCCTTTTCCTTTGATTCCTCCTATTCACCCAAAATTATTTCCTATCCTTTCATAATAATTTACGGATGTTTAAAATTTTGAACCTTCCAAAATGGCTAAGTCATGTCAATGATTCCATATACGCTCTTACATACACTAAACTATGTCAGCAGATGTGATAGTCTATCTACCACCATGCTCCCTTCCTCAATTGAATTTTTCAACCCTAATTCCATACTTTCCTTCTACAAGTATTCCTTCTTTCCTACCGATCGTGTTGCGTTCACGCGCTATCCTTTGAAAGATGCAACAAGAATGCACCCCTTATTAATATTATCTTTGGGAAACATCTTAAGTCATCTTCTACACCAATCATTATGCCACATTATCTTTATGACTTGAGTGTGATGCACACAACCTATCAAAGTGCACCAACAATATTATATATGTCTAATCTAGAAGTAACCAACAATTTTTGTTCTTTTGACACATGACATAAAAGACAAATCATTAGGTGCAATGGAGGATTTCCTCTCATGGATCAACACACACCATGTGTCATTACATGTTAGAAATGACCTATAAAATTATCATCGAGGAACAACAAAAGTGGGTATAAATTCCACTATGTGCTCGATTATACATTTTGAAATCTCATTTGAAAAGTTGTAAAGAAAATGTAGTTGGACTTTTTCAAAATTAGATTCATACATCCGATTTAGTAGGCAAAAATAGGAAATGTCTCATATGATCATTAATGCATGAATCTAATTGACCTTCAACAACTAGATTTCAATTATATCTTTCCTTATTCCTTCTTTTACATCTAAATAGACATTAGGGAAGTGCTTTATCTAAGAGGACATGTTAGGAATTTATCAATTGTTATTAAGATTCTTATAGAGTTACATGCCTCACTGTTGGAGATTTGAATTCAATTTTCCCATCATAGAATTTCTCTTCTCTTCTCTCCTTCTTCTTCTATAAATAGCAGAGTTCTTTTGTAAAGAGGATACCTCCTTTATCGAGCTATAACAACACCACACCAAAATGATTGCCTACTTCCCATGGGTCTCCAATTCCAGACTTGGGATGGTCTCCATGTAATGTATTCTCATCACCCATATTGCCATAAATGATTGTGAGGGTTAAGAATAAAATTGTGTTTTTATAACTCTTGTCTTCCCTTTCTCATTTTCATTACATCTTACCTCTCTTTCTATTTTTTTGTCATGTTGTGTGCTATTCCCCTTGATAATCCCTATGTTCATGTCCTATTTTGCATGCTAAAAGTTTGATCCAATTATGTTTCATTTGTGGTGTACATCATCCACCTCTTCTCTTTCCCTCTTATGTTTCTTCACTAATAATGGAGAGAGATAAGTGGTTTCCCTCTTAACACTATCACCTTCCTTAGCTTAGGAATTCCTTATTATAAACATCCTTATATCCTCGTCCCTGACCCCATTTTTAGCATGTTGATTCTAGGATTTTCACTTTCGGGATTAGGATTAGTAGTAAGCGTTAGAGGTAGGTAGAGGAACACCTTCTTTAACGATATGTTTTGCGCAAGTCCCAAGGACAATTCCATTATGGTCACAAATAGCTGAAACAACAAGATCCGAGATGTGGGTGTATGTTTGATGACCAATAATAATGATTGAGAGGTTTGGCATTCCATTTACCACCACTCACTATAGAATTCGTAATTGTTGACTTTTGTAATCTTGTGAGTAGTGTCTCACAAAATGATATTGCTTATAAACTAGAGTCATGCCTCCAATGTAGTCACACATGAGTTTTGTTTGCATCTTTATACTTCCAACAATACAAGATAATTTATTTGATAGAAATTTGTAGCACATATACATGAAAAAAGTAAAAAAACAAAAATAATTTCATAAGGATGTTATATATTTTTCAATGCAAAACATGTGTTTCAAAGGATGTAAATGATTTTACCATATATGGTCTTCATAATTAAAATGCTATAGAGGTTGAAGATGTGAACATCCAGGATCTATATTTGTAAAATTTGGCCCTTGGATATTATCAACCCGAATGAAATGGAGTTACTCATCCTAAACATCCTTAGATTATTACATTTTTGGGAGCCAATGATTGAGAGATGTAACATTAAGGCATCCCCTATATTAATATTATACTTTCTCATGGGACAAATGAATTAAAGACAACACATAATATAAATATCTCATCACTTATATTTATGGTGGAGAATAACATTATCATTTGAGATCATGATCCAACAATATTATAAATGTCTAATTATACCTCTAAGTAAATAGTCTCTTATGATTTTTGTTTGTTCTTTTAATTATAGTCATTATTTATAATTAATTTTTAACAATGTTTACTTTGTTCTAATATTAAGATGTACATCCTTCATATATTTTTCTCCTAATTTATTTTCATATTATAGAATATATGTAAACAAAATTTATAAGTTTAATTAGAAGAATAAAGTTAAAATTTCTCCATTTTCACATCTTTTTATAGATTTCTTAAATGATTAAGTAACATTTCTTATGTATATGTCCATTCACATATAGATATCATAGAAGACAAACATGGACAAAATTAATTTGTTTTAGAATATTTAGAGGTATTAAAATGATTAAGTTTAGTATTGCTTGTAGTTGAATGTTTACAATGGGCATATGCCCATTCTCATACAAACAACATTTTTGTCTTTGTATTGAATTGGAAGTACATAAAATATGTATCACAGAAGAATATAATAAAATTCACTTTGTTTTAGAATGGGAAGTAGTGAATAATCTCTAAGTATGGGCATACTCAAAGAGAATTAAATTTTTTTAGAATGGGAAGTAGAGAAATAATATATTATTCACATTATGTAGTTCACCTTTTGCATTTTAATACCTACGTACATTGGCAACCCTTGCACAAATTCCATAACGTGAATTATATATTATTTCTCTACTTCACATTCTCACAACCTATTCTAAAAAAGTACAAAAGTTGTGTGTGTGTGTGTGTGTGTGTGTGTGTGTGTGTGTGTGTGTGTGTGTGTAACGTTGGATCTCTCTCATTGGTATGCAGTGCAACACTTGGCTCTGCCAGCAATAGTCCACTATTTATTTTTACTAATGGGATATGTAGTGCATCATATTTTTGAATGTGGTTATGTTTTCACTATAGGGATGGCATGTTTTTAAAGGAAATATGTTTGGAGATATTAAATGTCTTTGAAAGGCCTCTCCAAGTATTAGAGACATCTTTTTACCTTCCTCCCATACTGGATATGTGTCCCAGGTGGTAGGAGACACATCTCTAACACTGGTAAAACCTCATTTGGAAGGGTTTGAACCCTCTATGTCCTACTCCTATTATTTCCCCTCTTTTTCCAAAATTATCTTGCTCAATTCTGTAATGCACCATTCTAAATTAGTCCCTTTTTATCATATTGTTCTCACCCTCCTCCACCTTACATTTGTTTACATACAAGAAAAAAACCATTTTGTTTGTATGATATTGGGATTTTGTGTATTAAAAACATTCTAAGTTATGGAATAATTATAAAACAAGATAATATTTATTTGTTTGACATGGGATTGTTCCCATTGCAAACAAGATAAATTTGTGAGAATGTACATCTTCTCATTATAAGAAAATTAAATTTTATCTCTATTATTTAATTGAGAATGGGCTTGACATGAGTAGTTAAAAGTATACCCTTTTTTACAATGGGCAATTGTCCATCCTGAATGGGAGAGGAAACCATATGATAATCTAAATCATGGGAAGAGTTACAAACAATCATTTATATGAACATTTTATAACCAATTCCTATGAATATTTAATAAAATAATTCCTTTATTAGAGTTAGGAATATTCTAATATTGACATATTCCATGTATTGAATGGGCATATGTCCATTCTCATATATCAATCATATATTCTTCCTCAATGATTCTTAGAGAAAAACATGCATCCACACATTCAATACAATGATTGAACTTGATCATTTTAATACCTCTATAAAATATGTTAGAAATCATAGGGAATGGCCCTTCTACCTTATAAAAAAAGAACTAATGAGGAGTTAAAAGTATAATTTTTTTTACAATGAGAAATTGTCTTGCCTAAATGGGAAAGGAAACCAGATGATAATCTGAATCATGGGTAGAGTTAGAAATAATCATTCATGTGAATGTTTTATATTAGAGTTATAAATATTATTAATTTTTTAACCACTTCCTTTATAGAGGTTTTATAATGATTAAGTTCAATATTACATGTATTGAATGGGCATATGTCCATTCTCATATATCAATCATATATTCTTCCTCAATGATTCCTATAGAAGAATAAACATCCATACATTCAATACAATGATTGAACTTAATAATTTTTAATACCTCTATAAAGTATATTAGAAATCATGGGGAATGGCCCCTCTACCTTATAAAAATGTGAACTACATAAGGCTTGATCCCTCTCATCAATGGTATGTAGTGTAACACTCAGATCTTTCAGGGATAGTCCAGCCAATATAAGACAATTATGAATAATTATCATAAGGAGAAAATTACAAGTTTTGAAGAGTGGATACCTAGATAAAAGTATTTATTGGCCAAGTAAAAGGTATTATTTGAATTCTTGGATATTTATAACCTTGGTGATAGATTGTAAGTGATTTAGGCTCTACATTAGACAACCAAATTATGTAACACATATTTCATACAAACAAACAAATTTATGAAACATTTTATTCTTATTTTATGATTCCTAATTGAGAACAATTATGTGCAAAGTGAATACAAGATTGAATAAGTATCCGACAAATGAATACAAGATAGAATAAGTATTACAATAATTAAGTGAGAATGGACAACAATTCATTGTTTACAATTTTTACTTTATATTCTAAGTATTTATGTTCATTGGTAGCAAACTGTTGAGCCCTTACAAATGATCATGAGTGGAGAACAAAGCGCAAGCCATGAGGTTAATCCATTACAGGAAGATACTATTCCTATTAATAACATGATTATGAGTGGAGAACAAAGTGCAAGCCATGAGGTTAATCCATTATAGGAAGATACTATTCCTAACAATAGCATGATGTCATCCAACTAACAAAAAGATACTATTCCTAACAATAGCACGATGCCAACCAGCCAAGGAAAATATATTATTCCTAACAATAGAATGATGTCATCCAACTAACAAAAAGATACTATTCCTAATAATAGCATTATGCCAACCAGCCAAGGAAAATATATTATTCCTAACAATAAGCAAGTTACCCAATAAAACACACAATTGATGGTGATTAATACTAAAGCTACATTAAAAACTTCACCATAAATTATTACATGTTGTTCATGAACATGTATCAAGTATTATTTAAAATTTAATAATATTTTTACTTGTATTAGTTTGAGTCAATTTGATAAATATATCATAATTACAATTTTTATGTGCAGATGCAGCTAGAGAAAATTACAAAAATATATGTAAAGAAATAGGTAAAAATATTTATCTTTTTTATTTGTCAATATTAGTGAAATCAATTTGATAAATATATCCTAATTTCAATTTTTATGTGAAGATACAGCTGAAGAAAATTTACAACAAACAAATAGATGTAAAGAAATAGGTAAAAATATTATTAACATATTTGAAATACATACAAGTTAATAATGAAGTTTAATAGTACTTTTTTTCAGAGTGCCTCGAAAGAAACAATATTTTGTTCTTGAATTAGAAGAATCATTAGTTCAAAAGCGTACTTCTAAAAATGAAAATGCATTTCAAATAAACAAATGAGAACCTCCTACCATGAATGTCTATTACCCATTTTCTAACTAATGTGTCTATAGAGTTTCATCGAATAAAATTTTGTTCATCTACATTGGATACGAGATGCCATTGTAGAAAAACTAGCAAAGAAACTATTAATCTCAGCTAAAGTGGATGTATAACCTTTGTTTTTTTGGGGTATGGAGCATTGTGAAAAAGAGGGAGATAGATTTATTAAAAATTTGTAAACAATTTGGAAGACACCATAATTTCCATAAAAATGTGAAACTATAGTTGTAGTTAACGTAGCCAATAAAGGGGTACTGAAGAAAAAAATTTGGTGTCTCCAAAGGTTTCTGAGAAAGAATTTAAAAATAATAAGCATCTTATGTCATCATTGTTTACTCAACAAGCTGTGGTACGGGTTACAGATGATGTAAGATACGTCTTAAAGGAATGTTCTCTATTTCAAACAATAATGGAACAAATGAATACATAAAATTGTGTTTATTACATTTTTGTAGTTATTTTTCTCATTTTCCATTTGAATTGATTATTATATACTCTTTAATAAGATGTTATTGATGGTTATTGATATGTAAATAGCTCTCCTAGCGATTTTGATAACTTGCATACACATCCTACTCCCCTTCACATTCATCTATCTCCTTCTATTTTCCTTGTGCCCCTTCCTCCTGCGTGCCTGTTTTCTCTCCTATCCCATTGTGCACTCCTTGTGTACACTTTTGAAGACTTACCTTCTAATCAGCTATCCTTGGCATTCCTCTTACACATGTACATAGACTTAGTTCCTTCGCGTGCCCTCTTTTCTTCCTTCCTCCTACGCATGCACCACCCCTCTGTTTCCCTTTCATGTGCTTGCTTCCCTCTCCCACACGTCACACATGCTTTCATTCACCTCTTTCTTCCACACATGCCCCTCTTCACCTCTTTCTTCCACTTCTCCCTTTTTCCGACATTCCATCCGTTCACCTTCTTTCCACGTGTCAACCCAAAGCTCCTTTAAAGGTAAAACCTTGAGTAGGTTTTCAAATGAGCACAGAGCCTCCACGCGTCTAGTTTCATAAAAGGATAGGGTCAGGGTGAATAGTCAAAGAAGAGGTAGGGCAGCGAGAGTGCCACGTGTTAGCATGAAACTATTCAAAGATAAAATTTAGGGCAGGTTTCCAAACAAGTGCCCGAGCCACCACGTGTCCAGGGTCAGACTTTTGGCCCCGCCAAGTAAAGAGACTCAGGAAAAATACAAAGAAGCCCAAAGAGCTCGCAAAGGCCACCATGTGTTAGTCGGCACATTTTCACAATCGAAAGGCAAAATAAATCTCCAAGGTGCACGAGGTTGCCACATGGACTGGTATGGTAAAATCTTAAAAATATTGAGTGCTGCTGCGATCTAAATATTCAAATGGCCATATCTTTTGACTGGAAACTCAGATTTGGGATGGAGAAGACTTTTCAAAAATGTCTCGACACCCTCCACACCATGGAAACATAAAATATCATTCTTAATAGGCTTTGGTGGGTGAAAAATGGGAAAATATATATCAGGCCATTAAAGTAGAATCAGATTTCTTCAACCACTAGATCTAATTCAATTTAATCCACCGTTCTTCCTTCTTCAACATGCTAAGAAGACAGGGAACCAGACATGACAGATTTGGGGTAGATTTGAGAGAGGCATTGATTGATAGTGGTTGAGCTGTCAAAGTAGGATTCAATGTATCTCGAGGTGGTTGAAGTAGGATTCAAAATTTTCCCTCTTCTCTCTCTTATTCTTCCTATATATTGTAATGAAGAGGCATATTCAAAGGGTTGGACACTCTAGATCCTTACGCATGTTGCTAAGGACTCCATATTTTTGTATTTTGAGTTACAAACCTCCATACTTGGCTCTTGCATGTGGATATCAGCCTCCTTATCATTGTAACAATTTTATGCATTTTTGGAAGTAATAGAAGCATCATTTTGTGACTATTCTCTATCCTAACATGTTTGTATTCCTTCTTCTTGCCTCTTCTCTTGCATTGTGTATTTTTGTGTTATTCAAGTCTCCTGAGCTTCCATACTTGGTTGTGTTCCATGAGAATGATCTGATCAATGTATATTTCATTGTGATGCTCATGCCTATCCTTCTTTCACGCATTCCCTATCATTCTCACTCATAATAGATAGTGTTCACCCCTCTTTTCTAGTGCTATTTCCTTTTAGTGTAGTTTACTTCATGTTATCCTTCTTTCCTTGGTCCCTTGGCATTCTTAGCTTAGTTTCCCTTTCATCACTAGGAGTAGCAGTAGCAGTAGAAATAGATAGAGGAACCAACCTTCTCCAGAGATCCATCCCAAGCTCGCAAGGTCCAACAACTTGGTGACGGTTACATTGTGGTCTCAAATACCTCGTTCCTTTCAAGATTCGAGAAGAAGGTGCACGTTTGAGAAACCAATAGTTTCTGGCGTGCCTGGTGGGACCAACATTGAAAGCTCAAATTTCATATCTCTAAGTTCTGGTGTATGAACTTAGTGTTTCAAATTTGGAGGCTCATACGAAACATAACTAGTGACTCCCAACATTTTGAAATCTCTGTTTCAGCAGTCTTGAGTGCCTTTCATGAGAGAAGTGCACACAAGGAGATGTGCAACAACTGAAGATTCTTTTGAATACCTCCAACTATCCCCAAGAAGAGATCCTTATAGAAATCCCACACACGCATCTCTATCTCTAGCACATTGTGCCCACTCAACTCCTCAAAACACTTAACTTGCACACCCTACAATGGAAAATCAACAACCTCCTCTATTAAGAATATTTATAAACTTTGATCGAGGGAGACCCTTAGTCCTGGCCATGCAGCATGATATGCCAAAGGGCATGATCAAGAGTATTCCTTACTTTCTTGGTGAGAATCAAGTCATCCCTCGGGAGCATATCCAAGATGTCAAAAATGTGTGTTTTTTCTATCGGATCACACATAATGATGTAGTAGTCAAACTGCTTACAGCCTCTTTCAAAGGTAAAGCACTTTAGTGGTATAGAGGCTTGAGACTTGGATCTATTAGCACCTGGAATGAGATGGGAACAACTCTATACAATTATTTTGAGGACAAGTCAGATCACCTATCTTTGGTGGAGCAACTGACAACAACAAGGAAGGTGCCTAGTGAGTAGATGACTGATTTCAACATTAGATTTTAGAATACTTGGGATAGAATTCCTCTTTTGGTAAGACCTACATCCCAACATGCTTTCCTTTATTATCTAAAGGATCTCAACAATGATATTTCAGTGATGATACAATTTATGGGAGGTAGGACTTTACCAGTTGCTTATAACATTACGGTAAGGGTAGAAAATAGTCTCATTCATGTGGAAAAGTTGGCTCCAAGACCGCCTATGCCCTTGTTCCCATAAATTTTGGAAGCACCCCAGCCTTCTATAACCTCTATTCCTACTCTGAGTAGAGTGCGCAACTGTCAGTTGCCTCAACATCCTATTCTCCATCACAACAAAAGGAAAATGAAGAAATGAAGGTCGTGATCAAAAATTTGTCAAAAAAATCATATAATTAAAAAATTAGCAGGAACAAGCCTATAGAGGCAATTCCGATCATGTGTATGGCCAAGGGAATCAACTTTGGCAGAATCTATACAGAAATCAAAGATACGTGCCCAACTAGTATAATGATAGGTGGTAGCCAAATGCACATCTACCCTTGCAAGTTGTCCCTCCCGCGCCTTCTCTTCCAACACCCAGTGCAAGCTAGGTGCTTGTTCCAGTCTAGAAATTTTTTTCACAAGAGTCAGAATGGTGCTTCCCTTACAAAATGCCTCATAGTAAATATCATTGTGCTAATGCTACACATGCCCAAGCCTTCATGATCCAGAATGCTTCATCATGTGAGCCCTCAATGAGCACTGATGAAGTAGATAATCTATAAAGACCAGAAGATCCTATGAAAATGAATTTGATTTTATTTGATGTGGAGGACTTCGTACAATCAACCAAGCTATAGAAGATACAAGCGAGACCATGTGCCCAAGTTACGGACAACACAAGATATAAGAAATGAATATTAGATTCAGGCAGAGCCACGGTCCCAAAAGAACACAAGTAGATCTTTAGAAGAAAAAAGAATCGAGAAAGACCTCTTGCAACAAAATCCTTCAAATCCCTATACAATAGGTCCCACGTAAAGCTCCTTCTTCAAGCATCACACACCCATCCTTTCGTAGGCCAAGCCTCTACTCCAACTAAAATTTAGGCTTCCCCACCTGAACAGTCAAGAAGGGATGGTGTTCCCCAAATGCACAAGGTGGGGGCTTTCATTCAGCATTGTTGACCAGATGAAGAAACCAAACATAAACGTCGTAATATGGGATTCCCCTGACCATTCCATCTTAGTGGGATCTTCTATATGAAGCTCGGCACAACTTCGCACGCTCACCCAGGTTATGCGAAGCCATGCGCTTCTATCAAAATATGACAAGAATAGGAAAAAAGTAAGTAAATTTTCTAAAACCCCACCCTTCTATATGTCCTTGATTATAGGCAAACACCTAGTGTATAATGTTTGATTGACTCGGGCGTTAGTATTTCATTTATGCCTAAGAAGATAACTAATGTCTTAGGTCTGAAATATGACCCTTTTTCTAAAGGATTCCTACAATTTGATGGCTCAATTATAATCACCTTAGGATTCATCAAGGATCTTGAGTTAACCCTCCATGCATGTCCAAGCCTCGACAATTACTCAAGATGTGTGAATTATTGACCCACCTCCTTTGTTTTCCTATGTCTATCAAGATAATTTACTGCTAAAGTGGGTGGTTACTTGTCTTCTGATTGGTCTCATATGTTACTCAAGACAAGGTATGGTACCCTATTTACCATATAAGCTAAGCCTATATTTTCTTATCATGTAGAGCCATATGTTCAATCCCCTCTCCAAGCCAATTGTCTTATCTAGGAAGAACAAGTTTCAGTTCTTGAAGATTAGTCTCTTCCACCCTCTATTCCAGACCTAGTGCTTGATGAATGGGTGCAAAGGCATCACAAATTTGATCCATATGTTGAATAACTGGAGTCCTATGAAACTAGGCTTGGTACTTATTACATTCTAGAATAAGACACTATGCTTCCATGCCCTCTCATGAAAGAAAAAGTTAAAGTTATTCTATGGAAGTTATATTTTGATGGATCTAGAAGAAAAATAACGTAGGAGTAGGATTGGTTCTCATTTCCCCTAAGGATGAGAAATTATTCTTCACACATAGGCTACGCTTTACATTTTATAACAATGTGGTAGAATACGAAGCGCTGGTGCTTGGCTTGCTTATTGCTGAAAAGAAGAAAATTAAAGTATCAAGATCTTTGGGGACACAAAATTGGTCATCCACTGTGTCACCAACAAATTCTAGAAAAAGAATAATCTTCTTAAAGCTTTTAAAAATAGATTTTGGAACCTCGCTTGAGAGTTTTGATGCCCTTAATTTGTAGGTAGTCCCACTTAGAATGAACAAAGAATTTGACCAAATGGTCACACTTGGTTCACAATTTTCTTTTCTTGAGGACTTTATCAAACAAAACACTCAAAGACATTAAGATGGTGATCATACCATCTATCCTAGAAAATAACACTAGTTGGCAAGTGTTTGACAATGATGCATAGATCATCTAGTTTATCCATAATGAAGTTGAATTTTCATTAATTATGCAAGGTGACTTGCATAACAACTCTAGTGACCAAGTAATACACATGAAGACAAATAATTTTCCTAAACGGTTGGTCTCCTTAGATAAAATTTTCAGCCTTTATTATGAGTTCAAGGGTGAAAAAGATACATACGCACCACGTAAGAAGATTTCTCCTCCATTACTATTGCGTGCGGAAAGGAGTTATTGCCCAAAGCAGACTTGTGCGCATGAAGAAAAAGAGCCTTCATCTCTCTCTATCAAAAATAAAGTGACATTTTCTCATGGGAGTGTGAAGACCTCAAAGGTTTTGACCCAAGTGTTGCTCAACACTCTATTGACCTTGATCCTGGTATAAATCGCATCGTAAAAAAGCAACGGTCACCAATCCAAAGATAGAGTCCCTCATGAGAAAGGAACTATCAAAACTCATTGAGGCAAAAATTATATTTCCTATCAAATACTATACCTAGGTTGAAAATCTTGCTCCAAAGACGCAAGAAGAATGGTGAAAATAGACTTTGTGTTGTTTTCAGGGATTTGAATAAGGAATCCCTGAAGGATTATTATTCTTTGCCTTCAATGGAGCAGATTCTACAGATCTGTGGTCAAGCGCACAAAGGTTCTCCATGCTAGATAGGTATTTGGGTTTCAAATGGATCCTCGGTCAAGGAAGAGGATCAATTCAAAACAAAATTTACAACCAAGTGGGGAACATATGCATACCATAAAATGCCCTTTGGCCTGTCAAATGTGGGTGCAACATTTCAACGTGCCATGGATATTGCCTTTAAAGGTTAGATCAATGATTTCATCTTGGTTTACCTGGATGATATAACTATCTTCTCAAAGCAAGTCACAGATCACATGGTGCACTTGGAAAAGGTCTTTGAGAGATGTAGGGAATTTGGGGTATCTCTTAACCCCAAGAAGTATAATTTTGTGGTAGCTTAGGGCAATCTCTTGGGCCATGTGGTTTTGAAATATAGTATCGCGATTGACCCCGAGCACGTTTCATCCATCCTAGCTCTTTCCATTCCAAAGGCACAAAAGGGCCTTATAGTCCTTCCTTGGAAAGATTAACTTTGTTAGGAATTTTATCCCTAACTTTACATGACCGGTTCGGCCCATCATCCTCATACTCGAAAGGACATAGCCTTTAGATGGAAATCGAAGGAAGAGAAAGCTTCAACAAGATCAAGAAATAGATTGCTTGTGCGCCAACACTCATCAACCTAGACTACTCAAAGGATTTCATCCTTTATGCTTATGGTGTTGATGTAAGCATTGTTGCTTTCCTAACACAAGAAAATGAACAAGGACTATAACACCCAAAGGGCCTTCTTCACCCGGATGTTGAAGGATTATGAATTAAAATACAATCACATGGAGAATTTGGTCTTCACCATCATGTGCATGCTCAAGAAATTCAAGAGCATGCTCGCCATAAATCACATCAAGGTGTTAGTCTCCCAATCATATGTCTGAGAAATCATCATGGGAGCATAAATCGGTGAGAAGAGAGTGCAATGGGTGACAAAAATCATGAAATATGATGTGACTATTAAGGCCACAAAGCTAGTAAGAGGTAGTGCACTCTACAAGAAAATTATTGAGGATGCACAGAGTGAACCTGAGGCTTCATTATTTCTAGATGAAGACCTCCCGTGTGTAGAACATGAATAGAATATAGACCCTGGCATGTGTGACTAGATGAAGGACATGATCACATTCCTTTCTAAGCACGTGTAGCCTCCTAGTTTGAGCAAAGAAAAGAGAAGGCATCTGAGGTTGTAATCTATCCCTTATGTTTTGATTGATGGAATTCTCTTCAAAATAAATATAGATGGTGTGTTGTTAAGATGTATAAATGGCGCATAGATTGAGCAAGTGTTAGCAGAATTTCATGATGTATTCTCTGGTGGACACTTCTCTTCAAAAACTATAGAAATGAAGAATATAATGGCAGGTATCTTTTGGTCTACCCTATTTGTAGATGCACATAGGTGTGTCACAAAATTCAAGGAGTGTGCTTTCTTTGCATGAACGAAAATATTGACATCACTTCCCCTCCAACCAATCCAAGTAGATAAGCCTTTTGTGCAATGGGGTCTCAACTTCATAGGCATGATCAATCTACCTTCAAACACTGGACATAAATGGATGCTGACAGCTACAGATTACCTCACCAGATGGATAAAAGTTTTCACGCTTAAGGAATCAACTGAGGTAGTCATCCTTGACTTTATCAAAGGTTTAGTCACAAGGTTTTGCATTCCTCAAACCATTATCTCTGATAATGCAAAGGCCTTCCTTGGTGCTAAAATCACTGATTGGGATCTAAGTCTAGGCATTTACCTAAAAACCTCTTCCAACTATTACCCTCAGGGAAACGGTCTGGCATAATCAACAAACAAGAACTTGATCAGAATCATGAAGTGCACAATGAACATCAGCCAAAGATAATGGCATACGAAGGTCTTACGCATGCTCTGGGTAGATAGAATCACAATCAATAGGGTAATAAGGGGTAGATAGAATCACATCAATAGGGTAATAAGAACTTTTCCTTACAAGCTTGTCTATAGAAAGGAGGCTGCCCTTCCTTTGACACTAGAACTAAATTCATTGGTGCTTGCCCAACAGCTAGAATTTGAGGACGTGGAGCAGAGAGAAATTAGGATGACAGAGCTGGTTCATCTTGAAGAGCTCAGAAACTCTACCATGATCAAGCTAGAACAACATCAGCAAACAATAAATAAATGGTTTGATAGAAAGGCTAGGCCTCAAGCTTTCAAAGTTGGGGACTTGGTTCTAAAATGGGATGTTGACAGAGCTAAACCAGGGTGCCATTCAAAGTTTGATGCACTTTGGAGTGGCCCATACATCATCAAGTCCTACAAAGAAGCTAACTCTTTTGAGTTAACTCATCTAGATGGAAGCACGTTACAAATCCCAATAAATGGGATCTATCTCAAACCCTTCCATTAGGTTTTCTACATCATGTTGTATATATTAAAATAGTTTCAATTCCTCCAAGTTTTCTCTGTGCACATTATTTATTTGTACATAGTTATTTCCCCTCATGTGCTTCCTGCACATGCTCTTTTATTACTTCTAGAATGCAGAGCTTCTCTTAGTAGTTGTGGGATTCAAAACAGAGTGCACATATGATTTTCAAGTGTTTACAGGGAATTTTTATTATTGAACAAGCGAGAATCCATGCCTAATGGAATTTTAAGGCTACGGATCTCTTTCATATAGAGCGGATGGTCTCAAAATTCACCAAAATTATTATCCAAATAGCTCTCTTAGAAATTTGGATAACTTGTATTCACATCTTGCTCCCCTTCGCATTCTTCTATCTCCTTCCATTTTCCTTTGTGCGCCTTCCTTCTATGTGCCTACTTTCTCTCCTATCATGTCGCGCACTTCTTGCACGCACCTCTACAAACTTACCTTCCAATCAAATGCCCCTACCATTCCTCTTGTGCACTTACATAGAATCAATTCCTTCAAGTGCCCTCTTTTCTTCCTTCCTCCTATGCGCATGCCACCCCTCTATTTCCCTTTCATGCACTTTCTTCCCACTCTCATGCGTCACGTGCACTTTCATTCACCTCTTTCTACTTTCCCCATCACGCCTCTTTCTTCCATGCGTGCCCCTCTCTACCTATTTCTTCCACTTCTCCCTTTCTCCCACATTCCGCATGTTCACCTTATTTCCACGTGTCAACTTGATGCTCCTTCAAAGGTAAAATTTTTAGCGGGTTTTCAAATGAGCACGGAGCCTCCATGCATCCGGTTTCATAAAAGGATAGGATCGGAGTTAAATATTCAAAGCAGAGGTAGGATAGTGGAGAGTGCCAAGTGTCAACGTGGCACTATTTCAAAGATAAAATTTGGGGCGGGTTTCCAAACAAGCACCAAGTTTCCATGTGTCTAGGGTAATACTTTTGGCCCCGCCAAGCAAAGAGACTTGGGAAAATACAAAGAAGCCCAAGGAGCCCATGATCCAAATATTCAAATGGCCATATCTTTTTACTGAAAACTCATATTTGGGTGGGAAAAGACTTTTTGGAAATGTCTTGACACCCATCATGCCATGGAAACATAAAATATCATTCTTAACATGCTTTGGTGGGTGAAAATGTGAAAACATCTATCAGGCCATTAAAGCAAAATCAGATTTCTTCAACCACCAAATCTAATTCGATTCGATCCACTATTCTTCCTTCTTCAACACACCAAGCAAATAGGAGCCGGACATGATAGATTTTGGGTGGATTTGAGAGAGGAATTAATTGATAGCATTTGAGTTGTCAAAGAAGGATTCAATACATCTCGAGGTGGTTGAAGCAAGATTCAAATTTTTCCCTCTTCTCTCTCTTATTCTTCCTATATATTGTAATGAAGAAGCATATTCAAAGGGTTGGACACTCCGGATCCTTTTGCATGTTGCTAATGACTCCATATTTTCTATATTTAAAGTTATAGACCTACATACTTGGCTCTTGCATGTGGATATCGACCTCCTTATCATTATAACAGTTCTATGCATTTTTGGAAGTAATAGAAGCATCATTTTGTGACTATTCTCTATCCTAATGTGTTTACATTCCTTCTTCTTTCCTCTTCTCTTGCATTTTGTATTGTTGTGCTATTCAAGTCCCCTGTAGTTCCATACTTGGTTTTGTTCCATGAGAACGATATGGTGAATGTGTATTTCATTGTGCTACTCGTGCCTAGCCTCCTTTCACACATTCCCTATCATTCTCACTCAAAAGATAGTGTTCACCCCTCTTTTCTGGTGCTATCACCTTTTAGTGTAGTTTACTTCATGTTATCCTTATTTCCTTGGTCCCTTGGAATTCTTAGCTTAGTTTCCTTTTTAGCACTAGGAGTAGCAGTAGCAGTAGAAATAGATAGAGGAACCGACCTTCTTTAAAGATCCATCCCAAGCTCGCAAGGTCCCACAACTTGGGGATGGTTCCATTGTGGTCTCAAACACCTTTACCCTTTCGAGATCCAAGATGTGGGTGCATGTTTGAGAAGCCAACAGCTAATTGATTCAAAAATCTAGGTCAAACATTTTATATATATATATATATATAATTTTGTACGACCTTCGGACCCCTATAGGCTTATTAAAATTTACTGATAAAAATTACTCTGTTTGAAGTAAAACAATCCAAAATGATGCAAGAATATAAATTACACTACACACGGATTGATTACAAAGTTCCGCAATAGCCGACATCTCCGGGTTCTTATCAAATTGTTCCGCTAGTAAAAAATTTTGCAAGTATAATATAACTTTTACATAAAAACTTAATGTATTTTTACTTGCCCACAAAGTACTCCAGCCCTTTAAAGAACACTGATGATCATTCAATCTCTTCCTCCACCTTCCTAGTACATAATAATCCTACAAAACTTAATTGACCTTCCAGACATTTGCAAGATTCCCTATGGCTCTCTGGTCAACAATTCCATGCTTCACAAATAAATGTGTGGCACTATGGGCCAATTGGTGAGTTTCCAATAACTCCCAATTTTTTACAATTTTCCTATTAAAATAATAGGACTTAGCTTCCCAATATTTTCCTATTAAAATATTAAATAGGACTTACTTTACAAAAATATTGCCTTTAAAAATTATAAGGCCTATTTAAATAACTTAGAAGCTTTTAAAATCTCCTCAGCTGCCTTTGAATTGGCTTAGAAGCTTAATGCCTTCGAATTCTAGAATGAATGTGTATGAGGGGACTTTTATAGCCTTTGAGCACCCAAAATATAAGGATAAATAATTTATCCTTTTGTTTTATAATCCCGTATAGGGATAAACAAATTTTAGCCTTAATAAGGCTTTGAGCGGGTTAATAGGGATTAATTCTCTTTTTTAAGATTTTAAATAAGCTTAAGCCATATTTGAAAACATCAACTCCATAATAATATCCACTCTTCACGTGGATGGAGTAGATTTATGTGTGGAAAATCCCACATTATATGCAAGCCTTTTTAATAGGATTTATCCACCAAAATTTTGTTTCATGTGGACTTTCTAATATATATATGATATATAGTTTTTTATAAGATTTTGAAATATTTTTAAGTGGGTAAGACAATAACCAACTTTTCATTCCATGTGCCTAATTCAAATTTTCCAAGTGTCTAGAAACAACAAATCCAAGTGTCCATAAAACAACAGTGCCACATGTCACTCACCGAGAGTATCCACATTAATCTCACGTCATCATTTTTGTCAAGTTTGACCAGAACTTTAACTACTCATATCTTTCGCATACATACTCAAATTTAGTCCATTCAAAATATGTTGGAAAAGTTTTGGAAAGATCTACATAATGGTGTTGACTTCAGATAATTTCAAAATCATTCATTTTTTTGTTGACCAATGTTTACCATTTGTTGACCAATGTTGACCATTGTTGACCAAACTTTGCCCGGACACCATTTGGACATGAGGACTCTACTTTCAACATTCAAATAGTTACTGGAAATCTCTTGTAGTGATCTTCCACACTATGTCAATGCTAGGAGATTTAGGGAACATCTATCCTCCATATTGACCTCTAGATCATTATTATTATGTAATGCTCAACATGTGTTTATTACATTTTTTATTTTTCTTCACATTTCAACCAAATGATGTGAATAGTAGATAATGATAAATTACGATGTTATTAATATTTTACCATTTAATAATCAAAAATATCTTTGATAGGTTTATACAAAAAGAAAGTAAATATCAATAAAATCAAATAATATAATCTATGATTTAATTTATTGAAAAGTAGTTTTGTTATTGGTTGGTTTTTCGATCTTATTTTTCATGGAAAGAAGTTATTGGCTCTAAGGTAGAAGAATTTCTCTTTGGATTTACAGGGCTTTCTAAATTTAGATCGCTGACCAACCAAAATTTACATATGCATGCTACTAATACTTCATTGTAATTTTATCCCCGAATTGTTAAGGATAACATGACAACATTTTGATATTGGATTGTGGTTTACATACCTGCATTAAAGAGAACAACATTCCTTCATTAAAAAATTTGATTGGATAAGAAATATTGAATTTGATTTTTTTGGGGCATATCAGTGTGTGAAATTAGTAAAAAAATTAAGATCGAAGAAGGGGAATATTGTGCCAGTTTACAAAAAAATATGCAAAAAGTTCTCGACAAATACACCCAAATATATGGAGTAGAAAACATAGTGTTCATAGGTCAAACAAAATGTTTTTTTCATGAAATAACTTAAGCATTTTTATTTGGATTTACTTCTAGCTGGAAATTTGATGGCACAATGCATTCTGATAGAAAATATTTCACACATTTATGTACATGGTTAAATCATGTGGGTCCACACCCAAATTTACATCGGTATTTGGAAACATTTAAAAAATCAATTACTGAGCTTGATTGAGTGTATTTGGTACTAGTATGTTGATTAATATATATATATATATATATATATATAGTTTATTTTTGTAGTCTTTCTCATAAAAATTCATTCATATTGTTTTTTTAGTCTATTTAATAACAATGGATTTATTACCATCATTTTATACAAAAGAATTGTGACTTGTATTTTTATCATAACAACACATTTCCATGAATATTGAGCTTGATTGAGTTTACTTATTACTATTGTGTTGATTAATAGATATAAAATAATTGGTTTGTTTTTAAGTCCATCTCATAAAAAAATATATAAATATTGGTTTATTTTTGTAGACTATCTCTTAACAATTCATTTATTACCATCATTGTATGTTGTATTTATCTCATAACAACACATTTCCTACCTTCATTCTATGAAAATAAATCCACTTTATAGTTAAACATTTGTCATTTTTTGTTGATGTCATACATTAGAAGAAATATTAGATACAAATATATATGATTAAAATATGTAAAATATACAACATGCAAATGTGCATGCCCCCATAGTTAAAATAAATCACATCCAATTTTTCCTTTCTTTCTATATTAGGCTTATGAGAATCGGCATATGCCGATTCTCATTGCAATGATACAAATATTTGTTAGTATGAGAAATGGCATATGTCGATTCTCATCACAATGATAAAACTCTTTTTGTATGAGAATGGACATATTCCTTTTCTAACCATTATAACTCATTGAAGAAATATTGAACTTAATAATTTTAATATCACTATAAAGGATGTGAGAATGAGAAACTATCCATTCTAAAAAAAATTAAATATTACCTCTATTTTTCTTCTATGATTCTTATATGAGAATTGGCATATGCCCATTCAATAGAAGATAAAAAAATGTTTGTTTGTATGAGAATGGACAATATAAGTATTTTCTATGCTTTGTAAAGCTATAAATGTATTAATTATTCCAATAAGTATTTCCTATTCATACTAAAAAATAGTAAACCCATAAAATCAAAATCCTTCATATAAGATATATAATTCCAAAATCCTTTTTGGATTCCAATAATAACCAAATCAAATTCCAATATTTGGTATAAGAAAAACCAATATAGCTGATTTTAGTATTTAATCTAGATTGTAAAATGTCCAAATTTAACAAAATTATGGGTCCCCTTTCTACTTAGCAAATAGTAGTAAGAGAAGAACTAAAATAGAAATCAAACCATATTGGTGAGATCTCTTCCTCTTCCTTGGATAAATTTTCTTGATCATGCATAGTTGTGTTTGGTTTATAAAGGAAGTATCTACAATCTAAATCCCATCCAAAAATCAAATGATAGGTTTGCATTTAATTTTTGATTTAATTGTTTATGCATATTTAGCTTATTTTTTCCTTTAATGGATTTATCTTGATGTATTATTTTGATTAACTAAGTTATGAATCTACTTGGTGTTAGGTTCTTTTCATTAACTTAGATTGGTTTAACATGCATACAAGGGTATAACCTTACTAGATGCATATGAAATTTCTATTCAAGAAGAAAATAGTCTCATTCAGACTAGAAAACTTGATCTTAGAGCTCTAATTCCCATATTCCCATAAGTAGGGGCATTTGTTTCCCTAACACTCCTAAATTATCTCCTATTCCAACTCCAAGGAACAAAAGTTCTAGTCAAGCATCTACTTCCTCAATTACCTCAAAATGAGTTATAAGAGGTAATGAAACAATTACAAAATTTTGAGAATGATTTTGTATCCATTAAGAGGCAGCAAGCCCAAAGTTTCAAACCTTATTAACCTCCATACCAACCCAACAAGTCCCTTTATCAACTAAACAAACCTTTGTTCCAATTTTTTCCTCAAATTCAAAATCATATCTCCCCTACAAGACCATTTCAACCATATAACCTAATTTTGACTAGCTCAACAAAGGCCTTTGTTCTTGTTCAAAATAATCTAGTGCAATATTATGAGTGGTGTTTCCCTTATCATCTTCCACACAACCGAGAAACATGACCCAGTGGTATATTGTACCAAGATTTGATGGTGTAAAGTGCATATGTTCCTTAATATGTACCCATGGAAGAATTTTAGCAACAGAAGTCACTCAAGATACACCACCAAGTGATGCTTCATTTTTGAACTAGCAAATGGATGACTTTTGTGGAATAAATTAGACCTCTCCTCAAGGTGTGGCTTCTTATACTAGATGTAATAAAAGAGATGTGGAATTAAGAAAAGAGATGTGGAAGAAGGAAATAAAAAAATATAGGTCCTTCCCAACCTACTCAAACACTCCAAGGGGGACCATTCAAATTCAACTGCTAATTTACAAATAAGCCACACAAAGTTTAGGCATCAAAAATGCAAAATCAACTCAAGAGTTCCTTCGTATCAACTCAAATACAAGAAAATGTATTTGCAAGTAAGGTACAACAAAAGGATAGTTAAAATCATTTCAACATCCTTGAAAAAATGAAGAATACCAATGTAAGTATCTTAATGTGCAAATCCTTAGAAATTCCAGGGTAGATATATCTCTTACAAGTAGTTATGGCCAATTTCTCCATTCCAAGTGAGCCACCTAAGGAAAAAACATAATTTTTTCTTACTAATACGATTAAAAAAGTAAGATCAATTGAATACCTGACTTCTTCTCCCTTCTATGTATCTCTGATAATTGGAAATCATTTAGTTCACAATTGTATGATTGATTTAGGGAAAGTAGCTCAGTGATGCCCAAACAGATTGTAGACCAATTAGGTCTCAAATATGAGTCTCTCTCTAAAGGAGTAGTTCAACTAGATGAAATAGTAGTAAGAATTTTTTGGGTTATCAAAATTCTAAGCCTTACATTACTTGTGTTTCCCAAATTTTCCATTCCTTGAGATATCTTCATAATTGATCTACCTCCACTCTTTTCTCTATGTCTATCTACACACTATGTTGCCAAAATTGGAGGATATCTATCAGCTGATTGGTCTCAAACATATTTTAGAACCAAGTTTGAAACTAATGATACCATTAAGTCTAAAATAATTTCTTCATATCATATAGATCCTTATATTTCCAGCCCCATCAAAGAAAATTGTACTATTTTTTATCAATAAGATTATCTAATTACCAAAGAGGTAGATATTTAGATCAAAGGCATTCCTAACTTATTACTTGATGAGTAGGAACTGATTAACATGGTTTTAACCCATATCAATAGATTGAGGAGTCTAGCCTTGGTATTTATTGTCTACATGAGGAATATTCACCCCGACTAGTGCTTTAAAATTAAATGATGAAGAGAAAGATGACATATTGCAAATGTTTTTTAATGGATCAAGAAGTAGAAAAGGAGTAGGTGAGGTATAGTCCTTGTATCTCCCATAGGTACGAATTATTACTCATCGTTCAGGTTCTAGTTTAGATGTTCCAACAACATAGTAGAATATGAGTCCCTCATCCATGGCTTGTAATGGGAAAGAAAGAAGAACATCAAAAAGTTTTAGAATTTTGGGGATAATGAACTGATCATAAATCAAGAGGGTTAAATTTTTCTTAGAATTATTTACTAAAATCTTACAAGCATAGAGTATGGGATCTTTTGGAATATTTTAAAGCCTTCAACACCCACTCCATACTAAGAAAGTAGAATGAAATTATAGATAGGCTAGATGTAACAGGAAAAGTTTGATGTTGTGGATAAAATCAAGAAAAAGAAGATATAACCACACATCAAAGTGATAGTGGAGCCTCTTATACAACATAATGACACAATTTGACAAGTGTTTGAAAGTGATAAAAAAATTATCAATTTTATCCAAGAGGAGGTTGAGTTTTCATTAAAAAAATTGACAAATTGGAGCAACAGTATGTGAACCAAATTTTATAACTCAAATAAAATAAATTGCCCAAATTCATGGTGATTTTGGAGTTTATCTTCAAATCTAATGATTAGCTTAGAAAAGAAAAGGAAAATATGACAGTTAAGGGTGAGGATTCAGAACCCATCTCACTTGATAAGGATAAAATACTCGAGAATTGGAAAGGTGAGTACCCCATGAGAGAAACTTGATTTTGTAGAACTTTTCTAAGAATTTGCTGATATTTTTGCATATGGCTATAATGGCCTTAAAGGTTTTGATCTAATTTATCTCAGGATATTATTGAATTGGATCAAGAGGATAATCTTATAAGGAATAAATAGAGGCATGTTAACCCACGCATTGAATCTTTGATGAATAAGGAATTGAATAATATGATTAAGACAAATATAATTTTCCCCATTAAGCATTCATCATGGGTTGCCAATTTAGTTCCAGTATGGAGGAAGAATGGAGAAATCAGGTTATGTGTTGATTTTAGAGACTTAAATAGGTCCTCTTTGAAAGATCACTAACCAATGCCCTAATGGAGCATATCTTACAAATGGTGGTTGGATCATAGAGGTTTTCTATTTTATATGGATACTCAGGGTATAATTAGATCATGGTAAAGGAATAAGAGCAATTCAAAAGATATTTTACCAGCAAGTGGGTAACCTATGCCTATAGGAAAATTCCTTATGGTTTCTCCAATGCAGGGGTAAAATTTCAAATAACTATAGATACAACATTCAAATGAGTGATTAATAAATTTTTCCTTTTCTATCTTGATGATATCATTATGTTTTTCAAGGATTTCAATGATCATCTATTCCATCTTAGGAAGGTGTTTGAAATATGTAAATAGTTTGGAGTATCGCTTAACCCTAAGAAATTCATCTTCCTATCACATGAAGGTAAGATCCTTAGACACATTGTTTCTAAATAATGATTGACCATTGATCCAAAAAGAGTTAGTGTCATCCTTGCATTTTCATTTCTTATCCATAAGAAGACACTTCAAATATTATTAGTAAGGATTAATTTTGTCGGAAGTTTGTCCCAAGCTTTTAAAAAATTTCAAGCCACCGACATTGATGTTGAAGAAGAGTATGGTGTTCAAATGGACTACTGAAGGAAAAGACCACTTTGAAACTATAAAACAAGTAATTACACAAGCTCCAACTCTCATTAACCCCAATTTTACCAAATATTTCAAAACATATGCTTTTAGAGGCACAAATATAATATCTTTCATGTTAGTGTAGCTGAATGAAGAAGGATTGGAACATCATATTGCATTCTTCATCCAAGGTATAGATGATTATGAAGGAATTATATGAAGTTATAATGGCTAAGTTTGGTGTCCCATCTAAAATAATTTATTATAATGCTCTAGCTTTCCTTGGCACAAAAATATTTGACATGGCTATAAAAATGGCATAAATTTAAGCACATATTCAAAATATTATGCCCAAGGTAATGGACATGTTGAGTCCTTAAAAATAACCTTTTGAGGATCATAAGGAGGAACTTGGAGGATGAGAATCAAGGGACTTGGAATATAAAGTTAAAATCAGCCTTTTGGGCTGAGAGAATTGCTCCTAAATAATCAACTAGTAGCTCTTCTTACAAGCTAGTTTATGGTAAAGAAGAAAGGTTGTTGATATATCTTGAATTTATAGCCTTAGAGATCATTAGGAAGATATATATGTTTGAATTTGAGTCCATGGAAGTCAGATATATAGAGCTGGTGGAGTTAGAGTAATTGACAAACCAACCAATGAAAACAATGGAAAAATATCAAGCTTAGATTAAAAAGTGTTTTGACAAGAAAGTAATGGCTAGAGGTTTCCAGAATGAGACCTAGTCATAAATAGGGATGCTGAAAGATCTAAATGTGGAAGGAATTCAATTTTTGATACAATTTAGAGTGGGTGCTAATTATTTCAAGCTTAAAGTCAAACAATGCTTTCCAATTGTCAAGACTTGGTGGAGAAGAGATGCAAATCCCAAGAAATGAGATCTATATTAAGAATTTATATTTATAAATACCCTCCCTTATATATATTATTTTAGTCTTCAATTCCTATAAGGATGTTTAGCACATTATTTCATTGGTAGTGTAGTTTCTTTCCATAGATGTTTTACACAGTCTTTTTGTTATTTCTAGGTGACAGCTTTACTACTACAAATTGGTTCATGAAATATTCACGGGATGAATTGTAAGGAAGAACATGACATAATTCGGATCAGATTGCAAGCATTCATAGGTGTTGAGAAAGGAATTATTTTCAAGTCTTATTCATGGCTCTTCAAGAAAATGGAGTGAAAAAACAATTTCCATATAGTTTTCTACTCTCATTAAAAATTATCTCATAACACCTCTCCCGATAAAAATTATCAAGTAAATTAATTCTAAGTCCATCATGCTTTACAAAGGCTTAGGGGTGAATTTTACAAGTACCATATTATTTTTCAAATTTTTAGGATCACTCCATGCACAATGGATACTTCAAGGCCACTGATCTTCATATTTAGAAATAAAATATCTCTGAAATTCACCAAAAAAATTTCCATAATAACACCTTGGGATATTTTAGTAACTTGCATAAATAAATTTGGACTTAAATGATTCTTAAGCCTTAGCGAATCCTTCATGTGAATTTACAATTTCATAGATGACAAACTAAAAATGAATCCCAAGCCCAAACAAAATTCCAAATTGAGCTCGACAAGTTGTCTCATACTTTGTATATTTGTAGTGTTTTCAAATATGTAAACTTCCTCCGAAATCTGTCGCTTTGACACCCTATGGTGTCTCTGCAGGGATCAGGATCCAACACACACAAAAGTAGTTCAACATGCAAAATTCAAATCTACATTCCTACCCCTGAGCTCCAATAGTATCCTTTTTGTTGGTCTCCAAAATTTTCTTGCATCGGAGCATATTCAAAATCCAACATGTAAATTTCAAATCAATCCCCCATCATCAAAGTGGCCCCTACAAATCAAAGGGTGTGACCCCACAACTAACCATCATCTAATACATGGAAAGCCAAGGTGGGTAAACATGTAATCAATGTACAATTCAAGGAGGACACATGGGAAAAACACTTTTAGGAAAATTCCATCCCCACAATAAATCATAAGCCTTCACGTGTTACTAAGAACTTTGTCTCATTCCTCCCGGACTTAAAAAATTCAAATGATCATATATTGTCCCTATTACTTAAAATCATACAAAATTGGTCTTATTCAAAAGGTATTGTCAAGAAGTTCATAATGGAACCAATAAATTTAGGTTTTGGATGTTTTTGGTAGGTGAAAGAGGAGGAAAATAGTTTGGGTCATTAATGTGTAGTTGTAGGCAGCTCAATTACCAAACTTGATGAAGTATGAGCACCGCATTTTCACCTACAGCTAATGACATGTTTTTAGACATGTCAGTGCACATTCGTCCACTATAGAGTATTTATATCATTCATTTGGATGGATGGTGGTTAAAACCAATAAAACACAATCTATGACATCCCCTTTCTCTCTTCTCTTAAAATCTATAAATGTGAGTGCGAATATACAAAAGAAGGGTTCTCTTCTCACAAATTTGGAGCTTAATCCTAGTTTTTTTCCATTTTCATGCCTATAAGCCTTTGCAATATACATTTTATGTGAGATTTAAAACCTTTTCTTTGTAATATGGATGAAATACTATTAATGCAATTTATTTATGGTTGTTCTCCTTTTAATCTTCTCTATTTGTTTTATATGTTTACCCTCCTATTTTAGTGTTAAGTTTCTTTCATTCATTATCTATAAGCTCTTTTTTCCTTAAATTCTTATTTGTGTAACGTTTTTATATCTCTTTAGATCGATTTGAACCCTATCTTAGTTTTCTAGATCACCTCTTTTATCATTTTTTAACTTGTCATTTTATAACCCCGGTCCTTGTGAATTTATAGTTTAGGTTTATTTTAGCTTCATTTCATGATTGTAGGTTAGTTTGGATTGGGATGTGATAGAAGGAACCAACTTCCTCTGGATATTTGTCTCACTTGCAAGGTCCCACTCCTTGAGATAAATCCATGCTACACTAAATTTTTGTTGTTAAGATAACAACACATGTAAAGGGTGTTAACTTGTGGTGATAACACAACCTTACAAATTACTAATGAGACTATATTTTGACTTGTGCACTAAATTTTTTAATTAATATGAATATACCAACCCTTTTCTAAATTTTTAACCCTTAGATAGATAATCTCACAATACTTTATCCTCCTTATTTATTTAAAATTAAGGTTCAATTGGTAACTTGTGGAATTAGTTATATTGGAAAATGAGTTGACATACATTAGATAATTAGATGTTACCCATCCAACAAGAGTAATGCATTTCTATACAAAGGAGATGAATATCATATGATGTATGTGAAGATTATTCCATTTGGTTAAATTATTTGGAATTATACCCCTCGAAATGAAACCTTTATATTAGAATATCTTGTGGATTTATTCCTTCATTAAGAAGTATACTATGGTGTTTCCTACTTAAGAGTGTTATTATGAATAATTAAATATTAGGGATTTTTGGTCCACCAATATCTCATTTTGTGTGGATATTCATTTATTTTTCATGTTTTTGATTTAATATCTACAAATATCTCACTAGGATTTTTAAAAATTGATAGAGGGGGTGCCCACCTAGCTAGTTATATAGAAAAGTTTATCCTTTATGCAGACAATATCATCTTAATTGAAAAATTAATGCATATTTTGAGAGAATGCCTAAATTTTGTTGATCTCTTTTCTTAAGTGGTTGAATACAAGTGAATTCCAGAAAAATCAAAGTTGTGATCTTCTTAGCACAAAGAAAAAAAGAAGTAAATTAAACTATTTTTCAAGAAATCCTGGTAAGAGTGGTGGAAAAATATAAGTATCTTGGGATAATTTTCATAAGAATTTTATTTAGGAACCTTAACCAAAGTTTTTAATCTTCTTAGTATGAAGAAAAAATAAGTAAATTAATCTCTTTTTTAAAGGAATCTCGTTAGGAGTGGTGGAAGAATATAAGTATCGGGAGTTCCCTATCTGGGTCAACCTTTCGGGCTTACCCGTGGAGTTTTGGGACCTAGAATTCCTTATTAGAATTTCTAAAAGCCTGGAAAGCCGATAGCCTTAGATCCGGTCACTAAGGCTAAATCTAGACTCACCCATGTCAGATTCTATGTCAATATGGGTCAAGATGCTCCTTAGAGAGTAATATCAAACTCTTGACTTTCGAAGGGGTTTGGATGCAGAGATTTGATTATGATCCATCTCCCTTTTCCTATAGAAAATGTAAGCAGGTGGGTCATGATCAAAGAAATTTTCCTCTTCATAAGAAAAAAATGATCCCTTTGTTGATCCACAAAAGATAAATAATAAGGAGGCAAAGGAATGGAGGCTGATTGGGAAAAATGGAAAAGTTATAGAGATAAAGGATCCTCTTAACATCTAGATGGTGGTCAAAGAAAGGATCCCTCGATCCATCATAACACCCCCTATAAGGAACTGGTGGTCTCAGTTTCCCGAAGTCAATGACTTTGAAGCTGAAGATGAGAATGAAAATGAAAATCTAGACTTAGAAGAGGTGATTCCTAAAACAAGGGAAGGGGCTAGCCAAGTTTTGGAAGGTAACGCTTATGCTCTGTAAGTGTCCTGTGGCCCTTCACTAGATGAATTTTCTTCCATTGGTCAAAGATCCTTTGGTCAGAGACAAGAATAACTATTACCCATGTCTAATGGTTTCAGAATTCTAGCAGATTATTGTTGATATACTTATGATCTAGCGGTCTCTCCTAAGACCCCAGTTAGTAAATCTAAACCAGTCACACAAAGTACCTCTAGAGCTGATGTTGGTAAGGACTCAACTCCTAAGGGTAGGAAAATTAATAAGGAATTAAGGGAGCCTAACTCCATGAGGGAAATAGAAGCTAACATTTAGGGTACTGAGGAAGTTACTTCTCCAAAATAAGAAATGTTAAATGATCCTCCTCTCTTGGAATATTAGGGGTTTGAATGATCCCAGTAAATACAGAATTTGTAAGGATCTTAGATTTAAATTTAAACTAGATATTCTCATGCTCCAAGAAACCAAAATGAAAATGGACAGATTTAAAGAGGTGGGGAGACAAATTTGGAAAGAAATTCATTGGGAAGGATGTAGCTCCTCTGGAGCCTTAGGAGGTGTTGTCACTATGTGGGATCCTAGATTAGTGCATGGCATTCTAATCCTTTCCTCCCCTAGACATGTGGTAATGAGTTTCATGGAAATCATCTTGAAAAAATCTTGGTATGTTTCTAACATTTATGCTCCCAATAAACTCAGTGAAAGATGAAATTTCTAGAAGGATCTCTCTAGCTTTAGACAACTATTTAATGATAAATAATGGATAGTTGGAGGATACTTCGATACCCCCCATTCCCCTGGAAAAAAGAGATGGGGTTTGATCTCTTGTTTTGAAATTATGGAATATTTAGCTGACTTCCTATCCATAAATGGTTTGTTTGATTTAGATTTGGAGGGATCCAAATTTACTTGGGTAAATAGAAGGATGGGAACTGAGCTCATTCGATAATATTGGACAGATTTTGGTGAGTCATAGTTATATGATCAATCAAATTTATTCTCTAAAAAATCTTCCCATAATTGGCTCGGATCATAATCTCATTCTTCTTGATTTTGGGATGAATCAACTGAAAAAAGCTAGACCTTTAAGACTTGAAAAGATGTGGTTAGATCACCTGGATATTCACAACAAGATTCAAGAATGGTGGGATATCCAGGTTTATGGGATTGCTATTTTAAGATTGTGTTTTAAACTGAAGCACATCAAAAGTAATCTTAAAATATGGAACAAGGAGACTTTTGGAAATATTTTCTAGGAAAAAAGTAGAATTGGTGAAGATCTAAGAAATATTGAGGAACTTATGGAGAATGTTGGTCTTAACCCGGTTCTCAAGGATCAAGAACAAAAACTCTTGGCTGATTACCATGGAATTCTAGCTAAAGAAGAGGTGTATTGGAGACAAAAATCTAGGGTTAAATGGCTTAAGGAGGGGGATAGGAATACTAAATTCTTCCATTTCTCTGCTACTTCTAGAGCTAATATCCTAAAGATTAATGAAATAAGAGGTGAAAATGGGGAGTCCTTTATGGATAGTAGGGACATCAATGCCTCTATAATAAATTACTTCAAGGAGATTTTCAAACAGGGGTAGAGTTCGAGGAGTTGGTTCAGAATAAAGTCTTGGATCTTTTCCAGAATGTTATCACCCCTCTTGAAAATAGAGATATTTTAAGGAGCCCCTCAGAGGAGGAAATCTATTTTGCAATATTTGATATGGAACCTGATAAATCTCCAGGGTTGGATGGCTTCCCCACCTTTTTCTTTCAAAAATTTTGGGAGGTGATAAAATACAAGGTCATTGAAATGGTCCAAGAGTTTTTCAACAATGGTCATCTCTTGAGGAAAATGAATAACACTTTTCTTGTCCTGGTGCCGAAAATTGTTGGGGCCAAGGAGGTTAAGGATTTCAAACCTATAAGCTTGTGCAACACTAGCTAGAAAATTTTGACTAAAATCATAGCTGGGAGGATTCAGATGGTTCTTCCTAACTTTATCTCTGGGAATCAAGGGGCTTTTGTTCCAGGAAGGAAAATTACTGATAGCATTATTGGGATTCAAGAATCCATCCACTCCATTGAAAGTTCTAGAGATCAGCTACGTTTCTCAAGTTGGATATGCATAAATCCTTTGATAGGATACCATGGTTTTTCCTTCAAGCCATCCTGTTATATGTGGGTTTAGAAAACTTTCTAGTTAATATGATTATGACATGCATTTCCACTGCCAGTTTCTTGGTTTTGGTCAATGGAAAAATAAAAGGTTTCTTCCAAGTTGGTAGAGGGATGAGACAAGGTGATCCTCTTTCACCTTTCCTTTATGTCATAATGGTTGAATCCCTGAGTAGAATTTATCAACTTGCCATGGTTTCCAACTATATCCAGGGTGTTAAAATCTCTAATGGTCTTCCCTCTATCTATCTCAATCATTTTTTGGATGATAAATTTATGATGGGTAAGGCCTCTATCCATGAGGCCTCAAATTTTAAGGTGGTTCTTAATGATTATGAACAAGTTTTTGGACATATGGTTAATTTCCATAAAAGTTTTTTTTTTTCATTAATGTGGAGAATCAAGTTCAAGCTAGATTAGCTCACATCTTGGGATGCAAGATTAATAATTTTCCATATTCTTATCTGGGTATGCCCCTGATCCATAAGAAGCCTGATCTCATAGTTTGGAATGCTCTGTTGGAAAGAGTTAATAGTAAAATCTTGTCTTGGAAGGGTCTCTTGCTCTCTCAAGCTAGTAAGATTCAACTGCTCCAAAGCTCCCTTCAAGGCATTCCCATTTATGTGATGTCTCTTTTCATGCTCCCTACTAAAATTAAGGAAGCCTTAGAGAAAATACAGAAGAGGTTCCTCTGGATGGGAGTTGGTGAGAAGTTCAAATTCCCTCTTGTGGCCTGGGATAAAGTTACTAAACCTAAGCTATGTGGAGGATTGGGTTAAAAATATTTCTCTTATGAATGAGACCTTAATTTCCAAGGCTGGCTGGAGGATTTCTAGAGAGGAAGGTCTTTGGGTGTAAATTATAAAGATGAAATACTTGTGGAATATAGGTAGAATGGAATCCTTTTTTAATCAAAATAACCTCCTAGAGGGTCTCCTTTCTGGAATTCCTTTGTGGCCTCTAAATAAATCTTAACCAAAGGTACTCTATGGGAAATTGGTAAGGGCTCTAGAATCATTTATTGGTAAGATAATTGGATTGAATATTCCTCCTTAGCTAAATGGATATCCGGAAAGAAGTTGCTCAAGATTAGAAGGAATTAGGAAAATTTTGGATTTGGGAATTTCAGAGCCGTGAAGATTCTATTAGATGGGAAACCATTGATCCTCCTCTAGATTTTTATGGTGACATCCAACCATTCCGGGATCTCAACAATAAACTAAGGGATTTCCACATCCCCATGTTCCAAACCAAGGAGGATTCCATCAAATGGAAAGAAGAAGAATCTAGAATTTTCTTGGTTAAATCAGCCTATATGTTAAATTTCAAGACTGATTTACACAAGGACTATTGGGGTAAACTCTGGGTGAAGGATCTTACCCCAAAGATTAATATCTTTTTCTAGCTGGCTTCCCAGAATAAAATCCTGACTGTGGACAATCTCAGGAAAAGGGGAATGAAGATTCCCAATAGATGTTCTCTTTGTAAGAAAGAGGAGGAAAATGTCAACCATCTCCTCCTTCATTTCTCCTTCTCCCATGAAGTCTTTGCTTCTATTCTAGATTTTTTCAATATCTAATGGATCCTACCCTTGTCGATTGAAGACTGTTGTTTTCAATGGGAGAGTCCTTTCTGTTTTCCCATCTTGATCTGGGCCTGGAATATTTCCCTCCCTCATTTTTTTGGGGTTTATGGAAGGCTAGGAATGATGGTATCTTCTGAGATTAGAAAGATATTCTCTTGAAAGTTAGAAGAAAAATTTGAATTCCATAAAGGAAAACATTAAACTCTTTAAAGGAAAAGTCAAGAAACCCTTCCTGAAAAGTGAGCAGATAGTTCTTGACAAGTTCGCCCTTGGACTGGTGGAATTACACATACCTAAAAAGAATTCTAGTTGGATTAGGCCTGGGGGAAATGTTGTTAAGTTAAATTTTGATGGAGCTTTAAAAGGGAATCTGGGTCCTGCTGGGAGGGGGAAATTCTAAGAAACAATGAAGGAGATTAATTGTTTGCATACACCGGTCTGTTAGGTCAACAGACCAACAACATGGATGAATCTAGAGCTCTTCTTTGGGGGGTTTTGCTGGCTAAAGAAAAAGGCTTCAAGGACATCTAGATTGAAGGTGACTCTCTCCTCTTAATTAATGCCCTCAATAATCAAGGTTCCATTAATTGGGCCATAAGAAATATCCTCAATGATGTGAAGGAAACTTCAATTTTTTTTGATAGCATTTCTTATAATCATACCTTACATCAAGGGAACAAATGTGCAGATAAGATGGCCAATTATGGAATCACTTGTAATGATTATAAGATCTGGTGTAAAGTTGATAAATTACCCATGGACATTAATGAGACCATTAGTAGAGATAGAGGGCACTAAGTTTTATAATGTTGGCACGAGTGAGCCCTGTGGTGGTGACAAATTACTTAATATCTTGTTCTCCATAATTTTTGTTAGTGCGAAAGAGGGTCTTTTTTTGAAAAGTAGTAGCAAACAAAAGAAGTTCAGTCTTGTGAAGATGGGGGTGATAGGATTAGAGTTGAACCTGCTAGCCAAAGCATTAAAGCTTTTAATCAGCCTCTATGGAACAAGCTAAGGATTGGGGATTTTAATAATTTCATTACTAAATTACATGGTCATGACCCCTCCCTATCTAAGGATTTCGGAACATCTTGGAAAGAGGATTCATTTGAGGTCATATGGATGGAAATTATGCTTTCGATTCCACCATCACCCTAGTGATAAACATGAAAATTGACAGCTTAAAATTTTTAAGGATAGAACCCATAGATTACATGAAATTGAGTTATTCTCCATTGGCAAGGAAATATTCTCTTTCTTTATAGATGGAATTTGAAAGGAATGAAAAGAAGATTGTTCCAAGCCGTGATCTTAGATGATAATAGGACACCACATTAGATTTGTAAAACAAAAGAGCTAAAATACCATATATGGAAATCCATCATAATCCATAATGCTCAATACATTACAATAGAATGGCTTGAATTATTCAATAAGAAAGATGTACATATAGGAGGAGAGAAGTGCAACTACTACCTAAATAATTGGTGAAGAACTCCCACTAATTGATAGTGGTAGTTAAGTTAACTCTAAAAGATTAGTAAGCTAACTCAACATAACCGAGAAGATAACTCCACACAACTAGTACACCTAAGAAAGTTAACCCAACAAGTGTAGGGATAACACAAGTGTAAGAAGTATCCTAATAAATAAATAAAAGGACAAATAATAACCTACACTAACACCCTCTCATAAGCATAGCTTAGTGGGTACAAAATAAAGTGGGTCCTGACAATGGCCTCGATGAGGTACCCATGTACAACAACTGGGAAAATTGGACACCGCAAGGTACCCAAAACCAATAATAACAAAGTAGAGAGAAAATCCTGCTACAAGATATCCTTAGAAGCTCGACTCCAAAAATTCGTATAATGCTGAAGAAGTGTGGTGTGCACTATGGTCTGAATCCACTGCTCGATCATATAACTCAAAAATAACTAACACTGGGCTTCACCAGAATAGCTCCATGCAAGGAGACTTTCAATAGAGTGATGTCAAAAGTGAAAAATAAACACCAAACATAATTTGATCAACTGTTACAAATAGGTGTGCCACAATCCAAGAAAAACCAAGGCAACAGGGCAAGGACACGAGATCTAAATAAATAGGAGTGCCATGATCCAAGAAAAAGCCAAGGTAACAAGGCAAGGGCATGAAACCCGAAGAAGCAATATCAACACCACACCCTCCCATACTGTAGAATGGGTAGAGTGACACCACAGATCTATATGAGTTGTCAAAATCAACTACTCGAACACTGACAAACTAACACTAGGCTCCACCAGAATAGCTCCCCCACAAGAGAGACTATCAACATGCCAAAAAAGTGTCAAAATATAGATCTAAAATATCTCAACAAACAAGAGAGATATAAATGTATACACCCATAGATACAAGAATGTAATACCCAAAATTTTAGGACATCGGGCTCAATCAAAATGCATCCACAAGTGATCACAACACCCTCCCGAATTTGGCACTTTATAATTGAGTGCATGTAAATATTACAATGAGTAACAGTACCTTTTACATTTTAAATATGTGTATAAAAATTTCACCAATGTGTAGATCTTGAAAAAATACACAATTTCAAAAAAATATCACCTTAATCTGAGCTACGATCAAAAGTTATGAGCTCTACAAGGTTTTGCTATTAAAATAATGTTTTAATGTTGATCCTCTTTTCAAAAGGTACACGTGACACCCAAATGTCCAAAGGGTAAAAGAGTGCATCCACATGATATAAGATTGTGACCAAAGGATAAAATCCTGCACCCAAAACCAAAAATTTCCAAAGGATAAACCATTGCATCCAAAGGGTACACGTCAATATCCAATGGAAAAGAATGCACCCAAATGGTACAGATCTGTGTCTAGTTAATAAAAGACTACCTCCAAAACTGAAATATCTAGAGGGTAAAAGAATGCATTCGGAAGGTACATGCTTTTATCCAATTGATAAAAGAATGCACCCAGAGGGTACAGATTTATGTCCAGTGGATAAAAGACTGCATCCAAAACTGAAATATATAGAGGGTAAAATACTGCATCTGGAAGGTACATGCTTTTATCCAATGGATAAAAGAATGCACCTAGAGGGTACAGATCTATGTCTAGTGGATAAAATACTGCATCCAAAACTGAAATATCTAGAGGGTAAAAGACTACATCTGGAAGGTACACACTTTTATCCAATGGATAAAAGAATGCACCCAGATGGTATAGATCTACGTCCAATGGATAAAAGACTACATCCAAAACCAAAATATCCAAAGGGTTAAATAATGCATCTGAAAGGTACATGCTTATTTCAATGGAAAAAGAATGTACCTGTGGTACAGATCTGGATCCGCATTTGACTGTCTCAAAACATGGTCAAGTTTACAGTCGATTTTATGGTTTTGGCGCCTTCCAAATCCAATTCTGCACTCCATTTTGCATAAAAATTCATGTTGCAAAAATTTCTAACAAATTCCATATACATGAAAAAAATCCCTTGCTTGCAAATAAAAACTTACAGATGGATGTCTACATCATCTATCACTCTGATACCATGAAAGGAACAAAAAGAAAATTGTTCCAAGTCGTGATTTCAGATGATAATAGCACACCACATTATATTTTCAAAACAAAAGAGCTAAAATACCATATATGGAAATCCATCATAATCCATAATGCTCAATACATTACAATAGAATGACTTTAATTATTCAATAAGAAAGATGTACATATAGGAGGAGAGAATTGCAACTACTACCTAAATCAGTGGTGAAGAACTCCCACTAATTGATAGTGGTAGTTAGGTTAACTCCAAAAGACTAGTAAGCTAACTCAACATAACTGAGAAGCTAACTCCACACAACTAGTACACCTAAGCAAGTTAACCCAACAAGTGTAGGGCTAACACAAGTGTAAGAATTATCCTAATAAATAAATAAAAGGATAAATAATAACCTACACTAACATTATATTAATAATTATCCTAATAAGTAATTTCATTGCCAAATTACATGGTCATGACCCTCCCTATCTAAGGATTTTGGAAAATCTTGGAAAGAGGATTCATTTGAGGTCACATGGATGGAAATTGTGCTTTCTGATTCCACCATCACCCTAATGACAAACATGAAAATGGACAGGCTTAAAATTTTTAAGGATAGAACCCGTAAAGAACATGAAATTGAGTTATTCTTCGTTGGCAAGGAAATATGCTCTTTCTTTATAGATGGAATTGTCAGTGTCATGTATTCTGGTAATTGAAGAGATGTGTGCCTTCAAAGTGTGAAGTACATCACTCTGGAAGGAAAATACTAGAAAAATCTATACCCACCATATGACCCTTCTAAATATGTTCCGCCACAAGGTCATGGTGAGCATCCCCTTCTTTCTATTTATGTCTCTGACTAACTCTTTGATGGCTTTCCAGCAGGAGAAAGTGGAGATGCCTCTGCATGAAGGGCTCATTCTTCTGTTGTTTGAAAATGGGAAACTTGTTCTATCCTCTTCCTTGAAAGATAAGGTGGATGAGGATGACCTCACTCTCGTAGAATGCCTTACTAAGATGAAGGCTGGGAAATGCAAAAATGTGGGGGAGGATTCTGGTAAAGAAATGGGTGAGGATGGTCATGGGGAAGCGAGCACCTCAAGAAAAAGAAATTGGGATGGTAATTTAAAGGGTTTCGAGGATTTGAGCATAAAGGTCTAGTACTTAGAAGGGGTGCTTCAAGCGATGGAAGAAACCAATGCTGGTCAAAGGGAAACAATGTTGGATGTCATTAACGCTTCTAAGAAAATTTTCACTGCTCAGGTGAAGTCCAAGCAGAAGTTTCTGGAGCTAGAGGACCAGGTCAAAAAGCTAAGCAACAAGATGGAAGGGATGGAGGAGGGCACTAAAAGAAGGAAATTTAACTTGCACATCAGTAGCTTTGAGGACGAGATGGAGGAAGATATTAATGAAAAAAGTGTTGAGGGTGATGAGATCAAAGATAGTCACGATGGTAGCAGTGAAGGATCTCCAAAAATTAACTAGTGTTTTTGGACTGTTGGCAGAATTTTGGTGAACTTCTGTTGTTTTGTAGTTTTGGAGATTGTTTCTCCTTCTCTCTGGTTTTCACTTTGGTACAAAGTCCAGTTCTTCATTGTAAGAGTTAAGCATGTTTAACTCCTTTCTTGGACTTTTTGTTTCCTTCTTGTTTGTGGGTTTCTGTTCCTTGTCTTATAATGGCCCCTGGGAGCTGATCCTTGTTTTTACCTTATCTAATAAAAAATATAAGTATCGGAGCTAAATTTTCATAAGAAACCTAGTTGGGAACCTTATAGGAAACAATACAAGGGGAGTGGAAGGTGTTTTGCTTGTTGAAAAATAGATGTAAGATTGTAAATAACCAAGAGAACTTATTCAACTTATTTTTCACACCGATAGTACTTTATGTGTGTGAATTTTAGGGAATAAATGTGTTAGGTCTCAAATGGACACATATAAAGAGAATCCAAAATTACCTAATCATAAAAACCTTAACATTAAAAAACAAGTTATGTAATATATTATGTTAGCTGAAATAGGGACTTTACCATTAGATATTTTAATGATGTGTCTATTCCATCGTGAGGATTCAACGATGACTCATATGTTAAGTTATATAAAGAAGACACAATGTATGAAGTATCATTAATGGTCTATGATGGTGGTAAATTAATATATAGGTAGGAATAAGAATACATGGATGATACAAAAAAATAAATGAATGATACATTGACATGTAAGAGTGCCCATAAACTACCGAGAAAATTAAAAAGTATGTGAGAGAGAAATTCGGGATAGTCATGTGGATAGAGAAACTTTGGGTGGAAGAAATAGTATCATATGAAAATATTTCAACCCAACCCGGGAATATGGATAAAATTATTACTTGTGAGCAGAAATAAAGTGGAATAAAAATGAATATTCCTCATTTAAGTAATAGCACACATCATCTTAGGTGTGAGACAAACAAGTGGACATCAATCATGCTTTTATAACATCTAGGAAATATAGACATAATGACACTAAATTAAAGAGTGTTGTACATATAATGAATTCAGACTCAATGATGAGAAAAACTTGAAAGTGGACCAACCTAAAGAATTTTTTTGAGAAAGAGAGACTTGAAAAAACAATAATTTTCTTATAGAAATTCATAGTAGAAGCTTGAAATTAGAAAGGCAATGAACTTTTTACAAAAATAATAAGATATCCCATGAAAAATGATCAAGTGATTATGATAATGGTGAATACTATTGTTTATCTCTTAATCCCATAAATTACTTGGTCTCATGGATGTGTAGACACTTAAATTTATCAATCTATCATTTGACACTACTAATCTTGCCATTGTGTGCTTCCATATATAAATACACTATCTACATCATTTCAAACCTCACCTTGATATCTATTTGGATACTTTCTCATAATTACATACATTTATGTAATCATTTCCTAATATTTTATAGCATAAAATGCATCTAGAGACAATTATCCTCTAACACAAAAATCCCAAACTATGATTTTTCCTCCGATCAAAACTTCCAGCTTGGGTCGGTTTGTGTAAATCTACAACCCGTGCTTACTTTATGATTTTGGACTGACACATTATGCACAAAAAAATTCGGTTACATTGTCTTATGTGGTATATTATTCCCTCACGATTATCCTTTCACAACATAAAAATCATAAAAATATTATATAAGTCAATCATACCTCACTTATGGTCCAAGAACTTCAAGAGCTTCTCATGTAAAAGTAAGAACAAAAAGCACTCCAAGATCCTAAAACTACTAAATAATGCATGAAAATCTGTTAGGGTAGTATTATATATAGTTTTGAAGTCACTTATCAGGTAGAAGAGTCTCCATATTCTCTCCTCAAGCAATAAAAGTGACCCTTCCCAAGTATTTGAGCAAGTATGAAACTCAAGAAAGGTATTTTCAAAGAATGTTTTATCAAATTCTGATTACATTATGGTATAAATCACATGTTGAGGGAATGAAATATAATTTGAGACCTATTGTAAATATCTTCCCCCCGGTAGATATAGACAAGCAGAAGAATATGGAAATCAAAGGAACTCAAAACCCGACATTTAGACATGACAAAATTCATGCCTTGGTGCACGTAAAGGGCACATGACACAGAGTGTCGACATGAAAAAATTCGTGCCTTGGCGCACGTAAAGGGCGCATGACATAGAGTGTCGACATGAAAAAATTCATGCCTTGGTGCATGTAAAGGGCGCATGACACAAAGTGTCGACATGAAAAAATTTATGCCTTGGCGCACGTAAAGGGTGCATGACACAGAGTGTCGACATGACAAAATTTGTGCCTTGGCGCACATAAAGGGTGCATGACACAGAGTGTCGACATGAAAAAATTCATGCCTTGGCGTAGGTAAAGGGCACATGACATAGAGTGTCAACATGACAAAATTCGTGCCTTGGCGCAGGTAAAGGGTGCATGACACAAAGTTTCGACATGACATAATTCACGCCTTGGCGCAGTAAAGGGGCGTGACACAGAGTGTCGACATGAAAAAATTTGTGCCTTAGTGCAAGTAAAGTGCGCATGACATAGAGTGTTGACATGACATAATTCACACCTTGGTGCATGTAAGGTTATGTTGACATGAAGATGGATGAGCTAAGGTGCATCTTCGTAAGGCGCAACATTTTGAGCAATCGACAGAAGCGGACTCGACCCGATATTCAAATGGCCATAACTTTTCACAGGGAGCTCGGATTCACGCAAGGTTGGACTTTTCAAAAATCTTACAAGGTCCTCTATCCAACTAAGACTAGATATCTTTAATTGGGTGAGAAAAAATTCTTAAAAATTCAAAATATAGTTCGCCACTTTTTGGGTTTGCTAGGGTTCTCACCTACCACCATAATGAGATGAATTAAATGCAACCTGGAGGTGGTTGGGGTAGATTTGGATTTCCTCTCTCTTTTCTCTCTCATTCTTCCTATAAATTGTAAGGAGGGGATTCTTTCTAAAGGTTGGACATTCTTGTTTTTCCCCTCCCTTCTTCTCTTTGGCAGGTGAATTTGTGGAGTTCAAACCTCCCATTTAAAAATGTAATGCAACTTTGCCTCTTGGCATTTTGTAGTGTATTGTGTCAATATTTAGAGAAAATAACACATGTATATGGATGATTCTCAACCCTCTCTATGTTCATTTACATCCCCTTGATCTTTCACTATAAATCTGGTTATTTGTGCATGATCTTGCATTGCATTTTAATGGTTTGTGTTTATTGGCAAGACAGGTGTTCTTCATTCCTCGGTGCATCACCTTTGTTAGTTTAGGTTTATTTTAATGCATTTTCTTACCCTATCTCCTTGGCAAGTTAGATTAGGGTTTTAAGTAAACCCTCTGCATTTTTACGTGTGTATCTGAACAGAGGAATAGGAACCGCCTTCATCCAGAGAGCTTTTCCATTTTCGCAAGGTCCCACACTTAGGGAAAGCTCCATGTTATGAAATCACACTGAGAGTCTCAACCCATCGAGTTGTAGACATTCAGGTGTGTGTGATTCACCATCAACAAGACCTATTCATAGTAATGGAAATTTCAACCATGTAAAGGGGTGCCCACAACCCACCTAACGTTTTTTCATGAACTTTATCTTGTGTTATGATGATTTTGATGGATTGGTCAAAGTTACAAATCCATTCTAAAGGAGAGAGAAAAAGACCGACAGAGAGAGAATCTCATTTCTAGGTATATGAAGAAAACATAAAGTTGTAAAGATAAAATCCAATAGGTTCAAGACTGCACAAAGGGGTTAGGGCCATATGGAAAATTTTAACCTAGAGTTGCAGTTTGACTAGGTACAATATTATGTGCCGCTTTTAGGAATGAAGCACTTTCAAGATCGACTAGATTGTTCCTATATCTAGATCACTTATAATTCCTCATAGAATCAAATAAGTGCAATTTATCCTTTTGTTTTGATAGTTTCTAGATCAATAGTCACATTATAAAGTGTTGTTTTTATTTGGAAAATTAATGTTGGAAGCTAATTAAATTAGAATAGCCTCTTATTGCATTATTTCATTCTTTTTATGTATCTTAATTAGAAACACACTAAATATTTAAAAGGGTATGAAATATGATTAAATAACTTAAAAATTGAAATCATTTGGTGAACCCAACCTCTAATTAAGAAATATATCCATAACCCTATTGGTCTTAGGGTTTCATTTGATATTCAAGTCTATTTTTTTACAATAATGTCCTCCTCTAGTATCCCATTTATCTCATTTTTTTAGTACCTCAAGCATCACTCTACATGTAAGGATGTTGTTTCATGACATATTGTGTAAGATAATGGACCCTCCTAATTCATCCATAAATTATTTACATGTTATTCTTTTTAAGGCTATCTCTCCCTTCCTTGACGATTTTCCTCCACAACCCCTTCTTAATAATGGATTTCCCCTCTATATTCAAGTTATGGGCCATAAAAATTTGGTTAAGTGTGTTATTATTGATAAAACATCTCACCTCAATGTATGTACTATACCATTTGTGCATGGATTGGGTATTCCTCTTGGTGACTTGGCTCCTTCTAACTGCATTCATACATCTCGATAATGTCCCATGAAATATTTTATGTTTTGTTAATATCCCCATCACTCTTAGTCAAAAAATATTATAGGTGCATTTACAAATGAAGGTAGAATTAAATCAAGGAAGGTGTGCATTGTTGGAAGAACAATGGACGGGGGTGGATCATTCCTTACAATAATTAACCAATTTATATTTTCTTACTTAAACCATAAACCATTCAACCATTCATTAATGTGTTCTTAACATTCAATCAAATCAGCCTAATCATTATCCAAATATCTCTCCTAGCAATTTGGATAACTTGCATACACATTCTGGCCCTAAGTTATTCATTGAAGAATTACGCACACTCAAAAGCACTTGACACATTTCCTTGGCCACAGTTTACCTACGTGACCCTTTCCTTTTCTCCTTCCACCTCTCCCTTACACCCACATTCCATGCATTCACCTTCTTCCTAGTCAGCTTCTTCCCATCCCATGCACCTCATACTTACTACTAAGTCCTTATCCCTTCACGTGCCATGCCCATTACCTTGTAATAGTTGTGCCTTAACCATACGTTCTCTTCTCACCATTTTTCTTCATCTCCTCATGCGCATCACATGTACCCCCTCCGCACCTTCCTCTATTTTCTCTGTGTGCCATTCCCTCATGCCCTTATGTGCCAGATCATCTTTTGAAATGCTTAAGTGTGTTGCACGTAACCATTCAAAGTGTGCCAACAGAGTGATGAATCCTCGCAACAAATCAATGATTGACACGTGGTAGAAATGAAAAAATAGTTATACTTCTGGCCATCATCTCAACCAATTCACATGTACTAGGTGTTTTACGTACACCCATGACTCGACATATTCTAACAGCCATATCTTCTACTATATAACTCATATTGGTGTATGCCTAGACTTGTCAGAGAGATGTTGACATCAGCTACAGTGCTAAAAATTCAAAATTCAAATTTTGGTGGATCTGGTAGGTGAGAAATGGGAAAATGTATCTCTGAACATTGATGAGTAGATATGATTTCTCCAACCACCCAATTTGGTATGATACTTCACAAATTTCTAAGTGGATTTGTAGACATTGAATGCTTCTTGTTGGTGGTTGTGTTTCAAATTTGGGTTTTTCCCTCCTTTTCCCTTCTTCCTCCATGGATTCATCTATAAATGTAAGAGCAAGGCTCATTTTTATGTTGGACACTCTAGATCCTTATGCGTTCTACTACAAACTTCATATTTTATATATTTTGAATTACGAGACCTCTATGTATGGCTCTATCATGTGGATATTGGCCTCCTTCATCATTGTAATATCTCTGTGAATTTCTAGAAGTAATAAAAGCATTTTTTTGTGATTATTCTCTTTCCTAATTTGTTTGCATCCCTTCTTCTTACATTTTATTTTTCATTTTGTGTTGGTTGTGCTACTTTAGGTCCCTGCGAGTTTCATATTTGGTTGTGTTCTATGAGAACGATCGGTGAATGCATATTTCGTTGTGCAACTCATTCCCGGCCTCCTTTCACACATTCCCTATCATTATCACTCAGACATGATAGTGTTCATCCCTCTTTTCTGGTGCTATTGCCTTTTAGTGTAGTTTAATTCATGTTATCCTTCTTTCCCACTGGTCCCTTGGCATTCTTAGCTTATTTTCCCCTTCTAGTACTAGGAGTAGCAGTGTGATGAAATAGATAGAGAAACCGGCCTTCTCTAGATATCCTTCCCAATCTTGTAAGATTCCACAACTTGGGTAAGGTTCCATTATGTTCTGAAACACCTTAGCCCTTTCAAGATTCGAGACGTGGGTACACGTTTGAGAAACCAACAGCTTTAAACGCACGCTGGGTGGGACCAACATTGAAAGCTCAAATTTCATATCTCTAAGTTCTGGTGTGTGAACTTAGTGTTTCAGCCTTTTAAGAGGCTCATTTCAAACACATCTGACAACTCCCAATATTTTAAGATCTTTGTTTCAGCAAATCCGAGTGCCTTTCATGAGAAGATTACACACAAGAAGAAGTGTAGCAATTGAAGATTCTTTTGAATACCTCCAGCTATCCCCGAGAAGAGTTCATTCTAGAAATCCCTACGTGCATCTCTATCTCCAGCACACCACACCCATTCAACTCCTCAAAACACACAACCTGCACGCCCTACAATAGCACATCAACAACCCCCTCCATTAAGAAAATTTGTAAACTTTGTTGGAGGGAGTCCCTTACTCTATCCGTGCAACATGATATGCTGAATGACATGCTCAATATTATTCTTACTTTACTGGTGAGAATCAAGTCACCCCTTAGGATCATATCTAGGATGTAGCAAATGTGTGTTCACTCTATTTGATCACACATGATGATATAACGGTCAGATTTCTTACAACCTCTTTCAAAGGTAAAGCACTTCAATGGTATTGAGGCTTGAGACTTGGATCTATTGCCACTTGAGATGAGTTAAGAACAACTCTTTGCAATTACTTTGATGATAAGTCAGATCACCTATCATTGGTGGAGAAATTAACAACAATAAGGAGGGTGCCCAGTGAGTAGATGATTGATTTCAAAATCATATTTCAGAAGACTTGGGACAAAATTCCTCTTGTGGTAAGACCTATAGCCCAACATGCTTTCCTTTATTATCTGAAGGTACTCAATAGTGATATTTCAATTATGATATAATCTATGGGAGGTAAGACTTTACCAGTTGCTTAGAGCATTGCAGTAAGGGCAGAAAATAGTCTCATTTAGGTGGGAAATTTTTCTCCTAGACCGCTCATGCCCTGATTCCCAGAGATGTCACAGGCTGCACCCCAACCTTCTGTGGCCCCTATTGCTATCCCTAAGAAAAGTGCACAACCAGTTGCCTCAACATCCTATTCTCCATCATAGCAAAAGGAAGATGAAGAATTAAAGACCATGATCAGAAATTTATCAAACAAGGTCATATCATTACAAAAGTAGTAGGCGCAAGCCTATAGAGGCAATTATAATCCGGTGCATGGTTAAGGCAATCAGCCCTTGTAGAATCAATATGGAAATCAAAGAAATGCACCCAATCAACATAATGACAGATTATATCCTAATGTACATCTGCCCTTGTAAGTTTTTCCTCCTGTGACTTCTCTCCCAGCACCAAGCACAAGTCGAGTGCTTGTTCAAGTTCAGAAAAATTTGGCATAAGAGTCAGAATGGTGCTTCCCTTGCAACATGCCTCATAGTCAATATCATTGTGCTAATGTTGCATGCACCCAAGCCTTCATGATCCAGAATGCTTCATCATGTGAGCCCTCAACAAGAGCCCATGAAGTAGATAATCCAAATAGACCATAAGTTCCTTTGGAGTCCAATTTTATGTTCTTTGGTGCGAAGGAATTTTTCGCAATCAACCAAGTTGTAGAAGATACAAACAGATCAGTGCCCAAGTTGTGGACAACAAAAGATATAAGAAAAGAATATTAGAGTCGGGCATGAAGGTTTCCCCAGGTGATGCAAGAAGATTTTTGAAATAAGAAAGAATCGGACAATGCATCATGCAATAAAGGCACTCAAATCCCTATGTAGGAGGCCCCTCGTAAAGCTCCATCCGAAAAATATACACCCTCATTTGGTAGGCCAAGCCTCAATCCCAGCTAAAATTCAAGATTTCGTGCCTAAACAGTCAAGAAGGGATTTTGTACCCCAAATGCATAAGATGGGGGGCTTATATTCAACATTGTTTACCAGATGAAGAGAACAAACATAAACTTCACAATGTCGGATGCCCTGACCATTCCATCTCAGTGGGATCTATTGCATGAAGCTCTAGCACAACTCTCTCACACCGACTCGGTTATGCACGAAGCCACATGATTCTATCAAAATATTCCTATAAGAGGAGAAATAAGTAATTAATTTTTTTAAAACCCCACCCTTCTATATGTCCTTGATTATAGGAAAACACCTAGTGCATAACTGCTTGATTGAATCAGGCGCTAGTAATTTTGCTATGCCTAAGAAGATAGCTGATGTCTTAGGTCTGAAATATAGTCCTTTGTCTAAAGGAGTCCTAAAACTTGATGGCTCAATTGTAACCACCTTAGGATTCATCAAGGATCTTGAGTTAACCTTCCATGTATGTCCAAGCCTGAAAATTACTTAGGATGTGTCAGGTTATTGACCTACCTCCTTTGTTTGCCCTAAGTCTATCAAGAGAATTTATCTGCCGCCAAGGTGGGTGGTAACTTGTCTTCGATTGGTCTCACATGTTCCTCAAGACAAGGTATGGTACCTAGTTTACCATAAAAGATAAGCCTATATTTTCCTATCATGCAGAGCCATATGTCCCATCCCCTTTCCAAGCCAATTTTCATATCCAAGAAGAACAAGTTTCGATTCTTTGAAGAGCAATCTCTTCCACCCTCTATTCCATACCTACTACTTAATGAATGGGTGGAAAGGCATCACAAATTTGATCCCTATGCTGAAGAGAAAGAGGCCTATGAAACTGGGCTTGGTACTCATTGCATTCTAGTAGAAGATGCTACACTTTTGTGCGATCATGGGGGACAAAGTTCAAACTGGTCTATGGAAGTTATACTTTGATGGATCTAGAAGCAAAAATTACACTTGACTATGAGTGGTTATCATTTCCCATAAAGATGAGAAATTATTATTCATGCATAGGATGTAGTTTGCATGCTCTAACAATGTGGAAAAATATGAATCGTTGGTGCATGGATTGCTCATTACTCGAAAAGAAGAAAATTAAAGCATTGTAGATCTTTGGGGACACGAATTGATCATCCACCAGTCACCAAAAATGTGAGACAAAGAATAATATTCTTAAAGTGTATAAATATAGAGTTTGGGACCTACTTGAGAGCTTTGATGCTCTTAATCAGTAGGTATTCCCATGTAGAATGAACAAAGAAGTGACCGGATGGCCTCGCTCGGTTCATAGTTTTCTCCTACTTGAGGAATTTGTCAAGGGAAACACTCGGTACATTAAGATGGTAATCGACCATCCATTCCAAACAATAACACCAATCGCAAGTGTTTTACGGTGACGTGAAGATCATCCAGTTTATCTACAATGAATCTGAATTTTCAGCAAGTATGTAAGTTGAATTACATGACACTATGGTGACCAAGTAATTCGATGAAGAAAAATAAGTTTTCTAAAGGGATGGTCACCTTAGAACAAATTTTCAGCCCCAGTAATGAGTTCAAGGGTGAAGAAAGATACATGCGCACCGCATAAGAGGACTGATCCTCCATTACTATTGCGTATGGAAAATAGATGTTGCATAGCAGGACTTGTGCACATGAAGAAAAATAGAGCTTCATCTCTCTGTCAAAAATATAGTGATATTTTCTCATGGGAGTATGAATACCTCAAAGTTTTTAATCTAAGTGTTTCTTAACACTCCATTGACCTTGATCCTAGTATAACACCCATCGATGAAGCAACAACCATTCAATCTAAAAATAGAGCCCCTCATGAGAAAGGAATTATCCAAATTCATTGAGGAAAAATTATCTTTCCCATTAAATAATCTACCTGGGTCATAAATCTGGTTCGTGCACAAGAAAAATGGTCCATTTATCGGTGATGTGTAGATCATCCAGTTTATCTAGAATGAAGCTGAATTTTCATCAAGTGTGCAAGCCAACTTTCATAACACTATGGTGACCAAGTACAATTTGAAGAAAAATAAGTTTCCTAAAGGGTTGGTCACCTTAGAGAAAATTTTCAGCCTTGATGATGAGTTCAAGGGTGAAGAAAGATACATGTGTGCTATGTAAGAAGATTTCTCCTCCATTACTATTGTGTGTGGAAAGGAGCTGCTGCTCAGCAGGACTTGTGCGCATGAAGAAAAATAGGCCTTCATCTCTCTCTATCAAAAATACAGTGACATTTTCTCATGGGAGTATGAAGACCTCAAAGGTTTTGATCCAAGTGTTTCTCAACACTCTATTGACCTTGATCTTGGTATCAAGCCTATCAGACAAAAGCAAGTGGCTAGTCAATCCAAAGATAGAGCCCCTCATGAGAAAGGAACTATCAAAACTCATTGAGGAAAAAATTATCTTTCCTATTAAATACTCTACCTAGGTTGCAAATCTTGTTCCAATACACAAGAATAATGGTGAAATCAGACTTTGTGTTGATTTCAGAGATTTGAATAAGGCATATCTAAAGGATAATTATCCTTTGCCTTTAATGGAGTAGATTCTACGATCTATGGCTTGTACATAGATATTCTCCATGTTATATGGATACTCAGGTTTTAACTAGATCCTGGTCAAGGAAGAGGATCAATTCAAAACAACATTTACAACCAAATGGGGAACTTATGCTTATCAAAAAATTCTCTTTGGTCTGTCGAATGTGGGTGGCACATTTCAGTGCACTATGGATATTGTCTTCAAAGGATACATTAATGAGTTAATATTGGTTTACCTTGATGATATAACTATCTTCTCAAAACAGAGCATGGATCACATGGTGCACCTGGAAAAGGTCTTTGAGAGATGTAGAGAATTTAGGGTGTCTCTTAACCCCAAGAAGTGTAATTTTATAGTGGCACAAGGAAAGTCATTTGGGTTGGGTGGTTTCTAAGGATGGCATCATAATTGATCCCGAGCACATTTCAGCCATTCTATCTCTTTCCCTACCAAATAAGCACAAAAATTCCCTACAAATGATCCTTCCTTGGAAAGATCAATGTTGTTAGGCATTTTGTCCCTAACTTTTTAGGACTGGTTTGGCCCATCACTGTGATGCTCAAGAAGGACATAGCCTTCATATGGATAGCAGAAGGAAGAGAAATATTCAACAAGATCAAGAAAGAGATTGTTTGTGTTCCAACACTCATCAATCCAAATTATTCAAAGGATTTCATTCTTTATGCTTATGGTGTGGATGCAAGCATTACTACTATCCTAACATAGGAAAATGAACAAGGACTAGAATAGCTAATGGATTTCTTCAGCCAAATGCTGAAGGATTATGATTTAAAATATAATCACATGGAGAATCAGGTCTTCGCCACCATGTGAGCACTTAAGAAATTCAAAATTATGCTCTCCATTAATCATATCAAGGTGTTAGTCTCCCACTCTTCTATCAGATATTTCATCATGGGATCAGAAATTAGAGAGAAAATAACACGATGGGTGACCAAAATCATAAAATATGATGTGACTATAAAGGCCACAAATTTGGTGAGAGGTAGTGCACTATGCATTTAGATTGCTGAGGATGTGCGAGCTGAACTTGAAGCTTCATTATTTTTGGATGAAGACCTTCCGCATGCAGAACTTCAACATAATATAGACCCTAGCACGTGTGACTAGATGAAGGATATAATTATATTCCTTTCTGAGGGTGTATACCCTCCTAGTCTAAATAAAGAAAAGAGAAGACATCTAAGGTTACAATCTATCTCTTTTGGGTTGGTTGATGGAATTCTCTTCAAAGGGAATCTTGATGGCATGCTATTGAGATGTATCAACGGTGCATAAACCGAGAAAGTGTTAGCGAGAATTTCACAATGGTTTCTATGGTGGACACTTCTCTGCCAAAATTATAGCAATGAAGATCATAATGGTAGGTATCTTCTGGCCTACCCTATTTTCATATGCACATAAGTGGGTCACAAAATGCAAGGAATGCACTTTCTTTGCAGGAAAGAAAAGATTGGAGACACTTCCCCTCGACCAATCTAAGAAGATTAGCCTTTTGTGTAATGGGGTCTTAACTTCATAGTCATGATCAATCGCCTTCAAACACTAGGCATAAATGGGTGTTGATGATTTATAGATTACTTCATCGGATGGACGAAGTTGTCATACTCAAGGAATCAACTATGGTAGTCATCCTTGACTTTCTTAAGGGTTTAGTCACAAGGTTTGGTGTTCCTCAAACCATTATCTCTGATAATGCAAAGGCCTTCCTTGGTACTAAAATCAATGATTGGGCTTTAATTCTGGGAATTTATCTAAAAACCTCTTCCAACTATTACCCTCAAGGCAACGGTGCAGCGTAATCAACAAATAAGAACCTAATCGAATCATGAAGTGTAAAATGAACATCACCAAAGACAGTGGCATACGAAGGTTTTGCGCATTCTGGGTAGATAGAATCACAATAAAAAGGCAATAGGAACTTCACCTTACAATCTTTTCCTATGGCAAGGAGGATACGCTTCCTTTTACACTAGAAATAAATTCATTGGTGATTGACTAGTAGTTGGAATTTAAAGGCGTAGACCAAAGAGAAATTTAGAATGGCGGAATTGGTTAATCTTGAAGAATCAAGGAATTCTGCCATGAGCAAGCTAGAATAGCATCATCAAATAATAAAGAAATGGTTTGACAAAAATACTAGGCCTCAAGCTTTCAAAGTTGGGGACTTGGTTAAAAATGGGATCTTGTGAGAGCTAAACTAGGGTACCATTCAAATTTTGATGCACTTTGGAGTGGCCCATATATCATCAAGTCTTGTAAAGAAGCTAACTCTTTCAAATTAACTCATTCGATGGAAACATGCTACAAATCCTAGTAAACATGATCTATCTCAAACCCTTCCATTACATTTTTACATCATGTTGTATATATTATAGTTCTGATTCCTCTAAGTGTGATGCGCGCACATTTTTTTGTGCATAGTTCTTTCTTCTCGCAGGTCTTACGCACACACTCTTTTGTTACTTCCAGAGTGTAGATCTTCTCTCAGAATTTGTGAGATTCAGAACAGAGTGCAGAAATGATTCTCAAGTGATCATAGGGGTAGTTTCATGATTCACAAGTAGACTCCATGCCCAATGAATGCTTCAGGCTACTGATCTCTTTCATCTAGTAGGAAGATGGCCCCGAAAGTCACCAAAACTATTATCCAAATAGCTTTCCTAGTGATTTGGATAACTTACATACACATTCGGCCCTAAGTTATTCATTGAAGAATTACGCATGCTCAAAATCACTTAGCACATTCCCTTGGTTGCAGTTTACCCGCTGCCCCTTTCCTTTTCTCCTTACACCCACATTCCTCACATTCACCTTCTTCCTAGTGATATTCTTCCCATCCTACGTGCCTCACACTTATTACTAAGTCCTTGGCCCTTCACACACTGCACCCATTACCTTGTAATAGTTACGCCTTAACCATACGTTTTCTACTCACTAGTTTGCTTCATCTCCCCATGCGCATTGCACGTGCCCCCTCCATGCCTTCCTCTATTTTCTTTGTGTGCCCTTCCCTCATGCCCTTCTATGCCATATCATATTTTTACATGCTTAAGTGTGTCACACACAACCAGTGAAATCGCACCAACGAAAGCGTCAAATCCTTGTAAAAAATCAATGATTGACATGTGTTGAAATGACAATATAGTTGTACTTTTTGGCCATCATATCAGCCAATTTTCACACGCCACGTGTTTTGCGTACTCCGACGACTCTAACATCTTCTAACAGCCATATCTTACGCTAGATATCTTATATTAGTGTGCACCTAGAATTCTTAGAGAGATGCTGACATAAACTACAGTGGTAGAAATTCAAAATTCAAATTATAATGGATCTAGTATGTAAGAAATGGGAAAACGTCTCTCTAAATATTGATGAGCAGATCTGATTGCTCCAACCACCCAATTTGGTATGATCCACCCTCCTTTTTCTTCAACACGTTGAAAAGGCATGGGGAAGCATACTTCATAGATTTCTAAGTCGATTTGCAGACATTGAATGCTTCTTGTTGGTGGTTGTGTTTCAAATTCAGATTTTTCCATCCTTTTCCCTTCTTCCTCCATGGATTCATCTATAAATGTAAGAGTAAGGCTCATTTGTTATGTTGGACACTTTGGATCCTTACGCATTCTACCAAGGACTTCATATTTTCTATATTTTGAGTTACAGACCTCTATGTATGGCTCTTGCATGTGGATATCGGCCTCCTTCATCATTGTAACAACTCTATGCATTTCTGGAAGTAATAGAAGCATTGTTTTGTGACTATTCTCTGTCCTAACATGTTTTCATTCCTTCTTCTTGCCTTTTCTTTTGCATTGTGTGCTGGTTGTGCTACTTCAGGTCCCCTATAGTTCCATATTTGGTTGTGTTCCATGAGAACGATCTAGTGAATGCATATTTCATTGTGCTACTCGTTCCTAGCCTCCTTTCATGCATTCCCTATCATTCTCGCTCAAAATAGATAGTGTTCATCCCTCTTTTCTAGTGTTATCACCTTTTAGTGTAGTTTACTTCATGTTATCCTTCTTTCCCTGGTCCCTTGGCATTCTTATCTTAGTTTCCCCTTTCAGCACTAGGAGTAGCAGTAGCAGTAGAAATAGATAGAGGAACTGGCCTTCTCCGGAGATCCGTCCCAAGCTCACAAGGTCCCACAACTTGGGGATGGTTCCATTGTGGTCTCAAACACATCGGCCCTTCTAAGATCTCGAGACAGGGGTGTACATTTGAGAAACAAATAGTAACCATGAAAGAGATACAAGAAAAAAAGACATAATTTGTAAACCCTCAAGGGAATAAAACCCACTAAAACTTTTGATTATATTACTCAAATAAAAATTATTTAGTGAAGCACCAACTTCACAAGGAGGCTAAAACCCCATAATATGATAAAATACCAAGTCAACCAGCTTTTAATTAATATATCTAATGTCTTGTTTCTGCTATAAATGATGGATATCACAATTTCATCTCACATGCCTTCAAACACTCTTCAAACCCTCACTACTTCAATTCACTCTTTCTTCTTCTTACATGGAATGATTTGGCTTCAAACCCTTGCATAAATTATCTATAAAACTCCCCAGCCTTTTTCACACTTTGTCATCTCTAATATGATGTCTTCATGGATGTTTCACACTCACACTTGGGTTGCACTTTTTCCCTCTCTCTTAACTAGTTCAAATTTGAACCAAAACATGTACTTTATACCCTTCTCAACTCAAAAAAAAAAAAATTCATTATATATCAATTATAGAAACCATAAAAACTCAAAAATGTAACAATACATTCATAATAATACTTATAATGGACCCATGTAGGCTGGTCATGCTCCAAGACACCAAACAAGCTCAAAAATTAATCAAAACCCCATCACCTAAATCACCAAATACCTCGAAACTCATCATTATTATTATTCAAGAATCCAAAGGCATAACACATATCAAATATGACATAAAAATTCATTTTTTTAACACATTAATTTTCACCAATCAAATTCCTCATAACTCTATTAAGAAGGATCATATCCTTCTCAAAATAGTTGTTTCTAGGAACCAGTCTTCACCTATGGACCTCTAGATCACACCATAACACCTCAACTATGCCATGTAACCACTCATTGGAAATAAAATAACCTTTAGAACACATCCATTATTTTTATACCTACTGAAACATCCATCCATGTAAACCACACTCACTTTCATCTTCACCAAACTGAGCTTCCTTGAAAGTAATTTTGGAAACTTAACTTATTTTCACCCTTTTTCCCACTTTAAATACTTATGAATTACTTAACTAGGAAAGCATTCATCAAAATTCACTCTCCATTGGATATCAATAATAAACCAATCCAAAACATTATATTTTACCTCAATCTTCTAGTCAGGGAAATCCTTTCCTAAAAATAAGTACCTTCTTCAAAACTGATCTAGATGACCTATAAAAACTCATCATCAAGAGACAAATCATACATCATTGGAAATAAATCTAGATATAATTTCCATAACATCTTACATTCCTTATAAATCCAAGTGGAATGCCTTTAACTAGGTCCATCTTTGAAACTACTCAAAACTCCCCTTTTTGGAATCAAGGGCTAGTCTTCATAAACAGGGCACACTTTTCCCTCTTGGACCTTAACCATGATCTCAAACTACCAAGTACATCAATTAAAAATCCCATGATAAAAATAATGTCAATTTATTTCATACCTCCTTTGGACAACTTTTTCACAAACTGAACATCTTCATAAACATGTATGTTTGGGTTGGGCCCAAAAATCATCACATGATCTATATTAACTTTATGGAAATATGGAGTCCTCTACAACCTAAAATAATCATACTAGCAATAATAATAAATTTTGGGAACTTACAAAGAAGATATTCTCCATCTTTTTGATCTAGGTTTTCAAACTCACAAAAAGTAGTTTACTTTCTTAACATTCATTCATTAAAAATTATGATGAAATGACCTCATTATTTTTGTGAAATTGTATTATCTCAATGGAAAAACATCCTTGAAAATCCAATGTCCCATACAAATCAAAAAATCCACAATGAATATTAGAAGTTGTAATTTGAGCTGGAAATCACCCTTTCTTGGACCTTGTTTTACCAAAAACACTATAACTTGCAAAATATTCTTCATTAAGAATTTAAATTTTTATCACACCTCTAGGACATCCCTGTTCACCATCTCAAATCATCATAATATATTAAAAAAAAAAATCATCTTCATATCCCATCTCATTTTCATGACTATATCTTAGGGTTTTGCATGGTTTAAGTTAGGTCATAGTAGAATAACCTCATACCTCATCATGAAATCTCTCCAAAAGGACCTAACACACATGAGACAACATTTCTTACACCCTTTCATTCCTTTATGTGATCATATGGATCTATAACTCATTCTCATGCCCCATTGGCCTCCAAGCACCTAGACTAGGTCTAGATGAGCACCTGAAACTAGGTCTTTAACATGTACCTCCACCATAAGACTCATGTGAGTATCTCCACACTCTCATAACATGTTCTCCATACCTCTAAAATTCATATCAAGTTACCAAGAATATCTAATCACCATGCTCCATCACCTAGGCTAGCTAGGTCACCTTATTAGTCTTGCTTTAGACTAAGCCAATCTCATTAAACCTTCTCATGCCATCATGAAACAACTTGAAACTCCATGTCTTCATCCTAATAAGAACAATTTAGCATACCTCAACCATCCTCTTTGTCATTAATGGTCCTTTGCGTTAATGACACCACCTATACTCAACATGTCAACATGCACAATAATTGGAATGTGCATGGGAAAGGAGAAGAAATGTATAAAAATAGACGCATTGAGGAGAAAAGAAGAAGGGAGAAGGAAAATGTCACAAGTAGGATGCACGAAAGAATAAGAAGTTGTTAAGGGGAAGGAAGGTCACAGGAGAGAGTGACAAGAAAATAAGAGAGAAGAAAGGGTGTGTTGGCCATTGTGTCTCAAAGTGTTGTCATTGATGTCAATTCTACTCATGGCAAAGGGTGGCATGGTATTGTATGAGTCTCCATGAGGTGTTAATTAATGGTCAAACATGAATTTTGATTGGTCAACGGTCCATGTTTGGTGATTTCTAGGAGGTCCTTTTGCATGGTCTAGTTTGTTGAGTCACTATATGATCTTTCTTGAGTTGGTTGGATGTTATCATGAGGTCATTCATGGTCCATGAGGTTGGTTCATTTTTTCATGGTTGAGTTAGGTAATTCTAAGATATTTTCTAGCCCGGAGGATGGATAATGGTAAGGAGGTATGAGATTTTTTTCTAATTATTCATGGTGGAGCATGGTAGGATTATGGCGATAGTGTAACTAAGGTGTATGGTGAGTTTTAGGTTAGTTCTTAGAGGTGTTTTTGTGTTTTAGGTTATTTAGGAAGCAACCAAGTGAGAAATGGGAAGTTTAACACAAGTAATTCTTAATGGATGGAGAGTTTTAGGTGTATTTGAGCTAGATGGTGAGAATTCATAGTTATAGGAGGTTTTCATGATGCATCGTGACAAGTTTCATGTCATTTTGATATGGTAATTGAAAGATATGTAGGTTTTGAAAAAACCAGGTAAGTTACCTTGTGTTTTTGAAGAAAACATGGACCTTTTGATATTCATTGTGAATTGTATGCTTTTTATGGGTAAATTATATCTTTGGCATAACATCTAAGGTTAGTTAAGAAGGTTTCATTATAAAAATAGGTGGTTTCATCTTCACATTTTTATGAGCAGATCGTTAATAATGTAAAGTGGTTTGAAACTCTAGTTAAACCCTAGCCAAGAGTGACTTGGAGAAGATTGAGTATACCCACTCGCTTTTATTTTTTTTGAAAAAATTATGATGTTATGTTGTAGATGACTCTTCCATTTTTCTAGAAAGCTATATTAGAGCATGTGATCATATGTGGGCGCTACCTAAAAAATTGTTTATGAAGATTTACAATTTAAATAGAAGTTTCCCAAAGAATTCAAAGAATAAATTGACATTGTTACTATCCCTAGAGTTTTAATAGATGTTCATGAAGGTTTCAGATCAGGTTTGATCTAAAAAACCGCAGTATACCCTATTCTGAAGCCTAGTTTTCAAGGGCGGTTTGGAGCATTTTGTGGTAAAATTAACATTGCTAGAGCTACGAAGGATTTAGGAATCCATTAAATTTTTGTTTTGATCCTGGTTCATATATATTTTCAATGGTATATTAAACACTTTTTTATATGGTATGCAAAACTTATCCCTGTTGTTTGAGGGTCAAATTTGGAGGATGCCTTATCTAGCAAGTGACAAATGACTTCATAAGGGTAAAGTGATGATTCTGAGTTGCTCTTGCTTTATGAAGGTTTCTAAGTGCTTAGGAATAATTTCTAATGGTGTTCCATTATTTTTAGAGCTTGGAAGTATTTTTGAGGTGATGAAGCAAGTTGAGCTCATGGTCAGTTCTTGAGTCCTAGAAGGCTTAAGAAACAATTTGCAGAGATTAACTTTGTTTAAGGCCTTCCACTTGGATTTGGAAGGTATTATATTATGTTATGGAATGAGGATTAAAAATATTTATATTTATGTATTTCTTGTGTTTGGTTGATTTGGTTTGATGTGTCTTTTAAGTCAATTTGTGAGAACGGTTAAGCTAATTTTCAAGATAGGTTTTCTCGGGATGAAAGATTGAGTTTGTTGAAGCATGAGATGGATTATTTGAAGATTCATATCAACTTTTTAGTTAAGAGGGATGAATTTTGTTCATATTTAAGGAATTTTTAGGTCTTGTAAATGGAATAAATGTTACAAACTAGTTGAGTTAGAAAAAATTGTTTCTAGGCAAATGATTTGATTTAGTAAGAAGTAAAGTTGTCGTGGTTTGAACATATGGATGTTTCATGAGATATAACATAGATTTATGTTATTCACCTATATTCAGGTTTCCATAGAGTGGTTACGTGCCATATTTTAGTTTATTTCAAGTGTGATTGATGCCTAAAGGTGAAGGTAGTGTGTTGGAAATAAGTGTTTGTTGAAGGATATGAGCCTTTTGGCCCATGTTATGAAGTATTCAATTAGTAAAATGAAAATTGTGATCATGGATGATTTTTAAATTTCACATTACACATTTTTATTAATTTTATAATTTTACTAATCATGGTTTTGGTGTGAGTGGATTATTCTCATCGTAGTGATGGTGTTTTGAGGTAATTTTGTGCTTGTATGGAGGTTTTGGGCATGGCTGACCTATATGGGTCATATGTGAAAATTTTTATGAATTTAATGGGATTTAATTAATTTTTGTTAGTCATTAAAAATGTTTATGACTGACATCTCTTGTTGTTTAAGGAAGAGAAGCCTATAAAGCTAGTGTTTTGAGTTCATTTTTGAACTAATATTCCTAGGTGGAAAATGTGACCTAGGTGAAAGTGTGAGATCTTATCAAGGGCATGATTTCAGAGATGAATAATTTATTTTAAATATTAATAGTGATGAGGAACATGTGTGCAAGGGTTTATAGCCAAGACAATTCCAAGAAGAAGAATATTGAGTGAGCTAGAGGAATGAGGTTTTGAGAAAGGGTTTGTGAGCTAAATTATAGATCTCCATTGGTTGTGGAAAAAAAAAATAGATGTAATCATCATCAGGTGTCCGAGTTGGTTTTTAGTCATCTTAGGGGTTATATCCTCCTTTTGGAGTTGTTGTTTCACTAAATTAGGGGTTAGTGCTCCTTCTAGGATTGGTGCTCTATTAAACTAAGGGTTGGTGTTCCTTACAAACTTGGTGCTTCACTATATTTTTTTGTGAGTAATATCAGAAAAAAAAATAAAAAAAAATTCTTCCACATGAGTTTTTCCCACTTATATACAATGTTCATGTGTATTTTTATTTTTTTCATGTTATTGTGAATGCTTAATACACGCCTAATGTGAATGCATGGTTGTGGATGGTAAATGGATGAATGAAGTAATGAATATATGTGATGGTAAATGAGTTGAAATATTTTTAGGACTGATTCAGCCCCCTCTCATTCCATTTTACTTCTATCAATTGTTATCGAGAGAAAGTCCTTGTGAAGCAATTTTAGTAACTTAAAGGAGATCTTTTGAAGCACAAGCAATGGGTAAGTCTTGAAATTTTAAAGTAGAATTAAGGAAGAAGAATGTAGTAGCTCAGTAAATGATTGATTTATTACAAGTTTAGATCAAGGATATGGAGATAGAGCATGATCAATCCATCAAGGGTTTGAAATCTCAAGTGGAAAGTTTTTATAAATCCCTAAAGGAGAAAGAAGACACTTGTTCTAGTATGAGGAAAAATTGAAAGCCCTAGAATCAAATTTGGAGAATGCATCTAGTAGGTTGAAGATGTATGAGAGACTTGAGAATATCTCTAAATATCTTGATGGTATTTTAGAAGGCCAAAGGGTGGCTAGTGAAAAAATAGGCCTAGGGTTTGAAGGAAAACATGTGAAGAGTGATGGTGATGTTGGTCCAAGTACTAAATCTGATATGAAGGTGACCAAGAAGGCTGATTTTATAAGGTCTAACCTAGTAATAAAAACTAATGCTATGAGGTATGGTTCTTCATTCAATGGATATTTCTTTTTTGTCATGATTTTGATCATAGAGTTAGAGATTGCAAAATGAGGTCTCCTAGGAATGATTTGGGCTTCTTCAAGGGTGAATATTACTCATGTTGTGAGTATGGACATAGAGATAAGGATTTTGGATGGAATCTAAGTGTATATGAGATAAGAAGAAAGAAGGAGGTTATTTTCTTCAATTTTCAACAATTAGGTCATATAGCAAAACTTCATGAAAGTAAGAAGAGGTTCATTGTAAAGTATGTTCCTATGATCAAGAAGGGGGTTTCTCAAGTCAAGGAGGTCAAGAAAACTTATTCTCAGCCCACCATGTAGTATATGAAGTTTTTCAAGGAGGATTCTAGTGCTATCAAGGTTGGAAACATAGTCAACAAGACCAAATCAAGTCAAGGAAGTATGTTTTCACTTTTTAAAGAAGATCATATTTTTCTATCAGCTATTCAACATCTTGTGTAAGATAAGTCAAATAAATTAGGTCTCTAGGATGCCTCTAGAGTGATAAGGTATTATAAGTGACTCTTCCCATGAATTTTTTTGAATCCTTGCAATATGCAGGTGTATGAGTTTTAAGTTATATGGTCATCCCTGATATGTTTAAGGTGTATGTTGTTGATCATCCATAATTATATTAGATTGTCAAAGGAGTTTGTGTCTCATTTTGAAGATTTTTGTCATCCATCAAAAGTTGTAAGTGATTTTTATGGTTCATGTCATCATATTTCATATTCTCAAGAAGTATGTGTCTTTATAAGTCTATAAAGGAGATAATTTATGTCTCAAGGATCTAAGGAAAGTGTATGGAAAGCATGTCAATTAGGTAAGTTGTTATATAAATTCATGAGGATTCTAGTGTAGTTATATCATGTATGTTAAGATTTCTTGTGGGTGTATATAATATTTTTCTAAAGTATTTTCTAAAGTATTATTGTGTCTTATCAAATGAGTTGAAGGATTTGTAATTCCTTTGAGTTTTAGATCTCTTGGAGTGATAAAATTGATTCACTGTCATCAAATAATGTGTTACATTCTACATCTTTGTTATTCTCTCTAGTCAAAGCATATAGGTCTAAGGATGGTCATAAGAATTTAAGAGTTTCTTCTATGCATGAGTGATATGATGAGGATGATTAATATCATGAATTTTAAAGGTCTAACATTTCATGAATCATGAATTCCATAGTTTGAATTATCCTAGTAAGTTGGTGAATGAAGCTCAAAGTCTAGATTGAAGAAAGGTATATCATTAGTAAGTGTACAAAGTGTCTCAAAGTGTGTCAAAAATCTGAGTACAAGTCTATTCTAAGGGTTTCTCAAGGTCGTTAATCAGTTATTCAAAGGAAATTATATGTTTCTTGAATTTTTCATGATATAAGAAGTATATTCCTATCCTTTGTGTAAAAGGATGAGTTAAGCATTTTAACGATTTTTGTATCAATCATGTCAAATGTCCATCATTTGTAAATGTCATGGTATGATTTCAAAAGAGGTTTATTATGATACGTTTTTGTATAAGGTTATGTCAAGAGTACTTGATTGAGATTAAGCCATGTTGATCTATCAAAATTTGTGTTACTTTCAAATTCTTTATCCTAGGAATTCTATGATGACATGGAGTCAAGATTGAAGGAATGTAATGTCATCTAAATCAAGAATGAAAAATGTCTCAGTTAGGCTATCAAAATTCCTAAACATTTGTATTCATGACATAATTAAGGTTATGTTCTCTATCAGTACTACAAATGGTGTGAATCCTGAAGTTAAAGCTTCAATGAAGGCTCAAGCTCAATTAACATGATTCAAGGAAGTTTGAAGAGCCTCATATTATTAGGTCTTATGAAATAATCTGGTGAAGAGGTTATAGAACCTTGAAGGTGATAAAAACACTATATGGTTACTCTTATAATATGATTCTTATACATATTTTCAATAATTCATATATGTTACAAGAATACTCCTTAGGTATGTATAGTACTTCAAGACATTAAATTGGAATTTCCTCATGATTGAAGCAAGCAAAGAACAAGGATAAAGACTTGACCATATTTGAAGATCAAGTGATAGGAATTCTGAGCAATTATAAGTATGTGACAAGTATGAGTGTGTTTGTTATTTTTTACGCATTGGGTTAATCCTCCATATGGGAAAATAAGACATGTTGCATTGTCATAATTGTAATACATGATCATATATATTCTTGAAGGCATTTCTATAGGAAGTCATGATAATATATGAGTGTTGGAACGTATGTAATGAGTATTTATTATTGAAGTGATTTGTGTTAAGGAAAAAAGTGATGATCTATAGGGAAAAAAAAGAGACTCAATCAGTTGAGTGTGAATACTCATTGATTTATGAATATTTATAAGGATTGAACATTGAATGTAGGGTCATGAAATTTTTCTAGAAGTTAGTGTGGTGATTTCACCTAATGATGGTAGTCATAACTTTCTTGAAATGTGCATTGTCATGACTCTCTATAGGCATGAGAATCTCTCCTAAGGATAAAGTAGGAAGCCTTGAAAGACTATCGGGGTGCATTGTATGAAGTAGTGTCATAAGTGACTAAGAGACCTAGTTGTAATGTCAAGAATGTTATAGGTAATACTTCAAACTAAAATTACCATGTAAAGATTGAAAAAGGGTCAAATGACATACTACATGTTTGTAAGAGGTATTTGAGATAAAGGAATCTATTAAATGCCATTTCGAGTCAATAGGAAGGAGGTTTTAACTCAACTAAAATGCCAATGTGACTTTTAAGGTTTCATGATATCAAGAAGATTAAAAAGGATTAATCTCAAGGTTCAATACCTACCATGTGTTGATCAATGTTGATTTAAGGTTGGAAGAAGGAATGGTCTCTACATCTAGTATGTATCTTGTAAAGTTTTGTCACATGTCAAATTGGTGGTATCGGTATTGTGATCCTCTCCCGGTTCATCATGTGTATGAATAGTGTTTAACATATTATTGAGCTTGAAAATATTGCTCTCACAGTCGGGGTAGAATATGTTTTTATTTCCTTGAGTTGAAATCTTAAGTCTTAAATTTAAGAATTGTTGATTGTGTGTCACGGTGACTGAAGTAGTTCTATCCGTGGAGTAATTATCATTTATTTGGAAAGTACATCATCTATGTCAATCCATAACGATATGAAGTCCTAAGAGAAAGAATATTTTGAAATGCCTCACATGTGTTGAAGGTATATTAGGTCTATACAGCACAATATGGTCAAAAATTGGTGAAAAAAAACTAAAAATAGATCATTAGAGGTCAAAGCAGCTCTAAAGGTGTGAAAACACTCTTGTAGTCGGAAGAAAATGAAGTCATTTAAGTTTGTATACATGTACTTTGGTAGGGAGAGATCTTTTCAACTCTCCTAGAAGGTATAAGGTGTGAAAAAGAGTGGAAAGGTAGAGTATTGAATGCTTTGGTACTCTGGTATAGAAAGTGAGTCATATAAGGCTAAGAAGATTGAGAATTATTTTTAGGACGGAGGTAAAATGTTTGATCCATTTCTCAAGGCATACATACAAGGTAAGATCTATTTTTGTGTTTTACACTAGAGTAGGGTGTTAGAATCCTAAAGCGAGTTATAAGGAGTTATTTAATACTAATAATGGGCTTCTAGAGCATGAATAAAGTGGTCATTTATGCACCGAGAATGTTGTTTAGCGATAAGTAGTCCTAAATTAGTCATGATGAAGTTTGAGGTGAAATTATGTGTTTGAACTTTAACAAGTCCTAGAAAGTGATGTAAATATAGATGTAATGGGAAAATGAAGATGAAATTGAGGATCACATGTCTAGGGGAGATGGTTTTTATCATATCAGGTCTATGGATCTTCATATGCTGCTAAATGAGTCAAAGAGAAGAGAGTTTAGTCCCTATGGGAGATTTTGAGTCAAGTAAGTTGGTTTTGTATATTATTTTCATTATATGTTGGCATTTCTCATATTGTTCCATCACAATATAATTTTCATAAATGTTAAATAGGGAGAGGAGAATCAAAAACATGAAAATTATTTCATGAATGTGTTAGTATTGTTGGTTGCCATCAATTTTTTTGAAGGTGGTTTCCATTAATGACAAAGGGGAGATTATTGGCCATTTTATGTCTATGTTGTCATTGATGTCAATTCCATTTATGGTAAATGGTTTCATGGTGTTGTATGAGTCTCCATGAGGTGTTATTCAATGATCAAACATGAAGGTTGATTGGTAGTGTCCATGTTTTGTGAGTTTTAAGAGGTCCTGGTGCATAATCTAGTGTGTTGAGTCATTGTATGAGCTTTCTTGAGTTAGTTGGATGTTGTGATGAGGTCATTCATGGTCCATGAGGTATGTTACGAGGTTTTCATGGGTCTGAATGAGGTCATTTCATGTATTTCATGGTTGATTTAGGTTATTCTAGGCTTGTTTCTAGCTTTGGAGCATGCATAATGGTAATGAGGTATGAGATTTGGTAATAATAAATCATGGTGGAAGCAAGCAGGTGAGAAACATGTAGTTTAACACATGTAAGTCTTAATGGCTGGATAATTTTAGGTATATTTGAGATATATTTTGATCAAGGATAGTTATAAGATGTTTTAATGATGCTTCATGACAAGTTTCAGGTCATTATGACATGAGAATTTTAAGATATGCAAGTTTTGGAAAAACTTGGTAAGCTATAGTGTGTTTTTGAAGCAAAAGTGGACCTTATGATGCTCGTTGTGAATTTTATGCTTTTCATGGGGACCTTATCTCTTTGTTATAGTCTATAAGGTCAACTATTAAGGTTTCACAAAAAAATGAGGTGGTTTTACTATCACATTTTTATGAATGACTCATTAACAAGATAAAGTAGTTTAAAACCCTAGCTAAACCCTTACTAATAGTGACTTTGAGAAAATTGAGTATACCCACCCAGTTTTGATTGGTTTTTAAAAATTGATGATTTAATGTTGTAGATGAATCTTTCATATTTCCATAAAGGTATATTAGATTATATGACCATATGTGCACCCCACCTAAAAATTATTATTTCTAAAGAGTTCCAGTTTAAGAGAAGGTTTCCCAAAGAAAGTAAAGAATAAATTGAAATTTTTTAATCCCTAGAGTTTTTATATGTTAATGAAGGTTCCAAGTCAATTTTTAGCTGAAAAATGGAAAAGTATACCCTATTTATAAATAATTGTTTTTGGGGTAGTTTGGAGCAGCTTGTAGTAAAATTTACATTGTAGTAGCTACAAGAGGAGTTAGGAATCCATTCAATTTTTTTATGGTCCTAGTTCGAGAGATATTTTCAATGGTATATCAAAATAAAAATTTGATATGGTATGAAAAATTTATGACCTATTCTTTGAGGGTCAAATCTAGAGGATGTTTGATCTAGCAAGGTGCTAAATGGATTCATAAGGTAAAGTGATGATTCTAAGTTGTTATTTCTTGGTGAAGGTTTCTGAGTGCTTAGAAATCATGTATAAGGGTTTTTCATGCTTTGGTTAAGCTTGGAAGTTGTTTTTGAGGTGATGGAGCAAGTTGAGCTCATGGTCAATTCTTGAGTCCTAGAAGGCTTAAGAAGTAGTTTACAGAGATTGGCTTGGTTGAAGTTTTTATACTTATATTTGGAAGGTGTTATAGTAAGTTATTGAAATAGGAATTAGATGGTTTTTCACCGATGTATTTCTTAAGTCTTTGTTATCCAAAATTCACCCTCAAGGTAATTTTGATAACATGCGTCAAATTCTTTAGTCCCAGGCAAATAGATTGAGTCAGGGCAAAAAAATTCATGTTTCTAGGGTCCCCTCATATTTTTTTAACTCCCCTGTCCAAGTAGAAGAGAGCAAGTTCTGAGAAAATGTGAAAAAAATTGCAAAAACAAGCTCGGGCCAGGAAAAATCACGAAAAATGGCTAAGTCCTAGTCCTCGCAGCATTTGGGACAGTTGGGACAAAAGGGCGCGAACCGGCCGAAAGGCCGCCAGACGGTCCGAAAGCAAATGGGACATCCGGGCCAAAAGGACGCGCGGGACGCGGAAATCCGAACTGGCCGAAAAGAGAGAAAAATTGGCTAACTGCTGAGAGGGTCGCCTTTGGGACAAGCGGGACAAAAATACGCGAACCGGTGACCAAACCGCGAAATGAGTCAAGGCAAACTTCAAAACATTCTAGACGCGGGGCCAAAGATGCGAACTGCCGAACCAGTCGGTTCGGCCGAAATGGGAAATTTCAGCACCAAAACCAAATGGGACAAAGGGACGCGCGGGACGCGAAAAGCCGAAATGGCCGAAGGCAGGGAAGAAAAGTCAACGTTTGGTCCGGAAACTTCAAACGGCCATAACTTTTGACTCCGAGCTCCGATTTTCATAAAATTGGACTTTCTGGAACGAGCACGATGTCCTCTACGCCACAAAAATTAGATTTCTTAATTTTAATGAGGGTAGATATATTTAAATAAAAGAAACATATTCGGCTCCAGCCAGTCAATGCTCTTTCCCGTCAAATGACAGAAAACGCCTGCCAGGCCCAAAATAGCTGCCCGCACTCAGAAGGCCATAACTTTTGTATTTCTCAACGAAATCACACAAAATTGGTACCGTTGGAATCGTGGTTCCGAGCCCGATGCACAAAAATCAAGAAATTCCATATTTGATTAGAAATTGATTGATATTTTTAAGGAAACGTGGCCGGGTTCAGAACAGTGTTTTATTTGGTAGGCTGGAGTGCAATTAAGAGGCATGGTCATCATTCCTTCTCTCTTTGCGCAAAGACATGGGACAGATATGGGGAGCCTTTTGCAAGTAATGGAAAACCTTTTCACTCAATTTAATGCCTCTTACAGTGGTTGAAGGACAGATTTCGGGATTTCCATTTTCCCTTCTCTTTTCCTTCTCATTTTCTATAAATTGGAGTGTTGGGCTCATTGTAAAGAAGAGAGTTTTGGGTAACAAAGCTCTGTCAAAATTGCTTTGTGAAGCCAGTGTGTTGCAGGCCCTTGTAGTGGACTCCTTACATGGTGATCCAGGCCCTTATCTTGTAATAGATTGAATTGTGCATATCATGAAGCAATAAAATATCAGTTTGTGGATATATCTTCCCCTGCTGTGTTTCCTTGCATTCTTCTTGCCCCTTTAATCTTTCTACAAGTATATTGTGTCTATTTATTATGTTCTTGCAGGAATTCATTATCATTGTGTGTGCTTGGAATATTGCTGTAAATGCATTTTGCTGGATTATGGTGAACTGTCATCACCTCTTCTAGTGTGCACTTTGCCTCTGTATTTCACACATTTGGAGATTACTCTCACACCCTCTTTTTTTGGTGTATCACCGCTTTAGTGTAGGCTTTCATTTTATGCATTCTCTCTCTCTGGTCCCTTGGAATTTTAGGTTAGAATAGCTAGTTTCTCCTGCATTAGAGTAGATTGTGGCAGGTAGTTTAGGAGCAAGAACCAGCTTTCTCTGGAGGTCTATCTCAAGTAGCAAGTCCCACAACTTGGAGATAGTACCCATGTTATCCAATCACACTGGATGCTTAGAGTGATCAAACTAGAAATCTGATCAACATCCAGGGGTGCTGTGATTCGGTGATAACAATCTTGGTGAGTTTATTTGATGTGTCTTTCGTAAACTTGTGAGAAATAAGGTAAGCTTATTTTCAGGGACCGGTTTGCTCAAACTAAAAGATTGAGTTGGTTGAAGCATGAGATGGATTGGTTGAATATTTATATCACCTATAGATTTAATAGGGATTTTTTTTTATTATTGAAGGTATTTTATGGTCTTTAAATTGGCAAAAAGGTGCAAACTAGTTGAGTTTGCAAAACTAGTTTCTAGGAAGCTCTATTTGGTAAAGAGGAAAGTTTGTTGTGATTTGAAAATATGGATATTTCATGAGCTATAACATGAATTTATATAATTTACAGGTCATTAGGTTACCATATAGATGTTTCATTCCATATTTGAGTTTACTTGGAGTTTTTTTAATGCCTAAAGGTGAAGGCATGGTGTTGGAAACAACTTTTTGTGAAGGATATGAGCCTTTTGGCCCATGTTATGAAATATTTGATTATTCCAAGTAAAATTGAGACCATGGATGATGTTTAAATGTTATATTACACATGTTTGGTGAATTTTATATCTTTACTAATGATGGTTTTTGTGTGAGTGTATTTTTCTCATCCGAGTGATGGCTTTTGAGGTATTTTTGTGCTTGTATGGAGGTTTTGGGCATGACCAACATATATGGGTCAAATGTGACCATTTTTATGAATTTAATGGGATATAATTAAGTTGTATTAGTTGTGAGAAATTTTTAGGACAGAACTCTCTTTTTCAAGGAAGATAAGCCTATAAATCTAATGTTTTTAGTTCATTTTTGAACTAGTGTTCCTAGAGGGAAAATGTGACCTAGGTCAAAGTGTGAGAGATGATCAAGGGAGTGATTTAAAAGCTGAATAATTTTAAAATATGAATATTTTGAGGAACATGATATTAAGGGTTTATATCCAAGACAAGTCTTAAAAGAAGAAGATAAATCAGGTTAGAGGAATGGGGGTTTGAGCAAGGATTTGTGAGCTCAATTAGAGATCTCCATTAGTTGTGAAACAAAACAAAATTAGAGATCATCATAATGATGTGGCTGATTTGGTTTTTAGTCATCTTATTGGGTTGTAGCCTCCTTTTAGAGTTGGTGCTTCACTAAATTATGGGATGGTGCTCTACTAAACTAGGGGTTGGTACTCCTTGTGAAGTCGGTGCTTCATTAAATTTATTTATTATGAGTAATATCAACAAAATTTCAGTGGGTTTTATTCCCCATGAGGGTTTCCCACTTATATATGGTGTTCATGTGTCTTCTTCTTTGTTTCATGTTATTGTGAATGCTTAATACACACCTAATGTGCATATATGGTTATGGATGGTAAATGGATGAATGAAATAATGAATGTATGTGATGGTAAATGAATTTAAATATTTGTAGGACTGATTCCCCCACCCTTACAGTCAATTTTTCTTCCAACAGAGTTTCCTGAAGCCACAAGAGAAGAAGCATATATAGAGGAAATTTTCATAAATAATAAAGAAGATGTAAAACTTTTGAGTACGTTAAGGAGAAGGAAACGATCATGGAGAAAAGGATAGAAAGTATAGAGTGCAATGAGTGGAGAGCATGATGTGCACGGAAAGGAATATTTGTGAATGTAATAAAATTGAAGAATGCATGGAAGATAAATAATGGAATGTGAAGGTAGTTGTTCACATCCAATAAGGGCATAAGTGTGCAAAGAGGCACAAGAAGGATATGATGAAAAGGAAATCATGGGAAAATAGAGATTTTGGAGGATAAAGAGAGGTACATGAGGAAGATGGATTGTAACCAAAAGTGAAGGAACCAATGGAAGTGATGAGACCCTTTAATTACTATTTTAATTGTCTCATTTGTTGTATATTTTGTATACCATTGTACTTGTTTATCCTGGTTTTCCTATCAAAACATTCACATTCACTTAAACTTATGGTACTTATATATATTAATTAATATAGATATTACTAAGTTACTCTATTTTATGGATTTTGAATGTGTATGTTAATCTCTTGGATGCAATGAAATGATTAATAGTGTTTTATCTGAATGACATACTTGTTTGCAAGAAGTTGTTATATGTTATCACTAACATGTAGCCAAAGCAAATATATCACAATTTTAAGAAACTCACCCATGAATTCGACATGCAGCAACTAGAACTCTCCCACAAAGAAAACACATTTAGCCAAAGGAGAACACGCACATAAAAAAGATCATGATTGTGGGAAGCTTGATCAACGTGGATACTTCACCTAAGTTCATGCATGTCAATAAAGAAGTAGTTACAACAACAAGAAGTAGATCTCATGCCAATACCTGATTATTCTCTACAACTACTATGTAACTAGTTGATTTAACTTGATTGTTGGATTGAACAATTAGTTATGTTTTTGTATTAGAACACCTTTTCTTAAGTTATGATTGCATGCATAAGAATCTACGGATTTCTTGGTAGTGATATTTTACTTAATAAAAATGTATCTGATTAGTTTGAAAGAGTCTCTTCACATATCTTCTTATTATAAAGAGAATGGTGAGATCAGTAGTAGATATGGATCCATAGTTAAGGAATTGCTGTAATTTTAATTTTGAATCTTCATGTTGATGAATAAAATATGAGTTCTATCATTTTTCTATAGACACAAGCCTTAGGAAGGGTTAGCACCCAAGGCAGGGCCCACTTGTGGTTTGCTAAACCTCCTTTTCTTTTGTTTTAAGTTCTTTGCATGCATAGATTAGAATTGTAGTAGTTCATTCCTTTACTTATGTTATGCTTTTATCTACTTATTACCTAGTTGTAGAATTTCCTTTCATCTACAACGTAGTTTATTTTTTAGCATTGTATTTCCAAATTTTTGACAACATTCTTTTTAGTTTATAACTCATAAGCACTCAGTAACTATGCATACAACACTCACAGATTTAAAATTTTATGTCCCTAGGTCTGATGAATAAATGATTATGGATTAGTGAACAACATATTAATTATTGTGAGTTAATTTTCACCACCAGCAAGTGTGTGAAGATAATGACACACCAGAGAAGAGGATAAGATGGCTTGATGGAAATGACAAAGAAGAAGGACGTGTGGGAATATGTTACAATGTGTAATGATAATAGTGCACAAAGGACCAGCTTCCCATAACAAAAATAAGGTGAAAGTGGCATAGAGAAATTTAGGTTGAGATGGGTGCAAGGAAATGAGGAAAGTTTGTAAAAATCTTAGATGAGCCAAAAAAGGAAAGGAAATAGAAAAGAAGGTGGTGGAAGATTTCCAAAATGATAAGATACAGTGATGACTAGTAGAAAATAAATGACATAAATAGATTTGTATGGTCACATGATTGACTAGATGATGAAGAGGATTGTAAGATAAATCCAACCACCAGATGATGTAGTGCAATAGTATTGGCCAAGAATAAATCATGCGGATAAGGGCATTAAATATTCTAGTTCAAATTTAAAGTTTAAGGAGAGATAGAGGATCCAGCTCAAATGAGAGAGAATAAAAACATTAAGGAAACACGACTATAAATAGGGGAGAAACCTCTCAAGTTGGGGTTGATGAACAAGGTGTTTTTTGAGGATATATATGTTTTCCATAAGTTACAAGGATGAGAAAAAGTAATCTTGAGGTCGTCTAAAGAAAGGAACTGAGAGAATAGGTAGATATCATCCTTAGAGTCAAGATGAGTGAGAAGATTGATACTAGTAATCCCTATGAGGTGATATCCATTGTAAAAACTCCATGAGAGAGAGGTGTGAGAGGTCTATAGCGAGAAAAAATCATATATTTCATATGGATTTATCAATACATAAGATAAAATATAAGTGGTTTAATACCACTATGTGGAATATTAAAATGGAAAGCTCAGGGAGTACTAGGTAGATATTTTTTTGTCGGTTTGGTATCAAACCATGGTTATTTCTAATAGGAAGGAAAGGGAAGAGGAATAGATGGAGAATTGCTAAACGTGAGGAAGCTAGCATAGAACTTGTGTTCTACACTCGAGATAATTTGGTAGAGAAGTGAAAACAAATGTAGATGATGCCAAAGAAAGCAGATGTGTCCAAATCAACAATCATGAAGAATCTCAAGGAGATTATGAAGGACCTTCAGGACTCATGAACATGAGGACTCAATTAGAGCATGTAGAAGAAGACTACCATAGAAATATAGGTCTTTTGACATGAGATTACAAGGAATTGAAAGACTCGGATAGGAATTAAAGGCATGAAAATGAGAACACGTGTGAGATGCCTAAGGAGCATTAAAAGGAAGAGGCTTGTGTGAATTCATAATTGAAGACCTTATAAGGAGAGCACACTAGAAAGTAGGAACCTAGCACAAGAGCACTGACCAAAGAGGAGGGTTCATATATGGGAGTACCACTAAAGGATTAGCAAGAAGGGTTACGTCAAGAAGGATCACGAGTTGAGTAAAATGTTAAGGAAGAAATCACCCAAGCATGAATGTAGGTGTGTGACAAAGATCATATTTGAAAAGAAATAAGATAAGGGTGAGGATATGGTCATTACAAACCATGGGTGCATAAATAAAAAACATAGAACTATGAGAGGAAACTACTATGAAGAAAGTGGAATGGAAGGAAAGGGGTGCATATAATATGTGGATGCGAACACACAGGATATGTACTAGAGGGCATCTCAAGGGATAATATGGGGTGATTTGTGAGTGCATAAGAGAGAATATATCATTGAAAGGAGACAATGTTGAGAAACGCACAAGAGGATAAACTATAAGTAGAGGAGTTGAGGAGTATAGAAGAAAAGATGTGTGTGGAAATGGGAATATCATTACAAAGGAATATGAGAAATATAGGAGGTTATGATATTACATTTGAAAAAGAGTGTACTAGGTAAGGATATCCAAGGTGATCTTAGGGGACTGTGCACATAGGTGCACAAAACAAGAGGAACACATGAGTCGGGGTGTAATAAAGTAGTTTTAAGAAATTGTATGAGGATATAAAGGAAGAAGTTGGGATCGAGAGAATTCAGGAGTGGTAAACTATATAGAAGGTTATATTTAAGGAAACAAATGTAAATAAAGTAAGAAGAAAAGTTACTAGAGTGTACATGGGAAATAACACACTAAGAGGGGAAATTTTCAGCATGTATCTCAAAATAGAGTGTAAAAATAAGGGTATAAAATATTTACACACACAGAGAAGACACAAGAAAATGTTCTAAGGGAAAATTTATACATCAAGAGGGAGAAGAAGGAAAATGCCATCATTCAAACTCGTGGTATAATAGATCTCGAGAGGTGAGGGAAAGAATAATGTCTCAAGAATACCTTAGGAAAGGGACAAGATATGGAGCAGGGAGGAATGTGTCAAGAAGTGCACGTAAGGAAAATTAATAGAGAGGAGAAGTGAAGTGACATAGTGGATTGTAAAAGAGGACCGAGGTGAGAATATCCTCACACAAAGAAAATTTTAAGGTGAGAATAGAATCACAGGAAAAAAAATATCATTGGGGAGTATTAGGAAGAGGAGAATTTTCCAAGGTAAGAAATGACTTCCAAAAAGGATGAGTGAGAAAACAAGTGGCCCAAGTTGGGAATAATGTGAGAAGTCAAATATCACATAGAAGTGAAGAGGATCCGTTCAAATAAGTTGGGTGGTCAAAGAAAAGTAATGAGGACTTTTGTAAGAAGGATACAAAGGAGAGAAAGGGTCTTAAGGCAAAAATCTTAGTGGGGAACCAAATAAGGATGGTTCAAATAAATTAGAGACTTGTACACAGAGAGAAGGTAAGAACTCATCAAGGATCAAGGAAGGATATCCTTATAGGGAACAATGGATTAAAAGGATAAGGGTATCGTAGAGGCACATTAAAAAATAGGGCAGAGTCACCAAATATTGGAAGAGGTATAAAAAAATCATAGATGAAGGAGGGAGACTTGTTGGATAAAGGATTAGAGGCTATCTATGTGCATAGTCCAAAGGGTGATTCTATCACTCACTATATCTACTTAAAGAGGACCTCAAGTTTTAAAAATGTCGGTGTTTGATACAAGGGCATCCTGGGAATGAAGAAAAACTTGAATCAAGGAATTTTTGTATAAATTGGAATTTGTGTGAGAAAGGAGAAGAAGTTTGGAAAAATAGATGCACTAAGGAGAAAAGAATAAGGGAGATGAGAAAAGGGTACAAGTAGGATGTTAAGCAAAATTATAAGCTTCTAAAGGGCATAGAAGGTCATGGGAGAGAGCAATTACAAAATAAGAGGGAATGAAGAGTTTCCTAAATCCACAAGAAAAGAAGCATGTGTGTGATATAAATAAAATTTAAATATTTATCAGAGGATTGAGATCAAATGAATATAGCAATAACAAACAATATATTGCATGGAAGGGACAAACAAGTGTGTACAATAGGGAGATACAAATGATTTATCTTGTATATGGATTTTGCGGCTTATTCTCGAGCTTTAAGATGACTAGAAAAAGTTGGATCTGGACTTTGTGAGATTTTTCTAAATCATTGAGTCCTGAGGCCTCTTTGGATAGGAGCATCCAAAGTAATACAAGACCACCCCAAGTGCTACTATCCAATCTAGGTGCTAGTGTACCTACAAAAACTCTTCTTCTAGTCTTGTCAAGGTTTGAACTTAGCTTCTCCCTTTTGTTATTTGTCTTATCTACTTCATTATAATGTTCATGTATCACACATGTACCTACAAAAAAAACCCTTGCTAAATGAAAAAAATTCAATAAAGCATTATATGAAATAAATAATGCATATACTTGAGTTAGACTAACCTCATTGGTCACCCCAATGTGATTCCACCTAGTGTTGGACTATATTTCGCACTCTGTATAGTTCTTGTGAATGTGTGATTTGAATTATATCCCTTGAATCTAGGTTTCCCTTATGAAAATTTCACCAAGATAACAAGATACAACTACATTTCACTAACATGAATGTGTGAAATGTAATTTATAATAATCTCTCCTATGCGGTGAATAATGCATCCCAAGATACAATCCTTGAGTTTTAATCTTGTAGATGGTAGATAGAGATTGATAGCCCAATAAAATGTATTTGTTTTAATAATAGTTAGTATGTTGTGTTTATATATGACTTCGTGTTTGAAATTTAAAACTTACTAACACAAAAATCAAACCTAGGTCATAAAATAAAGATAAGAAAAGGCCTAAAATAAAGAAGAAACCAAAAAGTTGGAAAGTAAAGTAAGATGGAAAAAAATTCCCATAAGGGACACTAGTGCCAGGTTGGTAGTGTTCTAACTAGGTGGTACTATCCTACACCCAAAAATAGAATACGCCAAGAATGGGCATTGGGATCTTTGTGACATGACCAAAAGATATACATGTAAGCAAAGTAAAAAAAATTCACAATCAACGTCTTTAAAAATCATTAAAGAGGACTAAGAAAAGTGTCACCAAGTGTCTAATTTTCACGCTTGAAATCACGCATATAACAACATGCTAGAGGCATTGTGTAATGGTACTAAGTGCATATTTTTATGTATGTATTCCCCCTCTTATGTTATTTATATTAAATTCAATAGTATAAAGGATATACGAACAACATACCTAAAGAGGGATTGAAGTATTTTTAACCAAAGTGTGTTGTTAGTGAGAATCATAGTGTCGCAAACCATGGATCACTGTTTTGATCCATGTGGGATGATTTCATCATCACAAAAAGGGTTGTTGGATATAATTATTGTTAAGGATATATAAGAGACTTTGAAACATAGATATTGAAGGAATGATTGGGAGTGATCAATTCCCAAACTGGTGTAACAACTCTAAGGATTTGAGTGTTTTATTGTTAAAACTCTATGGATTTGGGCATCATATTGCTAGAGAAAGAGTGTTATCAGAGATTTCTACTTTTCTCTCTGTCATGACACTTCTTCAAAATAGATTTCACCACTACACATTAAAATAAACCAATAGAAAATTTTCGACTAGGACAATGAAACCCTCATAAAAGTGTATATCCCATATCCCCCACTTTATAGTTGTAATGGTGTAAACTTTGTCAAATGGAAAAATTGTTTGGCTTGATTAGTCATCAAGTTAGGTTTTTTGGGAGAAATATCAATACTTGTTGAAATGGAATTAGAACCATTTGTATTGGTTGGAACATAGTACTTAATTGAAACTAATTTTAAAGGTTGAATTGTCCCCAAGTTAGGTCATTTTAGGGAAAGATATTGTGAAAATCTTAGATGAGATGTGAAATTTTGAGCAATATTGACACTCGAGGTAGATCGAAATTGTATTCTTGGAGAAATAAATTTGATCATTGATTTGTGATTGATTGTAAAAGGATAGTAGTCTTTGATATGTATATTGTGTTAAACACTTTCTCGAACCATTTTATGAGGGGTAATAATATAACCCAAAATATTTTCCTCCCTTACGGTGAAGGGTGGACAACAAGGCGATATACCATGACCCCAGTAGAAAATTAGAGTTCTCTTGTGACTAGAATCTTATAGAATGAGTAGTGACTGATGAGATATTAGTTTATCACATAACAAAGTGGAGAAAGCATGTTAGTCATTTTTCAATAGAGTAAATGAAAAAGAGATGGTTCTAAGGATGTTGATGATGTGAAAAATGGATAAAAGGGGCTTGAGATAATAAGGAAAAAACATCAGTGAATTAATTTCCATAGGAAGTAGTATAGTAATTGTTAGTGAAAATTCACAGCACCCCCAAATCGACCTTCGGATCTACAAGTTGGGAAATGGTCAATTTGGTGTGAATGCATAACATGGAGTTTTCCCAAAGTGTGGGACCTTTGAAAATGGGGAAAACTCTCTAGATTTAATTTGGTTCTTACTCCTCTGTTTAATTGTATGCATGCAATTTTTTGTAGAGGTTCTGATTCAAAATTCCTACTCTAAAACTACTAAGGAGATAGGGTTGAGAGAAAACATGGAAATGGAAACAAAACTAAGAAAAAATAGAACAGTGATACACCAAAGGAGTAATGTAATTCTTGTTTTGCAAAAATAGACACAGATCATGGAGATTCAACACCAAAACATGCACATATTACTAGAATGCAATGAAAGATCAGAAGACAATAATAAATGCATGAGAGGATTGAAAATCGATCACAGAACATACATTATCATTTCCAAGTTTGATACAATATGTTCCATTGGCAAAGAGGAAAAAATGAGTTACAATCTCCATGGGAGGTCTGAAATTCTACAAATCTACCTGCTAAGGAAGAAAAGAGAGCTTGCAAGAGCAAGGATGCCTAAAAACAAAGGATCGAATCCTTTCCATTTATAACTGAAGCAAAGAGAGAGAAAGTAGAAGAGGGAGAAAATCAGATCGTTTAACTCAACCATCCACCATTAATCCCTTTCAAATCAGCCTGCAAACCCATCAAATTGATTCCTCTATTTTTGTTTTACGTGTTGGAAAAAAATAATGAATTTTAGAAAAAATAGCTCTCAAAGTGATCTGATCTTGGTTTAATGGTGTGAGAAGAAATTTTAGGGTTTTTTCCCATCAATCTGAGTTAATTCTTCATCCTTGGTGTGTGGGAGAAGGAAACCATAGCGGATTGACCAAAAAATGAATCATTTGAAACAATCTAATTCACATTAAAGGCATGAAAGATGTTTATGGATTTTTCTTCCTCAAAACTTTAAAAAAATGATGTTTTTATGCCTCCAATGCATTAAGGAGATCAAGATCTTTTAATGAGTCCGATTTTCCCAAATCGATCTCTGGATAGAAAGATATGCCCATCCAAGATTTAGGGTAAAATCGGGGCACAAATTTGAGCACAAATTAGGTTGAAAAATGACAGATTAATCAGATTTGAAATGGGTCCATGGGCCCAAATTTTAATTTTGCACTTTTGCCAAAATTTCCCAAAACACTCTGCATCTCCACACTTATGTTGGTTACGTGGCACATATTGAGGTCGGCGGAGCAGGGCTCCCTTTTTATTTTTCCACTTTTGGAAAAATTCCCCAAAAATATCCATGGCCACGTAGGTCTGCATGACACGTGGCACCTTCTGGATGATCTGCAGCTTCAAAACAATCATTTTTCCCCTTTTCGTGAAATTGGAAAATTTTCCAAAATCCTCGGCCCCACCACTCCGAGACACATGGCATCTCCCGATTTGTTGTGGAGATGCGCCCATTATTTCCTTTGACACATTTTGACCAAACGCCAAAAACATATAAATTACTTCCACCCCGCCACTCCACCTTGAAACGTGGTGCATCCTCGATTAATCTATGCAAGCCTCAAAAAAATATTTTCCCTATGGGCTTTCGGGTCGAATGTTTCCTTTGAGTTTTTTTCCCAAAAGGGATAAGTGCCAAAATTTCCCACTGCCCGCCAAAGCACTTCCTTCCCTCCGTAGGCCTACGGGCTAGCTTGTGACTTTGTGCCTTTTAGCCAAAAGGGCTAAGTGTCAATTTTTCCTCCGCCTCTCCGCCAACCCACCTTCATACTTGGGCAAAATTTGCATCCGACCTCCACTAAGCCATAACTCAAAAAATACAAGGAGTTAGGAGGACTTCCTTACCTTTCTGGAAAGGGGAAGAAATTCTCTATCTGATGAAGTAATTTCCAAAATATTTTGAGTGCTTGTAATGTGTGAAAATTGAAATTGAAACACAATGAAGGAAATAATGAAGGAAAGTTAGCCAAAATAAGCAAGGGCTCATTTTGGATAACAATTTTGGTGACTCAGAGGGGTCATCTTCCTGTTAGATGAATGATAAGTGGCCTTTTTTGCATCCATTGGGTATGGAGTCAAGATTGATAACCAATTTTGATCTTAACTATGAAAATATGACATTTGAGCCACTTGGAATCCCACTAAAACTTGGAGATCTTCACCAAAATCCATTGAATGCATTGTGCAAGAGCAACCAAAACAGCACCAAACAACTATGTACAAAACTGAAAATCATACATACTCCAAATGGAACATGCAAAGTGTGCAAAATCACTTCTTCTACTGAAAGAAAACCTACCTACTCTACTCTAACTGGAAGAAAAGGTGGGCTAAACAAACCCTACAACTCATTGTGCAAAATAGCTTCCTTTCTTCAAAATGCGTAACCATGTAGTTGATTCGGAACTAATCATGGTAGGTTGGATGAGTGGAAAATCAACAATAAGTTGGTATTCTACCCAAATTAACAAGGTGTCAGGTGAAAGGAAATTAGATACCTCTTTTAGTTGCTCTACATTTGGATTGAAGAGGTATGGTAGTTGATCCTTGGTGCTTTGCATATCATCCTCATGCTTAGAAGCAAGCATGACTGGTTTTGGCTTCTCCTTAGCTCTAATGAAGCCAAGTACCTGATTGGGCATGGTCTAGTCCTTTGAATGTTTCAATTTCTTTGAATTTCAACCCCAACAATGGAGTCTTCTTGCAAACCTCCTTCGGTGAATGGTGTGGAAGGAATGGTGAAACCCTTTTTCTCTTTTCCTTCCTCTTCCAGTGAAGAACATGGAAGATTAATATCTTCCAACCTTGATTCCAAAGAGCTGCTATAAAATGTAGGTTGTTGTAAATGAATTATCTCCTTCATGGCAGTAGGTTCTTGTGTTTGGAAGATGGATGATGAAGGAGAAAATAATGTGATTTCAACTGGTTCCTCTCCATCAAAACAATCCTCCAAATCTGACAGATAAACTACCTCCTTGTTGTCCTGCTACAAATGTTCAACTTCCTCCATGGTGTTCTCTTGATCAACAACTTGTTTACCATGGTTTCTTTCATCCTCCAACATGAAGTTTGAAAGATCAAACTCTTCTCCAACATTAGAGCTCGAGAGAGATGAAGTGGAAGGAAGAACTGAAGGTTCTTTTATAGCCTATTTTGAGTTCAAAGCTCTTGGTCCTGCATTTTTCTCCTCCATAGCTAGAATGTGCTCCTCTTATTTTGGATTTGGAGTAGCTTCTCCTTCCTCTTCCATGGCTGATTGTGAAAATTGAATTGGACCAGAAGTTTCTTCAATTAGAGTGCCAACATGGACACTATATTCTCGAAGCAGTTAATCTGCTTCTTCTTTTTGCTCTTCTTCTGCTGCAACAAAATCAGTCCTAACCACCATTGACTCTTCATATTTGGCCTCCTCTGTAGGCTTCACCAGCAAAGGAATTTTCTCAATCCCATATCTAAGAGCCAAGCTTACTAAGCTCTTAATCATTCCTTCTTTTCTTGGTTCTTTTTCTTGCTATCCTTCATGACTGATTTTTGCAATTTCTTCTTCCCTACATGGAATTGGGAAGATAAGAGGAAAAATAGGTTGGAGTTCAACCAATTTTGCATTTGTTTTTGGTGGTGGTGGGAGGGATGGAACTACTTGTTTGTTTGGAGAGGATGATTGTTTGGAAGGGAAAATGATAGAAGGATTGAGATGAGGAGGAAGACTAGGGGATGGACAAATGGAATCAACACTTGGGACGGTAGATGGGAAGCTTGAAACTTGACACTGCTGAAATGATACAGATTGAAAAGGGGGAAAAGAAAGAGTATGATGTGGTGTGCTTACCCATTGACAAGGTTGATGAATACATCTCTCATACACCTCTATCCCTTTAGTCAATTTTGCAAGTTGGGGTAGCATCTCCACCATGAAGTACAACTTCTCCTGAGGCTGAAGTGTTTTGGAAAAGGGCCAACCCATGGACAAGGTGCCCCTGCAACCAATTCTAAAATCCTTTGTTTGAGCTATTGCTCTTGATTGCACCATGCCAATCTCCATTTTTAGATCTTCTCCAACAGACCAACATCTTCCATTTGATCATTATCATTGCATGCGTATTCTTTCTCTTGATATGTTTCATAACCAAACTAATTTTGGTATTTCTCATATGGGTAAGCATGATGATTTTAAATTTGTTCAAAGTACTAATTTGAAGGAGTCGTAAAGCACATTGGCGGTGGAATGTACTAATGTTGTAAATGTGAATTCCATGATGGAAATGAATTCATGATTGAAAAACTTCATGGAATGGAAAAGAGTGAAAGGGATGGAAAGAAAAATAAATGAAAAAGGAATGGAAATGAATGAAAAGGAAGGTCTGCAACTTCAGAGATGGGTTGTTGACCATATGGAGTCACCAGATGTGTTTGAAAGTGCCTCCAAAGGCTGAACTTTTCACAAGAACACATCAACCTACAAAAATGAAGTGGAATACCTCTTGGGTCCCACTGGGCATGCCAAAAATGTTAGTGTAAATTAACAGCACCCCCAAATCAACCTTTAGATCTACAAGTTGGGAAATGGTCAATTTGGTGTGAATGCATAACATGGAGTTTTCCCAAAGTGTGGGACATTTGTAAATGGGGAAAACTCTCTAGATTGAATTTGGTTCTTACTCCTCTGTTTAGGTGTATGCATGCAATTTTTGTAGAGGTTATAATTCAAAATTCCTACTCTAAAATTACCAAGGAGACATGATTGAGAGAAAACATGGAGATGGAAACAAAACTAAGAAAAAACATAATGGTGATACACTAAAGGAGTGTTGGAATTCTTGTTTTGCAAAAATAGACACCGATCGTAGAGATTCAACACCAAATCATGCACAGATTTCCAGAATGCAATGAAATATCATAAGACAATAATAAATGCATGAGAGGATTGAAAATCAATCACAAAACATACATTATCATTTCCAAGTTTGATACAATACGTTCCATTGGAAAAGAGGAAAAAATTAGTTACAATCTCCATGGGAGGTATAAAATTCTACAAATCTAACTACTAAGGAAGGAGAGAGAGCTTGCAAGAGGAAGGATGTCCAACAAAACAAAGGATCAAATCCTTTCCATTTATAACTAAAGCAAAGAGAGAAAATCGAAGAGAGGAGAAAATTAGATCGTTTAACTCAACCATCCACCATTAATCCATTTCAAATTGGCTGCAAAACCCGTCAAATCAATTCCTCTATTTTTGTTTTGAATGTTAGAAGAAAAATGATGAATTTTAGCAAAATGCAGCTCTCAAAGTGATCTGATCTTGCTTTAATGGTGTGAGAACACATTTTAAGGTTTTTTCCCATCAAATAAAATTGATTCCTCATCCTTCGCATGTGGGAGAAGTTAACCATGGTGGATTGAGCAAAAATGACCCATTCAAGAAATGTGGTTCATATTATAGAAATGAAAGATGTTTCTAGCTTTTTCTTCCTTGAAATCTACAAAAATGATGTTTTTATGCCTCCAATGCATAGAGGAGATCAAGATATTTCCAATGAGTCTGATTTTTCCCAAATCTAATCTCTAGATTGAAAGATATGCCCATCTAAAGATTTAGGGCAAAATCAGGGCATAAATTTGGGCACAAATTTCAAGGCACGAATTAGGTCAAAAAATGGCGGTGAATCAGATTTGAAAACAGGTCCATGGGCCCAAATTTTACTTTTTACACTTTTGCAAAAATTTCCCAAAACACTCTGCATCTCCGCACTTCCGCTGGTTACGTGGCACCTATTGGGGTCGGCGGAGGCAGGGCTCCTTTTTTTATTTTTCCACTTTTGGAAAAATTCCCCAAAAATCTCCATGTCCCCTCAAGTCCGCATGACACGTGGTAACTTCTGGATGATCTACGGCTTCAAAACAATCATTTTTCCCTTTTCGTGAAATTGGAAAAATTTCCAAAAATCCTCCACGGCCCCGCCACTCCGAGACACGTGGCATCTTCTGATTTGCTGTGGACATGCGGTTCCATTTTTGCCTTTGACACATTTTGACAAAATTCCAAAACACTATAAATTCCTTACGCCCATGTCACTCTGCCTTGACACACATGGCACATCCTTATTAGTTGCAGCCCTCAAAAAATTTATTTTCCCCTCACGGGCTTTCGGGTCAAATGTTTCCTTTGAGTTTTTTTTTCCCAAAAGGGATAAGTGCCAAAAAAATTCCCGTTGTCCCACTAGTGTGCTTCCTTCCTCTCCACAGCCTACTAGCCGGCTTGTGACTTTGTGCCTTTAGCTAAAAGGGCTAAGTGTCAATTTTTGCTCTGCCTCTCCACCAACCCACCTTCATACTTGGGAAAAAATTTCATCCAACCTCCGCCAAGCCATAACTTGAAAAATACAAGAAGTTAGGAGGACTTCCTTACTTTTCTAGAAAGGGTAAGAAATTCTCTATCTAATGAAGCGATTCAATAGATTTTGAGTGCTTGTAATGTGTGAAAATTGAATTTGAAGCACAAGGAAGGAAAGAATGAAGGCAAGTTAGCCAAAATAAGTAGGGGCTCATTTTGGATAATAGTAACTAGAGTAATTGTAGTAATGGTAGGATTTACTATAAATAGTAAGGTTGGAGAAGTGAATAGTAATTTCATTTGTAAATTTATTCAAAGTGAGATTTGAACTCGGATTGTGAGGATTTCATGAGCATGAGAGATTACTTAGTCTAGATTTAAGATATTTGTAGAGGATTTTCCAAGCCGACATAGATCATCTAGTGAGTATTATGTTTGCAATGTAATTTAGGAATTAGTATAACATTTTTAGCCATTTTTGCATTTTTAATTTTTTTGTGAATTTAGGCATTTCTATCGAAGATAGAACCGATGGAGCCAGCTTTTTTCCTTAGATGCTACCACCTAGTTCTCAAGGCGTACCTTCCATATTGTTGGCGATTATTGAAAAGGTGTGGGAGTTGTAGTATTATGTGTTTGCATGTTTTTTTTTCTTTTAGTATGTGTTGTTATTCTAAGTTGGGATTTTTTTCTTGACTATGTTGTGTAAATAAAGATACATTTGCAAGATTTTTATGTAGGAGACATTTGTCTACATTTTTGGCACTATGTCTAGAGGAGGAGGAGTGGGATATATGGACCGTGTCGGTTGTGTCATATTACTAGTGTAGACACTTAAAATTTTCACACCTCATTGTCCTTCATCAAGTAAATTCATCATATATTAATCAATCTCATTATTTATCCCCTATCCTAAGCCAAAAATCCCCCATCATATTTACTTCATGTAAATATCTCCTTCACAACTATAAAATCTACATTCAACCACCTAAAACTATCTCAAAACTAAAAACAAATAAAACAAATCACATCTTAACCATCCCATAACCCCTTAACCACAAACACCTCATTCTTAATAAAATCACTAACCATTTTCCCAAAGAAAAAACAAAACAACTCCATTTGGAAGTGGTTTTAACCACTTTTCTATCCAAAAACCCGAAAACCCCGGATCGTCGATGATTGTGGTAATCACCAACAATTATAAATAGAAGTTTTCTAGCCTTCTTCCAGGATCCTCAATTTTGAATCTCGAGCCCTCACTTTCTACTTCATTCACCAAACTCCTACATCTCATCACCCAACATAGAGACATCAAAATTATCGAGATATCATCAATCTATGAATATCAAATTATAAAAATATCTAGAAATAATTCTTCATCAACCGAGTTACAGGCTACACTAGGATTCAATCAATCGATCGTCTTCAATCAAAATTTTAAGGCATCTTTAAGCTTCACGACACTTTCAAGGTACTCCTGAAATCCTCTTTTATCCTTTATCAATCTTAGTTAGCCATCAATTATTCTGAAATATCATTCTATGTCATCAAACACTCATTTTAATTAATATTTCAAAATTCACTAAAATTGGCAGTGATTGGCATAATCACCGGTGATCCCGGTCAAATCTTCCTTTTAGAAAATTTTATCAGTTTATATCATTATCCTCTATCATTTTTCATCACATATGTTACTTCTAACATGTCTTTGATAATGGATCTATGTTAGATGGCAATACCTAGTCAATCACATGAAATCATAAGCATTCGCTCACTTCCAATAGTCCAACAACCTTTCTACCGAGAGCGGTTTGACATCACTCATGAATTGAATCTCTATGTAGGTCAATTTGTTGACATTGGACAAGAAATCAAAGATAAAATTTAATTCTTACATGAAATTGAACAATAAGTTGATGATTTCTGGTAAGAATATTTTAAATATGTCCAGATCATATCCACCCTCACTTGGGCCACTTTCAAATCCGTATAGGAAATTACCATCTAGTTGGAGTTGTAGAGATTATTTCTTTCTATCTAAACATTTAATTTGATTTTATATCTTTATATTCATCCATATCTTTATTTTCAACTCACTTAATTATTAAAAAATAGGCTAACATCCTCTAAGGAAGCCTTATGGATTCATGGAACTAGATTTTGTTGGGGATCTCGTCTATCCATTTGTCTAATCTATTTTGTTTAGTTTCTTTGAGCGTAGGTTTTTTTTTCATGACAGGAGGATGTACATATACATTCGAGACTTGATCAACTTAAACCAAACATCAAACTTCAGCATCCATCTCTATGGGTATCGGTAAACCCCATGTCTTCTAAGGTTAGTTTTTTTTATTATTTCACTACATTAATTTGAGTAGAAAGGTAAAAACATCTCTAAACATTCTAGCACACTCATGTGGGACGCTTAGTCCCTCTTTTCTTTCATTAAAATTAATTTTATTCACTTCAAGCCTTCTGTTTTGTAATCCCCAGGTGATTTGGTTAAATCTCCAGTGATTGGGTAAATCACCGGTGATTCTATCAATCATCGATGACCTTTGTGAGTTCTTTTGATTATCTATTAGTCATTCTCTAACATGTTTTCTTGTTTTTTTTGGTCATTTTCTATCATTTTTTGCAGGTTTCTACTTTTGGAGGATTTTGCTGCTACTTATCACTTGCTAAAAAACATTCAATTTTTTGAAAATTAGAGAGGAAGCATTTTTAGGTGAGTCCTCTTCCTCTCTTTTTTTCCATATTGCATCTTGTAATTTGTTCTCATCGAAGTTGACATTTTATTTTGGGTTTTAAAATAACATTGCATACTTCCTGATCACATAAATTAATTCAAAGGATTAATCTATTGCATTCACTGAATTCTTCCCTCACACACAACCAAATCACAACAAATATCAAAATTGCATCAAACACTCCTACCTAGGTGATAACTATTGGGATTTCATCACCCATTAGGAAAACTAACTTTGTGTTCTAGCTGAGTATAAACAACTAGCTTTCGGTATATTTTATAAGCACCCAACTCTCTTATCATTGTGAGACCATGAAGTGAGAGGGTAGGCCCCAATACCGTGCCTCGTCTTGACGACATCAACATGGATTTTGGCCTCACATACCTTCAAGTATATCAAGGAATCCAACCTTAAACATTCATGAAACCATCCATAGATGGCCATTTCCTACGATCTATCACATCACTTTACACATTCCACTTTTTTTAATTAATTAAGATAATCAAATATATTCTATGTGATATTGCTTATTCTTTGTAATCAACCCATCTATATTTATTTTCATTTATTAGGATATTTTTTGTTTGTTAATATGGTACTTACAAGACAAAAATGTCTAGTCCATTCCAGCAATCTACACCACAATACTATCAAACTTTATAACGGGCTAAAACTCAACTAGATGAAGCCCAACGACTCATTGATCAATGTTAAGAAAACCTATAAATACCCATCCTGAAAATACAGAAAATATGACAAACAACATTGAAAATTCCATTGATAACACTTAACAATGTCTTCAGAATGCCCGGCATTTGTTCCATGCATGAAAAAATGTTGTCTCACCCCCACCTGAAGATCTAAAGAAACCCTATTCTCCCAATAATCAATCCACTTCATCTGAAATAAATCATCCTCTTAGTTCAAAATTATTCAACAACGGGGTCCGTCTTCTCATAAATCCTTGACTCAAACCCTGTGGCTCTTAATGCATACCTTTCCACTAGATGTGTCCATCTTCAATCATCTCTGTCGAAACTCCGCCATATACACTGATCATCGCATACGGTTTTTCCCATCTCATTGATCTGAACCATGAACCTGTCATTCAAAAAATATATTCCTACCCTACTAGCATTTGTTGATCGGAAACATCCACCATTATTTCTTCGATCCCCATGACTAGCTTTAACCTTAACATGATTTCCTCTCAAGACACAACCCTCTAAAATCTTAATCCTTCAACTGGTTAGACACCCCTTAAACATGATACAAACACCTCTTCATCCACGTAAACCCCTCCAACGTCCTCTACTATTCAAACACCTCTTAGGATTTCTCCTGTTGTCTCTATTAGCATACCTCCAACACTGTCATCTCAACAAACCACACCACATCTTCAAAACATTAGTATGTTTATTCCCACATCTGCACCTTTAATCAATACCAACATTATTTCCAATACTCACCTAGCTTCGCAACACTCTTTGACTCCAATTATGTCACAACACATACCTCAACCATCACAATCATTTATTTATTCCAAGATATACCATAACCATCTCATCCTTCTATCTATACGTCCATTCCCTTCATAATATACCACAATCATCACAACCTCTTATTTTCACTTTTGTTCCTCTTCAACAAGCACCTCAGTATTCTCAGCTCCTTATACACACATCTATCCCCTTTTTACCTACACTACAAAAATCATTACCTCCATTTAATACACCCATCCCTCCTCAGTATCAATATATCCAACCATCACAACCTTTAATATCACCACCTACCTATAACATTCCTATGAACATCCCTTAGCAAAACATTCCTTTCCAACAAAATATCCCACAACAATACCAATCATATCAACAAGCTAAAATTCATCCCCTTCGGACTTGTTGAATATAATTTCCATCCTCAAAGACACCTTTATGGGTCCCATGAACACACTTTCATATGAACAAATATGTAATGAGCCTATTCACCCATTTGTACCTTATAAAGCTTACCCTCCTCACTAGGAGCTCCCAAAATTTATCAAATTCTACAGTAAGGAGGATCCCTAGTAGAACATCTGAGCCTTTCACCATGCATGTTATCTTATATCTCACGACCAGGACCTCATGTTAAGAATTTTCCCTATGTTATTGGTAGGCCCTGCTTTATATTGGTATAATAGTATTTCATAATACTCCATGTTCTCATTCACTCAACTTGTAAAAATCTTTCTCAAACTTTTTCAATCAACATCACTCGCAAAATCACCATTGCTGACATTTATGCAATCAAACAATTTGAATATGAATCCATTATAGATTTTTTTTCCCACTGAGGGGTATAATCAATCAATTGTCAATCTCACTCCCACAAACAGAGTTAATCGATTTGTTCTCCCATTCATGCACCAAACACATCTCTTCTACACTCCAAATCCAATCCTTCCAAATGTTTGATGAATCCTTCACCACGGTGTGTAATCTTGAGCTTTGTACTCTTGAAGAAGGAAGGGTCAAACTTTGACCAAAGAAACTGAAATAAGATTTCCCATCTAAATAATTTCTAGTCAAGACAAACCCAAATCCTCCGCTAACATTGTAGTTGTCAAATCTACTCTAAAATAATGTTTAACCACTAAATCCTTTCATCTTAAACGTAGCTATACACCTATTTGAGAGACCTATAACATAGTTTTTGATAAACTTCTTACTACCAACATGATCTCTCTTACACCCATCTGACCTATCGACACTTCCATCTCCAAACCCTCTTGGTACATAAATTAAATTTTTGTAAGTACCATAGTGTTAAAGGCCATGATATTGAAAGGTTTTTTTCATTATGTAATTCCCTTCAAGATCTAATTGACAAAGGAGAACTACACTCGAAAACCCTAATGCTCCTCGAATCAGAATCTTGAAGTCTTCAAATAGCCATTTCTTAATCATCCCCATTAAGGAATCAACCCCAAATGAAAAATGTACAAGACCACCATACCATAAAAACCATTAATAAAACATCTCCTATTATTGAATCCACTCCCATAGTCAACCCTAGTAACACACCTGAATCAACATCTGAATAACCGTAAATATCCCCATAATTAGTTGTCAAAAATTAACCATCTACATCTATAGCTACATCCTCCTCATCCATCCCTTCTAATATTCCTTCACAAACACTTTGCAAAACAACCAGCTATCCAAATTAAAAAAATTCTATGACAACTTTGTTGCACATTATCATCTACGTGACCCTTAGAGTTTCCTTCCACCCCCATCTAAAAAGTCATCGTTGTAAACAATTTCACTACTTTTATACAAAAATACTTATCAACAAATAACTAAAGAACATGCATTGAATGCAACACCTTCCAAGATAGTTAAATCAAAAGAAACATCTTTTCCTTCTACCTTTGCATCATAGGGACACTATGCAGCTATGCTAGAAAAACTACTTTAACAATCACTCAAATTGTTACCTCCTCTAAAACCATATAACACTCAAGGCTGGAAACCTTCTTGGTATAATTTTGAAGCCTCCTGTGACTATCACCAGACACCTGGACACTTTATGGAAGAGTGTAAAGCCTTTCACCTAGCCATTAAAAATATTAAAGAAAAATGTCTCCTCCCCTCATAATTACAAACATCAAAGAAACCTTGTTCAATACCTACAACATCATCATCCCATACTATAGAATAATCCTTGAGTAATCCCCTTCCCCATCAAATCGATGTTGTCCACATAACTACCCAAGCTCATACCCACAAAGCAAATCCTTCATAACACAACAAACCAAAAGCATTCACCACTATCCCTCCACCTCTAGAGTTCACCTTGTCCTCATCCAAAGATAAACCTAAGGTTTCTATTCCCCTAGCCCCTAAGACCTCTAATCAAACATTTCAATCAAAAATAAAGTATCTATTCTAGCAAAGACTCTGTCTTGCACTATAATACAAAAGGTAGTAATTAAAACATTACACCAAGCCCCTATTAAAATATCACTCTACGAAATGGTTCAAACATCGTCTTCACATAAACAGATAATGATTGAAGCCCTCCATTCTATATTAGTACCTTCCTATGATACCAACTCTTTCACATATTTTGTAGGTTCTCTCTAAAAATCCTCACTATTTCATTTGATTCTACTTTGAAATACCATCACTTCGACTCGAGGATCGAGGATTTACCTCTCTTCGTTACAACCCAAATACTTTTGTGTTCCCTTAACACGAGCATACACTTTACTCACTCTCTGTACAACCCGGGTCTTCTCAAAATCTTTGTATTCCTATTTCCACCACTAACCATACTCGATTGTGACCCCTACATCATCTATCAAAACTATATCTCCATCATCATTTGGGCCCATAGCCCCACACTCCTTAACGATAATGCAAGGTCTACCCACAACTACCTTGGGAGTCTTTGTATCTCCCTCCTCTCATCTATATTACACTAGATCCTCAAGAACATCTTACACTAATCCAAACTACCATCTAACATAGCTAAATCAAACCATTTCCTACTCACCTTCTCTACTTTCTTGTACCCATGTTTCTTGCTACGTGCAAGAAAGCGCATGCTCATACACATGACACTCGTTAAAATCCATGTAAGGTTGCCACACAACATCCCCAACCTATAGTCCACTATCCTTCCTTTTCCTCTTCACGTTACCCATATCATGTCTCCATCTCATGAAGCATGCATGCCAATCTCTTATCCCCCATGGAAAAACCTCGTGGATGAGCAATAGATATGTGCTCGTATACCTAGCACTTGTAATAAGAAAGATATATCAAGATTAAATATCTTGTGAGCCTTATAGGCCCATAGCTCTCTATATTTATGAGCTAATAAAGTCTGCTCCCACTCAAAGACTATATGACTCTCCATCATCTTAGCTATAACTCTAGTAATCATCCAAGGAAACCTACCTCCTCTAGAATCAGGTAATGCAAAACATGAAATATACATCATCATCATTTTCATCCTCATGCATCCATCTCTCAATGGAAAATACAATGCCTCATATGGAAAACCTCCCAAATCATACTTCACATCATCTCGCCTCGTCCCCATATAATCTTTGCATCACATCCAATCTCTCAAACTCCTCAACAAGATAAATTCTCTCCCCACACACTGGTAGTCTCATGATCTGATGTACATCCTCTAATGTAATCGTCACCTCTCTCATCGGTAACCAAAAAGTACAGGTGGAAGGATTCCACCTCTCCATCAACACCAACATCAAACCCTGACATCTATGCACCCTCATGTAATCCCTCATCCCTCCAAAATCAACTCGCCTCTACATGATCCCAATCATCATCCGACATAAAGCATCCCATACCTCCTCTAAAATAATAGGTATCCTGTCTTGGATAGTCAATTTTTCATTCTATTATAAACAAACAACCACAAACAAACATCATAACTTATTTCATCAACAAAAATATCAACATAAACATAATTTATCAACACAAAACACCAACTACAACTATATCGATCATTCATCGCTGATTCACACAAATCATTTGTGATTACATGAATCGCAAGAGATTCTCATGATTTTGATTTTCGAAAATTGTACATATGAATCAAAATGAAAAAAATTCTAATAACAATCACAAATAATCGAAATTTAAACACAAACAATAGAAATCAATCTTACCTCTTCCTGTGTAGGTTTTCGATGCCTGCTTGAGGATGCCATTTCACTCAAATTATGTTTTCCTTACTCCAAATGTGTTTTCCTTACTCCAAATGTGTTTTCCTTGCTCAAGTCATGCGGGTTCATTTGCAAAAATAAACTATTCACCGTGAAAGTAACTATTTACTACCCCCAAATTACTTGTACAATTTACTAAAATTCACCAAATTACCGATGATTCAAAGCAAAATTTTCAGCGATTTTCTCTATTCTACATCTCCATACATATTTTTTTCCCAATCACCTCATATTAATGTTTATTTCACTAAATCAGGATATATTCCAGTGAATTGAGACTCTAGCATTTCAAGTATTGGAAGAAATCCATCTTTGTTTTTACGTATATTGGATTCCATTTTTGGCTATACTAGATTCCATTAGTAGCAATGTTAGATTCAATTAGTAGCAATATCAAATTCCAATATTGTCATTATTGGACTTATTTGAGTTCCAATTTCTCTATTATTGGATTCCAATTTCACTAATATTGGATTCCAATTTCCCTATTATTGGACTCTAATTTCTCTATTTTTTTATTATTGGTAAATAGTTTTTTGAAAGGGACTATACCCTTGTATACAAAAGGGGGCCTAGAAGCCAGAATAGGAATGAAAATCATTACAAAAAGGATCAAGATCCATATGAGACATAGAAACCCAATGTAACCAAAGAGTAGTTACCCCAAAACATCAAACCAGTTCAAACACTATAGAAGAGCAGCCAAAAAAGTAAAAACACGAAGGAAGACAACAAGAGTATCGCAAATCCACAATTACTTCTTGGCGGCTTTGTCGATTCTAGATTTGATAGTCTACCAAGAGGTGAACATAGCCAATGTTATCATATGAGTAGAGTCAGTAACATCCAGCTTGTTGAATGGTCTGTTTGCTTTCCTTTTCCATGCCCCAAAGAGTTGTTGGTATTCCACTGAGATTAGAGACGTTGCAGACATGCTACTCAATAAATTCTTCGATTGCACTAAAAATAGCCATATTATGGTCATGGCGAGTCTTGGCTTTCCCTAGACGGTTCTCCAAGGAGTTCAATTTTTTGTAGATGTCTTCAACCTACTTATTATCAATATCAACCTCCTCCTCCTTCTTCCTCTTACCTTTTTACTTTGCCAAGTTTTTAACTCATTCTTTCAATAGTAACATGTCAACTTCTAAGGCTTCCAGCATTTTGTGGAGCTCTTAATCTTTGCCTCCTATGAACTAGTACTACTAATATGCAGGAGGTTATGAGAAATTTCCAAGTCCTAAGGAACGTCCCTGAAACAGGGGTATCAAGGTTGAGTCTTTTAGAAGACCTAGTTATAGGTCTGGTCGAATGGAGGTGAAGGGGGTGGGAGCAGGAAGGTGGGGGATGAAAGAGGGAGTCGAGAAGGAAGGAAAAGGGGTGACAGAGAGGTGATGGGGACAGAAGGAGAAGAGATGGGGGTAGTAGCAGCGGTGCGGGGAAGAGAAGGAACAGAGATGGGGGAGGTTGGGATGCCAGGAGACCTGAGAAGACAAAGCTTATACAACAAGAAGATGAGACCCTGATGTAGAGGGACCACACGTGCATGATTTTGGAACTCCAAAATGGAGTGCTCAAGAGAATTAAGCAGATAATGAGGGAAACATACCGTGAAACTTTTGCGGAAGTGATTGAGGAACACAAGATGCTTTGAGGGCACTATGACGAATCTCCCCTCTAAAGAGATGTAACGCACCATCATACGGGTGACATTGTCAAAAGGAAAAGGGATAGAGCTAACCTATAGACTCTCTATGAAAAAGACCAGTTTCTCATTACCCTCAACAAATTTCCTCTCCTCAGCACCCTTGTCAATCCTTTTATTAAAAAAGTGGTACCCATCCATGCCAAGGCCTATTGCTTCAGCTATTAACTCTTCATTGATCGAAATTTTATGTCTGCCATATTCCACTGTGATCCTTCCAATCCTTCACAAAATGCACAGAAATGCTTTAGTCATGACCTTGAATCTTCTCAATAAAATTAGTGATGCCTCCCTGGTTGAGAAGATTCCAAAGCTCTTCATTATTTTTCCACTCCGGGTCCTCGCTGGGTTCTATTTGACAAGGGGCACCTCCCATTATCACCATGTGTAAGTTTTTGCAAATATAATTTTCAAAATCCCTATGAGGAGTTCTATAGCAGACGCAGTTACTAATCTGCCTTTCTCTATTTTTTTTCACATGATGTGAATGATGACTAGTGTAGCCGTTGTTGTTCCCACGAATGCCTGCGTGACTGCTGCTATGTACTTGGGAAAACCCACATGTGTGAACTTCAGTCCCCTTAGAAACCCACTCCAGATCATCATCATCCTTATTACTGGACTTGAGAATCCGTAAAACCCTGTTTAAAAGTTGTTATAGGCACAATATTTCCCACATGTGTGGCTTTAATCTTCATATAGATCCACTTTAAGTCATCATTATACTTGCTATAACCTTGATTGCCCGTCAAGATTTTCTTGGGTGCTATTTTAATATCAGCACGTGTGGGAGTCTTATTCTTAAAGTCCCACTCCAAATGCTCATTTCTCTTACCCCGAATTTGCATGCTCATAAGTATCCACTTGTATGTTGTTTTGAATCTATTCAAGAATGTGATCTCTATTATCCTAGATTCCAATAACGCTTGTTATTGGATTTCACTTTTGCCACATAAACCTAACGGTCACCAACTTACATAAGCCTAGTGGTTTCTATCTTATATAACCCAAATGGTTGCTAACTTGCATAACCCAAGAAGTTGTAAACTTACATAAGCCAAGCAAATCGCTAACTTACATATTCCAAATGTATGCTAACTTTAAGATAGTGCGTAAGTGATTGTTGTCATTTATACCACAAATCAATATTAATATCATCATACATATATGATTATTCATGCATATCTTATTCAAGTCAATAAAGGTTGATGTTGAAAATCCCTTCCCTGAACTTCCTTGAATGGTGTTAAATCGACGGTTGTTTAGAATTTTTCATGATTTTATATGTAAAATACTTTCAAATATTTTATAGAACTGGCACGTGTGACTCGCATGTTTAAAAGGTTAACATCAATATTTATATAAATTTATATAAATAATTTATTCGTATATATTCAAATAGTTAAAAATTATGGAATTATCATTTATAAATTATGTAAGTAGTGTATAAGTGCGAGTGATTGCGAATTACAAGTGTAATTGGTCGCACGTCTAAGTGTGAGTCTTGATTTGCATAGCTAAGTGTGATAACTCACTTGTGAAATAATATTTTGGTAACGGTAATTTGTCAATACCGACCTTTAAAAATATAAAACAATATTTATTTAGACCACTTATTCTATATAAATTTCATTATTTTTAATATATATTGATGTAAATTTTTATAAAAACGTAATTTATATATAAATATGTATTAATTATTGATTGGTTAAATATTAAATATGAAATTTACGTGTGAACTTTATTACAAATAATTCCAAGTATTTGCAGTAGTAATGATAACCGTTTTGTAAGGAAAATGTTAATTAGTGTTGTGTTTGCATCAACATTAATTAGCCATTAATTTGAGCTATGTAAAATTTTCCATTTAAAAGTACATGCACCATTTGAAATATGTGCACCTTTTGGAGCATGTAATTGTTGTCATCCATTAATCAACCATTTAATGAAAATCAATGTAAAATCATATGCGTGCCCTCTTAAATTTGCACACCAATGAAATTGGCGTTGAATTTGTTTACATATCACTATAAGTAGATAGTTTTTGAGTTTATATTTTTAACATTTTCCTTTTTATTCTCTTCGTCATTACGTAAGCTTATTCATCAATAGAAAAATCTCATTAGTGCAAGTGTCAAAAATTTGTGCTTGAATTTTGGAAACATTTTGATTTCCTCTCCATGCCAAAAATTGGTATGCATTCTCACCTTTATTCCCTCCAAAATTACAAAAATTTGTTAATGTAAATTATTTTTAGCTGATTAGGGATTAAATCCATGAAAAATTTTCCATAGCTGATTAGGGCTTATAGATCTATGAAGGGATTTTGTAGATAATTAAATGAAAGAAAGTTTGTTATTAAATATTTTGTATAAGGTAGTTTTTTTAATCAAATAAATAATTTCATAATATAGTAAACATATTTTAGAGAAGTGAAAAAGGATGGATGGAGTACATCTTGACATAGAAACAATGCGGCTTAGTACGTAATAACATGAGAGGAAGATTTACCAAAAAAATTAAAAACCAAAAACACCTACCAAGAACTTGTTTTGTTGAGTCTTGAAAAAGAAGCCTGGTGGTATAGATGGTCGCTCAATTTGCATAGTAAAAAAGTGAATATCAGAATTGATTTATAGACATGGTGGTGTGTAGGAATAGAAGAGCAGATGCATTTTATAAAATTGATATTATTTTGTTGGCCTTATTATTATCTCAGTAAATAGTCCTCCGCTACACATACTCAAAGAAAATTCAATGGCTATGACATCATTAAAATTTTCAATGACAATATTTTAGAAGATATTTATGTTAAGAATGAGTTTCCATTAAATGTGTTGATGTTGGATTATAGTGACCTATTTGTGAAAAAATATGGTAATGCAAGAGCAGGAGAACAAAACAACTTTTGGAGAAAAAAAGAACGAATACAGATTTGTGAAAGGAGAATTCGAGGAACAAGTAAACTCTAAGATGCTACTACTATAAAAGCAATGAGCTATCCTCAAAAAATTTCACAAAATGTAAATTTGCTATGTTTACGTCCATAATATGTGGCTTTTTATCTTTTTCTACCTACGGGGTTTCTCTCTTTTATGCTTTAATGACATATTTTTCCTTAAGGACCTTTTTGTAAAAGTATGCGGGTCCTTTCCAAACCCCATATTAACCCTTATATAAAAATGGATGTAGTTTTTGTACATCGAATATGTTGTTGTAGATAACCTAGCACACTATATGATGATAATATATTACTTTATTTTTTTAATTCTTATTGATCGATAATATCCAATTGGTTTGGTGTCACATAAGGTAGCGGATGCTAACCTAAAAATAATATTATTTGACTTGTTAAATCGTAGTGATCCATAAGCTCAAAATTTTATATAGTGGAAATATTAGGTTACCTTAGCAAGTGCTAAGCTCAAAATATCTTACTTAAAACTTCACCTCAATCCACCAATCAAAATTAAAAAATGCTATAAATTTTCAACTTTCTAATGTTTGTAATTTATTTAAATAATTTTTTAAACTACAAAACTTATTTATATTTTTATTTATTTACTAATTAGTATTGATTTGAAAAATATGAGGCCTTTTTGCAACATTGATTTATTCTATTTAATAAAAATCATAATTCTAAGAAAATAATCACACAACTAGCACATCTAGCACGATCACACAACTAGCACATCTCCCATCCATGAGGCATGAAATTAATGCTCTATCTTGTTTAATTTAAAATGTCATTAAAAAAATTACTATTAACAAGGTTTATTAAATATACATGAACATAATGATTGGATACTTTATACAGGGATTAAGGCACCTAAAAACCTTACAATAGAATGCATCGTGAGCATCACCAAGAGTGAACAAAAAAGAAACATGATAAAAATGGCTAAAATAGCTTATCCTAAACTACAGTCCAACAGATCAATACAAGAAAAAATCACAAAACATGGAGGGGAAAACATCCCAAATGATACAATCCACAAACAATAAAACAAAATATCTAAGAGCTAATAGACTAGTTAGTCTTCAAATGTTTGTACTTCTCTCGGTTAGTGCTCCTCCTGTCCTTTCATTTTATCATCATGTTCACTCATGATAGTTATGTGGTCTTCAACTTGTTCTTCCTCATCATAATTACTGAGGTGGAGATTATACTTGCAAACTTTGTGTCCCTACTTCAGTTTGACCACATGCCCCTGCAACTCCAAAACCAAACTTTTGATCTCTACCATATCAGCCTTGATAGAGTTTTGGGTGATGCAAATTTTCTTAGAGGCGTCGATGTAATGCATGACACTATTTCCCATATCCATTCCAAATTCTCCTAAGGCCTCCATATCCATTTCCACCTGACTCACCCTGAGAGAAATTTTATCAAAAGCCACATTCCAACCCAACTCCACTCTCTCTTTCCCTTTAGATGACTCCCCTTTCATATCAATTAGAGAACCTGCAGCTCTAGTACCAATATTTCCATTCCCCTAAGGTGCCTTACTCTTATTTCTCCTCATTTTGTTCATATGGTCTGCAAGAGTACAATTTTCATCTAAATCCCTAGATTTGGGCTCTAATTCCTTTGCCACCACTAGTTTACCATTCTTAAAAGAAAAATAATTAGTCCATGGTGTATTGGGGTATTGTTGGCATATGGATTTGCACGCATGCAAATGACATGCAACAGTGTGGGAATGAAGTCCCTCCTCAATGAAGGTGAGGTGCCTTTATTGAAAACCAAAACTGTATTTACATTTGTACATTCAAAATTGTATGTGGGGGGTGTTTTGGAACATCAATGGAAGAAAAGTGAATGAAGGAGATAGAATGAAATGAAAGAAAGGAGTGGAATGGAATGGACTGAAAGAACATGCAAGAGTTAGGTAAAAACAGAGCCTAATATTGCATGAAGAGAAAAGATGAATAACCAACACAAATAAAACGGAGTTTGAGTTAGCCAAACAAGAACATGCAAAAGGGAACACACATGAGCAAGTAGATAGTCAGAGCTTGATCACTGTGAACTAGAACAACTAATTACTAATGTTGACAATAAGATCAAAGATAATATTTGCATGCAAGATTCAAACACCTAACATCTAATGAACATAAGAACACCAAATGTTACAAGAGACAATGAATGAGACACAAAGTTCTTATTCTATTAACTCCAAAAAATTTTCACAAAGAACACAAAGTTTCTTCTTGAAACAAAGCTTGCACAAAAGTATCTTCTTCTCCTCTCTCAAATTCACCCTTTACAAATGAGCCTTTCACTTCCTTTTATAACCCAAAAGTTGGTTACAAAGTAGTTAGGGTTTTAAATGCACATTAAATAGGGCACTTAAGTGACTTTGACTTTTTCAACCAACTTTTAAAAAGTGACTAAAAATAGAAACCACTTAAGTTAAAGGGTCATTTAAGGAAAAATACATAAATAAAAGAAATGGGTACATGTGGACCCCACTTAAATGACTTGTATGCACACGTAGACATCCTAGTCAGCAATGTGCCACCTAGATCAAGACACCTAGGATCAGTGCCTTATCCATTGGGCCAAGAGTCCGCCTATCCCAATCGTATGGGAATGAACTCATTGACTGTGCTCTGCAATCCACCAAATGACAAGAGTGCTGAGCTTGAAACTTGAGCAATTCATCCACATCTCTATCTGAGCAATATCCTGGTGTGAGAAAATTTGTCTTCATTCGTATTCACATTCACAATTCTCCACATGCTCCAAGTACCTTTCCATGGTGAATTATTCATTTGTCATGAGACCGTAGTCATTACGCCACCTTGGTTTATCAGAATCCAACTTCTGGTCTTTCGCCATTGAGAAGATCTCCAAGAGCCAAAATTGTAGTTCACCTTCATCTCGTGGGTAATTGTTAGTGCGATCTATCTCCTCCAGCGTCATCTTCCTGAACTTGGCCGAATTGAGCCACTCTATATGGACCCTGTGATGTGCAAACTCAAGTATTCCCTCATGAACAAGTGACACGAAGACGATCTTGGCAAGTTCACGAATGTCTGGGAGTTTGTTTGTCAAGAGTGACCAATTCGACATCAAGAGCCTCTCCAAAATAGAAAATTGAATCCAGATGGGTTTGCACCCAATCATAGATTCATGCCGCCTCATCAACGACCCTCAAACCTTGGCACAAAATTTGATCTATCCAACCCCTTATCATATGGCCAATGATGTTATTTTCTTTTGATGCTGCAAGCACCTCCTGATTAAGAATAGCCACCGGGACTAGAAGTTGGACATCAGAGGTGATCAAGTTGATCAAATGTTGTATGTATGCCACGAGCTACCGATTCTTCACTTTGAGCTAAGATGAGTGTGCCTTATACCTTTCCATCCGTTGAAGTATGACATCAAGTGACTCTCGAGCATGTTCCATGTTAATTTATAGCGTTGATTTCCAGAGAAGCATCCGTGAGACCTCATCGTCTTGGACAACCATCTCCATAGACAATTAAAGGTTCCCTACGCAAACCCTGAGCAACAAAGCTGCTTACAAACCATCCATCATCAATACACATCCGTGGACCATATGTATTGAAGATTCTAGCGATTCGAACCTCAACATTTGCTCCCCTGTGGTAATCCATTGCCAAAGTCTCCATGGTACGCATGTCCTCATCGTAGCAACTGCGGACTCCAATCGGATTGACATTACCCCAATATGTTTCAACCTGAGGATGTTGAAGAGGATCTCCATATACCTCACTAGTGCTTGTGAGCAAAAACTTTTCCCCAACTCGCTTGGCCAGGCCAAGCATGTTCAAGGTTCCCACCACATTGGTTTTGATAGTCTTGACAGGATTAAACTTGTAATGAACAGGCGAAGCGGGACAGGCCAAATGGTAGATCAGATCGACCTCCAACAATAGCGGCTCGACAACCTCATGCCTTATCATTTCAAACCTCGGATTGCCGAAATGATGTATGCTGGCATGTCCAAAATCAACAAAAATGACATTTAATGGATCCGTTTCAGACAAATCCCTTTTATAAATACCATAAGCCAGGGCCGTGGCCGTGAAACAAACAAAGTGGGTTCAGGTTAACAATAGCGGCCGCATCTAGAACTTCCCTACGCTCAAGATCCGTGAAATATACGAGTATTCCAATACAACGCAATCCACAATTTCCTTTTTTTAAATTATTCTTGGCAATTCACTTAATATTCGACAAAATCATCGCAAGAATCTGAGTGGAAGTAAACAAGCAGTACTCACCCAAATACCATGCTTTAATCAGTGGGGGCCCATCGGGACCCTCCGTAACAGAAAAAGGAAGACTCTGCAGATTTGTTGAAACTGACTTCTTCCCTGTAGCTACCGCATATAGCCAACTACTTACTCACGGCACCTTCCTAGGAGAATTTCAGTTCTACGCTTCACTGATACTGCCTGTGCAACATGATTTTGAAAATCCACACCCACCCTCGCAACATCAGGGTGACAGACCTTCATTTCACCATCAATGAATCCACGATCCAGAACACGCTGTATCAATTCATCTGTTGCAACATTGGATGGAGCGCAAACAAGCATTCGTGGTTTAGGGCAAAGTTTAGGAAGCATGCGGAACAGTGTGCGATCCATACTCTGAATAACATCATCGATTGATCCTGTGCCAATACTGTTTGCATTATTGTAGGATTTCCTGTAGCTTTCAGGAGCAAGTTTCTTAAGCAGTGCACCATAATAGTGCTGATATTGAACAAGATGAATAACATTCAACATTCCCCAGACTGTGTGTGTCCTTCCTGTCCCTGGTGGACCTTGCACCAAAGTGAAGGGCCAGGGTTCCTGCCGTTTAGCAGACCCAACTCCATTTGTACCAGCTGTTGTGGACCATTGAAACTCCTATGAAGCTGGTCGATAAAATTTGGTGTGAAACATTCAGGCATTGCTGGAGGCTGCTCCTCATTATTTGGAAAGTGCTCTGGCCTGGGATTTAAAATTGCTTTCTGCATTCTCATCCTTTGCATGCATGGAAAGCTTCTGGTGTTCTTCTCCTTCAGATGCGTGGAAATCTTCCTCTGTCAATTTGCTGGCTTTTCCCTTACACCTCCTGCGTGGGAAAGTTTGGAGCTTGGTAAACCTCTTATGCATGCGTGAGAGATTTCTATCTTTGTTGTTAGTTTCCCTGCAGGCTTCGTGGCTTTTGGTATGATTGTTCTCCTCCACGTGTGTTTCTCCCTTCTTCCTGCATGGGAGATTGCTGTCCTCTTTTCTTTTAATCTTTATTCTTTTGAAAACTGTTCCTTTCTTTCTTTCCCTCAGCGCGTGGAAAAGAATTCTCTTGTCTTTTATTTGAAAACATGCGCAGGTTTTGTATTTGGTTTGGCAGTGCGTGGAGTTCCTGGGACAGTTCTACCTCTCCTGTCTTTTCCTTCAACCAATGCGCATGTATCTCTCTTGCATAATGTTAACAAAGTGTAGATCAAGGATTTTGCGCTTGTTACCTGTCCAAGTTAATGTACCAAACTAAACACAAAAACCCTGAAAAACTCCAATGAAATTGATACCTGATGGACAAGATCCGAAGATGTAGACGGATAAGGAGGTCGATGTAGATAAGACGGGCGCACACGAGCAATTCACACAATAGATCCGAGTAACCTGCAAAACACCGATGCTTGACAGAAAAAGATGGCGTTAAAAGATATTTGGGTGGACTGCCCGAGAAGCGGGTCCGGGAAGCGATGAACTTCCTTGGCGGATGTCAGTCCACGTTTTCAATTAAGTAAAGAAGCATACATGATAAAAGATGTACAAAAAGACTTGATTTTCTGATTATAGTAATAAAAACAGAATTTAAACAGCAGACAGAAAGCTACAGAAAACAGGAAACTGTGAAAATAAAGCTGGATTTGTGTTACCTGTGTCCTTTTACCTGTCTGCAGGATGATCGACGTCGACTGATGTGATCGGCGTCGATTGATGAAGGATCGGCGTCGACTGTGTAAGATCGGCGTCGACTGAAAGTAGACCAGTTGATCAGGGACAGTGCAAGAAGATTCAGGAATTGGGAAGTGATAGACAGATAGTCGACGTCTGCTGGATGTGCCGAAGTCGGTAAGATACTGGAACAGAGTCACCAGAGGATCGATGGATGCGTGTGATGTTGATGTGATAGAAACAGAGTAACGGTGCTCCTCTCAGGGATGGATTCGGACAGGATCTGCCCTCATTTGATACACTTGATGCTAAAAGATTTCTCTTTCTTATAACCTGTGTCTCTTTCGCGATCTGTCTCTCTCTCTCTCTCTTGTTCGTGCGTGCGTTCGTCTGTTTTTCGGTCCGTAGAACTGAGTTCTGGACTTGCTTTTATAATCGGCGCCGCTCCTAGAAAATCGGCGCCGACCGTATAGGTCGGCGCCGATCGTGGGACAGAACTCCGAGATGGCCAAAATGAACGATTTCTAGAAAGATGAGAATTACCCCAAATACGGGAATATCCCGCATGGGGAAGAGGAAAAATAGGGGTGATACATAGATAGAATAAATTTGGGGTAGATAAGTGATTAGGATACATGGGAAGAGGTGTAATTAAATATTTAATATTTAACTACTCATGGGGTGAATTAAATTTAAGATAGGTGTCTAAATCACAAACCGGATAATATCCCAAGGGGATAGTGGTGACGTAAACGTGCCCCAGGTTACCTAAGCAGGTAAACGAATGTGAGGGACACTAAATTGAGTAACCAATTTTAAGTGTCTACATTTTGCCCCTTTTTGTCAAGTAACTTGCGATAAGCAAGGTTATGAGACAAAAACAAAGCGCTGGAAGAAGGGAAGAATGAGTGATGATGTGATCCCCCTCAAACTAGGGATGGGATGGGTGATAGAATAGACGATCCCAAGTTTGAAAGAGGTAGATGAAAATGCAGATGCCCCATCGGATATGTCTGGAGTAGATCTGATCATTGATGACGCATAAAAATAAATAAAAAGGCAGCAACCTAAGGAACTCACATTGGTAGGAAAAACTAGACGGTCTCGTCATGAGACGACGTTAGTGCCTACAGACCCGCTTAACTCTAAGTTGCCAAAAAGTACGAGTGTCCCACGCAAAGGGAACAAAACTCGAAATAGACGATAATATCGAAAAGATGCGCCGAAAGGCAATATTCAGTGCACAATAATGATCAGATGGATAAATAAGCCAAGCATCAACACTATGGCAAACAGATATGGAAAATCGACGGCGATCACAGTAATCGGCGATGACCAAGATAAACGGCGTCGATCAAAAAAATCGGCGCCGACCAAACGTAGCGCATATAAATATGCGAACGGAAAACGTAAACGATTTATTTTCATCGTGACGATTGATTCAGAGAGAGACAGAATTTGAATTTGAGCACCATGGAAGCCTCTGGGAGCGGTCAGAAGCGCAGGAGGACACGACCTGGGGTAAGTGGTTCTTCTTGAACCCGTTGAACTTAGTTTATTTTTATTTTTATTTTTTTTTTTGTTTGATTTTTTTGTTTGTGGGGGCAATGGTCCAATTTATGCCCGGACAGTCAGTCGGCGTCGATTGGTAAAATCGGCGTCGATTGAGTATTAATCGGCGTCGATTGATATTAATCGGCGTCGACTGGAAATAAACGACGCCGATTTTATCAATCGACGCCGATTGGAATAGATTAGATTTTTGTTGTTGTTTTGGATGTTGTGATTTGGGACTAATATTGCTCTTGCTGTCGTGGGTGCAGGCACGAGAGGCTCTACACATGAGGGATGCTATTCCCGAGTTACTGGAGACTATTCTCCCAGATGTGACCGATGCAGATTGGCGGCATCTAGAGTTAGCCGGGCTCGGGGGCTTCAGATACTACAGACGAGTGCCGCGGGATGTGGAGCTGATGCGGGCACTAGTGCGATGGTGGGACAGCCACACGTGCACTTTTTGGTTTAGGACGGGTGAGATGACCATCACCCATGAGGACATATACAGGATTCTGAGATTGCCGATCACTGGGGACCCTATCGAGATTACACCACGAGAGCAGCAGCAGAGGGCCCTAGGTTGATTATATAGAGACAGGGCAGATGACTCAGAGATAGTGTCTGGGGCAGTGAGGATAGCCTCACAAGATGCATGCAGATATCCCGGAGTAGACGGATAGCCTTGATTCAGATGGCTATATCCTACTTTGCTCTTCCAGATTCAGGAGGTGGGAGATTCCCACTATTGTTATTAGACTGTTTGCGACATTCTGCAGTTTAGGTAGGGGTTTGCTTTTGCTTTGATGCCCTGATAGCTCAGATATACCATGAGCTATGGATGTACACCACAGGCCGGAGGACAGGTATAGATGTCAGTTTTGTGCTCCATTGCTGGGCCTATGAGCATATAGCGGTGATCAGGCCATCCGGGCTTCCTTGGATGCCAGCAGCAGTGGGAGGTGTTGATTATGGATTCCGGCGATGGCGGGCTGACATGGCCGTTGGGGATACAGGGAGATCGGCTGATTGGTACAGCGAGCGTTTCAGGACGCTGACACCGGATCAGGTCATTTGGAGGCCATATCGGGCATTTCCGACATGGGCTGGTCAGGATGCCCACTTGGTGGCACTGAGACGGAGCAGGGTGGTTAGGGGCCGCAGGCCTGATATGTGGGAGCGAGTCCCATTTGTGAGAGTATTGAGACAGTTCAGCCTAGTGTAGACAGTGCTGACCACCTACACGCCTTATAGGCGGGATAGCAGGGAGACCGATCTACCGATTTTGATCCCGGCAGATCCATTGAGAGAGGCCCCACCCTCTACACAGACAGCTGACGATGACGCAGGGGTAGATGAGGGCTACGCAGCATGGTATGATACAGAGCTTCCACGACATCTCCCGGCATCTATAGATGCCGACGAGGATGACATAGCTGCGATGCTGGATAGACTGGAGGGAGAGCATGCCACCCTGATACAGACACATCAGGTAGCTCTTGAGGAGATCAGGGCTTTGACAGAGGAGAGGGATGCCCTAATTTTGGAGAGAGACACCACTCGCCAGGAGCGAGATATAGCGATCCAGCAGAGGGATCGCTACCTTCGACACAGGGAGGCCCTCAGGGCCAAATATGGGGAGACAGGCACCATGTCGGAGTCCGGCACACAGGGTACGACCCTAGGAGGAGCACCACCAGCAGCGCCAGCAGCCCCAGCAGCACACCATTACGAGCACCGGGTACCGTGAGCCTGAGCACATATCAGTCTCTCCTTGCTGAGGTGAGATACTATGAGGATGCCTTAGCGCAGCATGCCCCAGATGTGCCTCGGTACGGGCGAGGAGGAGATCGGCGACGGCCACGGCGAGCGGGGCCTCAGGCGGAGGGAGCACCGGGAGAGACCGAGGTGGGCCGAGACCTCCAGCAGCAGGTGCATCCAGCTCGATAGGCGGCGGTCAGGAGAGACAGCCTGGTCCAGAGGAGGGTGGTGGAGATAGCGTCCTCCATGCATCGACTTTACGATATAGAGATTGATATATTTTGTATCTGTATAGTGATGTAGCCTCGATTGGAAGGCATTGTATAGATGGCTTGATTGAAAGCCACCCATTTTTGTTGTACAGACACACATGTATATATAGATTCATCATTTTATTTGTCATATAATTGTTCTCATGCTTTTGATTTTGATATACATGTATAGATGTAGCGTAATTGTGATGGATATAGATATAGACTGATAGATGATGAATAGATGTGATTGGATAGATATAGACTGATAGAGGATAGAAATAGATGTGATTTGATGGATATAGATATGTGGATATAATTTTGATGAAAATAGAGATAGATAGATGCAATGTAACTTGGATGTACAAGTTTTTCGATACTTTGATGGATAGATAGATAGATGTGATTGATGTACTCGGCATGGTTGAGATGTTAATTTAATTTTGATGAAATTAGATAGAAGATAAATTTTGATTGAATTAACATGTGAAATGTCAATTTGACTAGATGAAAAACAAAGAATAATGGGGAATACTCTTTGCGAGAGCCAAGGAGGTAATGAAAACGACCTTGACTAGAAATAAAGAAAATATACCCGGATAAGAAAGAAAATGATAAGTTGGACTCCCAACCGACCATAGATAGAATCTGGATAGGAAATCACAATATCATGCATGTAAGGCCCTACATGAGGTTAAAATAAACCTGACACTAACTAGCCGCAAAATAGATCTAAGGGGGGAAACGAAAGGAGCAGTAAGTGAGTATCTTGTCGGAATTTACAAGGGACAGAATACATGTCCATAGTGGGAAAATAGGATTCTCCATATGATCGACAAAAGGTCTTAAATCTCAGCTTCATGATTTTGGCAGAAAAGCAAACTGATCAATGCGGGAAGTTTGCTTGATATGGAAAGACTGATCGATGCGGGAAGTCTTTCAATGATGCTAAAAAGTGTATAAACTGACTGAAAGGCTGATTAATTGCAAGAAGCCTTGAATATATCTTTGAGAAACAGCCGTCCTTCAAGGGAGCGGTCTGTATTTTGAATTTCAATGATAGCCATCCTTCGAGGGTATGGTCTATATTTTTTTTTTTGATTCATTTGATAATGTAGGGATAGCTGTCCTTCGAGGGATCAGTCTATCTTTTTGGATAGCATCTTTTTTTTTTTTTTTTTTTTTGAAAATCTTTTTGGAAGAAGCTGAGTTTAGACCTAGATAGATCAGATGGAGGGGAAGAGAACATAAAATAACATGCACTCATGCCCCGAGTAGATCCGATTAAGATAAGCACTTGGGACAGATGAAGTGGTGATTAAGGTATTCCTACCATGAGGAGGAACATATCCAAAAGAAAAATGCAATGAGTAGAGCCGCGATACTCATATTTTAAGGTAAAAGAGGCAGTAGGCGGAGAACCACATAGTTTCGAATCACCATGAAAGTATATGACTGGTTGTTTAGATGGATGAAAGATCTGTGTTGCGACTAGACTTGTGTAAGATAGATTTTAACAATAGAAGGGCCGTAGATGCAAGGCATTAAGAGGTTCCGCTTCAGGTATACCATCCATGGAAGATAGACGATAAGCCCCAGACCCATATTTATGAGTGATAATGTATGGGCCCATCCAGTTGGGAGCAAACTTACCACGTTGACTTCTTTCGAGTGTAGTAACATTTTGATTTTCTTTAAGAACAAGATCCCCAATTTTGAAGTCACGGTGCTGCAAGTGCTTGTTATAAGCACGTTTGACACGCTCGAGATAGACTTGATGATGTTCAAGAGCGTTAAGACACCACTCATCTAATAATTCAAGTTGTGCTAGATGAGCTTGACGATAGTCTTCATCAGAGATGAATTCTCTAAGAGAAACACGGAGAGATGGGATTTGGACTTCCAAAGGAAGAACAGCCTCAGACCCATAGACGAGGGAGAAGGGAGTAGCACCAGTAGGAGTACGAATGCTAGTCCGATAAGCCCAGAGAGCGAAAGGGATATGTAAATGCCAATCCCTACCAGCTCGACTAGTTACCTTTGCGAGGATATTACGCAAAGTTTTATTGGAAGCTTCGGCCTGACCATTAGCTTGAGGATAGTATGGGGAAGAAAAACTGAGTTTGATATTGAAAGCGTTGCAGAGGTTCTGCAAATCAACATTCTTGAAAGACTTGCCATTATCCGTGATTAGCTTGTGTGGAACGCCAAAGTGACAAATGATGTGTTGATAGACGAAATCAACTATGGGTTTAGCTTTTGTTGAAGAAAGAGGGATAGCTTCCACCCACTTAGTAAAGTACTCAGTGGCAGTAATGATAGAATGATGACGCTGTGAAGAACGGGGATTGATGAGACCAATAAGATCAAGACCCCATTGCGAAAAAGGCCACAAATCCGTTGTAGGTTGCAAAGCTTGACTAGGGATGTGTGTGAGATTGGAATGTTGTTGACACTTGACGCATTTCTTAGTGTATTCACAACAATCTTGATTAAGAGAAGGCCAATAATATCCCAAACGTAAGATGCGCTTAGCCACAGCCAAGCCACTAAAATGTCCACCACAGATACCATCATGGACCTCCTGGATGGCTTTAGATGATTCATGGGTTTTGAGGCACCGAAGCAAAATACCATCAAAGCTGTGTTTGTAGAGAATCCTACCTAGAATAGTATAGCGATTAGCGCGTTGGATAAAAGATCTTCTACCATTGGAAGTCAGATCTAGGGGAAGCACCGAATGAGATAGATAATCAACAATTTGTTGATACCACTCATCCTGAGTATGGGTTGTGACAGCATGGATTGAAGTTAGTTGCCTAAGATGAGATGGTTGATCTAATCGTTGTACAGCCACATAAAGTCGCGAGTCTTCGGTGAAAGGTGGGATAAGTGAGGCTAAGGAAGCCATTGTATCTGCGAATCGATTTGCAGTGCGAGGAATAGCTTGGATAGTGAATTTATCGAAAGATTGGAGTTGAGCAAGAACGATGTCACGATATTTTTGAAGGATATCATTCTTGCATTGATAGACACCCGTGACTTGATTAACGATGAGTTCAGAATCACCAAAGATGTCAATATGACGAGCGCCGAGATTAATGGCATTTTGAAGACCCAAGACAAGAGCTTCGTATTCAGCCATATTATTGGTGCACTCAAAGTTCAATTTGTGTGCGACTGGGATAGGCGTACCCCAAGGAGGAATCATCACGAAACCCGCACCTCCCCCTTGCTGACATTTGGATCCATCAAAGAAGAGCTTTACTTTAAATGGAGATAGACCAAAATCAATTTGTTGGATATATTCATCGGGGAATTGAGCAAGGGGGTCTTGAGTGTCCGGAAGAGGAGCATCAGCTAATTGATCTGCAATAACCTGACCCTTGATAGACTTTTGCGGGATAAACTCGAGGTCAAATTCTGTCATAAGCATGAGCCAACGAGTGATACGATCATTGTGATAAGGCTTTGCATGAATTGTCTTGAGTGGATTGACACTTGTGACAATATAAGTTTTGTGATTAAGGAGGTAATGACGAAGCTTAGAAGTTGCGAAGAAGAGAGCACAACATAGCTTTTCAGCTTCGGAGTAACGTGTTTCATACTCATGGAGGGTGCGACTGATGTAATAGACAGCTTGTTCTTTACCGCAAGTGTCCCGATCATGAAATCATGGCTCCCGAGCATGGTCGATCCACAGAGATATAAAGATAGAAAGGCTCCCCCTCGCATGGAGGTGTAAGCACAGGTGGAGAAAGAAGATAAGCTTTGAGATCATCAAAGGCCTTTTGGCAATGTTCATCCCATTCAAAATGAACATTCTTACGGAGGAGATGATGAAAAGGCTGACAACGGTCCGACAATTGTGAGATAAAACGACGCACTGATTGAAGACGTCCTTGGAGACTGCAGAGTTGCTTTAAGTTAGAAGGGGGAGGCATCTCAAGGATAGCTTTTATTTTTGCGGGGTCTACTTCAATACCCCTAATGGAAATGATAAAACCTAAAAGTTTACCAGTGAGAACGCCAAACACGCACTTAGATGGATTTAGACGAAGACAAAAGCGGATAAGCCTCTCAAAGAGAGGTGCAAGGATGAAAAGATGATCCTGACGACGTTTGGACTTACCGAGGAGATCGTCAACGTAATCTTCCATAGTTTTGTGTAAGAGATCATGGAAGATGTAGGTCATCGCTCGCTGATAGGTTGCCCCTGCGTTCTTAAGACCAAAAGGCATGACGCGATAGCAAAAGGTCCCCCAAGGAGTTATGAAAGAAGTCTTATGTTGGTCTTCTGGTGCGATGAGAATTTGATTATATCCAGAGAAACCATCCATAAGAGAAAGCATCTCATGACCCGCAGTTAAATCCACGAGTTGGTCAATATTAGGTAGAGGAAAATCATCTTTTGGACAAGCAAGATTAAGATCCCGGAAGTCGGTACAAATTTGAATTTTCCCAGTAGCTTTAGTTACTGGTACTACATTGGAAACCCATTGTGGATAATCAATGGGTTGGATAAAGTTAGCCGAGAGCAAGCGCTGTAACTCTTCTTTAACAAGAAGGGCTACTCTAGGGTGCATTTTACGTAATTTTTGTTTAACTGGCTTGATGTTAGGAAGAGTAACGATATTGTGGACCACAATATCGGGATCGAGTCCGGGCATATCCTCATATGACCAAGCAAAGGCTTGACGATGGTTGGAAAGAAAAGTGGTAAAATCTCCTAACTCCTGTGGATTAAGGGATTGGCCGACCTTAATGATGCGAGGGTCTTCAGAAGTCCCTATATTAAGGTCGACAGTGGCTTCGTTGAGAAGCGTAGACGTGTCAGAAGGAATAGTCTTGGGAAGATATGAATCCTCTGCCCCCAGATAGGTGAGGACAGAATCATCATCCGCACAGTGGATAGTGTTGATAGTAGGAGAGTCGTCTCCAACTATTTCAGGGAAGATTAACGGTATGGAAGCGGACCGGTTGTTAGTCTTATAGGCTAGCGGCCCTAAGGAAATGGTATTGATAAAAAAAAAAAAGTTAGGTGGGATGGAAATGTCATCGTCCACATCGAGTGATGCTTCTGACTTAGCGGGAGAAGATGGTTCCTCAATAGGAAGAGGCTCATCGAGAATAGTGATAGTGGCTTTTGAAAGAGGTTTAAATCCTAAACCAAATTTTTGATGTGGCATGAGAGTAGGAATGGATGTGAGGTCATGCACACCTTGTTCATATTTTCCTAGGCCAAAACCCTTCCACGCGCATCGATATAAATAAGTTTTTGCAAACGTGGGATTCTGTAGATAATCGAACCCTGTTAAGTAAGGTTTGGTCCTAGGAGGAGAATCCGGGTGATAGTGAGGTGTATCAAGACCACCGTAGACGAAATTAGTCTGTTGATTGGGTAGACCAATGGTGACGATGCGACCGAGACCTGGTTGATATTCAGGTTGTTTGTCTGGTCTACCATACTCACTAGGTTTGAGATGAGCGTCGAAAGAAAAGAGAGGAAGCTCTCCCAGTGAGAAACGCTGCAATGTCTCTTCTAGATTTTGTAAATCCGGTAGTTTGGTTGCAGGTATGGAAGAAGATGAGGCCCCGTCAGGAGAAGAAGTATTTTCCTTTAGAGGGGCAGACCTTGTGGTCATGTCGCATTGTGCGGAAGGAAAAGGATCTCCTGGATGAGTATATATTTTACCCTCATATTGATATTTTAAGCATCGATGGAGGGTGGATGGGACACAATGCATCGCGCGAATCCAGGAGCGTCCGAGGATCATATTATAGTGGAATTTTCCTTCGACAATGTAGAAGAGTTCATGAAGCAGCTTCTTACCTACTCGAATGGGTAAGACCACAGTTCCTAAAGTAACTGCTAACTGATCGTTAAATGATCGAAGGGCGAAAGGCGGGGGTGACACTACGTTCTTTGGTAATTTAAGTTGCTCAAATGTGTGCGAGGAGATGACGTTGAGTGCAGCTCCACTGTCGATCATAACGCGTTTTAACGTGGTGTTGTCGATTTGGACTGTGATAAAGAGGGGAGCCTCCAAATCCTCTGAAGAAAGAGGAGGAACTTCCGAATCTTCAAAAGAAATGGCGGTTGATGGTCTATTCAATCCAACAACCAACTCGTAGGGCTGGGGCTCATCTGAATTTACTGCGATGCGACGCAGACTATCAATCAGAGCCTGGCGATGTTGTGGAGAGGATTGGATGAGGTCAAAAAGAGACATTTTGACCGGAGCCTGGTGAGTTGTTTCATAACACTCTCCTCAACTGACACGGGAATTTGAGCCCGAGGGGCAGCACGAATAGAGACCTTAGGTCGTGGGGCTAATGAGGAAGGAGGAACTCCTTCAGGGGCTGCAGAAATGATAACCCGTGGTCGAGATGCTGTAGAGGAAGATGGATTATCATAGTGTTGGGTTCTAGTGGCGACATGGATTGTATCAATTTGAGAAGGTGGAAGGTCAATTGGAGTGGAATCACTAGAGGTCTGAGTGGATCGTTGGGGCTCAGATGGGGCTAAGATGACAGGAGATACTTGTTCCTCCTCCTCCAGCAAAAGATCACTTTCTTCCAAAAGGTTGTTGACAACAGCTTGAAGAGCTTTACATCCCTCAGTATCATGACCCGGGGTACGGTGGTAAGCACAAATTAGATCAGAGTTAAACCAGGTAGGTTTAGCTCCTTTAGGGTTATAAGATTTAATCGGAGGAAGGGATATAGATGAAGATTGGATAAGTTGGTGAAGGATTTCGGTGTAGAACCCGGTAGATGAAGATGAGGATAGAGGTGATGAAGGTGCCTCTTTTGTCTTAACAGACTGCCGAGGCAAAAGAACCTGCATGTTAGGTTTGACAGTCTTTTTAGGGACCATCTTATTCTTTTGGACACTTGGAGGAGTAGTCTTGGGCACTTGAGATGGAAGTAAGTGAGACATGATTGATTTTGGTGGGGGAGGAGCCCCTAAAATAGATTGCGAAGATGATGGAGATGTGACAAGTGTTGTAGTCTTCAAAAATGAAGGAGGTTGCTTGGTCGAATTTACTGATGATTTGGATGATGTTGATTTAGATGAGGAAGAAGCTCCCAAAGTAGGTGTAATCGGAGGGACATAGGGCGCCCTGGCTTTTGGTAATGAAGATGATGATCCTGATAGAAGAGGTGACGTCCTTTTAGTAGGTAAGTCGGCTTTTCGGGCTGTTGGCGAAGAATGTGTTGTAGAAGAAGATGATGGTTTTGATAAGTGTGTAGAAGAAGACGCCTTCTCAGCGGATAAATCCAATCTTTTATGGGGCGTAGAGAGAGATTTTTGTGGGAAAGCACCAAGGGTCTTGATGGTTCGAAATATGGGCTTTCCTTTTTCAGGGATGGTGACAACTTCAACGGCATAAGGTGATTGTAACCTTTTCGGAGGAAGCAAGTGGGGAGGTACTGATGGCGCAATGTTAGATTTTGGTTGTCTCGGTTTAAGTTCAGGAACCGAGTGTATAGGTGTTGGTGCTACTTCTTTTGATTTTTCTTTAATGGGCGAAGCAACACTAGTGGTGGAAGAAGTGAGTGATGAAGAAGCAGTTCCTTGCGAAGGGACTACTTCTGGTGCAGTAATTATGGGTGGAACTACTGTTGGAAAAGAGACAGGAAGAGTCAAAATCGAAGACGCTTCCGTCGGAGTTGGCACAATTATAGGTACGTTCACCAGGGGCATAGTTGCAGCGAGAATGGGAGCAACAGAAGTAGATGTATCTGTAGTGGAAACTCGAAGGGATGTAATTGCCTCGAGCATTGAAAGAATGTTCGATGATGAGACAGATGAGGATGACACTGTCTCGGGTATGGATGGAAGGTTAGACAAAGGAGTGGAGAGAGATGAACCCGTATCTAGCAATGTAGGAATATTCAAAGATGGGCTATCGGAAGATGGTGGAATTTCAGTGATTGGCGAAGTGGAAGGAGGTTCTGATTCGGTTGATGTATTCGCAGATGGCTTGGTTTCAGAAGAAGATTCTTCAGTAGAGATGAAGTTGATAGTATGAGTGTTTGGTTTTTGAGACTCTGAAGCATTATGGTTCGGGGAATGATTAGGAAAGGGTTGTTTAAAAACATCCATTGCCTGATTTGGGGGAGCATTTGGGTTATCCAGAATGAGCTCGCCTTTATCAATGAATTTCTGGACAAGATTTTTGAAAGTCTGACATCGTTCGATGTCATGACCTTTGGTTCTATGATAATGACAGAAATCATTTTCTCTATACCAGAATGGACGTTCTTGGCTTTCATCAATATTCCTAATAGGGGGAAGTTCGATCATGCGAACTTCCAACATTTTCTCTAAGATAGAGGCATATGATTCCCCCAATGGAGCGAAGGATCGAGATGATGAAGTCCCTTTTCGAGAAGATGAGGAGTCTCTTCGTGGTGTTTGATTAGAAGTAGTATCGGCTCGTGATGTTTTTAATACGATGGCATTGGTGGATCCCTGATTCTTGTCTTTAGAAGGGGAAGAATTTGGTTTGGTAAACCGAGAAAAATCGGGTTTAGATTTAGAGCGAAGTTTTAGCTTCCCTTGTTCAATGGCGCGAGATTCAAGTTTGCGTGCCATTGTAAAGGCTTCTTCAAAGGTATGAAAAGTTTGGATCCTTAAAGTGGAAGAAATGTGATTAGCACAAGATCGAGTAAACAACTCGATTTGTTGGGATTGAGGAAGGGAGAAAGACAATTGGTTGATTATCCCTCTCCAACGAGCGACAAAGTCTGCAATAGACTCATCATCGAATTGGCGAATGTTATAAAGATCTGTAATCGAGATCTTATGCGCGATATTTATTGAAAATTTTTCAACAAACATCTGGGCCAATTGAGAGAAAGAAAACAAGGAATGTTGAGGAATGTTATTGTACCAGTCTAAAGCAGGACCTGCTAGAGACATAGGAAAGGTACGGAGCATAAGCTCCTGATCCTGGACTATGAGGTAGCAAGCATGTTTGAATGCTCGCAAATGTTGTTGAGGGTCCTCTCGACTATGAAACTTTGAAAATTTAGGAAGTTCCCATTGGGGAGGATAAGGCTTAAAAGCCACTGAGGGGTGAATGGGTTCATTACACACTTCTTCAAAGGAGTATGAAGGACGAGCCCCTTTTGTGGAGGCTTCCAAGTCTGCGATTTTCTTGAAAAGAATTTGAACCATGTCAGATTCAGGAGGAGGCACACTGGCATGTCCTACATAAGAGGCAAATGGTGGATGTTGTTGAGGTGTCAATGGGGGATTCATCTGTTGATTGGTAGGATGATAAGAGGAGTAACCAGGGGTTCTGGGTGACACCTGGTGGGGTATTTGCTGTGAAGTAGCTTGTGTATAGGCGGGCTGTGAGATAATAAGTGGTTGAGAAAATGAAGGTTGGATGACGGGTGGAGCCTGTGATTGGTGGACTCCTATGCTTGTTGGTGAATCGGGGGGAACAAGACCTGAAAGGGGCCTTCTACTGCCGGATTAGGCATTAAGGGTGCTGATGCTAAAGGATGGGTGAAGGTCACTGTTGCTGGAACATTGGAAGAAAGACCCGCTGGAGGACGAGGAGCAGGAGCCAACTGACTATTCGGAGGGGGTTGGCTCATAAAGGGGTATTGACCTTGGGATACAATGGAGGGCATAGATGAATTAACAGCAATATGTGGGTGCGCAGACGCATTCATTATAGCCAGGGCAGAGGACCTCTCAGAAGTAGGTTGTGGAATATTCGAGGTAACTGCGGTGTTAGGAATAGGTAAGACTATTTGAGAACTAGTCGATATGGTTGGTGGAAGAGAAAAAGGAGGCACAGGGGCACCGCCCTTCTCCGTGACTCGAGGCAAGAGAGATGATGCAAACTATTCTACAAAGGCCTGGGATGGTTCACGAGAATAATCGTACACTTGCTGGATTGGTGGTCCTTGATCAGATATTTGAATAGACTTGTGTACTAGGTAGTCCATAAGGGCTACCGGATTGCGATCGAGGAACGCCTGAAATTCAGGATCCCCGCGAGGAACATACTCTGAGTCAGAAGTAGATGATATTTCTGAAGGACTAGGGGAAGCTGGACGTGATGGGGTTGCTTTGGCTTGAAAGAAAGGATTATATGACCAGGATGGGGAACCAACTAGCAGCGGTCCCGAGGAAGATTTGGGGGGTGCCGAAACATCCACACTAGTGGTAATCTCGGAAGAAGAAGGAGCCAGTTGAGCCATTCTTCTAGATTGTAACCGAGTGATGACCGTCATAAACACGCAGAAAAGAAAATTGACCTAACTAATGCACAGACAATTCAAGCAGCGCAGATGATTATCTCCTTTAAGTTTTGATGCTTTTAAGAAAGAAAATGTTAGGGAAGGCTTTTTAGAACAGGAACTACTCAGATAGCCAAACTAAGGATGGTTTGGGGAATGTTTGGTGAGGAGTCCCGAAGGCACTTCAGTAAAAGACCGGTACGTGGCTTGATATAGGGGCCTACCCCCGCACTTCACACACCGCTGCGATAAGGGAGTCAGGTGCTTTGCCAATATATACCAGGATCTTCCATGAATTTATAGCGCGGCCTGAGTACCGCGTAGGCTCTTCCTCTTGGATATCACTTCCAAGTAGGCGAGGCCAGGGAAGGAGTTTTGTTTAAATGCTTTATACCTAGTGATTTTGGCTTTGTGTGCAAGGGTGAAAAATAAAAATCAAATAGTGTCACTACCGATTTTGATCAATTTTCCAGCCTAATTAAAACTAGATGAGAAACATGCAGCAATGACAAAGAAAAGGTTCTTTTTAAGCACTTAAAAATGAAGTGTTTGATTTCGATGAAGACAAGTCAAACAGATTCTTTCCCAAATGCGATTAAATTCCTTTTAAGCACCAAAAATTGAAATGTTTGGATGTGATAGACAACCAACAAAGAAATCTGCGAAAAAGAGAAAACACCGTAAAAGAGAAATACCTGTAGATTTAGCTCTCCAAGGTATGTGGACTTCAAAAAGCGCGTTGTTGAGCTCTTCCCCTCGAACAATCCCACGATCAAGCAAAGTGCTCCGCAAGAAGAGGTTAAGCAAACAGCAAACAAGATCCGGAAAGATGTATCCAGATAATGATGAAACGAAAAATTTCTATTCTAAGGAAATAGAAAAATTTCAAGATAACGATTCCGCATAAAAAGCAAGATTGAAATGACGAAAAGAAATGCTCAAGCAGAACTGATAGAAATCAGTGAAGAAAAAGAATCAAAGCTCAAAACTAGAAAAGAAATGAACTTACCAATAAGGGACTTTGGTTGGGTCCCACCGGGCGTGCCAGAATGTAGATCAAGGATTTCGCGCTTGTTACCTGTCCAAGTTAATGTACCAAACTAAACACAAAAACCCTGAAAAACTCCAATGAAATTGATACCTGATGGACAAGATCCGAAGATGTAGATGGATAAGGAGGTCGATGTAGATAAGACGGGCGCACACGAGCAATTCACACAATAGATCCGAGTAACCTGCAAAACACCGATGCTTGACAGAAAAAGATGGCGTTAAAAGATATTTGGGTGGACTGCCCGAGAAGCGGGTCCGGGAAGCGATGAACTTCCTTGGCGGATGTCAGTCCATGTTTTCAATTAAGTAAAGAAGCATACATGATAAAAGATGTACAAAAAGACTTGATTTTCTGATTATAGTAATAAAAAAAAATTTAAACATCAGACAGAAAGCTACAGAAAATAGGAAACTGTAAAATAAAGCTGGATTTGTGTTACCTATGTCCTTTTACCTATTTGTAGGATGATCGACATCGACTGATGTGATCGGCGTCGATTGATGAAGGATCGGCGTCGACTGTGTAAGATCGGCGTCGACTGAAAGTAGACCAGTTGATCAGGGACAGTGCAAGAAGATTCGAGGAATTGGGAAGTGATAGACAGATAGTCGACGTCTGCTGGATGTGCCGAAGTTGGTAAGATACTGGAACAGAGTCACCAGAGGATCGATGGATGCGTGTGATGTTGATGTGATAGAAACAGAGTAACGGTGCTCCTCTCAGGGATGGATTCGACAGGATCTGCCCTCATTTGATACACTTGATGCTAAAAGATTTCTCTTTCTTATAACCTGTGTCTCTTTCGCGATCTGTCTCTCTCTCTCTCTCTGTTCGTGCGTGCGTTCGTCTGTTCGTGTGTTTTTCGGTCCCTAGAACTGAGTTCTGGACTTGTATTTATAATCGGCGCCGCTCCTAGAAAATCGGCGCCGACCGTATAGGTCGGCGCCGATCACGGGACAGACTCCCGAGATGGCCAAAATGAACGATTTCTAGAAAGATGAGAATTACCCCAAATACGGGAATATCCCGCTTGGGGAAGAGGAAAAATAGGGGTGATACATAGATAGAATAAATTTGGGGTAGATAAGTGATTAGGATACATGGGAAGAGGTGTAATTAAATATTTAATATTTAACTACTCATGGGGTGAATTAAATTTAAGATAGGTGTCTAAATCACAAACCGGATAATATCCCAAGGGGATAGTGGTGACGTAAACGTGCCCCAGGTTACCTAAGCAGGTAAACGAATGTGAGGGACACTAAATTGAGTAACCAATTTTAAGTGTCTACACAAAGTATTATGTCTTCTTGAAGAAAAAGAAGCTTCTGACTTTTTCCACCGGGTTTGATGGAGGAAGTTACGAGGATTAATTCAACTTCCTCTCATCCCGGGTAGTGGCTTAAGTGCCGGGGGAAATGGGAAAAGTAACGGGCAATTGCCAACGGGAATGGCAAAATGGGTTGGCAATCCCCGTCTAATTTCCCCATGTGGGAAATTGGGGAATTTTATGCCCGTTTGCCAATCCATGATTTGGCAATTGGCAGAGGAAAACCCACGTGTGGGAAATTTGAAGGAAATTGCCAGGAAAGTGGAAATCTGGGTTCGGGATGCCAACCCGGCAGTTGGAAACAAAAGCTTACTTCCCCGACACTAAAACTTGTCGGATGAACCTCAATTTATATTTATTTAATTAAATACTCCTTAAGTGATTTTTTTAAATTAATTTAATCAAACAAGGAGCAATTAATTAATTAAATATTAATTAATTATTTTAATGTATTTTAATACATTTTATAGCCTGGCGGGAAGAGTTCTTGCTTGAAAATCATGAAACGAAGACCGAAACGATCACAAAAATAAGATGCTCGCAAGAGTCCAATGAACCACGCAAAGTAATACTTTTCAAAAATTTCTAATTTTTAATTATTTAATTGTTTTTTGACAATTTTGCGCAAATAAAATTGGTCGATAATGTATCAATATTTCCCTATTGAAAATCATTCAACGGCATGAGAGCGACATAAATAATAAAAAGAGAAATCTCATAGCAATATTATGCCTAAACATATTAATCATAATGATATTATGATTAAATATCTTTCTATAATTTTCTTCAAGAGTAATGTACCTCATAAGGTGGAGGCGAAATATTCCAAATATCAGGGATGCAAAATCTAGCTATATCATCTACCAGTAGGTAAACCATTTATTTACCATGGAAGAAAGTCTCAATTTTGTGCTTGCATCTGGTGTGGTCTTTGAATATCTTTAAGCCCTCTATCTCCATTCTAGTCACCTGCACTATCAAATCCTTCAAAACCTAAATTTCCATGTTGTGAATCACCATGTTGTCAATGTTCCATGCCCGACCAAAATACAACACAAGATAAGGATTAGACCCCATGATTTTTAGGATGAAATTCCTAACCCCCCATTTTTAGAATGCACTACAAGGAGGGGTTTTCCTTCAGGGCACCATAGCTCATGGGCTCGGTTCTCAAATGACCACCTCCCATGGTTTTAGTCAACTAAGATTGAAAATGGAAGAAATAATGGCCAAAATGAATTGTAAGAGAAAAATTAATACAAATCCCACCATATATCATGCACGTGGGAAGGGTCTTATTAACCATAAGTACAAGGATGATATCCCAACAAGGGAAAAAATCCACTAGAACATCAATACTTAATGTTCTTAATGAGATTAATAACATTAGTGATATCATCTCCCCTCTCACACACTTTTAAATTAATACCTTTAGCCCCAAATTTGGCAAGATAGTCCACACATTTATTACCCTTTCTAGGGGTATGAATAATTACATTTATCAAACTCTTTCATAAAATTTTCTTTAATATCTTTAAGGATATTTCTTATGCCCCAATTATTAATTTTATCCTTTCTCACATTTTCTAGTGTTAAAATATTGTTTTGAATGATAACCAAAAAAATATGTTGGCATTGGTGCGTAAATCCTTAATCAAATTTTTCCTCGACAAATCCTTTCCAAGACAACATATGTCCGACAATGAATAGGTTTGGTCCAAGAACTGATATGTCGTGTGTCATACTTAAGCATTATAATCATTGATCTTCATAAACATAAGTAGGAAAAGAATTTGTGTGAAAACAATTGATCTAGGACATTTAAAAGATTCATTTTAGAAACACGTTCAATATTTTTCATTCAAACAACAACATATTATAAGTACAACATAAAAGGTATTTTATAGTAAGTACCAATTTTTTTGAATAAATACAGCTTTTGTCCTCCAATCTTTACAATTCAATTCCAGTTAAGAAAGGAAGTCTTCATGTTGTTCACCTTGGGAGTAAATCTTCACCCAATTTTTCCTCCGAAATCCTTTGCAAGACAAAATATGTTTTGACAATGAATATGTTTGGTCTAATAACTGATATATCATGTGTTATACTTAAGCATTGTAGTCATTGATCTCCATCAATGCATGTAAGTAAAGCATTTTTGTGAAAGCAATTGATCTAGGATGTTTAAAACACACCAAACTATTTTAGAAACATGTTCAATATTTTTTCATTCAAACAACAACATATTATAAGTACAACATAAAAGGCATTTTGTAGTAATTAACAAATATTTCAATCCTTTCAATAATAATAACTTCTAACATCCACGATGCTAGTCACACTTCTATTCAAGAAATAACAAATTTAAAACACTGAGGTTACAAATTTCACTTCAATCCTAAACTATTATACCTTTTTTGTTATATACATTCAATCCTCCACTTATGTGGGAGTTCATTACGTGATTAAAATTAGATATACTAGTGGAAACTAAACTCGATATGTCTTTCTTTAGTTTGTTAAATGATAGTGAATCTTTAGCTTCAAATATTATATTCTTCAAATAAATTCACCCGCTAAGCTCAAACTAGGTTGATTTAATTTGTTAAATCCCAGTGACCACTAAAATCATAATAATATCTCACTTTATTTTGTCGAAACCCTAAGACCACGAAGATCCAAATATTATGTTGTGTCATAAGCTAGCAGATGCTAAGTTAAAAATATCATTCAGTAACTTGTTAAATGAAAGTGACCACTACGCTTGAAGTAATATAAACAACCAACTATCGAATGTACCTGCAACAAAATAATATTGATTCAAGTTAATGTATATACCCACGTAGGTTTGAAGTCATGCAAGGATTCAATATAAGAATAAATTTTAACATCCATGATGCTAGTTAAAAGATGAAAAATCATATTATTCTTGTCATGTACCTATAATTATACCTGTAATCGTGATTGTGGTGTTGGGGTCAACACTTAATTTGCTTGTTTAAGAACTTTATCTGTCTTAGCTTGATTTTTAATGTTCACAATGCTTGTTTCACAATATCAAGAATCTTAAACATTCTCTAGAATACTCACACCAACTCCTCCTTGATGATCATACTCATGAAGTTTCATGCACTTTTACGTGCTTCTAGCACTTGTGGTTCATTGAGATATTATACAAGCTCATATATGAATACAACAACTAGAGGAGAGTTCACTTGATAACCACTGATTACATGTGATCATTTTGTGATCACATAACTAATATATATACAACTCTCTTACATTCTCATGAAAGACTATTTCAAGCAACAATTCGACTTATGAGGTTCTATAAAGCATGCATAACTTTTCAAGCTCTCTTATATTTCACCTTACTTAACATGGATTTCTTCTACAAATGGAGTCACATAACCTTTCTTACCTGATTGAACATGTTCAAGACACCAAACTTATCCTTTAGAATCCCTTATGACTACTCAAACAATGATCTACAACTATGTAGACCTCAAAAGTCTGTCAGTAGCCTTTCTTGCTCATATATGCCTAGTTAAAGACCCATTATGTGATTGAAAGGGTTTAAATTCATGGTTCCATGTCTTATAAACCTATCTCACCATGATTCATGTTTCTATAACCTTTCATAGGTTGTTCTATAGAAAAATTGCTAATTCAACCTCCTAATAACCCTTCACCGTGAACTGTTAAAGTCTTCACAAACTCTGACACGATCAGATTTACATCAAATGATGACATTTTATTTTGCTAATGGATCCTAAGATCATTAAAATACCTCAAATTTACTTGTATAGGTGTCTTTAAAACATGCATGCATTGGATTTCCATCACTTTGTGTGTAGGTCCCCGATTTTCAACCGTTCTTAGCGCTCTAAGAAGCGTGAGACCCCATCAATATTTTGTTGACATGATGTTAATTTCCTCATTACCATACACATAAGATCATTAAAACACACTAATTACACTTTCCTCCCCCTTCCTTATCTTTCTTTAATCATTAAATTCCACCATTAATGATAACTCTATCATTTAATTATTCTTACCTATGACTTTAACCTATTTTTATGAGTTTGAAAACACGAGTCATATAGATCTTTTACTGTACTCTCCATTTACCATGAAACTTTGGGAATATATACTTCACATATAGATAGATATATCTTGAAATTTTCAACTCGATTCATCCATACATCTAAAAGATCCATCGAGCCCTAGTTCAGCCCTAGAGCCTTCATTTTTCAATAACATTCAAATTATGCAATTTCAAACCTCAATAAAATCATGAACATGATCCTTATTACCTTCATAAGATCTTCTACTAATCAATAAGGATAATTTGATCATTTAAGAGGAATTGAGAGTTTATAGCTTGCTATTTAATCAGGGTTTCCTTCACGGTTCACCGAAAACATGGAAATTCCATTGCAACAGAGCCAAATTCTCTTCTCCAATCCTCATATCATCTTTCATTCATCATTCCACAACCTCAAAACCTCTTCTTCTTACATCACCTATGAATAGGTGTTCATTGACTAAGTATGGACCTCCTAAACTGACTCAACTTCTTCCTAAGAAGACTCAACAACTTCAATAGCCTTCTTTATGTAGAAATTAGGTATATATTACCTTAATAAACTCCTGAGATCTATACAAGACAACACTTATAAGATGACATGACTCTATTTGTATACATTACCCCTTTACTAGGCCAAATTCAGTTCTGAAAGGTTTTACAAGTACTCATTGACCTTTTACAAACACATATTCACTTTTACAACCCATTTAGCCTTGACACACCTATAATGACATGCTTTAGTGGTCTTATATGACCTTATTGCACTTTTCACTTGATGCTCCTACATCAAAGTGCCCTTGAGAGAAAAATTTGAGCTCCTGCTCAAATATTTTGTCTTCTTTCTTGACTTCCAGTTCATCCTCATTACATTTTCTTGTATACTTTGTCTTCTACAGCTTCTCTTGCATTGTCTCTTCTTGATTTTGTTCCTCTTTCTTGCTTCCTACTTCATCTTTCTCTTCATGGTATTTGTCTTCAATTTTACCTCTTATAGTTTTGTTTTCTCCTTCACTATTAACATCAACTCTACCTTGTGTTCATCATTTCCTGTAGTCACAACCTCTTGGTCATTACTAATAATGTATTCACAAGACTTGATAGCCTCCTCTGCTTGCTTTAACACCCATTTCTTCTCACTTTCATTCATGGCCTTTGTATATGCTTGTCTCACCTTAGGAATGAAATAAATGTCTTCAATATTGAAATATACTTCCTTAGCATGCTTTGAAGCTTCATATGTCTCATGGATGTCTTCTATCTCAGCAACCTCTGCATACTTTTCCTCAGTTGCACCTATACCATCATGTTTGGAAACATCCACTTGATGTGTACTACTTGATCTTGTTCCTTCCTTAACTTGGAAAAATGTCTTGGTATCTTTCATGCTTATGCAAATCAACTCTTCATCATGAGTTTTTGCACTTTCTTTTCCTTGACATGAGTTTTCTTGTCCCATTGTGTAGTTCATGGTTCCTCCATTAGCTTCTTATTTTGCTAAACTTGTACATTGAACAAACTTGTTAAGAAAAATCACTTCTTTAGCTTCTTGGCTCCATGTCCATGCATTCCTCTCTTCTTGATTACCTACATAGTTCCCCAGTGCATTCTGAGTTTCTTTTGCCTCAAGATTCCTTCACCTTCCATGGAGTTTATTCTTGACTCCTTACACTCTTGGGATTTCTTGTTCTTCGTCAATGTTTTCATATTTTTTCTTGCTTAGTTTCTCATCTTCTTAACTCATTCCCATGCTTGTCCAGTTTTCCCTTAGACTGTCCTAATTATATACTTTCTCTTATAAATTCCTCAATCATATCCATTTCCTCTTGCAATGATATTTCATCCATCTCTAAAATTGCTTCATCAAATTTTGGGATTGCTTGTCTTTTCTCTTTTCCTAAACTTTGTTTTGGATCAGCATACTCACTCATTTTCTCCCCATCCTTAGGGAATTTTCATGATTTTTCAGACATCCTAGTTGCATACTTGTCTTTATACTATATGACTCATCATCACTTCCAATTAACTCATTCAATGAAGGAAGCATATCTTCAATCAAAACAATTTGTTTACCTTGGGCTTCACTTGTGTTCTTCCCTTGGTAAACTTTTCTTTGGCTTACCTTTGTCCTTATAGATTTTTCTCCTTCATTTCTCTCATGATATCTTGGTCCATATGGTTGTCAAGGCCTATTCTAATCCTTGCTTTGTTCATTTTCCTTTTCTTTCTTGCTTTGTTCATATATATTTGTTTTCTCAATGCACTTTGGAGATTCTTCTTCCCCTCATGTTTTTTAACCACATAGTGCTACTCCTTGATGATTTTAGCTCACCATACTTTGTATTTATTGTCTTTAGGCTGGTACCACCTTTTTCTTCATGTTTTTGGTTGTTTCATTGGCTAGGTCATGTTTCGAGTCCATTTCATCTTCATGCTTGACTGATTTCACCCTACAATCTAATTTTTGCTCCATATTTTGCTTTGGTTCTTCATGATCTTGTTCAATATTGATGGTTTCTACCTTTTTCTCTACTTTATCCTCTTTATCCTTGCATTTTTAATCCATTTAGGCACTATATATCCATGTTTGACCTCTTTGTGTAGTATATACTTCTGATGACCTGTTGGTTTCTCTTCATGCTCTGTTTTCTTGAGCCTATTAGGCATTGCATGATCACACACTTCTTATTTCTTTAACCTCATATTATTTCCTTGCCTTAGGTTTTATTCAATGTCAGAAACATCACCTTCATAAACTTTATTATCATCATACTCAGTCATCATACTTACTTGTTTAATGGCATATTGCTTGACCATATCCCATATCCTTCTTAATAGCTTCTTCGTTGGATTTTCTCTCTTCCTAGACTTCTTCTTCACTTGGGAAGTTATCCAATACATCATAGTAATCCATTCTATCTGTCATACCTCCTTTTTCATCATCGAGGTATTCCTCAAGCTGATCTTTTATAGATGTCTTCTTTATTTCTCTATATGGGTGCTTGGCTTTGCACCAGTCTTTAGATTCTTCAAAATCTTAGGTGTATCCTGCATAAAAAGGCTCTTCACACCTGTAAACATAGACACAATATTAGATACAAAAAATAGAGACAATAGATTCTTCATGAGTGCTTCTTTCCTTATCACTCTTCTCTCATCCTTCATTCCTTCCTTAAGTGCTTGTTCTGACACTTTTCCTTCTCCTTTATTATCAACAATGAGAACTTATTTCACCACATATATTTATTCACTAGATGATATAATTCTCTTCTATTTCCTCATAATTATATTCCATGGCCACTTCACTTGTTTCTTCATCCTCCACCCAACTCCTTAGGTTAGCAGTTTCATCCTATCTTCCATCATTGCTTCCATCTCCTCAATTCTCTCTCTTATCTTCCTTATCTCCCCCTCTTCTCTCTCGATTGTATCATCTATGTACTTCTTTCTCTCTTTCTATCTCCTTTTTATTTCTTCATGTTCCTTTTTATAGTTTAGGAACTTAACTATCTCGTTGGACCATTCCTATCTCCATTATTTCTTCTTCCTTCACTTGAGCTTGACTAGCTCTTCTTAAGCTTCACTTGGCTTCTTTTCCTTCTCTAAAAACTTGTAATTCTTTGTATATTCACCTTGCCATATAATAATTAGCACTAAGAAAAAAAAATTAATCATTTAATAATGCACAAATGTATAATTGAGTTATTGTGCTTTGATATCAAAAGTGGTGCAGGGGTCAACACATAATATTCTTGTTTAAAAGTTATCTATCTTAGCTTGATTGTTTAATGTTCACAATTCTTGTTTCACAATATCAAGGAGATTAAAAATTTTCTAAAAGAGTCACTTCAACCAACCTCTGCTTGAGGATCATACTCGTGTTTCATGCACTTTTTCATACTTCTAACATTGTGGTTCATTGAGATATTATATAGGCTCATATATGAAGACAACAACTAGAGGAGAGTTCAATTGATAACCACTGATTAGGGGTGATAATTGTGTGATCATAGAACTAATAGATGTAAAAATATACTACATTCTCATGAAAGTATGTTTCAAGCAACAATTCGGTGTATGAAGTTCTATAGCATGCATACCTTTTTGAACTCTCTTGGCTTGCACCTTACTTCACATGGAGTTCTTTTGAAAATGGATTCACATAATCTTTCCTACCTAATTAATCATTTTTAAAACACCAAACTTATCCTTTAAACTCCCTTATGACTACTCAAACAATGATCTACAACTATGTAGACCTCAAAACTCTAACCTAGCCTTTCTTGGCTCCTATATGCCCAGCTTAAAGACCCATTATGCGATTGCAAGGGTTTAAAGTCATGTTTCCATGGCTTATAAAACTATCTCACCATGATTAATGTGTCTATAACCTTTCATAGGGTGTTATATAGAAAAATTTCCAATTCAACCTCCTAATAACCCTTCATTGTGAATCACAATCTTCACAAACTCTATACAATCAAATTTCCATCAAATGATGACATTTTCCTTTATTACTTTGGATCCTAAGATCATTTAAATAACTCAAATTTACTTGAATAGGTGTCTTTAAAACATTCATGCATTGATTTCCATCATTTTGTGCTTAGGTCCCCGATTTTCAACCCTTCTTTGTGCACCAAGAAGCATGAGACCCTACACGCTTAGTATTTTGTTGACATGATGGTAATTTCCTTATTCCTATACACATAAGATAATTAAAACACACTAATTACACTTTCCTCCACCTTCCTTAGAATTCTATAATCATTAAATTCCACCACTAATGATAACTATATCATTTAATTATTCTTACATATGACTTTAACTTGTTTTTATGAGCTTGAAAACACAAATATATAGATCTTTTATTGTACTCATCCATTTACCACGAAACTTTGGGAATATTTACTTCACATATAGAAAGAGATATCCTTAAAATTTCAGCTTGATTCATGCATACATATAAAATATCCATTGAGCCCTAGTTCAGGCCCGAGAGCCTTCATTTTTCAATAACATTCAAATTATGTAATTTCAAACCTCAATAAAATCATGAACATGATCCTTATTACCTTCAAAAACTCTTTAACTTAACAATCAGGATAATTTGATCATTTAAGAGGCATTAAGGGTTTATAGCTTGTTGTCCAATCAGGGTTTCCTTCACGCTTCACTAAAAACATGCAAATTCCATTAAAACAAAGTATAATTCTCTTCTCCTATCATCATATCATCTTGCATTCATCATTACACAACCTAAAAACCTCTACTTACATTCACTTCCTTTGAATCACCCATGAATAGGTTTTCATTGACTAAGTATGGACCTCCTAAATAGACTCAACAACTTTAATAACCTTCTTAATATAGAAATCATATATATCACCTTAATACACTCCTGAGATCCATACAAGACAACACTTATAAAATGACATGACTCTATTTGTCTACATTACCCCTTTACTAGGTCAAATTCACTCCTACAAGATTTTACAAGTACTCATTGACCTTTTACAAACACATATTCACTTTTACAACCCATTTAGACTTAACACGCCTATAATAACATGGTCTAATGGTCTTATATGACCTTATTGCACTTATCACTTGATGCTCCCGCATCGTAACGAAATTTTACCTATAAGAGAATGCAAACCCAATAAGTATGTTATTCTTGTCATGTACATGTAATTGTAACTACTTTAATTTTATCTTGAGTCCGAACTAAACACGGTGATCTCCATTGAAAAAATCAAACCTTGGGATGGGGAGGACTCATGGGGACACATTTTTTCGAGACAACATCGTCCCCATCTCATTCCAATCAAATAGTGTTTTGTGAAATCACCTCACCAAATCTCGCAAATAAATGCCCATCACAAGTATCACTTGTGCTCCATGTAACATCTTTGTGGTTACCCACTTAATTTCCATGTGTAGAATGAACAACCTTGGAGAACCTAAATGTAACAAATAGAAGTGTCAATAAATAAATTCTAATAAGATATTGCTTTATGATTTGTTTTTGATAATCTATACAATATGAAATCATGTCTAACAATGTTAGTTATTTCACCTTGCTTCATTTTGTTTGCAGATTCTTCCTTTATAATATATATTAACTAAATACATGTAATATTGCTAACATTCAAACCTTTAACCTCCATTAAATGCAGTAATTGCAAGAACATTAACTAATTAATGTTGGGGTTTTCTAAACATTAACAAAGATTAAAATTTGTTAGGTTATGTTGAGGCATAACCTCTTTTGGCGGTGGCAAGAGGATAAGGAATTTGTGTATTTTTGGGAATTTATGACATTCATATATTGCGTTCGTGTGATGGACGAGATCAATTAATGAATATTACTAATTAGGACATAATTCAATTAGAAATCTTGGAGACACGAGTTGAAGATTGGAATGAAGGTGCTTGACATCTCTATTTAAGCATTGTCTATATCGGGCCTTGGTAATCACTAACACAATAGCCATTTTCATTATGGGTAGCTCCAAAAATGCATTAACCCTTCTTCCTGTGAAGAGGTCAAGGCCAACATGGTAGTATGGAATATTTTACATGATGGTGGTGTTACATCATTTATGGAAAGACTGTCTGGTCACTCTATTTGAGTAACCTACAATGTGCTGGTAACCTAGAAGAAAGGAAGAGTTAAAGTGGGAAAGACTAAATTTATTATTTCAATAGAGTCCATTGCAGCTGCAATGGGGCTCCCCATGGAGGGATACATTTATTTTAAACACTCGCTTTAAGAGGAGATGGATGATTTCCTGTATCCTAGTGAAAATATGACAATGTATCACTTGGGATATGAATAGGAATCACTTCTACAACCTTATGATAGGGTTGCTGAGAAATTGAGGAGGTACTTCACACTTCATTGATGCTACAAATCAATTTATGGACCTCATATTTTTCTTCTTGCACATTTTTGATGTGACCGAAAGGTAAAATTTGTAGATTTTATGTTTCAATCACTTGAGAGGTCCTTTAAAATGGCTATAGATGATGAAGGTCTTTTCCTACACCAGGGCCTTTTGTATTTTCTCTTTAAAATAGAAGATTCCCATAACGAAATCTTGCACTTCCCTTCTAAGATAGGTAAGCAGTGTCATGTTCCCTCTCCTCTTTCATAACCATCTCCCTATTTCTATCGTCATTGTTACCGCCTTCATCTCCCTTCCAACTCTAATTCGGACATTATGATCATTAGTCCCCGTTAATTTTCTCTTAGGTCTCCATTATATTATCTAAAAGCTCGTAACCCTCTAGAACACCTTGAAGCACTCTCCTAAGGTATCTGAACCACTTTTGGACCCAACATCTACTTCCTCTCCACCTCTTGCCGATGCTTCTCTGGCTTCTCCTCTCATCTCCACTAACATTGTAATGGCTACAACCGACTCAACTCACCTGATCACGAAGCATGTGTAACTTCCCTCCCACCTTTTTGCATGGAAGTTAGCATGGACTCGAAATTATATATGTGTTACGGTATCTCTCCTTGGTTTACCCTGATTCTCCTTTGTCACAAAAATGGGCTCCCCGCTTCTGCCTTCGAACACAAGGACCATTTAGAGAATATCTCTCCTGATCCACACGAGGCCATTGAATATTATGTTACACTTAGTATCTACTATCAAGGAATGAAAAAGTCAAATAGACATGACCTGGATGGAAATCAATGAATAATTCCTAGAACACATTAAGTTAGTGAATGTGCTAGTTTGAGGAATCCCTACTACGGATGTTAAGGATGAAGCAACTACTCTCATGAATATCCATAAAATGTAATTTGGATTTTTCCTATTTGGGAGTTTTTGGTTTTTTTTTTACATATGGGATTATTTTCTTCTTATTTCACTATAATATATGGCCGTGAGGGATTTGTTTTTTCAAGTATGAGAGTCATTTGGTAAAACCCCTTTTTCTATAATTCCAAATAGTTTTATGTTTTGGCATATTGTAGTCATGACTAATATCATAATATCTTAATGATTTTTCTTACATCCTTAAGATCGTTATGCACCAAATTTTATGTCTTGGTATAACCTAGCAGCTTCTCAGATCATAGTATCCTACTTTATTTTGATAAAACCTAGTGACCACTAAGCTCTAAAAATTTATGATAGCAACCACTATGCTTGAAATAATATATTATGGAAGTACCTAGTCTCTGCATAGTTCAAAATATGTTAATTTAATTTTTTTAATCCTATCGACCGTAACCTCCATATATTATGTCATTGTTTAAAATAGTGTCAGCTTAGTTCAAAATATATTCCTGTAATTTGTTAACTACTGTAAAATAGCAAATTCAATCTCTAAATAATATGTTGTGGAAAAGGCTACTAGATGCTAAGCTCAAAGTATCTGAAACCATTAGTAGTATCCAAATTTTATGTGGTAGCATAACCTAGCAGGTACAAAGCTTGAAATATCTTAATTCCAAATCTTATATTCATACACAAAATTAAACTAATTTATCTTTGGTCTTGATTGCTATAAAGACTTCCAAAGTCAATGTCTTTCTTTTGTTTTTTAAATACTAAAAATATTCTTAGCTCAAAATATTTATATTCTTAAGTTCTTACTTTCTTTTTTTGAAACCTAGAGACTGCTAAGATCCTAATATTATGTTGTGGCATAACCTAGTGGTTCTATGTTGAAAATATCTTAATTTAATTTATTAAATCCTAACCATTGATAGGCTGCAAAGATTGTGTGGTGGCATAAACTAGTGGGCGCTATGCTCGAAATATCTTAATTTGAAATCTTAAAATCATACAATAAAGTTAACTAATTTATATAGATCTTTATTGCTATACATTTCTCCAAAGTTAATGTGGTTGATTAACTTAGAGGTCGATAAGCTCAAAATAACTTACTTTAATTTGTCAAACGTAGTGAATTATAAGATTTTAATAAAAAATGCTACATTATTGTGAGGGGTAACCTTTTTTGGAGGTGACAAGAGGATATGGAATAAACAAATTTAATGGTCATTTATGACATTGATAGATTGCATTCATGCGATAGACGGAATCAATTAAGGGTTATACGCATATGACATGTAAGATGGCATTGGGAATTTAAGATTTTTAATGGGAAGCATGATATTTATGATTATGATATCTAATCGATGATCTTCTGTACTATCACACTTACCTCCTTTCATGTGTTTTGCATTGGTGGATTTATATCTCTGGGTCGGCTAGAAATTTCACTACCCCTTTCCTCTTTTCATTTTTGGTCGTTGTGCTTCCTATCTCTCTGTGATGGTGATAGGGGTATTAGTGGTTTCTTGGGTAGCATGGAGTGTGGTCCTAGCAGGAAGATGTAGATAGCTATGACAGGAAACGATGTTGGGGAATCTTTTACTTCTTGGATGGAAGGGGAAATTTGAAACATAGCTATGTGGAATTGGCTCGAGAATGTCTGGTCGATCACGAGTGATTCGAAGAAGAAGATAATGGTGATATTTGTGAGAGCATGCACAAGCTAATGCTTGACCCAAACTAGTCTAAAGGGCGGAGGAACATTTTTGACATGATGCAAGGGTTGAGTACGGAAAACATACTATCCAACTCTTTGGGGAAGTTTATCTTGCATAAGGATAATGAGAAGTTGGAAGAGCATCTAGTCAACCTTCAGTATCATGTCCATGCTTTGACGTAGGGGATGCAATCGATTGTGCATGGTCTAAAGGAAGTTGTGGAAAATTAGGGTATAGAACTCCATGCTTACACTAAAGTGAAAATATCAAAATGTTGTGTTGATTTGTCCTCCTCCTTTGATCAAAGTAAAGGGGATGCGGATGTCGATATCATCGATGAGGTGAAGCCAAAGGCCCAAATGGCCTAATATTTCCTAGATGAGTTTGTCTTTAGTTTTTTTATCAAGGGTCAGAATGGCTTTCTTTATAGAGAAGTGTACAGATATAGGAAGTATTTATGGTTGAAGTGAATCGATTATAGCTCTTCCCATTATTTTGTAAACTAGAAGATAAAATAAATAAGAGAAAGATAACACCAGATTTAATGTGGTTCACCCAGTGTGGGCTACGTCCACCAAGAAATGGCCAAAATTATTATTCAGTGCTTTATAGAGGAAATACAATGAAGATTTGTTGTCTTCCAACACCTCACAAGATGTTCAATATTTTTCCCTCACTTAGCTACTCTTTCTTTCTCACCAAGAAAAATAACATGCAAAAATTGTTATTTTCTTCTCTCATACCCTCATACAATGCATACATGCATATATATCTATTCTGGGAAACTAACTATGCTTTTACAATCAAGAAATCATCTTTAAAGTAAAATATTTATTCTAATTCTTGGCCAAAAAACAAAGCACCATCGCATAGTTGACTGATGTCGATTCTTCGATGCCGATTCTTTGCTCGACCAATGTCGGTCACTTCCTACCCATACCGGTACATAACTAACTAATTTTGGTCACTTCCTGACCGATGTCGGTCACTATCAAATCTAGCAACATGTAAAAAACAAGATTTTTGTGAAGCAATTAAGCTCCACACTCAACAATATCCCACTTGGAGATCAATTACTACACATACTGTACATCACCATCCTTGGATCCTTTTCCTTGGCTTATTTCTTCCTCTTCAAGTCTCAAACTCAAAGACCAATAGAAGTGGAGTGAAGCTCCAACTTCTCCTTTACCAATGGCTTTTATCATATCCACAGGGTTCTCATCCATATGGATTTTCTCTAACTTCAACTTCCCATCCTCCAACACCTGTCGTATGAAGTGATACCTCAACTGAATGTGTTTCATTCTTGAATGAAATGTTGAGTTCTTTTCTAGATGGATCACGCTCTAACTATCATTGTATAATCTACAATCCTCTTGCTCCTTACCCAACTCTTCCATGAACCTAATCATCCATATCATCTCCTTGCTAGCTTTTGTAGCTGCAACATACTCTACCTATGTAGTAGATAAAGCCACAACCTTCTGCAATCTTGAAATCCAGCTAATTACTTCACCTACTGTGAAAACATATCTAGTGGTGCTCCTCCTGCCATCCAAATCTCCAGCCATATCTGAATCAACATAGTCATGTAAAGAAGTATCTAACCCTCCATAGCATAACTCCATGTCGGATGTCCCTCTCAAATACCTGAGAATCCATTGGACTTCTTTCCAATGTTCTTTACTTGGATTAGCCATAAACCTACTCATAACTCCCACTTTGCTGTGCAATGTCTAGTCTAGTACAAACCATGGCATACATAAGACTTCCTACTTGTTGAAGCATAGGGAACACATTCCATGTACTCAACCTCCTCGTGTGATGAAGGAAATTGATCTTTTCTCAATTTGAAGTGTCCAGCCATAGGTGTACTAATAGGTTTTGAATTTTGCATGTTAAACCTTTCCAACACCTTATTGATATAAGCCTCCTGAGACAAATACAACTTCTTGTTTTTTCTGTCTCGGTGAATTTTCATGCCAAGGATTTTCTTTGCAGCTCCCAAATCCTTCATTGCAAATGTGTGAGCTAGCCTTTCTTTAAGTTTACCAATGTCCTACATACTAGATCTTATAATCAACATATCATCCACATATAATAACAAAATAACATAGCTCCCATTTTCAAGCTTCTTAAAATAAACACAATGGTCATATTCACATCTCATATAACCATGCTCATGCATAAAATTGTCAAATTTCAAATACCATTGCCTTGGAGCTTGTTTGAGCCCATATAGGATCTTTTTCAATTTACACACAAGTTTCTCCTTACCCTTGACTTCATAACCAAGTGGTTGCTTTGCATATAAATCTCTTCCTCCAAATCACCATGAAGAAAATTCATCTTAACATCAAGTTATTCTAAATGTAAATATTTTGTTGTAACCAAACTTAGAATAGTATAAATAGAAGTCATCTTAACTACGGAGAAAAAATATCATCAAAGTCAATACCTACTTTTTATGTGCAAATCCCTTTACCACAAGCCTCACCTTGTATCTTTTCAGTCCACCCTCTTCTTCCTTGATCCTATAAACCCATTTGTTACAGTAGTGTTTTCTTACCTGCTGGCAACTTGACCAAATCCCATGTCTAATTTTGTTCCAAGGAGTCCATCTCCTCATCCATGCCATGCTCCCACTACACGTGGGTATCTACTACATTGATTCTTCAAATCTTTCTAGGTTCACCACTATCAATTAATAATAAATAAGAAAAGGAAGGTGAAAATATCTCTTAGAGGTCTACTTACTCTTTGTGACCTTCTCACTAAGATCTGGGGTGTATAGGGCTCATTTTTTTCTATTGCATGTTGGTCAATATTTGTCGCTGATCAATGTCGTCCGATATACCAACTATGGTTTTATGTAACAGAATCGATCATGGTTCCTTTCTCTTCTAACTAAATATGGTGCCTCACCACCACCGGTTTGAGGAGTACCGACACTGGTTCTAGTAGTTGTTTATTTTGAACCCGATCTTGTCTTTTTTGATACCGCTTAACTTTGACCGGCACAAACTTTTATAGAACCAACATTGGTGTCTGTGGATGTTTGTTTTAGATCCAAAAGTTGATTTTCCTTCAAAATATCATCAACTTGTTCATGTTTAGGCACCAAAACCTGATCCATGTACATTATCTTTTCATTCTAATCAATGTCATGACTCCTAACAATCTTAGAATCTTCTAAATCCCAAAAAATATCCAAAATCACTAGATCCATAACCAATGAAAGTACATCTCTTAGATTTAGCATCCAACTTCTTCCTATTTTCCCTATCAACATGCACAAAATATTCTGAGCAAAAAATCTAAGAAAATAAAATCTACCTCTTTTCCAGACCAAGCTTCTTTTGGTATTCCACCATCCAATGTTGTTGAAGGCCCACAGGTTGATCAAGTACATTATTGTATCCACTACTTCTGCCCAAAATTTCAAAGGTAAACCGACATGTATCCTCATGCTTCTAACACATTCCATGATTGTTTTGTTCATTCTTTCTACAACTCCATTCTCTATGGAGTTATAGGAACCGTTCTTTCTCTTCGTATTCCATTCACTTGAACAATAATCATTGAAATCCTTGTTGTAGTACTCACCACCATTTTCAGATCTAAGGAACTTTAATTTTAAGTTTGTTTCATTTTCCACAAGGGCTTTCCACCTTTTAAAAGTCTCAAAAACATCATATTTACACTTAATACAATAAATCCATACCTTCCTTGTGGCATCATCAATGAAAGTCACATAATATTGGGATCCTCCAATAGAAGCTACCTAAGATAGTCCCCACACATCTGAGTGTACAAGCTCCAATTTTGCTCCTTTTTGTTGACCCAACCTTGAGAAATATCACTCTCTTCTACTTTCCAAATATGCAATGCTCACAAAATTCAAGATCTAATTGTTTCAAATCTAATAACTTACCCTTAGCCTTTAAGATTTGCATTCCTTTTTCACTCATATGGCCTAGCTGATTATGCCACATGGTTGCATCTAAATCTATAGTAGATAGCACAGAAAAGGAATTAGTAACATAGGTAGACAAATATAAAGTTCCTACCTTCTTACCTCTTTCCACAACAAGAGATCCCTTGGTAACCTTCCAAGAATCAGCTATGAATGTAACCACACATCCAGATTCACCTAGTTTCCCTACAGATATTAGATTTCTCTTGAGGCTTGGCACATGCCTCACATCTTTCAATACCCATGGATTTCCATTCTACAACTTTAGATGAACATCACCTTTACCAATAATATTACATGGCTCATCATCTCCTAAATAAACTTGTCCAAAATCACCCTAAACATAATTTCTAAAATAACCCTTATTAGGGGTAGCATGGAAAGAAGCTCCAAAATCTAAAACCCAAGATTCTAATTTATTATCCAAGGAGAGAATAAGGGCATCTTTCTTTACCTCACTTGTAACATTTTCCTCTTTACCTTTTTCTTTACCTTTGTCTGATGTATTCTCTTTGTTTTCCTTGGACCAACACTCCTTTTACATGTCCTCTCTTTCCACAATTCCAGAAAAGTAAATCTTTGTACCTAGATCTAGATCTGCCATTTCTTGACTTTGATCTCCCATTCTTCTTTCTCTTTGATGATCTCTCCTTAGATCTTCCCTTGCTTTCTACATTTAAAGTGTTTCCAGATGATGCTTCTCCTGAGATTTTCCTACGTATTTCCTCATTAAGGATTACACTAACCACATCATCAAATTTCAAACCTTTAGAAGTAGACGTTGTATTACTAATAACCATTACCAAGTTATCCCAACTATCTAGAAAAGATCATAAGAATAAAATTTCTTTCACTTCATCATCAAATGGAATTTCTACCAATTTTAATTGATTTACAATAGACCAAAAATCATTCAAATGATTAGATACAGATCCACCTTCTTGCATCTTAGAATTAAACAATTTTTTCATCAAATAAACCTTATTCAAGCACTAGGAGTTTCATACAAATTTTCTAAAGATTTCATCAACTCTACCATGGTTTTTACATCTATAAAATTCAAAGCCACCGATGTTGTCAGGCTCAATCTTATAGATCCCAAAGCCTTTTATCATCAAGAACCTTCCATTCTTCATTAGTCATCATGTGTCTGGTTGTGCATGCTCATCCAACGGTAAGTATAGATCCTTTGATATACAAATAATCCTCCACCTGCATCTTCCATAGTTGATAATTATGACCGTAAAATTTCTCTACTCAGTATTTACTATCTTCTTTCATTACTATGTTCCCACTCAATCAAAAAACCCTCTATGAGTAAATCTTGTCAACACACAAAACCTCCAAACAAAGCTCTAATACCAGTTGTTGGGTTTAACCATATAACAGTGTTGCACAAATCTAAAATTAGATAAAGCATACAAGCAATGAATGTGGAAATAAACTAGAAGATAAAATAAACAAGAGAAAGATAACACCATATTTAAATGGTTCACCCAGTGTGGGCTACATCCACCAAGAAATGACCAAAATTATTATTCAATGATTTATAGAGGAAATAAAATGAAGATCTATTGTCTTCCAACACCTCACAAGATGTTTAATATTTTCCCTCACTTAACTACTCTTTCTTGCTCACCAAGAAAACTAACATGAAAAAAATTGCTTATTTTCTTCTCTATACCCCTCATATAATGCATACATGCATATATATCTATTATGGGTAACTAAATATGCTTTGAAATAAATAAATCATCTTTAAAGAAAAATATTTATTCTATTAAGCTCCACACTCAACATTTTGGCATATCTTTAGTATGATAAGTTATTTGTAATCATCATGGGAGTCCACCGTTGGATGAATTATCATGGAATAACTCCTCATGTGATATTTTTGAAGACTTATCATCGAAATATCCTAGTTTAAAATATTAAAATCATGGAATGAATTCAATTAATTTATATATATCTTCTTTGTGATACATATCATCTTTGTGATACATAAGCTATCAAATTGAATACCCAAATAATATGTTATGGTATAACCTATTGGACGCTAAGCTCTTAATACCTCAATTTAGTTTTTAAATCCTAACTACCACTAGGTTTCAATGATTATGTGGTAGCATAACCTAGTGAGCGCTAAGCTCAAAATATCTTAATTTAAAATAACATATCATATTTGTGATACATAACCTAGTGAATTGAATACCCAAATAATATGTTGTGGCATAACTTAACGATTGCTAAGACCTTAATACCAGTATTCACTAAGATCGTATTATTATGTTTTGACATAACCTACACGCCATCATGCTTATAATATCTTACTTTATTTTACTAAAACCTAGAGACTTCTAAGATCCAAATATTATGTTGTGTCATAAGCTAGTGGATACTAAGCTCAAACTATCATTCGGTAACATATCATATCATGTTTGCGATACATATCATGTTTGTGATACATAACCTAGCGGAAACTAAACTCAAGCTAGTGGACGCTAAGTTCAAAATATCATTCAATAACTTGATATACTAGTCAAAACTAAAGTCAATATGTCTTTCTTTACTTAGTTAAATAGTAGTTACTTTTTAGATTGAAATATTATATTGTTTAAATACCTAATGTGACAGCTTAAAACCAAACTATGTTGATATAATTTAAATAACATATTGTTTAAATACCTAGTGGTTGCTAAGCTCAAACTATGTCGATTTAATTTGTGAAATCACAATGACCACTAACATCCAAATATTATGTTTTGGTATAACCCGCTAGCCGCTAAATATTGTGAAATATTATAAAATATTGTAATTGAAGTTATTAAACCATAGCGAATTGAATACCCAAATAATATGTTGTGGCATAACCTAGTGGTCGTTAAGCTCATAATACCTAATTTAGTTTATTGAATCATAACCACCACTAGGATCCAACGATTATGTGGTAGCATAACCTAGCGGGCGCTATGCTTGAAATATCTTAATTTAAAATCTTAAAATGATACGATATATTCAACTAATTTATACATATCTTGTTTGCATCTTTGAAGATTACACTATTATTTGTTGAAGTTTTGTTAAAATAAAACCTAGTGGAAACTAAACTCAGTATGTCTTTCTTTAGTTTGTTAAATGTTAGTGACTCTTTCTATCAAAATAATATATTGTTTAAATACCTAGCATCCGTTAAGCTCAAACTATGTTGATTTAATTTGTTAAATCCTAGTATTCACTAAGATCGTATTATTATGTTTTGGTGTAACCTACTAGATGCTAAGCTTATAATATCTTACTTTATTTTACTGAAACCTAGAGACTTCTAAGATCCAAATATTATGTTGTGTCATAAGCTAGTGGACACTAAGCTCAAAATATAATTGGGTAACTGGATAGATTATAATGCACCCACTAAGCTTGAAATATTATAGTGTGGAAGTACCTAGCACCCGCTTATCTCAAAATATTTTAATTTAATTTGTTTAATCCAACCCACCGTAAGGTCTTAATGATATATCTTGGGCTAACCTAGATGACGACAGACCGCATGAAGATTTATAACGAGTTTTTAGATACAACACGATATAGTCAATGAAGCCTAATGCGGTCGTTAAGCTATTCTTAAACGTTAATATATAATTTTTATAATGTGGTTGTGTTATGAATTTAATTTTTAGTCTTTCTGTATTTAACATGAGAGATAACAAAGTGATCATTTGACCCAAAAAATTGTGTTTCCTATTAAACAAATCCACTTATCATTGTGTCCACAAAGGTAAACGAAGACTTCATCCAAATAATAATTATAGCCTAACGGTCACCAAAGTAGGAAACATTTTTCATTTAGATTTTATTCAAAAGGTATTTTATATAAATGGTAAAAAAATCTTGAATTTATATAATATTATATGTATATACTTGGACTCGTTGTACCTAGCGTATTAAGCTATCCTTAAAGAAAAATATATCATGTTCATAATGAAGTTATGTTATAAATCTAAATGCTCCATATTTGCTAGAAATCATATTGAAAAGTTATAAAAGATAACAAATAAATATGACGTTTATATAATGGATACATAAATATACATGTAAAATTGTATCTTTAATATGTTATATAGGTAAACGTATAGTTTTATCTACTTCTTACAAGATTCTGGTAGAATTATTTTACATTTATGAAAAAATATGGAAACTCGGAATTGCATCTGAGAATCTATAAAGAAAAGTTTTTACATACGACATGATCTACTCGTTGCATCCTAGTGGCCACTAATCTATTCTTAAAGGTAAACATATCATGTTCATAATGAAGTTGTTTTATAAATCTAAATTGTTAATCTTTGTGAATTTAACAGCTGACAAAGAAAAAAAGTGATCACTAGGACCAAAAAATGGTGTGTCACCTATATATAAACAACTCATTTACAAGGGGCCAAAAAAATTAAAAAATTTCCAAATTATAATTATATCCTAGCGGATGCTAGGGTAGACAATTTTTCCTATGGTAGAGTTTATTCATAAAAAAATCATACTTAAAAGATACAAACGATAACAAATAAATCCGTAATTTATATAATGGATGTATAAATATACTTGTAGAATCTAATATGTAATTCAAAATAGAATTGAGGTTGCGTAAATAGGTTTTTTAAATAACCTATTATATCGTGGAAGCCTCAAAGCTATGTTAATTTTTGGCATAAATTAGCGGGCTCAAAAGGAATAATATATTAACTATAAAATACATATTTATTAAAATTAGATTTAATAATATTATTACATATATAATGTGTTTAACTTCTAATTTACATACCATAAAAATGATGAAGACATTACTTTTGGTTAATTCTACATGGAAACATGTATATAATTGGAAATAATTATCATATAATTGAATTCTTAATATAGTTTTATAGTTTTGAATTAATTTTTAACCTCATATATTTTCCTAAAATATCTAAGCGAAAACCATGTAAAAAATGTAATATGCATTAATTAGCGAGGTTTCTTTGCATCATCTTGATGAACAACATTAAACTATTTTTGGTTCTCCCAACCAAAATAAAATTAAAAATAAGGTGATCTGTGTCAGAAGCTATCATTATCCTAAAAAAATAGCAAGAACGAGAACGAAAAATTCAAAACGAAAATAGCCAAAGAGAGACATTGAATGGTGGAAATGGGAAAGCGTTAAACGAGATAAATACTTGAGTAGAAAAGTGATTAAAATTTCTTTCATTAATGCACAAAAAAAGTGAGTTTTCATGAAGAACAAGGTAGTTTGGCATGAAAATCAAAAGCAACTGGAAATCAAGGCTTGACTGATGGAGCACGATTCAGTAGGACAAAGTAGGGCTTGTGTGGATCATGATTAGACTGCCGTGTAAAACATAGGAACTAGTCAAATACAGAGAAACTAATATATCCCATAATAAAAAAAGGTACACCTTTACTATAAATACCTAGTTTAGTAATATCTAGGATTATTTTGTGCTTTATGTTGTCTGTGAAACCTCCATCTGCTATCTCATTCAAACAATCATCGTGATTATTTTTGCAACCTCTATTGCTATCCTCCTTCATGTGTGTCCTTTTTGTTCATCCTTTCTGTGTTTATTTTGTGCTCCTTTCTCTACAAACAATAGTATAATCGCATGCCAAAAAAACTAGGATTTGAACATTCAACCCTGTAATGTACGATCTACACATATTTTGTTATTTTGAAGACATGCTTTTCTGATTAACCAAAAAAATCAGAAACCCTACTCAATATTTCTCTAAGTTATTTAATACTTTGTTTAGGACATTACACGAAAGAAAAATAGAAAAATAATGGGATACGAAAATTTTAAATTTTCACTTTCCCCCTCTAAAAATAAAAGGGTGGGCTATTGAAATTTCAAATATCCAAAATGCGAGGGAATTCAAATTTCTCTATTTTTTATTTTTACATGGTTTAAAAATTAAAAACTAATTTTTTTCATTTTCTATAGCCTATAATAATATAAACATAATAACAAATATATTATACAACATATAATTGAACCAAGCATAGAAAAAAATATATTATAAGAAAACAAAAGAAATAAATCCTAAACATAGTTTTGAAGTTTATTAGAATAATATACAGACATTTACTTATCAAAATCGATTTCTACATTGTTAGATATAGTGTGTGCTAATTTAAATTAATTATCCAATTAAAATGTGCCATGTGGCAAGTTCGAACAAGCTATTTGGGATACATAATAATGCTAGAATCCAAGACGGGTAAAGTTAGTGTTCTTTGTACGGATATTTTCAAAATAAGAAACATTTAAGCCTATGCTACGATACGCCATTTATTTTAATAAGTTAAAGAGCATAGCAGATGCTAAGAATTTTCTTTGTTAAAAATGATGTGAAATATGTCTTGGAAACCATGTATCTTATGGAAAATACATACTAAGCACATTGATCCACAACTTTACGAGATAGTGTTTAAAATGAGAAGAAGTAAAGGTAGGAGCGTAACATGTGACTAAGCTAAACCGTGATTTATTATTTTATGGCTACTTTCAAAATAAGAAACTTTTGAGCCTAGGGTCTGATATGTCATTTCTGTCAATAAGTAAAGGAGTTTAGTGGGTGCTAAGCATTTTATTTTATAGGAAATGATGTGAAGTATGAGTTGAAAACCATGTATCTCATTGGAACTACATACCAAGGTCATGGATCCAAAACTGTAATGATAGTGTTTAAAATGAGAAGAGGTAAAGGTAGGAGGCTAGCGGCCGCTAAGCTATACCATGATTTGTTGTTATTTTATGGCTATTTTAAAAATAAGAAACTTTTGAGACTAGGGTCTGATATGTCATTTATGTCAATAAGTAAAGGATCTTAGTGGTCACTAAGAATTTTATTTTATTGTAAATGATATAAAATATGAGTTGAAAACTATGTATCTTATGGGAACTACATATTAAAGCTAGTGATCCAAAACTATAAAGATAGTGTTTATATTGATGAGAGGTAAAGGTAAGATCCTAACAACCACTAAGCTATACCATTCAATTTAATATGTTATGGCATTCCATTCAATACATACAAAAGCTTAGTGGTTGCTAATAATTTTCTCTCGTAAATCAGATGTGAATTATATGTTACAGACAATAAGTCTTATGAGTACTACATAGTCCATGAAAACACAGTATCGACCCAAAGCTATATACGTATGGTATTTATAATGAATTGTAGTAATGGTGGGAGCCTATTAACCACTAAACTAGAGTATGATCTTTTATTTTATCACTTTTTTCAAATTATTAAACTGTTTAACCTAGTGTCCACTATGCCCTTACTTTTGATAAGAAAAAAATTCTTAGATTTTGCTAAGCATTTTCTCCCATAAGATTCAATGTGAATTATGTGTTTCAAATAATATACCTTATGTGAACTACATAAGGTTTGATCCCTCTATATGGTATGCAATGTAGCTATTGTCTCCACCAGGTACATTTTAGCCAACATGATATAATTATAATTAATGGAAAAAATATCGATCCAAAGTTGTAAAAATATTGTTTACAATTACCATAATGGTAAGAGCCCCATGGTGTCTTAGCTAGGTCATGATTTATTATTTTACCGCAATTTCCAATAAAAGAAACTATTCAAACTAGTGTCTATTTGTGTCATTAATTTCGATAAGTAATGAAACTAAGTGCTAGGTAAAAAAAAATTCTGATACGAAATTTTTTTGAATTATATGTTACAAACAATATATTTTATGGACAATACATATGGCTTGATCCCTATCAAGTATTTGTAGTGTATCACTTGTTTCCACCATGGATACGAGCCAAAAGTGTATAGACAACCTAAGGAGACTGCACTATAAATAAGTTAACATAAGTTTGAACAATTTGGAATAAATTTATTCAATAGTATTATAAATCTAACTTATATTTAGAGTAAGATAGAATACACCCTTGTTTTAGTGTTACTCAAAAAACATTGTTAATAATCAAATATTTTCTCAAATAGGTTTAACCCGCCATGACCTTATAGAGAGCATTGTTTCCAAAAAAATGGCTATTGTGAAGAGTGCCATACTTACATTTAGGAAAATCATAATCCTTCTCATTTTTTTTGATAGCTTGTTGTGGAACTTCCCACCAAGAAGCGTGCTTAAAATATTATACTTAGAGTAGTTATAGACATTTAGACATAATGAATAAAGTATATGTCTAATATACATATATTTAACATTGTCTTATATAACAAAAAATGATGAGTTATCACTAACTCCATTAATCTTATTTGTTTCTCAAATACTCTCCTCAAAATACCAACCATTAGATCTTCTAACTATTATCCTTTAAACGTGTTTATTACTCTTGTTATAGGCATCTAATCCTCAATACTACAAGTATGACTAATATACACATAAATCAAATCACCTTGTAAAACAAACAATCCCAAGCTACCGCAAACTCTCTTTAAAATACCAAATATTATATATTATTGTCCTCTACGATTTATCATTAAAAAGGTTTAAATGGATTAAGAATTGTTTTAGGTTGTTCTTTTGTATGTTGACAAGAAGTCTATCTACCACTAAATTGTGTATTTTTAATGTTTCTATAATGTCATCTATATAATGTTATAGCTTGTCCACTTCATATGTAATACTTTCAAAAGGTGCAAATGGTTTCATGTCTTTCAATGCATCATAATTCAATTTCAGAATTTTAGAAAAATTATGTTATTATTGATTTTATCCACAAAATATGAATTATCAGTAACTTGTTAAATGATACATAATATTTCTTATCGAAGTCTAGTGGTCGCTAACCATTAAGTTAATTACTTTGTTATGGTACATAGTAAATAACTCTAGAGGTTGGTGTCCGTTATGGTAGTATTTAAATTCTTTAACAAAAAATGTGAGAAAAATACTTGAAAGTTTGGAAATGACCTAATTATTTAAGTATTTTACTCTAAATATAGGTAAAATGTCTTCTTGGGTTTGTGCTCCATTCAAAACAATTCCATTCATCGCAGGAAGTATTTGTTGGAAGAAAATAGATGAGGAGTTATTTTTGGAACTTAATTCCCTATAAAATACCACGTTGACTGTGGTTATTTTTGTTTTTGTATATGACAACTATGAGGAAGTTGGTATTGTTCTATCGTTAGAAGTTATTGATTTGGGGACACTTGTGCATCCAGGTGGAACACTTTGACTTTGAAAACAATAAGTTTCTTATTATGGATATGGATTTGGATGTTTCTTTGTTTAGGAAATGGGAAATGCATGCCTCCATAAACAATAGACCATATTCCTATTCAAAATATGGCTGGAATTTGGGGATTCTAACAAATTTTGACAAAATTGGTTGTTCAAATGTAGAAGACATTCAAAATGGTATATTTACAATATTCAGAAAATTGTATAGAAATGAGAAAACATATTTTTCTTGTCATTTCTTTCATATCAAAGGTTTTCTTTCACCTCTAAAACATGCCAATTTTTTTACTATGTTGAGGCAAATATATTTGACTAAATTGGAGATAGACCCATCTAAATCAAAATTACATGGGTTGAAAAGGAATATTGAATCAACTGGGTCTTTTGAGGCTAGTGTAATAGTAGAGACATTTGATTCTTATTGCGAGAATAAAAGGAGACAACAAAATGAGAGAAAAAGTTCTACATTATTTGAGAAATAAGCATCTGGATAATATTGTATTGACATCCTACAGTGAATCCAATGTAATCAAAAAATTTAAATTACATGAATCACACTACCATGCCAGTTTTCTATACTATTGGGTGAAGAGAGCAATGGAAAAAGAAATTATGATTCCCATATTGAGGGGAAATGGAAAAATGGAAAAATATCATGAGGTGGAAGAAGTTCTTCCCATCGTGGCTCAGATAATATTAGAAAACTATGTGATGTCACTAGAAGGAAATATACCAACAAGGATGAAAGTCACAGACAATTTTTCTTGTAAATGTGCATATCCATTCCAACTTCCATCAAATTTATCAGTTATTCCTTCAACTAATCATTTCAATGTTGAACTTTTGATCATTTATTTTTGCAATTTGGCTATCTATATTTCTTCCGATGTCATAATGGATCTTCTAACAGTTATCCAAACTAGTGTGTTGGATTGTATTATTGTTGTTCTAATACCAAATAGTTATTCAAAATGCTAAGCGACACGGTACAAAGATACATGGAAAATATTAAAGATATTGGAGTATCAATTCTAGATGGATGATGCAAACTCTACGATAGCAATAAGAGATTAAAAATCTTTTGTCTTATGTACACAATATCTTGTGTGCATAACCATGCAACAATAACGATGATTATAGAGAAGAGGTCACTATGGAATGGATGGAGAAACTTCCACAAAAATTGGTAATCTAAGAAAAATTGGCCTACAAGGAAACATCTATCCTTTTCTTTGTAAAATATCATATGAGTTATGGGTTGAGACGTTCACTCGATGTTGTTCCAAAAATTCTCTAGTACTAGTGCTTTACGGTGGCAATGTCACACTCCATCCGTTGGTGTATTCCAAACTATTTGTTGTTTTTATTATTGAGACACATAGTCAAGAAATGTTTATGAAACATTACTATTCTCACATGAAGAAAGGTTCATCTCCAAAAACAACTTCAACAAGTGATTTTATTTAATGGATTTTAACCTAAATATGATATTAATACAATTATTGTTTATGCATAAAACTCCCAAGCTATCAAAGTTGATGTACAACCATTTCACCATGACGCTGCACAACCAATTCAACATGGTGATTTACTTTCAATCATTTTATAAATATGTTTAATGAGCTCTATCTTCAATTGCCATGGTTTTAAATTTTTTTAACAAAGTTATGTTTTTACAGTTCAGATGATAGATGTGGAGGATGCAAGCACATCGGCCATGAATACGCCATCAGATCCAGGTATGTTAATCGTGTAAATTTACCAACAAAACCACTAATAAGCCCCACAAATTTATAAGAAAATAAATGATTATGTAGACAATCAATAAGGCCCACAAATTTATAGGAAATGATATGATATCCATGTGTATTTTACAACAAAAATATTTATAAGGCCCACAAATTTATAGGAAATGATAACTAACAGACATTAGTTTATATGTTTGGCTTAGGGTCGAAGAAAAAGTTTAAGGAAATCCATTTGTAAGCTACGATAACAATTTAAAATGAAATATATAGAGCTTAGAAGAATCTATGCATTCACATTCAATATAGAAATGGTTTGTATAAAAAATATTACATTTATCAATATATCATGATTTAAAACTGCATATTGTCTACAATGTTTCACTGATTCACTACTACATATTGACTACTTACATTGAATTAACATTGTTTTGGCTTCAACATCATCATATACAAAACTACATACGACTTGATCCACCTCATATGTATGTAAAGAAGCACTTGACTAGCCTCATTAAGGGTTGTCTAGCTAAGTGTAGATTGTCCAATGATGGCATAGCCTAGTGGTCATGACCCTCATTAATAGTTGAGGATTGTTCTCTACCTAGAGGTTTTTAAGTTTAATATAATCATATCCTAACGGCCACTAAATTTGAATTATAAGACAATGAATAATTTATATTTTACTTAACCAATCACCACATAAACCAATGTTTATCCAATTAAGTTTGCTACAGAATGAAATCGATATGAATTGATTACTCGTTTATTTAAAATACATTATGCTTGCATTTCAATAGAATAAATAGATTATGAATTGATGATTTTTATTTGAAATATTTATTGCATCAAAAATCCAACAAAGTGTAAAGGTAGTATAATCCAAGCTACAATCTCAATCGGTAATTGTTAGCCATAAGCTAAAATGTTGTTTATTTCAATTGGTTGTAATTGATATGTGTCCATGAAGAATAAAATTGGTTTACTTCCTTACATGTAGTGATAAGAGTTATTTACTTATTTTGGATATGGAATACCTACTATATGGGATAAAAAAACATATAATAGGAAGATGTCATTCAGGTTCGGCTTGAAAAATGTCAACCTACGAGGTGGCCTATTAGAATTTATAAAATAATTATCACCATACTGTGAACTGGGATCCTGGTCTGACAATATCATTTCTTTTGACGTTAAAAAGATATCAGCTGGCTTCAATAAAAAATATCTATTTTATTGTATCCAAGACTCACTTGGGGAAAGGAACATTACAATATAGTCGAGGGAATAGCAATAAGAGACCTAGAAAAGGTTTGGAGTAGAAACAATTTTTCATACAGTTCTAAAAAAAAATTTGAATTACATTAGGTTAAAGGAAACCCTCCTCAAAAAATTTATGGTGGGGATGAAAAGAAGATGGAAATATTGTAAAAATGATAAATGGTTGATGAACGATTTATATAAAAAAATATCACAAATAGTGTCTCAAGGATTGAATTTGGTAGAGGGCATCAAATATTTGGAGCAAGAAAATGTGAAATAGCTATTTATCTTTTCATAATGTTGTTATGATGGTACTGCTTAACATTGTCAATAATATATACATTCATATGTTATTATGAATGTACTACGTAACTCTATTATATTATGCTGAGATTTTCAGAATATAAGTTGGGAGGAATTATATTTTCACTAATTATAAGCTGACAATATGATTGAATAACTTCTGTGGTGAATTATCAAAAAAATTTCCCTTGAAAATTTGTAAAATAGTTTTTTTACACTGTTCATAAAATAAATATAAAATTATACTATATATACTTAATTGTTTTTAATATTTTATAATATAATTAAATCTCCAAGAAAAATTGACGGTCACATCTATAATATGCAAGTCATATGTGACGGTTATTTCAAATATTTTCAACTATTTTAAGGATAAAAAAACATCTAAACGGATGTCAAATTTAACACCACATTGAGGTATTTGTTACGACCATTTACGGAAAACAAAATATGTTCATTATCTCGTATAAAACATAAACATGTTTTGTATATAACAAAGCATAAATAATACTTAGCGACCACTAGCCCATTTAAAACATAAACTTTTTCTTTATATAACAAAGCATAAATAATGGTTGGCGGCCACTAGACCTTTTAAAACATAAACATGTTTTGTACATAACAAATCATAAATAATGGCTAGCATGCTAGCCCATATAATGGATTCCAATATTTTGATTTTTTAGATTCCAATATATGGGACTTTAGAGTGCAGTAAATTCTAATATATGTGATTTTGGATTCCAATATATGTGATTTTGGATTCCAATATATGTGATTCTAGATTCCAATATATGCGATATTAGAATCCAATATTTAATATTTTGGAATCCAAAAATAACAATATTAGATTCGATATTGGTTGTATTTTTTAGCTGATTAGGACTAGAATAATTCCCAATTTAGTGAAACAAGCATTTATTGATATTTTTTGAGCATGTTGCCTCTTTTAAAGGGCCCTAATCCTTAGAAATTCAAAACATCAAGCAATCAAATCAATCTTGGGATATGTCATACATCTATGGGACGTGAGCCCTTTGGCCCCCATCACTTGACTTCCCTTATTTTTTCCTATCTTTGTGGATCATATTTCTATAGGAGTTGAACCCCTTGGTTCCCCCTGTCACTTAACCCCACAATAGCATCCCTCATTTATCTATCCCCAAGAATGGGGCACCCTTTTAAAAGAAACATGTGTCAAATTTATCTAACTAGCTTGTCAAATTGGTGTCCCTTACACTATGCTGCAGTCACCCCATTTTGAGGAGGGTCACCCATACAAAAATTCTATCATTATTTTGTCTTAAAATTTTCTGCGTCAAACTACTCAATAAAAAGGGACAAATGTAGAAACTTAAAATTTGTACACCTTATTGTCCTCCATCAAGTACATTCATCATATATTAATCGATCTCATTATTTATCCCTTATCCTAAGACAAAAAAGCCCCATCATATTTACTTCATGTATAAATCTCCTTCACATCTCGTAAAATATACATTCAACCACCTAAAACTATCTCAAAAAACAAAAACAAATCACATCTTAACCATCCCATAACCCCCTTAACCAAAAACACCTCATCCTTAAAAAAATCAATAACCATTTACCCAAAGTAAAAACCAAAAAACTCCATTTAGAAGTGGTTTTAACCACTTTGCCATCCCAAACCCAAAAATTCGGATCGCTGCAATTATGGTAATCTTTGGTGATTATAAATAGAATTTTTCCAACATTCTTCCAGGATAATTAATTTTGAATCTTGTTACCTTGCTTTCTTCTTTGTTCACAAAAGTCCTAAACCTCATCACATAACACGAGAGATATCAAAATTATCGAGATATCATCAAGCTATGTTTATCAAATTATCAAAATATATTTAAATCATTTTTCATCAACCAAGTTATAGATCGTACTGCAGATTCAATCAATCATATCATCTTCAAGAAAAGGTTTGAGGCATATTTTAGATTCACAAAATATTCAAGGTGCTCTTGAAATCCTCTTTTATCCTTTATCAATTTTAGTCAACCATCAATTAGTCTGAAATATCATTCTATTTCAAAAACAATAATTTTAATTAATCTATCAAAATTCACTTTGAAATCACCATTTATTCACTTAATCTTCATCGATTAGCATAATCATTAGTAATCCCTATAAAATGTTCCTTTTATAAAATTTTATCAGTTTATATCATTATCTTCTATTAGTTTTCATCACATATGTTGCTTCTAACATGTCTTTGAGAATGGATCTCTGTTAGATGGAAATACCGGGTCAATCACACGAAATCAAAAACATTCACTCGGTTCAATAGTCTTACAAACTTTCTATTGGTAATAGTTTGAAATCATTCACTAATTGAATCTATGTGCAATCTAATATTCTAAAAGCTCGAATAAGACATCAAAGATCGATTGAATTCTTACAAGAAATTAAACAAGAAGTTGATGAATTATGGTATTGTCGACACTAAAATTTTCCTCCGTAATTTCTATTTCATTAATATATGTATTAGGAATAGGATGTTGTTAAGTGTAATTAGTAGTAGCGTCGATAGAAGATAATGGTGCCGTCGATGCACGTGCCGCCAATAATGTAGAGTACGGTATATCAAAGTACAATAGGAATGTTGTAAAAAGTAAATATTTGTCGTAAGTGGTCCGGTAATGTTAAAATGTCAAAGTTGGGATAAGTAGAGAAGTAGAGTCTACATGATTAGGAATTAGAAATATTATATTGGTAATAAGGACAAGGAGTGAGGTCATAAATATTTTGTGTATTTTATTTGTAAAAAGTCTAAAAATGTGGAACCCATGTGAAATGATAAGGTTTATCTTATCTTAAAAGATAAGCTTATATGTACAGATAAGAGTTAAGGTATGGAATATGATTCGTCAAAGTGGATTTCTTATCCTATCTTAGAGATAAGATGGATAAGCCTAGAAGTTCTATAAATAAAGAGGCCACCCCCCTCATTTAGCATAGAAGGAAATAGTGAGAAATATTGTATGAAGTGTGTAAAGGAAGCCATCAGTTTAAAGGTGTGTTGAAGAAGCCATTAAGAGGTGTAATTGTAAAGTTTCTCCCATAGTATTGGTGGAAGGCAAGTGAATTCAATAACACTTGAAGTACCTCATGGGTGAGATTATAACAATTTCATGTTAATATTATAATTTACTTTGATATTTCAGATTTGTCATCATTCCGTCTTATCATAGTCGATGGTATTCCCGTGTTACATTTGTTGCTTTGTTTCCGTTACATCCACCAAACTAAAGGTCAGCATTAGTAAATAATCATGGCATGAGGAGTTCCCGGTGAAGAATTATCATAGTACCGGATTGGTGATGACATTTTGGTTCCGTTGCCGGGACCATTCCTTGTGGTGGATTATGCGGAGAGATATTCCCACTTAGTCAAAAATCAATTGGAGGGTAACCTTGTTTTTACTGTGCATAGTAGTTACCATGGTAAAGTCATTTTTATTTGTGAATAGTAGTTACCATGGTAAAGTCATTTTTGCTGTGAATAGTATTTACCTCAAGAAAGTCACTTTTTACCATGAATAGTATTTATCATAAGAACTTCACTTTTACTTGGAATAGTGTTTACCACAAGAAAGTCGGTTTTTACCACAAGTAAGTCAAGTTTTACCATAGTTTACCGTGGTCATTTCTATTTTCTATTATAGTGATTTTAATTATTGGTGCACATAAGTCTTGTTGATTATACTTTTGGGTTGGTATTTCACTGTGGTTACTTTTGAAAATGGGGAAGATTCCTATTTTTTCAGCCCAATCTAATGAAAATGCTTCCTCTTTCATTCAAGAGTTTAAACAATCTTGTATTTGTAATGGCCTTATAAGAAGGGAACAATGGACTGAATTTTTTCCTACCTTTTTGGATGGTTCAGCCCTTAGGTGGTTTGAAACACTAGGTGATAATGTGAAAAACTCATGGGATTTATTAATTGAAAGTTTTCTTGAAGAATTTGGTGAACAACAGAGATATGCATATCTCATGATCGATATCACAAAGCTAACCCAAGGAGAGAAGGAGAAGATAAGGGATTATCATGCTCGTGTTCTAGAGCTAAGGAGGAAGCTCGACGCCCAAATCCGGAAGGAAGGATTAGCGGATGGGTTGATGAATGGCATGGATAATCTCCTATGTAAGCACTTCATTCTTGGGATGAAGCCGAGAGATCGATCAACGAGTGAAGTATGACCACCAAATACCATTGAACAAGCAAAGGAGATTGCAAGAAGGCAAGAAGAAAGCATGGAAGAGGAGCCCAAAGAAATTGTTGCTAAAGTAGAGCCTACACCAACACCTTTGCTCCGAATCCACAACCACTCTCGGTGAGAAAAATCTTTTCCTAGTACATCTACTGAGTATGAAGATCTGCTCAAAAAGATGGGTCACTTAACTATTAATCTTCTTCAAGGAAAAGAATTTAGTTCTCGGGGAGGAGATAGAGGTCCAAAAGAAATATTTCTGAAGTTATATGTTATGGTTGTTATAAAAGGGTCATTATAAGTATAATTGTCCGTGATAGAGCTTCTACATCTAGTAAAGGAGATAATGATAAAGGAAAAGCACTGTGAATTCTTTTGATGTCGTAGATAAGAGCAGAAATAATGAAGCATATGTGTTTGTAACAAAAAGAAAGAAAGAAAGAAATAATCAAGATGGAAATGATCGTAAGAAGATGAAAGGAGAAACTAGTAAGAAACATAGGAGAAGAAAGTTGGGTGTGTAGGATTTTCTAATTTCACGGGGCAAGGACCGTACTCCATCTTGGAAGATCTATCCAAAAGGCCTCAAATATTACATATGGTCAACTCTTGGCTATGTCTTCTCGAGAAGAGGCGAGCTGCGAAGTGGACTCAATGCTCGACGAAGGAAGGAGGTTGAGGTCCCTGTTTTGGAGGCGAGGCGAATCCCTATGCTCGCATAAGCCGAGGTATTATCTAATGGTATTTCAATTCATGATGTCTTAGTTGATGGAGGTGCTGCGGTTAATGTAATGACCGAGTCTCAGAATGAATATGTTGGGTTTTACAATTGATCGCCCTTCAACACTTATGTTAAGGTCATTAAATAAGGGAAAAACTAAACCGAGAAGGTGTAGTTTCAAATGTGGCAATATCAGTTATGGGTGTTGTATGTGTGGTAGACTTTTAGGTGATGAAAAATGGTACTATTGTGTACCCAATGTTGCTTTGGGAAGACCATGGCTAAGGAGAGTTCATGTAAGAAACTACTGGAATGAAGGCTTCATGACACTTGGACATGGTAGAGATAGGGTGAAGATAACGTGATCCCTCGACATCATAAGGCAGAACCTATGGATTCAAGTGATGAAACTGATGATTGGACATCCTCTTATTACTCTAGTACCAGTGAAGTGGACACTGAAGATGAAGAAAGTGAGGTTGATGTTTCATTCATGGATATCCTTCCAGTCACACCGACTCATGACCCCATAAAATTATCTGAAGAAGAATTTGATGATCGTCTCCAACAAATAAAGATTGATGATGCTTTGTGATAGAGAGGAGAAGGAATCCTACCTCCAACTCTTTCGAAGGTACATACACATATTCACTTGTGATTACAAGGAACTCTATCAAGTAAGTTGGGTAGAACATTCTATTGAGCTGGTAGATGGTGCTAAGCCTATAAAGCAAATGCCATATAGAATGAATCCTAATTTTTCCAAGACTGTAAAAGAAGAAATAGATAATTTGCTTGATGCAAGATTCATATTTGTTGTGGAGAATTCATAATGGGTTTCTCCCATTGTGATCTCAATAAAAAATAATGGGAAGCTACGCATTTGTGTTGATTACAGAAAGCTCAATAAGGCAACAAAGAAGGATCATTACCCTCTTCCATTCTCAGATCAGATCTTGGACGAAGTAGCTGGCCAGGAGTGTTATAGTTTTGCTGATGGATATAGCGGATACAACCAAGTCCGTATAGTGGAGAAAGATCAGCTGAAGACCACGTTCACCACTCCTTGGGGAATGTTTTCTTATAGAGTTATGCCTTTTGGGTTGTGTAATGCTCCAGCAACATTCCAGTGTTTGATGAATAGGGTGTTCGAACCCTACATCAGACCTTCATCGAGTGTATTTCTCGATGATTTTTGCATCTATGGGAGCAACTTGGACCACTGCACTATATGGAGACAAAGATTTCAAAGGTTAGATGAAGCACAAGCCTCACTAAACCCTACAAAGTGTGTCTTTGGATGTTCTAAAGGTGTTTTGTTAGGGCATGTTGTATCCGGAGATGGTATTGGTACCGATCTGATAAAGTTTCAAAAATCAAATATTTACCATTTCGTATGAATAGAAGTAAGTTGAGATCATTTTTAGGCCATGTGGGTTACTATAGAAGGTTCATCAAGAATTTCTCAAAGATTACACACCACTAACCCATTCTTGAAGAAGGATGTTACTTATAAACCGGAAATAAGGCACATGAAGCTTTTGGACAATCAAGGAAGCCCCGTGTCTTCACCTATTTTAAAGAATCCAAATTGGAGCAAGCCATTCATTATGTACACTGATGCCTCAGATGTAGCACTAGGAAGTACTTTGAGCCAAAAGGATGAAAATGGGAATGAACATCCAATTTACTTTGGGAGCAGACAAATGAGCAGTGCTGAGGTAAATTATACTGTAACTGAAAAAGAGGCTCTAGCTATCATTTTTGCTGTAAAGAAGTTTAGAAATTACTTGCTAGGGAAGAAATTTATAGTTGTAATGATCATCGTGCTCTAAAATATATTTTCAATGAGCCTAACCCATCGTGAGGATAGCAAGATGGATAATTTTTCTACAAGAATTTGAATTTGATATTATAGATAGGCCAGGAAAGAAGCATGTCAATGTAGATGCACTCTCTCAAGCCTATGACGGTTTAGGATCATCTTGTGATGATGATGATTTCCCCGATGCAGCGACCTGTTATCCCTTGACAAAATCCCTAGTGAATACATAGATATTTGGAATTATTTGAATGAATTCAAGTTTCCTGATGGTGCCAATGTAAAGACTAAGAGAAAGATTACTCAAGCTAGTCGTCCATATTCTATTCTGCATGGAGTATTATTTCGAATAGGACTCGATGGATAGTACAAGAGGCGATTGGACGTGATCAAGGGAAGGAATCTGCTAGAAGAATTCCACAATGGTACATGTGGAGGGAACTTCTCTGACAACTTACAATAAGAAGGATCTTGGATGCAGTTATCACCGCCCTCTTTTTAAATATTGTTATAATTATTGTAAGACATGTGATATTTTTCAAACACATGGTAACCGTAAGACTTCATCAGCTCCATTATGTCCTATTCTTCCACTTGGTCCCTTTGAAAAGTGGGGAATATACATTATAGGTCCACTTCCAACTACCTCACGCCAAAATAAGTATATTGTAGTTGCCACAGATTATTTAACCAAGTGGGTTGAAGCTAGGCCATTGAAAACAGCTTCCATGGATGAGGTGGCAAGGTTCATATATGAACGCATTGTCACCAGATTTGGTTGTCCATTAGAAATTGTAACAGATCAAGGAAGCCACTTCATTAATGAGGTAGTAGAAGCCCTAGTCAATAAATTTTCTATTAAGCACAGGAAGGCAACAACATACAAGCCAAGCACAAATGGACAGGTGGAACAAACAAATTTTGTGTTGTGTCAAATTCTAGCAAAAGATGCAGCCTTGTAGGTACATAAGTGGGATAAAAGGATTCATGCAGCATTGTGGGAATATAGGGCAACATCAAAGTCAAGCAAGGATACTCCCCATTTCAGGTTGGCCTATGGCATTGATCCAGCTTCTTCCTATTGAGTTTGATATTCCCACCGTGAGAGTTATGAAAAATGAAAGGATTGATGAAAGTGATTCAAGAAAAGAAAGTTTGGTACATCTTCATTTGCTAGAGAAAATGAGGGAAATAGCAAAAAGGATACAAGCCATAAGAAGAAAATTAAGTAGAAGGAATACTTTGATCAAAAGATCCATTGGTCTCCATTTCATGTGAATGACTTGGTTCTAGTATATGATTCCAGATACAAAAAAAGAAGACAGAAAATTTATTCCAAAATGGATGGGGCCCTACAAAATAGCAGCTGTGCATGAAAATGGTATGTACCGACTGGAGGAATTGGATGGCACTCCCATTACGAAATGGGTCAACCACGACAAGTTGAAGATTTTCCAAGCACCAGAATAGTCTACTCGAGGACGAGTAGAAGCTAGGAAGGGGAAGATGTCGACACTAAAATTTTCCTCCATAATTTCTATTTCATTAATGTAGGTATTAGGAATAGGATGTTGTTAAGTGTAATTAGTAGTAGTGTCCGATAGAAGATAACGGTGTCATCGATACGGTGCTGCCAATAATGTAGAGTACGGTAACATTCAAAGTACAATAGGAATGTTGTAAAAAGTAAATATTTGTCGTAAGTGGTCCGGTAATGTTAAAATGTCAAAGTTGGGATAAGTAGAGAAGTAGGGTCTACATGATTAGGAATTAGAAATATTATATTGGTAATAAGGACAAGGAGTGAGGTCATAAATATTTTGTGTATTTTATTTGTAAAAAGTCTAAAAATGTGGAACCCATGTGAAATGATAAGGTTTATCTTATCTTAAAAGATAAGCTTACATGTACAGATAAGAGTTAAGGTATGGAATATGATTCGTCGAGTGGATTTCTTATCATATCTTAGAGATAAGATGGATAAGCACGGAAGTTCTATAAATAAAGAGGCCACCCCCCTCATTTAACATAGAAGGAAGTAGTGAGAAATATTGTATGAAGTGTGTAAAGGAAGTCATCAATTTAAAGGTGTGTTGAAGAAGCCATTAAGAGGTGTAATTGTAAAGTTTCTCCCATAGTATTGGTGGAAGGCAAGTGAAGTCAATAACACTTGAAGTACCTCATGGGTGAGATTGTAACAATTTCATGTTAATATTATAATTTACTTTGATATTTCAGATTTGTCATCATTCCGTCTTATCATAGTCGATGGTATTCTTGTGTTACATTTGTTGCTTTGTTTCCAGATTACATCCACCAAACTAAAGGTTGTGCATTAGTAAATAATCATAGCACGAGGAGTTCCCGGTGAAGAATTATCATAGTGCCGGATTGGTGATGACAATATGCGACTATTTTGAACATGTTCAAATCACATACACCCTTTATTGGGCCACTTTCTAAGCTGCAAAGGCCTTCCTTCTAGTCGGAGTTATAGATCTTCTTTCTTTCTATCTACACATTTACTTTGATTGTATATCTTTATATTCATCCATATTATTATTATCAACTCACTTAATTTTTACAAAATGGTATAACATCCTCCAAGGAAGCCTTCTAGATTCTTGGAACTAGATTTTTTTTAGCATCTTGTCTATCCATTTATCTAATATCTTCTATTTAATGTATTTGAGCGCAATTTTCTTTGCAGAATAGGAGGACATTAACATACATTTGGACTTGATCAACTTCAATCAAACATAAAACATCAACATCCATCTCTATGGGTATTGGTAAACCCTACATATTCTAATTTTTTTAAATTATTTTACCGCATTAATGTGAGTAGAAAGGTAAAAACATATCGAACAACTAGATTGGGAGAGATTCCCCATACTATGTGCTTGATAACTTCACTCTGCAAGAGCTGGTGTGTAGGAACTTATACTTTTTATTCCCTACAAGAGAGTTGACGATGACCCTTGAGGATGTATATAGGGTACTATGGTTTTCCAATTGTGGGATAGTGAGTACAAGTTATGCACCTAGGTGATACCTGATGGTAATATAGAGATGTGAGATAATATTTTATAAGGTCTCGGGAAAGGGAAGAGTCATCAATTATTTCGTATGAAATGTTGATCACATGTTGTGGTTGTGGAAGTTTATTATAATTGTATTGACTTCATGTGTCATTTTGGATGGAGGAGGTGTATCCATATCATATCGATGCATGATATTTGTATGATCATTTAGTACCATGGGATCATATATGTTTGGATCCAATATGTGTTGGATCATTTATATAGAGACTTGTATAGATTTACACAGGAGGATCACTATGGAGGCATTGGTGCTACGACACTATTGTATGTAGTTTCCTATGAGCATATAGGTTTGGTTAGGCCATTTAGTGGTCTACAAGTGTATTGGGTGTGGCTTGATATTTTTCCAACCAGATGGATGGAGTCCGAAGAGTCATGGTTTTTATACCATGACATATAGATCCATTGTAGTCAAGATAGACCCAGTGCCATTATTTAGAGACCTTACAAGGACTATGAAGGATAATTTGATGATCAGTTTGAGTTGAGATGCATTTGGAATAGTTTGTGGTTGTAGGATAGGTTTCTAGGGGTTGTTAATTTCTTCTAGTATGAGCATGTATTGTGGTAGTTTAGTATAGCACAGGATGTTCCTCTGAATCCATATGTATGGTGTCAATTTATTTAGGATATGAGGAGAGAAGGTAAAATTCCAAGGCCTATACAATCCTAGTTGCATCCAACAATCGTATGGGAGGTGGATGAAGAGATGATGTCCATGTGAGTAGATGATGCAGGTTTTAACCTAGCTTATACACAATTGTGGGTAGAGCACCATTGGGTGCTATTCATTTCATTGGTATTAGATGTAATAATATGTCTACAAGGGTTGATGCGGTGTGAGGAAAGGAAATAGGAGGTTAGGCACATGCTCTTAAGGAGGATGTGATACTAACCTCTGGGAATGATGTAAGTATACGTGAATATATTGTTTATAGTTGATATGTGTGTTATCATTTTTGTGATAAGTATGTACTAAATTAGATCATGTGTTGTAGGTGATGGGTATTAGAGGTTGATTATAGATACGTTGATTTGTATGTTTACTCAAAGCATGGCCCCATATGTTATCGTGGGTGGAGGGATGTTAGAGAGAGTAGACAACATTGTCAAGGAGTATGTGTATTTGTTTGATCCCATGAAAATTTTGGAGGCTAGATGTAAATTCTTAAAATTAGAGATATATGAGGCTAGGAAAGAGATAGCATAGACAAGAGAGGAAGTTAAAGGAGGTTTCCTAACTTAGAGTATGTTCAAGAGATACGTGGATCTCTATGGCTGATACGAGAGGTGGTGGCCGAGATAGCGTCACTACGCACTCGCTTAAAGGACCAGCATTCTTGATCACATTGGTTGAGATCGATTGGTGAGGCATCGAGTTCTAGAGATTTGATAATAACCTCAAGTTGTAGTGAGGAGGATGTATGATATATGTTATAATGGGTGATGCCCCTTGATTTTGTAGTATGAAACTTTCATGTTATATATATATATAATATGATGAGATCATTTTTGGCATGATGATGTGTATTTTTGTTGTTATATGATAAGTTGAGTATCTAATTTTTATTTGATATGGTATGTTGTTGATGTGATGATGATATAAGTGTACAAATTTAATGTGGTAACATAAGATAGATGTGTTGATAATGTAGAATATAGGACAAGATAGCATATGTGTGAGAATATCATATCGTGATGATAGTAGAGTAGATGGTAGAATAGGTATGTATGTAACATGAATGTTGATTCAAAATTATGGTAGGAAATAATAAAGAACTAATCAAGTGTAATAATAGGCATAGTGACATACAACTATAGAATAAGCATGTAAGCATGTAGCACTAAATAATATAAGGCATCTAACAAGAAAGAAGGTGACAAATACACACAAGAAGCTCAACTACTAAAGTATCAGGTGCATATGTACCAAATGAAAATCTATAAGTGATCGTAGAAACACTATGAGGATGTGAATCATATAACAACGAGTGTTGTTCCTTAAAGACCCACTTAGTTCTAGCATGTATTATAAATTGGGTAAGCTTCTCATGTGTAGTCAAAACCAGGGAGGAGGAGAAAAATTATCCTTATGAGGATAATAGGTATTAAAAGTAATAGATATCATTTTGTGGCATTGTTGTATTGGAGAATGTGATCTATCAAAATGTCATGTGCAAAACATAATGACTCAATTATAATCAATAAATTGAATTCTATCATGGATACATGTGCATAATAATCCTTATCATGATCATTGATCCTATGGAAATTACAAAATGGTCAATTACAACTTCATCATAACTGATGAGGATGATGGTTCTCATTATAAGGTATTTGAATCAGATTCTCATTAATCAAAGTGTGTAAAATATCATGAGGCTTGGAAAAATGTGATAAATATAACAGCTCCTGCTTAGGAGGGGGAGTGGAATGTGGTGGTGGATTTTGGATATGAGATGAATGAGCATGAGTGTCTCTAATAAGAGATGGAGAATGTGACAAGGGTATAATCGGAGGAAGAGAAGATATATTAAGTGGATAAGTGATAGAAGAACTAGAAGTATGAGTAATATTATGTTTGTTAAGCATATCTTCTTATACATCTATAACCTTAAATTAAATAAGTGTAGAATATTCACATGTATTATATAATAATTTTTATTTAAAAGCAAGAATCAAGCCTTGAAAAAGATATATTATATTTATAGATCAATAGTATAATAAAGTAAATGATGCATGCATGATTTGAAAAATGAGACAATCATTAATAGGCTCATTTTTTCCTTGATGCAAAGAAGGAAAATTCTCAAATGTAACTTTAGGACCATTTTTAGAAATAAAATGTCTAAGAAATGCTTCCTCCATATCAAGATAAGTACTAATAGATCCACGAGGAAAATGATGAAACCAATGAGAAGCAATATCAATAATAATACTAGGAAATGCTTTGAGAAGTAATACGACATTATAATGTGAAGCCATAACTACTCTAAAATCCTTTAGATGCATATAAGTATTACTGGACCATCAAAAAGTGTAAATGTAGGAAAAATAAAACCCTTATAGAAAGTTGAATTGCAAATCTCATTAGGAATAGGATTTCCATGAAGTCAATTATTATCATTTCTATCATAATAGACCCTAATCCCAAGGGTAAGTGTGTGGATATTATTTTTTAAATCACCTACAACATGCATAAGAGAGATAACTTCTTGGGGAGGAATGGAATAAACATTAAGGGGTTCATTAAGGGGTTGAATATTTCCATTATGGGTAGCCATAGGAACACTATTGGGTTGAAAGTCAACTTTGGGATCAGCAAGTGGAAAACTAGGAATAGAAACATGAGAAGAAGAATCAATAGGAAAAGAATTTTGCACACTTTTATCAACAAGTTTAGTAGAAGAAGGAATACAAAAAATGCACACTATCCTTATTATCATCATTATGCATACTATCTTTGGGAAAATCAAGAGTAGAAATGCATGCATCATGAATTTTTGTAGATTTTAATATATTATGAGAATAAAAATGAGTACAAACACCATTATAAGACACACAAGGGTTGGAGGAAGATAGATATGAATTTTGAGGCACAATGGTTAATGAATATACACTTTGTGGAGAAGAAGAGGGAGTGACCTGAATATCATTAGTAACAGAAATAGGATCAACTCTAATGGATTGTGCATATGTAAGTGGAGGATAAGAATAAGTAAGGCAAGGACCATTGATGATAGCATCTACAATATCAAAATATGTATGGGTAATATAAGCATCATTAACAAGACCTTCGTCTATTATCATGAGTGAGTTAATGTTTTCATTAATGTATAAAGTGAATACACATTAATGACAAATGTGTATAGGGACTTGGAGTGAAATAGGATAATTTGTATGATGATGTCAAGGGAAAACAATATGTGTCTTGGTTTCAAGGGTGAAGACGGTAAGAATGGTTTGGCCTAATAGGCCTAATTAGGAGACCTAGTTATCCTAAGTGATAGAGCATGAGGGATAGAGTTGATTGATGACTTGATAAGTATGGTATAATATTGAAGATCATGATTGGAGAGTAATTAGACACCCATGTTAGAATCATAGTTTGGGTATAGGTTTGGGCATGGTTTACACATGATCATCTATACCTAATCTAGGTTCTTGAGGAAAAAATAGAGCATCGAGTGATTTTCATGGATATGTGAGATCATGGAGGAATTTAAAGGTGTGATACATTTTGTATCAATGATATTATGACCTTTTGAAGAGGTTTTATGCACAGGTATGGTGTTCTTTTACTTGGTTATGGCCTAGACTAGTAAAACCCTAAGACCTCGTTTAGAAATTCCTAGTGGTTGAGAATATTTAGACCTATTTATGATCAACTGAGAATTATATATGTTATTGGAGTGTTTCATGATGTTGTGATAAAAATTTTAGGGTTGTATGATGAATATTTTTCAATATATGGTGTTTTGAGTCCTATTGAGCTCAAGAAAGTGATTTTCTTAGCTCGATGTGAGAGAAATTGACTTGGATTATTAGTGTAATGTTTTCATGGGGCCCTAATATTTTCAGGGATGTTTAATCATGGAAATAATAAGATCTAAAAGTTGGAATGAGATCAAATGAGGCATTTTCTTTTATTAACAAATGTTAAGAAGGTAAGAAGGTCAAAACCCTTCTTAAACCCTAGTTTGATAGTCATGGAGAAATATTTCTTATTTTTTCCCATAATGGATTAGTTCATCAAATTTTATGATTGGGTGATGGATAGGACTCACCCATATTTTATATGGTGGTGGTTTCGAGTCATGATATTAAGTGGATCCCACCCAGCATTTTCTATTTTCCAAGAAAGAAGGTTTTATTCTCACATTTTCCATTAGACGCTATGAATAAATTGGTATCATAAGTTATTGGGAAGAAATTATACATGTTTTAAGTCATTTCAGAGCATGGTGAAGTGTTTTTATGGCATGCACAGGTCAATATTGGAAGGTTGGTTTTTAGGCCTAAAGGGAAGTTTTAGTAGTCTTGGAGAATATAAGTGTTTGAGGACTTGTGATCTTTGTGATGAATATTGAATACCTTACAATTGTTTTCTACATCTCATATGATTTTTGGATGCATTTTTGAGCTTTGGAAGGCATTTAATGTGGCATAGTTTGGGTCACAAGTTGACCTAGTTTGAATGGTTAAGGACAATGATGTTTCCTTGGAGAAATTGGTCTAGAAGACAAATATTTTGGATTATCTAATGATGGATATCCATTATAGAGTTAAGAGGGATGAAAATTTATCCTATTTACTATATTTATAATTCTTGAATGTTTCAAAAGGGTGAAAGATGGTTTATTTTACAAAACTCATTTCTAGATAGTTCAATCTAATTGAAGCGAAAAGTTGTCTCGATGGATTTATAGGTGGTTCAATGAGCCTCTATAATTTTTGGTGATGTTTCTCATTTGATTGTATTTCCAATTATTGGTTACATGGAAAATTTGAGTTGTTTTATTATGATCTTGATCTTTATTTTTAGTGATTAGTTCTTGAAGGTCCCTATTTTAAGTAGGAAATAATCCTACTTGGTGGTGTTGTGAATGAAAGGGATGATACAGAGGTTGTGAGCTGATGAAAGGTTGTGATATGTTGTGTTTGACATGTGTTTATCCTTTGGAGGCATGACATATCTTGAGTGATCTATTGGATTCCATGGAGTGCTTGTTGATGAAGGATTTAGACTTCTTGGCCTAGTTTGAGAGATTTTGAATGTCTTAATGCATTGCTGACTGATATGGGTCCTTCATGTGAATTTATATGAGTTTGTAAATTTTATTTAATGTTGTTATGACCAACCTTATTGGTCATGTCCAACCTAGTCATATTTTTTATTTTATTTGTGTATATAAAGTGCATGTATGGTTCATTTAGTTAGAGGGTGAATGTTCTTGCAGGATGTGTAATGTTCTTGCAATTCCTTACTTTATGTAATATAATATAAGGTTTTAGTGGGTTTTATTCCCCTTGAGGGTTTCCCACATATATCTGGTGTCATGTGTTCTCTCTTTTGATTCTTGCACTTGTGAATGTTTAATACACACCTAATAAGCTCACATGGTTTATGGATGTTGAATGGTTAAGTTGAATGATGAATATAAGAAATGGTAAATGAAGTTGTAATTGTTGTATGACTGATTCACCCCCTCTTAGTCATTATGGTTCCAACAATTGGTATCTAAACAGGTCCTTTTGAAGAAATTTGACAACTTAAAAGGATATCATATTGAAGCTTATGTATGACAGATAGTCAAGTTCAAGTTTAATACAATCCTCTTATTAGAATGAGATCATTCTTGAAACCCTTATGGTTTTACATTTGGAAGAATGTTCTTGTTGTTTACACTCCCATTTACAAATCTCTAAATAGTACAACTAATTTCAAATATGTCAAAACAGATCCTTATGTAGCTTTTGAAGTAGGTTGCTCTAAAGATGAAGATGTAGATGATGTCTTAGGAGCTAAGGCTAAGGATTTCTATGATATACTTGAATCACTTAATGTAAAAGATGATTCTGATGTGTGTCATGTTATCTTAACCATGGTCATAAGCATTTTCATGTGTTTTTGCAAGGTCAAAATTTAAGTTGAAAACATGATAACTTTACCCTATAGTCAAAAAAAAAAATTACAATCCTCCTAAAAAAATCTCCATATTAGTCTTCCCTTTGTGTCATGCCTATCCTAGTATTTCAAGTACTCAAATGTATGGTAAATACCTTTGCCAAGAGTTTAAAACATGGTAATAAGCTCATTTATCTCTTTTCGTGCAATGCTTCTCAAGGTGGATTTTTTAGTAGGCGTAGAAAGGTTAGTTTTTATCTTTCTAAGATAGGTGCGCATCCTTTGAGACAAATTTTAAATATCAAAATCATCTAGGAGTGGTGTAAAGGAGTTAATAATTCAATCGAATTGGTATAGGAAGGTTTCGAGTTCAGAAAACTAACAATGAAAGTGGGTTTGTCGGGGTGAAAGAGCTTACGGTTTAAAAAAGTACTTGAGCTTTAGCAGATGATTCCAAGAGCTCTATAAGGATTTAGGGGAAATAAGTAGTCATTGGAAAGATAATTCAATCCTCTACATGATGTTACTTTCATATTTTTCACAAGACCCGAGATGCTTCTCATAAAAACTCATTTTTGGAAGACATGCCCTCTATCCCGAGACAAGGATATTTTTAGGGGTTTCAGGAATAATTATATCATGCGACCAGTCCCATTCATATTGTAATGTAAATTTCATATAAATAATCACTGAAAACTTCCTCCCGGAGCTCTAAAAACATCATCTTCAAGGTCTCTCTCAAGGTAATATTTTTATACTTAGTCATTTCAACAAGAGGACACTGTTAGCATAAGGTTGAGGCACATTTTAATTTCCCTCCTATACCTATCCCTTGGGGATATAGGGGATGATAAAATTCATGAAACCTGTATTTATTTCTTCATATACCTTCTTTCTACCCCAAGTGTGTTGGACTATCACTGAGTGTATGGTGGGTGCTCGGTTGAGGTGCACGTGGGTGTCGAGCCCCTCGTTTATGTGATCTTCATGAGAATGATCCACCATTAATGGAGGATGGGTTGCAAAATCAAAAATGCATTCATTTACTCAAAAATAGAAAGTACAGACACCAAATCCAAGCACATGTGCATCATAAATGGAAATAAGCATTGTAAATAGCACAAAGGAACTAGATCTGATCCATAATAACATGAATAACATAAGGGTTATACCCATAAACAAAGATATCCATAACAGAGCTTCATATATTGATTTATAAACATCCATAGTAGCCACCTTACATCACAAAGGGTTCATCTCAGACCATATACATCAAGGAATATAGATCTAGCCATACAAAACTACCCTAAATAGAGATCCTAGCTATGCTTTCCCCATTACAACCCTTGTTATAGGCTTGAGTGCATACATATATGCCTAACATTCTTTCCCATATTTCCTAGCACTAAGAACTACAAACCTTGGCATCACCAAGAATTCATGCAGCACTTTGCTTCCTCTTTTCTTCCTCTTCATCTTGGACCCAAGCACTTCTTTAAATAGAATCTAGATACACCACCATATCTTCTCTCATGAATAGATCGCCTTGCCCAATTAGAAGTGTGGTTTTCCATAGTCGAGTGTTTTCACAAGCTTGCGAAGGCTAATATTAACTATAATGATCTCCCTAGGAATATTCCCTATGTGGAATATTATTTTCTTGACCTCCAAGGCTCTAGGCTGGCACCTTATCCATTCCTCACACCTACTCGGGCCCTCACATGTTTCTCCTACGATACCACCTTCAAAATGTAGCTAATTCCTTAAACCCTTGTTCTACTTTCACATGTGTCCTAGTTCCATCTTAAACCCTTTCCTTACATGATTTTCCCTCGAAACCTTCCCCTTGCTTGTCTTGTTTCGTGTACCTTCTACGTTGAAATTACTCAATTCGGGGCCTAACACAACCCTAGTTATTACTCTTGGACCTCCACATGACTGTGAATAGCTCTCTGCAAGCACTTTGACCTAGTTTCTAGCCCTCGCGTTGTGCAATGAGTGTTTTCCTCTTGTCAACCTAGGGTGAGGGTACATTTTTATTTCCCTCCTATCCTTATACATTAGGGATAGAGGGAAAATAAAATTTTCCCCTTGTTTTTCTGGTGATGGTTCTTCATGTGACTTGAAACTAGCTATGTGGTTCATTTTGAAGTCCTTTCTACTCTCTGCCTCATCAAATCAATTTCGCCACTTGTCACCACCATATCAAGGTGAATTTTTATTCTCCTCGTATCTCTATCCCATGGGGACATTCAAGAAAGTAAAATTCACCATATCCTTTCTCATTCCATGGTCCTTTATGTGACCTGTTCTCAACCCCTGGATCTTTAAGTGTTAGTTTTTGCTCTTTCCTGTTAAGAAATCAAACCCCGCCACTTATCATGCCCACATCTAGTCAAATTTTTCCCCATATCCCTGTCCCTTGGGGACAATAGGGACAATAAAATTTCCCCCATTATAGGTTGATGTAAAACCTAAAAATTCACTAAGTATTTTACCTCACTACTTCTCATTTCTTCACCTCCCGTGAACCTAAAGTGTTGTCGAAAGTTTTTAAACACAAGACAACTCACATTCATCTCATTTTTTCTCCATAACTTCATGATTATTCTCTAAAACACCTAAAAAACCTGAAAATTTTCTAAACACCATGCCCAAATTTCTCCATAATAACCATATGCTTCAAAACATAAAATATTCATATCTTACAAACCAAATGAATCGAATCTAAACGAGATTTTCACAATTGTTCCTAATCCCAAGCACCTACAAGAAGAAAGTAAAATAAAATATGATAATTCCCTCATTTTTAATGGTTTAAAACCCTATTATAATGCCCTGTGTCATGATTTTTCAGTTTCCAAGCATTTTGGCGAGTGGATTGAACTAAAATTTTGAGCATGTATTCGTAGGAGTGAGACTATTCCATCGAAGATGTTTTCATTGCAATATGAGTTTGGGAAGTGCTATTTCCAAAAATATTAAGTATCTGGTATCCAAAATTTGTAAAAATATTAAATTTCCTTAAAAAGGGTCCACTTAGATCAATGCACTCAAAGGACAATGAAGATGAAAAACTCGGTAGTTTTGACCAAAAAACAAAAAAGTAGACAAAACAAAAAGAAAAAAACAACTTTATAAATATAGAAATTGTAAAAATAAATGAATAAATATCATGGAATGTATTCTCATCATGTTTAAGGTTTGATCCCATGCCATAAAATCTCTATTTCCCAAAATAGCAGCCCACAACCCTAACTACTAAAAATAGAAAGTCTTTATTTCAAGTGCAAAAATTGTTGTCATCTTTATTTTTTCTCATCTTATCAATTTTCATAAGTATGAAGTTTAAATTTTTTGATCTCAATACCATTTAGGTCGAGGTTTCATAATACCAAGGTTTAGATGACAACAACGGATGCTAGGTGGTCCCGGAAACCAAAGGGAGGACAAAGTATTCACAAGTGGATTGTATTCTGCGTGTGGTAATCTCGTATCCATTCAAATCATGGATTTGGTAGTATCATTATCCCATCATTATGAACTAGAGAAAAGAATCATAAGATTGGATTATAAATCGATTTTGCGCAGTGTTCACTCCTAAAGAAATTTCTCAATATATGCAAATTATGACCTAGAATAACATGGTTATCGTTACAAAATAATTTACATAAAGTGAGTGGTCTAAGAAAAAAATCATACCTTCAAGGTGTTGTATTGGATTCACAGGTTGAGACAGGTAATAAATCTATCTCGCATGTCAAAATCTCTTTCTCGAAGTGAATTTCATGAAGGATTTTAAAATTCAATCATCCTATTGAGTAGGGTGATGGGAGAAGAGGCTAAAAATGATTTTCAAGATTGGATGATGCTATTTAACCTTACCATCATCAAGGGTAGGTATGATAGTATGGAAATCATCGGTGACAACTTACATCACCAATTTCTTTAGTTTTCATCTACTAAGAAGTTTTCAATAACATCCTACCTAGTCTACGCCCTTGTAAGCACAAGATCTTTTAGAGGTTTGAAACTCACTTAGAACATATCCCAAAAGGCTACTACATATGAGAAGTATCCACGGTTTACCTTAAAAGAGATAAACCACCATTTTTCAAGAGTGAACTTAGTGTTCACTATGTTTTTTATCAGGTTGTTAGAAGGAAACCTTGAATCAAGGTTATCTTCATAGGCTACTACTTTGATCAAAAGGTATGGATATTTCTTCACATAATTCTTAACTTTTTCCTACATCAAAGTGTCTGGATTTGATCTTTCTCCATGTAAGTTTTCATGATATCTCAAAGATAAGATCATGATGTTAGAGTTGTGTAGGTGGATTTTTCACATCAATGGTAAGCTTAAGAACCGAAAGAAGAAAATTGTTTCTTTCCCTATCTTTCTTGGGATATTCTCTTTCAAAATTTCCAATAATTTTGCTAACTTGGAAGATTAACTTACTCTTCTTAGCCTATATGCATACACTCCAAGATTGGAATTCGATATTTAGAGAAATGCAAAAACATTTCACCTTCCGGAATTGCATCATGTTTCATAGATTTAAGACTATTGGTTGAATTGTGCGGATGATTTCAAAGTCTGGGAATGAGATCCTATGAGGATGAAAATTGGAAAAAATGAAAATATTACATTTTTATTTATATGAGGATGGGATCGAATATAATGGCACTTTGAAATGTATGATTTCAAGTACCAAGCTGAAAAATCCTCACCCCTCCCACAAGTGTCTTAGAGAATCCATGAATTAGGGGATATAGATGAGTGAACCAAAGCGGAATCAAGAGATCAAGGAATTGTTCGAAAAGAAGAAATCTTCCCTCTTTGCATCAGGAGGTTTTCCAACTCTCAAAAGGAAAATATCCCACCTTTCCTCTTCGAAATCCACTAAGAAATATTCAATCTTTACTCACTCAATAGAGCACTTAAAAGATATTTAGTGGAATCGGAAGCTTCTCACTACAAGGGTTGAAAAAAAGATAAAGGAAATAGAATATCCTGTGCTAGATTTAGAATAAGGGGAAATGTATCCAATCCATCCTTTGGCCCCTCAACGCTCTTAAATTCTCTCATCCTCTACGATTGCACATCCCCACTAGAGCAATATGCTCCTCCTCCTTCGAATAAGAAACAAAAATCATGCCAAATGTCAATCCTACAAAACAAATGAGATGTTCCCAAAGATGTAAGAGATGACTAGTGGAGGGGCCCACACAATTCAACAAGTGGCAGTTTCATACTTTCAATATATATCCTTTATGGTGAAGATCAAGAAAATAAAATTGGTTTAAGTTGCTTCTCTCTTTTATAGTGGTGTTTCCAGAAATTAGTACGTGGAAGTAGCTTGGCCTAAAATCATCAATCCTATCAGTGAGATCCATCTAATTATGACATCAGCACTATTCCTCTAAGACTAGAAACACAAAATGGATATGCCCACCTATTCAAGGAATATTCACTCACCTTTTTACACTAAATCAAGAGTATAAGGAGAAAATTTATCAATTGGAAGATCATGTGAAAAACCCTCGTCTCATATGTAAAAACATTCATGGATCTAAATGTTGTTCCTTCTCTCCCAGCCAAGGAAGTTACTCCCATTAGTATCTTTGATCCAAAATCCATCGAGGAATACACAAGGTTTCAACATGTAGGGAAGAGGAAATGATAAATGGGTGAGAAAGATTATGGAAAAAGGTATAATTTTGCTTCCTAAGATCCTTTCTTTGTTCAAGTACATGAATTTCACTTCCACAAAAGTAAGGTTGACAACAGATGAGATTGAAAAGAAAAGAGCCTTTGGGACCGGTGTTTCCACTAGTAATGGAGATGGGGAAATTCAATTCTTCCATCTTTGGTGAGAAAAAATGTATTCTTCTCTAAATTTATTTTCATGTGTTTTTAAAAGGGAAAAAATCACTTGAAAACAAGACAACTATGCCCTTATGTCAAAATTATTTTAAACCTTCATCGAAACCACTCCGGTCAATACATCCCTATACCGAGCCTATAATACCCTTTCAACTAGTATTATATATTTTTTCAACCTTTTCCATAGGTTATTTAATTAAAACAAGTTCATTCAAGTCCTCTGGAGAAGATAACCTTGAAGACATGATTTTCAAGAGTATTACAAATGGTTATTTCTAGCCTTTCTAATACATGGTTCACACCCCTCTAAGTGGATTTCTAATCCAAAATCCATTATCGATTAGTATTAAGGATCTAAGAACATTTTTCAATTGATTTAGGAATATTTTGGAAAGTTTCAAAGGTTTTGGGACAAGTTCAGTGAAAACGGGTCTTGGAGGGTGAAGCAGCTTGTAATACAAAACAACCCCTGAGCTTCAAGAAATGATTCTAGGAGCTCCGTAAGTATTTTGGTTCAAACAATAAACTTTTGGAAATTTATTTTAGATCCCTAAGTGATGGTGGTTTCACATATTTCACAATACATAAGAAATTCTACCCACAAATAGTTTTCGGTATGCATAACCTATAATCCTGAGAAACAATCCTTTTTTAGGGATTTTCAGAATAATTAAGGAATAATACCCACCCCATCCTTCTCCAAATGGTTTTTTTAGTCAAAATCATATAAATAAGATCTAAAAAATACCCCTGGATGGTCAAGTTATGTTGCATAGACAATTTACTCTCCAAGGTACTCTCAGGATAGTCAATTTCCTGGATGGACACATGTCACTCCCAAGTTTGAACGTAATTTCTTTCCCCAAATGTCCCATATCTTTGGGATATTTGGGATTAAAAATGTTTCCATACCCTAGATAGCACCTGTACCATGATGTGACCTCATGTTAGCTCAAACACTCCGAGATAAACCCACGTGCACCAATTTCTAACACCCTCCATCATCGAATCCTGGGCGCCAATTTTCCTCACCAAATGAGGGTGAATTTTCCTAAACCAACTATGCAAAACCTTTTGGAAATTTTGGATAAAAAAATTCACCGAACCCCAAGTATGACCCCTAGTCCCTCACATGACCACAGAAGGTGCTCAGTAGGATTGTTTTCATCTCCTTCTCCTCTCTGCCTCAATGAATGACCATCTTGCACTTGTCAAGCCAATGTGAGGGAAAATTTTCTTACACCAAAATTCCCAAGTGTCTAGGAAATTTGGGACACAAATTTTTCCCAATCCTATCACCTTCCTAGTCACCCATATGAACTAGTTTCAGCCCCTGGGTGTTTTTTAAGTGCTTTTATCCCCTCCATCTCCGCTTAATCTCACAGTTCCTCTTGTCATGATTAGGGTGAGGAAAAAAATTTGCACCAAATTTCCTAACCTCTTGGGACACATGGGACACAAAATTTCATCCAAGCCATTGAATATTTAAAAAATCCATTTTTACAAATTGTATAACTATTGTGCTTCTTATTGCCCATGCATACAAGAACTTCACCGTCGGAAGAACATTAAATCTCCATTCACACTTTGCTTCCACCACTCAATTTATTCATTTCCTCTCCATTATAAATTCTTGATTTCTATAATAACATCTAAACCCTCTCCTTTTCAGCTGTTACAATGTCTTTATTTCTCCGAGGAACTCCATGGCCAAAAACCTTGAAATCTTCATATCTCACAAACCATAAATCGGATGTTGTTGAAAAATTTTCCATATCTCTTCCTCCCGAAACTTTCAAACTGAAAAAAACATAAAATATAGTGGTTTCCATAATTATTTATATCATAAAACCCTAAAAGTCAGCCCTTCATTATTCTTCTTCAATTTCTAGTGATCTAGATAGCGATTCAAGCTAGAAATTTGAGCAGAACATCCAAACAAAAAACCCAGATTAGAAATGGTAATTTTTTTGTCAACCGGGGTATGGAAGACTAGTTACTAAAAATAGTAATTATCCCATACTCATGCTTCTGTAAATAGTAAATATCTCAAAATGAAAAAACTCATTCAAAGAGCAAACTCAAAAATTGAAAACTTGGGAATTCAGGCTAAAAAGGCAAAAAAGCATGAAAAAGTTAAAAAGTAAAAAGAAACATGCTAAAAATAGAATGTGCTAAAAAATGGAAAATAAACCTTTGAAAGAATTATAAACATGATAATTATTTCACCAAACTGATTCAAGGCCCAAAAAGTAGCATTTCCTAAAAGAGCACTCCTGGATCCCGTGGTCTAAAAATAAAAAGTTTCACTTTGAGTGTAAAAATCTTCTATCATCCTAATTTTGGATTATATTATTTCTTTTGAAATAATGAAGTTAAAATTCACTTTCCTTGAGCTCGTTTTGGCTCTCACATCAGATTTCTTGACTGTGGGTGACAATGATGTTACTCACATGGACCTAGAGGATCTCAAGAATAGAATGTTGGGTGGGTAAAGAGAAAATGTTAAGGAAAAGATATTCACAAGTGGATTGTATGCAGCAAGTGGCCATCTCTTGTCTATGAAAAGTATTGAGTTAGTGTTGGAATGTTCTTAGCACTATGAACCGACACACGAATAATAAGAACTAACAACAACTCCATCCTAGCGTTGCTCACCCCCAAAGCTATATCTCAAGGTATGTAAATCCCCATCGAGAACAACATGGTCATGATCACCAAGGAGTTTACATCCAGAGTGTTCAAATAATGAGTCCTATAATCAAGGCCTTTCTCTCGGATCTTGGTTGAATCAAGGAAGGAGATCCTCCCACACACCAAAGACTCTCTCTTGTAATGAATTTCATGTGGTTTTTCCGATGCCATCATTCTCCTAAGCTAGGTAATGGGAGAATAGAACACAAGATATTTTCATCACTAGATGGAAATTTTCACTCTTACAATCCTTAAAGGTAAACATGTGATTGATTAGGGGAAACTAATCAGCAACAAATTTCACCACCGATTGCTCCAAGTATCTACTTCCAACAAGTTATTCATGACTTCATACCTAGTCTACGCCTTAGCAAACACAAGACCATTCAAGGTCCTGAAACCTTCTCAAAGTGTTTCTCAAAAGGATTCTACATTCAATAAATACCCACACTTGGTCTTACAAGAGAGTAATCAACCATTTTCTATGGTGATAGATGTATTCACAATGTATGTTGTCAAGTTATTAGAGGGAAACCCACATTTTAGGATGTCTTCACAAGACCCTACCATAGACAAGAGGTACGGATCATACTTCATTCAATTTTCAACATTATCCTATATTAGAGTGTTGGGATTTGAAATTTCTCCAAGAATATTTCCTCACTGCTAAAGTGAGAGGGTCATGTTGATTGAATTGTGTAAACAATAGGTGCATGTCAATGGTAAGTTGAGGAATTAGAAGAAGAAGTTTATTTATTTTCCTATCTCTCTAGGGTTTTCACTTGAAAAAACTATCATGATGCTATTAATGTGGAAGCTTCCCTTTCTCCTATAAATATAAACTCATACACTTCAAGGGAAAAATTTTACATCCAATAATATCCGGAAACTTTTCACCTCCCTGATTTGTATCATATCCCTCAAATAGAATACTTTTGGGTGAACTTTGTTGATTATTTTGAACTATGAGAATGTGATCATAAAGGGATGAAAATGGAACAAATTAAGAATTTTAAGTTTTAGTGGTATGAGGGTGGTGTTTAAGAAGATAAAACTGAAATGTATGATCCGAGTACACTGGAGATGAAAGCTTCTCCTCTCCCCAGTGATTTGGATTATTTATAAGTCCTGGAGACATCAATAATGCATCAAGGTGGTCATCAAAAGGTCAAAGGAGTGTATAGGAGAAAGAGGTATGATATCATCTCATTTGGAAACTTCCCTTCCCTCTAGAGATATTATTCTTACCATTCTTCTTCTAGGGACAAAGATAGAGCTCCTAGTTTTGCTTAATCGGGAGAAAGCTCAAAATGAAAATTGGTGGAACACAGGGGTCCTCACTATAGGAGGCATAATAAAGTGATAACAATGGAGGATCCTATAGTTGGTTTAGAACAAGGGATATTTAACCAAAGCACACATCTCATCCCACAATAATCTCTAATATTCTCTTCTCGCAACTATCACATCAGCCCCACCTGCTCAAGATGTTCTTTCCTATTTGGATCAAGAGGTTATAATGTTGCCAGCTAATGCAAAGCCGAAAAAATTGATATATTTCTGTTATCCAAAATGTACCCCTTGCTCATTTTGTGGCTAACTCCTTTCATTCTTCCCTCTCTTGTGCCTCAGTGATAATTTTTGCTTTTTAGGCACTCGAAACTTTCTGGAAATGGCACCATTGGATAGAGATTTTCTCATCTTTCCGAGAAAGGTAAAGTTTTCCTCCTAACTCCATGTATTTTTGAAGTTATGGCTCGGTAGAGTTTTTGTTGGAAAGTTTCCCTGAAAGGCCCGCAACCAATAAGATGGTGCCTCGCATCTCGAGAAGTGGCGGGGGTCGGAGGAAAACTTTGGTTTTTACCAAGTGTTTGGAAAAATTTTGAAACAGAGGATTTTCCCCGTAGGCTCACTGGCAAATCGGATCCTGCCACATGTCCAAGGGAAAAAATTGAAAATTTGACTAAGTGTTGGTGCATGGAAAATTTTGGAGGAAAGGCCCATGCCCAATCATGTTTTGCCACATGTCCTATGGCATCGGACCAGCAGAGCACGGAGGAGAAGTTAGAATTTTGGTGAAGTGTTTTTGCCAAATTTCAAAAGGAAAATTATTGGCCCACAGGCCCGCCAACCATTCAGAAAAGGCCACATGTCCCCGGGCACCCGGAATGGCGGAGCGCGGGGGAGATTGGGATTTTTCCCAAAGGGATTATGCAAAAGGAAAAATGTTTGCAGAGGGTCCATGGTGAATGAAATTGTGCCACGTGTCCCATACCAGTGGAAGGCGGGAAATTTGGGAAATTTTCCCAAAGGAAAAAAGAAGGAAATTTCAAAGTGAATTGCCCCTCCCCAAAATGTGAGCCAATAGAATCTCGCCACGTGTCTGATGGCGGCAAAAGATACAAGGCAAGCCCGCATGGAAAATTTGAAGGGAAAGGCCCACAACAAATGAGGTTTTGCCATGTGTCTGAGTCAAGGAGTTGGATCAAATAGTGATGGAAAATTTATGAGGACAGGCCCACACCCAATCAACACATGCCACATGTCCTCAACTCATCGGCCCAGCGGGGAATTTTTAGAAAATTTTCCAATGGCAAAAACAAAGGAAAATGAAGTGCAGAGGGCCCGCGTCCAACCAAAACATACCATGTGGCACCCAGAATGGTAGAGCGTAGGGAATTTTTGGAAAATTTTCCAAATGACCAAAAAGTGGAAAAATTTAAAAAAAATTGCCCACCAATCTGATTTGGCTCTGTTTTTCCCTAAAATTTTAGATGGCCATATCTTTTGATCCAGAGCTTGGTTTTTCACGTTCTTTATATCAATGGAAAGCTGGTGAAATTCTCTACAAGATTCTGGGGTCATTTTTTCATTTTGATGGAGTTTGGAGAGATAAAATTGAAAAACACCTCTGGCACATGGTCATGGACAGAAATGATGTTTCAACCACCATTTTTAATGAAGAATGGCTCGCATTCTCTCCTAGCATGGTGAAAAATGTCAGGGGATGGGCCTGTAAGGATGCCCATGTTGTTTTAATACATTTTGGGTTGGTGGTTGAAGCTCTCCCACATTTTCCCACGTAATGCATTGTATTATATTGCATAATGCATTGTATTGGATCTGGGAATGTTAATATATGCTTAGTGATTGAAATCCCTCAATCCTTTCATATATCTACCATTGTTCTCCGATATTTCATTACATTTTGAGAAATTTGTGCATGCTTTGTGTTTTTTTTTCTTATGGATTGTGTATATATTGTAGTATCAGGTGTGTGACTCCTTTGGTGCATCACCTCATTAGCATTAGCTTCATTTTCTTGCATTCCCTATCTTTGTCCCCTTGGAATTTAGAGTAGGAACTAAGGATTCAAACCTCTGCAACTTGTAAGTGATATATCTGATCAGAGGAGTTGAGGAACCGCCTCTAATCTAGAGATTCCTCTCCCATTTTTACAAGTCCCACACTTGGGGAGAGGATTCAATGTTGTGCAATCACACTGGATGTCCAAGATGTCAAACTAGAAGTCTGATCAACATCTAGGGGTGCTGCTGATTTGCAAAAACAATTTCCTTAGGTAAAGGAGATGATCACAAAAAAATATCACATGGTATAATAGGTTATCATTCCTGATTTCACATCTATCACCTCAATGGTTAAATAGAAGAAATAAATATTGGCTCAAATGTCTTCTCACTTTTTCTGCGGTGCCTCGAGTAACCACTATATAGAGCTAGTCAAGCCAAAGGTTGTCAAACCCATCAAATAAATGACTCTTTCTAACTATGAAATGAGCACAATTCTAATGGGATTGGTGACACATGAGGGTGATGTTCACTTATTCCAAAATTATTCCACTCGCCTCATCACAAAAATCCAAGAATACAAAGAGAATTTGGACCAAATAGAAGACCATATCAGGACCCTCACTTTATATGTGCATGTTCTTTTAGATCCGAGTGTTATCACGATCTCCTAGCGAAAGAAGTTACTCTAATAATTAACTACGACCACAGAGTATATCATAAACATACAAGGGTTCACCATGTAAGGAAAATCAAATGATAAGTGGGTGAACATGATTACGGACAAAGTGAAGGTGTTCTTTACCAGAAATGTTGAAATTGTATAGGTACATGGATGCCACATCCATGAAGATAATCATAACATGGGAAGAAATTGATGAAGAAAGGATAATTTGTATCCATTGGTTATGGATATGAGCAAGGTCAAAATATTCCTTCATATAACAAAAAGTGTATTCTCTTCATCGTCAAATGACTTATCTTAAATATGGGCTCAAAATTTAGTTTCTTCTTTGTGAAATGATAAAACATGTTATCGGTGAGATTGATTCATATGAGGATGATTTCAAAAATATGTATAAGGATGTTGATGCTCAAGTGTAAAAGTTTGTAGTGTCATTCAGCAGAATGAAGAAACTTCCATAAATGCCTTCTTTGAAGTCTTTTGAAGATCTAGTCAAAAGGGAGGTCGGAGATCCATTCTCATTCAATGAAGACACATTGGAATCTCTGGAAGAGATAAGGTTGGTAATTTCAACACTATAAAATATCATAAATCTCAGAATCAGAATTAAATAACATCAACTCACTCACAAAAAGTTGGATCAAGTCACTTTGGATTTTGTTCATGTTCCTCAAGTTGGAAAAGTGGCACTGCTGTGAACAAGGGTTAATAAAAAAATTCAAAGGAATTGATATTTCACTTATGGTCTTTCCATGAGTTCATCGGTGGCATGATCTTCATTTAAATATTTATCTCTCTCTTCTTATTTCTCTCTTCCCTTCCTCTCTCCCCCCTTCTCTTCCATGTTCTATTTCTTCATTGGGGTTGTACTTTTCATTTTTTCCTATTCCTATTTTGTCTTATTCATTTAAATGTGACTAAGGTTTGTAATGTAATAATTCACCCTTAATTTATAAAAAGGGACTTAACTTTATTCCTAGGAATATGAAAAGCCATATGTTGTAAAGGGAAAAATGAAAAGTCATGTGGGGGTAGGTGAAGATTCATTCTCTTGTCTATATATTGTAATGACACCCTCATTCCTAAGGGTTGTCAATTTTGTATGCTCATGAGAGATTACTACTTGTGAAGAAGAAAAAGAGATAGCATTTCTTCTAATTCCCTCCTTCTATGTTATTTTATTTCCTCTGTGTGTAAATTTGTGTTAAAACATCAATGAAAGAGAGATTTTCTTTTCCTTTTTGATAAAAATATTCTTTGTAACTTTTTTTTCATAATATTTTCTTGTCTTATTGGTAATAGCATAGTTGTTTCTTTCTAAGTATGTGTGTTAAAGTATTCTAATTAATGGTTGTAGGAATCTGATTTTTACCTACAATATTAATCTCCCTCTCTTTTCCCACTCCCTTACCTACTCTCTCAGCAAATTCCTCCCTTGCAAGAAATTGTAATATTTTTCCACAGGTTCTTTGGAGTATCCCTATTGGATCCCAGATCTTTAAGGCCACCAAAAATTTTAATTTCATTCATGCATAGTAAATACTGATGCACCATTCAATTAGAGGGGCCTATATTCTTAGAGTTAGTGGATACCCATCAATTTTTTCACCTAGAATTTTTTCTCACCAACAAGATCGGAACATTTCTATCAAGTGTGGGCCATAACTCTTGTCTCCTAATAAGAGATGCTTTACCGTGCTCTTGAAATACTAGATTTAGATCTGGAACTTGTGTTTAATATGTAATATAAGGTCAATTCAGAATTATAAAAACTTGGATCACTCACGGTTGATGAAAAACTTCAATAGATGGCCCGTTAAATCCATTTGAAGATTTTGTCAAGAAAGAGGTTGGAGATCCTTTTTATTTCAACGAAGACACTATGGATTCTCTTTCTAATATAGGTACTATTATATCAAACAACTTTGTGAAAGAGCATCAATCATGGTTCATGAAATTTAAGAACATCAATTCCACTTCGAGAATTGTCTCGAATATTTGATTTTTGTGTACATACTTTGCAAGCCGAGAAGGTTGGCCTACAAGCAGCTCGGTACGGTAAGGAATTCAAAGGGTTTAATATCTACCAACAAAAATTTCCAAGAGTCCATCAACAAGCATGTCTCCATCAAAGGAAGCCTCTTCTTCAATTTTAGTATCTATCTTCTCTCCTTTCTCTCTTCCCCACCCCCTTCCTCTTTTCTTTCGTGTTCTATTTCTTCATTAGAGGGTTGCACTTTTCATTTTTATCTTATTTATTTTTGTATTCATTAAGATCTCACTATATTTGAATGTTGTTATAATTTTCCCTCAATTAATAAAAAGTGGACTTAATTTATTTCCTAGGAATACGAATAGTTGCAAGTTGTAAAAGACAAGTGAAAGTCATGTGGGGGCTAGGTGAAGAGTATTTTTGAAAACTATATATTGTAATGACTTTATCATTCCAATGGGTTGTTAATTTTTTGAGTTCATGAGTAGATAACTACCAAGAATAAGAAAAGATAACACTTCTTCTATTTTTTCTTTCTGTATATTTCCTCCCTCTCCCATTTTACAGATTTGTAAACATGTCAATCAAGAAAGGTGTTTCAGCTTTTCTAGATGAATGAATGAATGAGATTTTATGCTCATAGTTTATTTTTCTTGATATAATTAGCAAATTTGTTATTCTTTCTAATTTTGTGTTGATATATCTCTGGTTAATACTTGTAAGAATCTGATTTATCCTACTTACAATATTAATCCCCTCTCTAAATTCCCACTCCCAATATTTCACCTTCCTTACAAATTCCTCCCTTACACAAAATTACAAGCATTTTCCATAGGTGCGGTGGATTGTGTGTGTTGGATCTGGAATATTGGCCAACCACATATTTATTTTTATTCACATACAATAATGGATCCTCCCCTTTCAAGAAGGAGGGACATAGTCCCGGAGCGTTGGTGAAAATCAACTAATTTTTCCTAGCGATAAATTATTTTTCCAACTTTTTTTTGGCTCCCACTATGGGGCAGATTTTTCTATCTTTGTACCACATTATTTTCCAAAAAATACAAAAAAATAGATATTTAGAAAACAAAAACAAATAAATTTTTGAAATCTAAAAATCCACTTGGCCATATGTTTTCCACTAATGGTTATTCCAAGTCCTCCCCTAGTCCTTAGACCTAGAATTCTCTTTCATACCCAATAATATATTGTATTGAAGTTGAGAGAAGCTATTTGGAATAATAAAGTAAATTTTTCCATTGCCACATAGCTACAAAAATTCTTGATTATGAAGAATAACATGCAAAAGCTTTGGAAAGAGAAAGAAAATCTCAAAATCATCAGTGGAGAGTCTAGAAAAAATTTGTTTGAATTCTCCATTAAAGATGGCATAAAATGGTATATAAGATCTTCAAGAGCTAGTGGTGCAATCAATCATAATTTTGAAGAAAAATTTCAAACTGATTTTTGACTTCCTATTAGTCAAATTACAAGGAGAATAGGTCAGTGGTACTTTCCTAAATTTGACTCGACCTTGCATCTCGATATACTAGTGATGGAGTTATATTTGAACCATTGAACTATATCCCTCCACAAGAGGAAGTCATTGAAGAATTTCTTGAAAGATTTGAAGAAGGATAAGAAGTAGCATATGAAGAGTAACCACCAATGGCTCAACAAGCACCACTACCTAGGCCAAAACATATGTCCATTAGCTCTCACCGTCACATCCCGAAAAACAGTCATTTATTATTTTGATGCATTTAGAGAACTGAGAGATGATGGTTGCCATAGAGATAGTATGTTGTTGATTTATTGATTGTGCTTATTAACATTTTGATATGTTTGGATAAAAGAATTTATTTTTCGGTAACTAAATAAATGATAGATGGTTATTAAATGTTGAAATACAATTATGAATAATTTTTGATAATAGCATGACATTCAAATTTATAGATATTTGATTTATTACTTTGGACATATAATGCGGTGGGTATGTTTACGGTGCTTGTGTAGGTATTCTTGTGAAATGAAAAAGGGCATCATTAGAGAGAGAAGAGAAGATGTTGTGATGGGTATTGCAAGAAAGAGTTTCATGGGTATGTTAGTGCTTGAAAATTAGTTAAACCATAAGTTATCCAATAGAACCTTTTTTTGTTGTTATTGTTTATTCACTTTCACTTTTATAGGTTGCATTTAGTGATGATATTATTGGTGTATCAATTGACAGTATGATATTGGTGCGCCTTATCATTAAGAGTAGCGTGAAGTTGCTTCACACAGAAACACTAGCAAACTATTATAAATCTACAATAGTCAGTGCACTCGCAAATATAATATTGACATTATTATGTCAATATTTTATCATAATATGTCATTCCTTTGGATGAAATAATTTTCAATACATTATTATTATAATAATACCAAAGATCGTATTCGGACTAAACTTAACGTATATTTTATTATCATTACAAATGAACTAATACCCGAAGTTACAAATCCATTTTATTTAGCTAATAAGAAAATATACCCATTCTCATATTACTCCCAAACGTTGTTATATTTAAATTTAAAAAAAAATTAAATCTAAAATTAAACTATCACTTTTAAGGTTTAATTAGACCATATATATATATATAATAACTGAGTTAAACTCCACCCCTACACCATAATGAAAATCAAAGATTTTTTTGTTACAAAAAAAGAAGAAAAGAAATCAGCGGGAAAAGAGAAGTTAAAAATGGCATGTCAATAAGAAGTCAGGGGCCATGATCAGAAAATCGGGAATGAAAATTAAATAAAAATAGCTTGAGTTAAACTCCAATATTTATGCAAAGAAATAGGGATAGAAAGAAAAGAAAAGAGGGAGTTGGGTTGAATATTTTATGGGGGAGGAGATGAATAAAAGAAAGGAAAAGGGGGAGAAAAAGAGAGGAAGGAGATGGGTTGGTTTTTTTTTCTAAAGAAACAAGGGATGTGTGAGAGCTGTAGGAAAAGAGATAAATAAATAAGGTAGATAGGAATCTAAAATTTGGGCATAGAAATTGAAGGGATATTTTAGGAAGAGAATCAAAGAAACATAATCAAGATTCGAGAGGGACGGAGATTTACAAGAGAGACGTTTAGCACATAGATCGATGGAATTTCAACAAGAGAAGGAAGGATCTACGGGGCTGGTGACCACACAAAATAAAAACACCTATTCCCGTGTCTGAAATTTTTCTTTTGATAAATTATTTTCTATAAAATGGATTAAAAATTAATACTTGATTACACAATTGAAATCTCTCACTTTAAAAAAGAAAAAAGAAATGTAATATATTTGTTATGGATCCTTTGTGGTCAAATAGCCTAGTAATAGATGTAAAAACAAAAACAAAAAAAGGAAATATATTAGCTCTCCCACTTTCCAGATTCTTCCTTTTATTAAAAAGGAATAACCTCTAATATTTTGTTTTCTAAAACCGTAGCATTTAAAGGAATCCTTATAGATTATGAGCAGATTTATAAAGGTTTAAGCTAATAAGTTATGGGAATATGAATCTAAACAATAAAATTTAAAATTTAAAATTTAAAAGTGGTTTTGAGATTAATTTAATATGAGTTTGTTGGTTTCATAAAATCAGCCAAGGTGGGTGTAGATTTATATAGGATTTAAGTATAAGATAAATATTAGAATCAAATGATAACCTCTTGTTATTAAAAATGACATGATTGTAGTGGCATGGAACACGAGAAAAACTAAAACATAGATTCTAATACAAAGAGATGTTATTTTGAGTCATGACGTTATCTTACCTACTACGAAACAAATATTAAATTACAGAAATATAAATAAGTGAATTATTTGAGTAAAAATAATAATAATAATTTATAAACTAAATCTAAAGTTTGTAATTCAACAAAGGTCAAAGAGAGGCTTTTAGATAATTCTATTATGTAATGGAATGTTATAAAAAAATTCACATAACGGTAAGCCTTGAAAAATGGTATGGGAGTTTGAAACGGATAACGTTATTATTACTTTGTTCTTGTTGCCAATGTTATCTTAATAAAAATGGGATAGTTGAAAATTGCTAGTTGAGAAAAGAGTATAAGCGTGAGAGATGTGCTAAGCTTAGGGGTGATAGTACTATGGTGATAGACATCCTAGTGCGTAGTATCACAATTGACGAATGCTAAGAGGGGACACAGGGTAGGTAGTGGATTGACACACAAGCTACTCTCTTGAGTTATCTCTCAAATATTATTCATGCTCTAGCAATCGGTTGGATTTCAGGGATAGGTGGGTACCTATTGTTATTCATAGACTTTTGGCCAAAAGCAAAATCATAGGGTTATGATTTTAGGATGTATATTATTCCTACCCCATAGATAATTACCAGTTGATCGGGTAATGGCTTACGCATGAGACTCTTTCTTTCCTCATTGATCACCACATCTTCCTTCTCATGAAGGGTAGGGCCACTCTCAATATTTGAGAGGTGTGCGAGGATCCGTATGGCTCATGGTTGGAGGTAAAGCACTTCGATGATGCTCTTTCTCTCGTTGCAGTTGGACAACAAAATGGTTCTCTACTTCTTGTGTCTTGAAATTCTGAGGTAAAATTGTACCAATGTATTTCTAATGTGATTTATGTAAAATGATTTGAAGTGAAATTGTACCTTTTAAATTTAATGTTGATGATTACCTTGTTGAACATGTTAAAATACCTTACAATGTGTACGATGGATTTTGAAGCAATTAGAGCTAAGTAATGAATACCTTAGATCTTACTAAACAATGGCTAAGTTGTACTCCACCAAAAGATGAAAACATTATGTACGATAAATCTAATTAATTAGAACTCTAATTATGAAATGTTTTCATGTGAATACATTCGTGTGATGAAATTGTGTGAATTTTTATATTGACAAGGAAGTGTAAATGAATAAATAAGTGATCCTAATTTACAAATTAGTCATTCAAAGCCAATGTTGATTTATATGCATGGTGGTATTCATTTGAAATTATTAACTCATTGTCTTGAGTTATATGAAGTGCTTAAGCAAAAATGGGTAATTAAATTAACATGTGTTGAATTACAATTTTACATTGAGAATTAAACATTTAGAACACTTGTATCATGTAGAGACACATTGTATCAATAAGTCAAATATTTATTTGATGTTTATGATGGAATGAAATTAAAATAAACATAGGCTAATTATGGACATTTAATCCTTCCAATGTGATTGTGTATTAATTTGAAATAGGTAAAATTTGGTAACATATTCTTCCTAACTTATGAGAGTTGTAGATTATTCTTAACTTTAAAAAAGTTAGACATTTTTCTTGGGTTATATTTGGAGGAGTTTACATCACCCCACCTCTACATGATTTACCTAGAGTGTCAAGAAATAACTTTCCCAAGTTCTACAAAGTGATAGGAAGCGCCATCCGATGACCAAATCACATCCTTCATCACTTATTATGGAGTCCTATGAGTTATCTATGAGGATGTATCAGTTCATATATTTGTGGAATATTTGTAAGATACGAGTTGTATACTAGTTCTACCATTTTCCTAGTAGGTCTATAACTAATTGGAATGATATGAAGACCAAGTTTGAGACTAGGTTCAATCCTACCAAAGATGTTCATACCATTTTGGCCTAATGGTCTCAACAAAATAAAGATCCCTTCAAACCAATGAGGGAGTTTGTGGTAAAATTCCATTGAATTATTTACAAAATATCTAGAGTTTCTTGGCCTACGAAGACAACTAGCTATTATTCTTCACAAACTCCCAACTTCGATAGGTGATTTTTATGTTAAGAAGAAATGAATAAACTGATTTAGATAAGGCACAAAATCTTGCAATCGATGTGGAATATGACCTGATTATGTCAAGGAAGGTCTAATTAAGGAGAAAGTATAAAGTTCAAATGTAGGTACCATTGATTCAATAGTTCATAAGTTGGCTAATAATGTTTTGTCTCTTAATAAGAAGTTGGCTCAAGATTCCATGAGCATAGAGGCTCCAAAGAATTACTTTCCAAATAGACAAAGGATTGTTCCACCTCCTCAAATACTTTCTCTTGAGGCACCTCAAATAAATGCATCCTATGATGCTAATGAAGAAGTAGATGATGAGGTGCAATTCAATTTCATTGAATATTATTCAGGAGAATATGATGAGAACGAGGATGCACTAAGTTTCTCATGTGTGGAATTTACCCAATCTCAATCTCAAAAGGGATATTCTTCCTTTGCTAATGTGAAAAAGAAGAAGAAATTTTATCCTCAAGTGGAAACTCTACAAAATAAGATAGTTAGTAGAGGATCTCCACTCCTTCCTTCTATGGATTCCATGAAAAGAGAATCCTAACCTCATGGTGAGAAAGAAGTAATTTTTCATGCCAATTAAGTCCTATAATACCTCTTTTATCTCTAATTTTATATCTAAAACCAATCTTGAAAAAGATTCAAATGTTCATTCAAAATCAGCCACTACTTCCCATCTAGCTACTCCGTCTACTAAAACTACCCAAACTTCTAAATTAGTACCTCCTCCACCCTACAAAACATTTATTATCCTAGGAATATCAAGCTCCTATAATTCTTCTCCGTTTGATATCATTGAAAATGTAAACAATTCTAATTTTTATAACTCTAAATCTTAATTTTTACAAACCCATCTGGAATAGTTCAAAAGACTTTTAGTTACATCAAGGGTGGTAGTTCATATTCCTTTGTTGTAACCTCTAACACCAAGGTCTTGTTTCCAACACTACCTACTCCTCCTTCACAGAACATGTTTTCCCTAAGCACATACAATGCCCACAAAGTAGATCCATTTTACCTTTCCCTCCTGATCAAATGCCACCAATTTAATAATTTCATAATAGACTTGTTCGCTTCAAACAATGTAAAGCCAATAAAATTTGTTAATGATTTTGAGATTACCTTGACATGAGCAACTAGATCTTGTTATTCTATGGAGTCTAAATAAGTTCCACTGATGGAAAAAATCAAAGATGCTCAAGCATCCCTTGTATATTTTCTATACAAGAAGGTTTTACTTGACCATTTTTGTAGCATGCATTCCATAATTCTTTGACATGTTGTTAAGTAAAAGCTTCGTAGCTATTTGGGAGGTGATATTTAAATGGATTGGTACTTAGCAACCATTCCAGTGAAAGACAAAGTGAAGAAGTTGTTGTTGGAAGCAAAATGGACTGAGAGGAGGGTGAATCATTCCTTACAAACTTAATTTCAATTTCATATTTCTCACATAAACCATTAATCAATTAACCATCCATTAGAGTGTGTAAAACAACATACAACATACATTCAATTAACCATGAATAAGAGAAGTAACACCATAACACAAGATATAAGTGGGAAACCCTTAAGGGAAGAAAATGCACTGAAACTTCTGATTATATTACTTAAAGAAAAAGTGTTTAGTGAAGGACCAACTTCACAAATAGCACCAACCCTATGAGGAGCACTAACCCCTAGTTTTGTGAAGCACCAACTCCACAAGGAGAATAAAACCCCCAAGATGATCAAAAACCCACTCAAGAATCATTGAAGAAGATATTTGATGTATTTTTTTTGCTACAACTGAATGAGATCAATGATTCATCTCACTCACCTTGAAACCCTTTTTCAAACTCTAGCTTCTCAAACTTTTTTTATCTTTCACTTACTTCACTTCTCTTTTCTTCAAACCATTGCACACACTATTGAAAAAATCCTTCAAATTTTCATAAACTCTCTCATGTCCCAACACATTCCTTTTTACCTAAAATCCACTCATACATAGGTCCCACTTTTAACATATGCACACCTAGTGCCAAATTGCACCCAAAACATCACTCTTATACCTTCCTCTTGATTAAAATTAAAACAAATTCAGTTTCTCTCCTTTGGTTTAATAGAGGAAACTTAAAAACATCCCAAATGAATCATAAAAGCATTCACATATGACACATATAGGTCTTTCATGCCCAAAACCATCCAACTTACACCAAAAATGCTCAAAACCCCGTCATTAGGATGAGCTAAAACCATAAATCATAAAACCATGATTATTCAAGCTCCCATATTCACCATAAATGAGTAATATAACATATAAGCATCATACATGGTCACACATTTACTTGTACCAATCAAATAAATCATTAAATGGGCCCACGTGCTTATATCCTTTGCAAAACAAGTGTTCCCAACACCATGTCTCCACCTTTTAGCCTTAATACCACAAAATATCAAATCAACCATGGAATGTAACCACTCTGTGGAAAAATTGGGACCTGTATAAAACATACATGCATGTTATACCTCTTTAAACATCTATATTATCAAACCACGGTAACTTTACTCTTCACCAAATCAAGCTTCCCCAAAACCAGTTTTCAAACTCAACTATTTTTCACCCTTGTTATCACTTGTAAGACCTAAAATTCTTTCAGTAGGAAAAAATTCTATCCCTCTTCATGATCTAGGTTATATCAAGCATCAAAAAATCCATTTTATATCTCAACCAACTCAATCTTTTAGCCTTGAGAAAAATTATCCTCAAATCTAGCATACCTTCTTCTTCACAAATTGACCTAAAAGACCAATAAAATAAAATCACCAAGAAATAATACCTATACAAATGGAAATATCTCTAAATATTATTTCAATAACATATTGTAACTCCTTCCAATTACAATTCCAAGGCCTTCAACCATGACAATATCTACAAATAACTTTTTTATATTTTCTTGGACTCAAGAACTGACCATTAGCCCAACTTGCTCCATCACACCAAAACATAATTCCACACTCAAAAAAATAATGTAACATCCTTATAAATGATTTATAATCACTCATAAACCTTCACAAATCTTGAAAAACTCATAATTATCTACTTACCTCTTATAGCCACCTAGCACCTTGTTAGAACAAGCATCCTCCAAACTTAACCCTTAAAGAACAGCTCATAAATTTTTCATACCATATCAAAAACACAATTTATATATGCCATTGGAAATATCTATAAACCAAGATCATAATAAAACTTGAATGGAGTCCTAACTTCTCATGTAGCTATCAATGTTAATTTTAGTACAAACTACTCCAAAAACTAGTCTTCCTAAATAGAGCACACTTTGCACTTTTTCACCTAAAATATGACATTAAAACTTCATGAAAGTATATAAAAACTCACAAAATGAAAACAATTTACATTTATTTTGCAACTCCTTTGGACAACCTTGTCCCAAACTGAACTTCTTCAAAAACAGGCATGTTTGAGTGGGGTCCACTCATCACAAGTATTATTATACATTTATAGAAAGTTGGAGGAGTCTTATACATCATAAAATAATCATACATTCATTAGAAATCAATTATGAGCAATAAGGATCAATTTCTCTTGTACTACTTTTGAGCTAAGGTTTCAAATACACAAAAATCTGTTTACCTTCTTATCATTCGTTCATAAAACCATGATGATTAAATAAACTCATTATTTTTTAAAAACTTATATACTTAATTTATAAAAATTCTTGAAATCCAAAAGGTCCATTCAAAGTACACAGTCTAGGTTGAGCATCAGAAGGTGCAATTTGAGCTAGAAATGACCTACTTCTTGACCCTGTTTCACCAAAACTATCATAAATAGAAAAATAAACATCATGGAAACCTGAAATTTTTCCCAAAGTATAATGACACACCCTAATAAAATTAATATGTCACAATTATGTATACATCTTTCCAACCCATCTCATTTTCATGGATATCCCTTAGGGTTTTACATAGTCTAAGCTAGGGTCAACTGAAATAACATTATAACTCATCATGAGAACTATCCAAAAGGTCTTAACATACTTGGTACATAATGAAAAACTTCCCTACATGTATACATGAGTTCACTTAGCTCCAAAACTCAATCTCATACCTCTTAGCACCTAGACCTAGTTTAGATAAGCACCTAAAACTTGGCCTCCAACCTGTATTTGCACCCTAGAACTCATGTGAGTGCCTAAACACTACCCAAACATTCTCTCCATACTTACAACATTCTTCTCAAGCTACCAAGAAGCTCCAACCACCACACACTATCACCTAGGTTGTCTAGGCCAATTGATTAGGCTTGTTAGAACAAGCAATTCTCACTGAAACACCTCATGCCATCATGAACATACCTAAAACACTATATCATCCACCTACTGAGCCTCCTATGACACTTCACCATCATCCTCTTTTTCATTAATGGGATTTTACATCAATAACAACACCTAAATCACAACATGCCAACAATCTCCCCCTTTGTCATTGATGGAAAACCTCTTAAATTTTTCCCCCTTTTACATTAATGACAAATCATACTTGTACCTACATGATCTTCACCTTCCTCGGCATCATACAATCACTTTTTGGTTGGAAACATCAACCAAATTCTTCATTCTAGCTCACAATCTAGTCATTTCTCACAAAAATCTGATTTTGGCCATTTTCTAAGCATTCTTGAATGTACACCCCCTGGGCAAAGCATATATAACACCTAAACATGCCAAAAATGATGGTAAGGCATTCAAGACATCTTACTTACCTCTCTTTTTGAGTTCATTCATCACACAAGGTCCTCATTTGGACATAAGAACTTCTTTTCTCATCGCATACCCTGTTTGACCATCTTGACCTCTTTCTTAGCTTGATAAGACTCATAGCTTAACCTATCTCCATCATTTTGACTTCACACCTTCTCATGAACTAGGAACCCTAAACCAACTCTTCGATTGCAAATTTATTAATCTTTTACATTCTCTAAAGCCACAAGAATGCAATGGGACATCTCCTCAACACTCCCTCTAGACTTAGGTCATCTTAGTCTAGTAAAAATACACAAAAACAAACCTCTTACCTTGATATATTTCCTAGGAATGGACACAACCATTTTAACACGGTCCCATATCATTCTTTTAGTTCCCGAAAGCTCAATAATATGTTACCTTTCCTATCTTTAGGAAATAAATCATTTACCTCTTGTAGAGCACTTGTACACATTTTCATTCAAGATTTTATTTATGTAGATCAATACATACCTTCATATTGAAGAGCCTTACATGCAGAGACATTCCATGTACCTGCTACAAGTACCCACTTTAGCTTGTAGCATGGTACCTCCATGCATTCTCAACCCACCTTCTTGCACATAGTCTTGAAGATAAGATTTTTTCTCCCCATCTTGAATATCAGCCACTGACCTATAGGGTGTCATTTTGGATTGTAGACACCTCAAACTTTTCCTATTACACATTATTTAAGCATGTAGCTTGTTATTTTGTCTCAATATGCAAATAAGGACATCATACAGATCTTTCCACACCTGATTTTATCTTTCTTTCACCCTTTAATACCTACAATATCTTTTCATGTTTAAATTCATACTCTTTGACATCCATATCCAGTAATCATGTTCCAATCCTATTCTTATACCCGTAGAATTCAAGTCGAGCTACGAGCTCAATTTACCATATAAATTCCTATTCTTCTTCAATGTTATTCAACATCTAAATGAAATATACCATGTATACCACTTTCCTTTATTTAGGGAAAATCTCAAATCTTGGATAAACTTAACACACTCTCAAATAGATCACAGAATCCTCCATAAGTACAAAAACCACTTACATGTCTATATAGAACCATTTCACTTCAAAACTAGACTTGAGGCATCAAGAAGGAAAAAAATCTCACATCTTAACCTTACTTATCTTCAGGAATCCATACAAAGATATTACAACCTTATTCATGCATTGACAGGCTTATTAAAATGTCATGACTTCTTTTCAAACCATTAACACCTCTTCATACTTTGTATACCGGATTATTAGTCATACTACATAGAGTTTTCATGATTATGAAAAATTTCCAGTTATGGGTACCTATTTTCCCACTTATACACCTTCATAAGCCTTGAACCATGGTCTTGAAGAAAATTTTCCCATATTTCCATTTCACCTCTATCAATTAGGTCTCCAAGGCCTCTTCACTTTCAACATTGAATAATGTCACAGATTCTAGCTAAGTGTGATATTATCGGGAAAAATAATTCTTGAATCATGATGTATACTTAGTCTATATTATTTGTTTCAAATCTTGGCTTTGGATTCCATCATTTACACCATCAAACTCAGATGTTCCTTCATACCATTTGATATGAACTGTTAGGACCTATTTTTGGATAAAAACCACTCAAATTGCACAAAATTTGGATTCAAGGTCTCTAATTTTTCCATCACTATTATATTAATATCTTCTAGTGACCTGGTCATTATTGAAATGATTAAGATAGATGAACATAATTTAATTTCTTGACTCTACCTTAGTGTTCCATCATCAATCTTCAAGAACTCTTCCACATACCTCCTTGAGAATATGGTTTGATCAAGTAATCATACTTGATGACTTAATTCTTCTACAATACTTATTCATGAGACATTAGAAAATTTGACACCATGATGAACACTTCATAAAGACATGTAACCAAGAACATTTTAACTTCAAGCAACTCTAGATGACCAAAAATAGACCTCTAGAAGATCATGAATGCTCGTAAAGACATGGACCACATTTTCAAAATTTTGAAGTCATACAGAAGTTTATATGCATCAATCACTCTAGGACATACAAGATAAATACTTTATGGCTCATGACATACCCAAGATACATCAATATTGACTCATGACTGACCTCTTAAGGTGAAATAGACCCTTTTTCCTGCCACTAACCTCATACATTAACTCATACCAAGATGATACTTCTACACATAAATTTCATGACTCAACAGACTCACCCTTTTTGAGACACCAACATGAACTTAACACAAAATAATTCATTACAAACTAGCACCACATCATGAAAGCACTTGACACAACCTTGAGAACAAACTCATTCCTACTTAGATACCTCTAGATAATGACATATACATTTTCACTCTTTGAACAACCAAGTAAAGCCCACAAAACATGCTTAGAATCTTAAGACAACATACCTTGACCTAATGAGGAGACACACATGATACTATATATATCCCCCTCACCCTAATGCTTCATATGAGCGAATATACCTCTAAGAAGCCTAGTAGAGGCATATGAACACCATGATCACCTAAAAAGGTCTCAAAGAGGTCCCAATCCCTCTTAGACACGTGGATAACTCCTTATTTTTATTTAGATCTGATCTTTGAGTCATGATTTAATTTTCATCAATCCATGTTCTTGATGAGATGCCATTATCCCTCCTAGGCTCTCAAATCCTTCTTTGTCTAGTATCGACATTATATACCTCTACAAGCTTCCTTCTTGCACCTTAGGACCTTGAAACCTTTGGTATTTCCTTAAGAATCCATGAGGGAAATTTCTAGCAACATGACCAACTCCATTCCAACTGTAACACACCACAGAACTCTTTCTTTTGACACCTTCAACTTGACTAGGTGGATCATATGAACAAAATTTATTAATATGACCTTTCTCATTACAATTTTAGCATACCATACTCTTAGCATGCTCACTCATACTATCTCTCCAAGGATGATCATCTCTAGTAGACCTCGTACACTCATTTTCCCTACAAGCAAATACATTACAAGTATAACAATAACCATTGAAATATTTTTCATACCTTAAGACATTAAGTTGTCTAATTAATTTTGTCTTGACATTAGTTTTGATAAGAGCATCCTTCTTTCCTTCCTTGGTGCTTGGTTCACCTACTTCCTTATAATAAACAATTTCTTATTTCTTCATTTACTTTACTTTGTAGTCCTCTTTGAAACCCAAATGAGGTCTATCACTTGTTGACTTCATTGCTAAGAAGATCATCAATATCTTTGGAAATTTTCTCAAATTTCTGAAAGGACATAGTTTTCTTGCCAATTTCTAACAAATCTACCCTTAGGAACTCTATATATTCTTTAAACTTGGTGCATATGCTCTCCTTATCTTGAAAACTTGAGACAAGAAACTTTACCTTTTCTTCTAGAAATTTGATTGACTCATTCAGACTTGCATGTTTCAGACTTATGCTTCTCTTATAGAACATGAATCTTATTTTCATATTCTTTGACCTAAAATTCCAGCTTCATATTCTTATTTTTAGCATTCCTTAACTCACTTTGAATGCATTCAAGATCATATTTTACATCCTCTTCATCCTCATTAAAATAGCTATAGTAACATAATATGAAATTACCTGATAAATAATAACCTTCACTAGAATACCTCATTGTATATTTGGTCATGAACAATACTTCATTTCCAAAATTTTCATGATCATGTTCATCCTAAAATTTTGAAACACCACTACTCTCATTAGACAAACAATCATCTTCCTTTGAATAAAATATGTTTTCCCTTCTTCTTGTATTCAAATCTCTTAAAGTTCTTCTTACCTTTGTTGAACTTATGATTCTTCTTATTATGATCATCCTCATGATTTTCATCTCCTTATTTTTCGTGCCTATTAGGAAACTTATCTGGGAATGATAAACTACCTACTTCCCCATAATTGAAACACTTGAAAGTAAGTTTACTTGTGTACTTACCGATCCAAAATTTAATCTGCTAGCCATCATTGCAAAGAGTTCTTCATCATCAATTTTAGGAGAAACATCATCATCTTTGGCCTTCTTGCATTTAGTCTTCATTTCAGATTTGAAATAAACCTCTCTCTTGGATGGTTTGGAATCACCAATCCTCATTTCATATGCAGTCAAAGTCCCATGTAACTCATCCATCTTCAAAGTATTCAAATCCTTTTCCTCTTCAATAGTAGATACTTTAGAATCAAACCTAAGTGTTAGATATCTCAAAACCTTTTGAAAAACAACTTCTTCCTTCACATATCCTCCTTACCATTTCATGGATTTGAAAACTTTTTCAACCTAAGTATACATCAATAGACTCATCATCATTCATCTCAATACTTTCAAACTAATTTCTAAAATTATGAATCTTAGAAATTCTTATCTTGGAGTCTCCTTCATATAGAAATTGATGTTTCTCCCATGCTTATTTTTCTAACTTGTAATGAATTACTCTTTCCAACTCAAACTCTCCTATACCACATATGATAGCATTAAAGAACTTGAATTTTCATTGCATGCCTTCTTATTTGTAGCACTAGTTGGTGGATTGGAAGGAGGAGTGTATCCATTCTCCACAGCTTCCTAAATATCAAACCTTAGAGCCATGATATAGGTATTCATCATAAAACTCCAAAAATCATGATTTTTTGCATCAAACAATCTTGCCTTGCTCGTGGAGAAACCACTTTCTTTGACTCATCATTTTTGCTTCAAAGAATCTCCTTTCAAGTGATTAAACTTCTCCAAAAGGACATTCTCTGATGCCAATTATTGGAATCACAATGGACTAAGAGGGGGTAAATCAGTCCTTACAAACTTAATTTCAATTTCATATTTCTCACATAAACCATTAATCAATTAACCATCTATTAGAGTGTGCACAACAACATACAACATACATTCAATTAACCATGAACAAGAGAAGCAACACCATAACACAAGATATAAGTGGGAAAACCTCAAGGGAAGAAAAAACACTAAAAATTATTATTATTTTACTCAAATAAAAAAAAAAAAATAGTTAATCACCAACTTCACAAGGATAACTAACCCTAGTTTAGTAGAGCACCAACCCCTAGTTTTGTGAAGTAACAACTCCATAAGGAGGCTACAACCTTCCCCCTCCCCCACACCCAAGATGATCAATCACCCACTCAACCACATTTTAATAAGATCTCTGATGTATTTTTTCTTCCAAAACTAATTGATATTATTGATTCATCTCGCTCACCTTGAAACCCTTGTTCAAACCCTAGCTTCTCAAACTTTCACTATCTTTCACTTTCTTCACTTATCTTTGATTCAAACCCTTGCATACACTCTTGAAACATCCTTAAACATTTCATTCACTCTCTCAGCTCTCAAAACATGTCTTTGTACCTGCAATTCACTCACACATAGGTCGCACTTTTCATATATGCACAACTAGTGCCAAATTGCACCAAAACATCACTCTTATACCTTCCTCTTGATTCAAATTCAAACCAAGTTGGTTTAATTTATTTTTTTAGACCAAGGAAACTTAAAAAAATCTAAAATGAATCATTAAAACATTCACATATGACCCATATAGGTCGTCCATGCCCAAAACCATCCAACTTGCACCAAAAATGCTCAAAACCCCATCACTAGGATGAGCTAAAACCATAAATCATAAAACCATGATTATTCAAGCTCCCATATTCATAATACATGAGTAATATAACATATAATAATCATACATGGTTTTAAATTTTCTTGGACCAATCAAATAAATCATTAAATGGGCCCACAGGCTCATATCCTTCACAAAACAGTGTTCCCAAAGACCCTATCTTAACATTTATGCCTCAATACCATATACGATCAGCTCAACTAGGGCATGTAACTACTATATGGAAACATTGGTACATTTCTAACACATCCATGCATGTTATACCTCTTTAAACATCCATATTATTAAACCACAACAACTTTACTCTTCACCAAATCATGTTGCCCAAAAACCAGTTTTACAAACTCAACTAGTTTGCACCCTTGTTGTCACTTTCAAGACCTCCAAAGGCCTATACTTTGAAAAACCCTAATCCCTATTCACTCTAGAGGTTATATAAAACCTCAACCAATGTATTTGATTCCTCAACCAACTCAATCTTTTAGCCTAAGTAAACTTGTCTTGAACTCCAAAGCATCGTTCTTCACAAATTGACCCTGAAAGACTAATAAAATCATATCACCAAGACACAAAAACTATACCACTGAAATATATCTAAATGATATTTCCATTTAACATATTGGAAATCCTTCCAATTCCAATTAGAAGGCCTTCAACCAAGCCGATCTCTACAAATTTCTCTTTTATGTCTTCTTAGACTCGAGAAATGACCATTAGCCCAACTTACTCCATCACACAAAAACACTTCCAAACTCAAAAAAAAATCATAAAATCCTTACATATGATTTATAATCACTCAAAAACCTTAAAAAATATTTTAAAACTCATAATCATCAACTTACCTCTTGTAGCCACCTAGCACCTTGCTAGAACAAAGCATCCTCCAAAATTTTACCCTTAATGAACAAATCATAACTTTTTCATACCAAATAAAAACACAAGTTTGATAAACCATTAGAAATATATATGTACCATGATCATAGAATTTATATTTTATGATGAAATATGGATCATTATTGAAATGTATTTGTTTGAAAATATAGTTGTACTTGTAATTGATCTTGTTGTTGTTTGACATTTGAAATGTCTAAAGTGTTCGAGACTTATAATTTATGAATCCCCTTAATGAATGAAATATTTGTGGACTTTTTTGAACTTGATGTGTAATCATTTTTGGTATTCTATGAATGGAAATGATAATTATTTCTCTAATTTTTCTATCAGTAATATACCCTCTTGGATTGGATTAAATTGAATAGAGGTCAAGGGTACTAAATGTACTATCCTCTTTAATGAAATGCAACATATTAAAGTTAACATTAGTGCATGTATATTCAACTAGATCACTATGGATTTATTAAAACAAATGTTGGTGAGTGAATAAAACTATGATGATAACTTGTAATATACTATGGGGTTATAAATGAACATTAATCCTTTAAAAGAAAAAGGAAGAAAACTTCCCTGCAATGATTAATAGATTGTTTAAGACCTCTTGGAAATAAATCCAAATGTAACTTTGGATAGTTGAAGGTGGAAATTCTCATGATGATTTCCTTAACTAGAATAGGAATGTAGAGAAAGGAAATTAAATGGGATTAGACTTCATTCCATTGAAGTATAATATATAAAATAACTTGCTCTAAACTTGTGTAAGCTAAGGCTTGAGTAGGTGAGTAAGTAACAACACTATTATGTATCCTAAATCTGTTATGTGAAACATAAACTAGAATGTTAATGGATTAAAAAAGATCTTATGAAATGGTTAGGAGGAAGATGTATCTTCATACCAAATCCAATTGCAGTTTTTACTTGTAACCCTAATGGTTAATGAACCTAGTTGTTCAGTAGGGCTACTGCAATTAACCCTTAATAAGGAAAATTAATAAGTCATTAACTTCTTTCTAAGGTATGTTCATCTACATGAGATAAGCTGAATCGGATGTGGGAACATTCCAATCGTAGTGTAGTACCTTCATGAAGACTTGGGTCTTCATAAGGATATTGTATTACAGTTGACATGTTGCAACACCCTTCAAAGTTTAATCATCTAGATCTACATAAATTCTAACTTGATCACAGTTCTACCCTAGGTAGATTTAGGGGCATGATCTAGTGTTATTTTTAACTCATGATGAATTAAGATAACTAGATACGGTCAATCGAATTAGGTCGATTTAGTATTTGTATGTACCCTTAGTCACCATGAGCAGTCCTCTACATTAGACTATGTTGCTAACCTTGGCTAGGGTTAAACCTTAATCAAGTGGACTGATAGGAGTTAGTGATGACCATTCTGAGATAACGAGATCAAGTGGTGTGAAGGATGTATTCCATTTGATTTGCATGTCGTCTAGGAATATAAACATAAATAGTATGTTTAAAATCTTTGGCCAAAGTATCACAAGTTTTTGGTTGTGTTTTCCTATGTCACCTAGTTTAAGAAGTGGGATTTCATATTATTTCCATATTACAAAAATATTTCAGTAAATTAACATGACCTCTGTTGAGGCCATTCTATGTTCCCTACCAATGTGTTTCCAAGATTATTTCCATATTACGGTGATATTTTCGACTCCTTTGGTTAGTAGGACATTAACGTCACCACTATTGAGCCCGTGTTATGTTACTATCGATGTGATTCTAGGATCCTTTCTATATTTTTATTTTAATCATATTCTTCTTGTAATGGTCCTATCACTCTCCACTTGGGGTATATTTTTATCCTCTTCCCATCCTTTCACTCTTTCTTGCTTCTTCCATCTATTTCTTTCAACCTTGTAATAGACTTTTCTTTACCTCATCAATCCCTAGTTTGAGGGGATCACCTAAACCATCTTGTATCACTTCTATTTTTTATCTCACGGCTTTCTTACAACAATCCACATGACAAAAGGGGGCAAATGTAGACACCAAATTTCAGTTCACTTGTCCCCCATCTCGTGTTTTCTCCCTTTTTCATCATCTTACACATACGTACCCTCCTTCCTATTCAAATTCTCACTTCCCTCTTAATCCCATTTATTTCATCATTTTCACATCTTAATCTCCATCACTATCTTATCCCCATTAATCAATCTTGATCACATTGTATTATTATTAAACGCACTTATTATCTTAATCTCATCCCTAAACACCCCATTTATCCTCCCTAGACTCTCATCTACCCTCATTTAATACCTCCCTATCCTCCAACCACCTTTTATCATCCCTATGTAATCCTAATCGGCCTTAAGAAATTGAATCCCTAATCTAACCTCATTAAGGCCTCTTTTCTCAAGTTGTGCATCATCTCCACCACCAAAATCAAAAGTTATCTACAATTTACGGTGACCTTATTAGGTCACCATCGACCCTATAAATACACCTCTACCCCCTCCTCAAGAGGATGAAATTTTGCATATTTTTCCCTCTTACAATATTTTCTTATTTCCTTCTCTTTGTTTGAGCTCATATCATCAACTTGAATTCATTGTGGAGCCCTTTCTTGCCATTTTTGGAGATCTAGAGCTTAGATTTTTCTTGGATCCTTACCATTTTTCCCCCACCTTTTTATCAATTTTGTAGGTTTGTTCTTCATCTTAGATATTTTTCATCTTATCATCCTTCCTTGATTCTTATTCATATCCATTCTTCCATCTATCACACTTTGTTAAACCCTAATAAAGACTCGATTTTCGTCGATATAGCCTAGTAGTCATTGATATGATCCACATCAACTATGTTTCTTACATTCTTCCTCATTTTCATATGTTTTCCAACCTCTTCAACACTCAAATCTCTTTGTATCTGTGATTTTCCTATCTAACTTCCTAGATTTCACATTCCCTGCCCCAATCACCTCGACTATCCCAAATCTACCTCCAGTCACCTTGAATCCATCTACATCCACTAAATTTATCTATAATTTGTATCCTTTTTTTTTTTTTGCTTTTTCATCTGATATAGGACATCCTTAGCACCTCACAATCAGATCTAGATATTTTGTATCTGATTTTCATTTTCTACCTAGGGTCATCATTGACCTTGTTAAGTTTGCATCTTTTTTATTTCATTTTATCATTATCAAATCTTTATCTTGGTACATCTATTACATCTTTGATCTCTATTTCATTTTGATTATTCTGAATGTTATCCATATTTTATCTTCCATTGATCTTTTAATCAAAGTGGGTTAGCATCCTCCCTAGGAAGTGTTATGTCATAAAATTAGCACCCTAGGATTATGCGTTACAAATCTCTACTTTTTGTTAACATGGGACCATCTCTCAAGTTGTGTGATTTTCTTCTTGAGATGGACCTCTAGAGAAGGTTGATTCCTCTACCTATTCATAATTCTAAAATACTCTTAGGAAATGAAATGTAGTTATCCTAACACTAACCTATGATTCTAAGGGACCAGGGAAAGAGAGAGATTCATAAAATATAAAATCCTAAAATAAAAGAGGTGATAACACCAAGAATAAGGACTAGAGATATTCCAAGTGAGTGAAAATAGGAAGAAAAAAGTAGGAGATGGAAAACAAAAGTGCCAAAATCTAAAACAACATTAAAATCTCCATTTTCATGAAGCACAACATATTTGAGTGATGTAAGAAGATATAAGTATGCATAATATACCTACAAATGAAATGGAAGGAAAGAAAAGCAATATAACACAAGCTAGGGTAGAAAAAGACACAAAACATGAATTTTATTTCTTAAAAGGATGCATACTCCATTATAAATTAGATACAAGGAAATAATCCTTTGTAGAATGCTCAAATTCAAGGCTTGTAACTCATAAAACTGTCAAAAAAAATTGACAGAGTTCCTTTACTTTTCAACATTCCCACTCTTCAAATGAGGGGATTTTACAATATATAAAGAGAAACCTTGAATTTTCCTCACCAACTGATAACCTACATTAAACATCTGAAAATAGGTATGGGAAACCTTTCTAATTTGTTTCCCAATGGTACCTTGTTTCCACAGGTGGCCATGGGTGCCATACCTCATTAAAATGGTTATTGACATAATTTCTTCCACAATCATAAATATCTATCATGCCAATTTTGATCCTGTAGTTAGCCAATTACAATTTATTTTGGTGAGGTCTAGTATCAATTTTCTATTAGTATTCGGTCATCTACATATTCTTGTCACCGGTCGGTAGCATTTCTTCCTTATGTCGGCCAGGTTGCAAAAACTTTACGTTACACTCCTACTCTCAACCAGTTGTGTGTTAATAAAACAAGCCGTAGCATAATTCCTACTACCGACACCTCATCACCACCACTAGATACCACTCACATGACGCTCTTGGTTGGTAGTACTTAAACCTACTACCAATCAATAGAATGAAACATGTTACCGGTCGGTACCACCCAAGTGTACTACCCGCCGCCCTCACAACCTACCATTAGTATTATACTAATGGTCTTGGTAGCATCATAAGATGTTACTTCCTGGTTACATCCTTCCATGCTACCATCTGGTAACATCTTTCCATGTTGCGGTTGGTAGCATCAAAACATCAAACATGCTTGGTCGATAGCATCTTATCATGTTACCTAATGGTAGCATCAAAAGATATTACCGATGCACTTTGGTCTATTCTCTTGATTTACTTGAGGTTTTAAGTTACAAAATTTCATAGGTTAGTCCATTTTCTAGGGGGAATTAATAACAATTTGGTGACTTAAGGGCAATCTACCTTCTAGTTTGGAAAGATAAGTGAACCTCAAGCATCCATTGGGTATGAAGTCGGCCTAAAAACTGAAATCGATATGATATATGAATAATTCACCCATGAATTCATCTCAAAACCTTTGTATGGACCTAGCACTAGTTTGAAACCGTGATTTAGAAACTGATTGTTCCCATCATAAGACCCTACCTAAAACTATAAAGTGTAACAAAAACAAAAGGCACAACTATGTACAAACATGAAGATCATACATATCCCAAATGGAATATATAGAGTGCACAAGCACTTATTCACGAATAACACAACCACACCACCAAATGAAAAATGTGTTGCAAGAACTTGGAGGAATTGAATAATATACTATTTACAAAGGATATTTTTATTCAATAAAAATGCTTAGTATAGATTCCATTCACTGGAATCTACAATTCTTCTCCATCCAATTTTGACAACTTGAAAGCATTGTTAACCTTGCACTTTGAAATCATGTAAGGGCCACTCCACATTGCATCAAACTTGGAATGTATTACTTGTTTGAATCTATTTGCATCTCATTTCAGGACCAAGTCTCCTTCTTTGAAGCTTCGCTTTCTTTTTCCTTCTGTCGAAGGTCTTTTTATTTGAGCCTAGTATTTCTCCATTGTTTGCATAATCTGTCTTCTCATCTCCTCTAGCTCCATGAGCTCTGCATATCTGACCTACATGGCTTCAAACTCAAATAGCTCTAACTATTTAATAAGCTCCAATGCTATTAATTTAAGGGATATTATCATCTTTTCTTCTCTTCCATAAACCAACCTATACCGGTTGACTTCTTGGGAGTGATTCTATCAACCCATAAGGATGATTTCAGTTTTGTGTACCACGTTTTTTTCTCATTTAGATTCCTCCTTATGATCCTTAACATATTATTAGTTGATTTATCTTTTCCATCACCTTAGGGGTAATAATTTGAATATGTGCTCAAGTATACACCATTCTTCATAGCCTAATCGGATATCTTCACTCCAAGAAAATGTAAAGCATTATCGAAATAATTGTGGAAGGGACGAAAAACCTTGCCATAATACCTTCATAAAATTCTAGAATGTTGGCCTCATTTGCTTCCTTCAAATCATCTACCTCTTACCACTTGGTGAATTAATCTCTGGTTGTGAGGATCCACTTATGTGCTCAACTTGAATTTAGGTTGATTATCCCAATGAAATCCAACCCCCATTACATGAATGGTTCATTTACGAGATATGGGGTAGAGTGGAGATATATTAGTCTCTCTTTTCTTGTGAAGAAGGCATACTTCTTATTAAATTTAATCCATGTATAGCATTATTTGAAAATATTATGCCGATAATACCCATCCTGTATGATTATGAGATTTGTAACTTTTGGGGAAAAGTGACCACCTATTTCTTCATAATGGAATTCATGTAATACTCTCTCTATTTGGTCTGTTTTGATACATCTAAGGGGGACACCATTTACATATTTCTTGAAGAGAATACCATCCACAAGCATATATGGAATGGATTGGAGCCTAAAGTACATTCTCTTATATTTTCTCAACCCTTGAGGGCATTGACCTGTTTGGAGGAAGCTGTTTATATCTTGAATCCAAAAGAGTCGGATAAGGTATTGGCTGATTTTACCTAGTCATCTTAAAGCACAAAGACAACTTCCCACTCAAGATGTTGGTCTAAAGACAAATTTTCACACAGACCCTTACCTCGACCAGCTTGGTCACCTTGATTTCAATTTCATATTCCATGACCTTGGTTATCTAGCCAACTCTTTTCTCATTAGGGTCCTTGTTTAAAATAAATTATTTTACACTAGCATGTGAAACTAGTAGATTAATTATATTATTTGATACTATATTTTTGAATTTATTTAAAAATTTAATCATGGCAAGGACATGTTTCTTAATGAAATAATATATTACTTCATAATCTTCAAGGCTCTAGCTGAAAAATGTAATAGGTTGCTCCAGTCCTTCTTGATTTAGTTGCACTAGCACAACTAAGATTGTCTTGACAAATCCAAAGGCATACAAAATGAAATCCTTTGAGAAATCTATGTTAACAAGAGTTAGGGCTTGCACAATAGCCTAATTTATGGCTTCAAAACCCTCTTTTCCTTTAACAGTCCACTTGAAAGCCATGTTCTTCTTCAAAGATTGATTTCGGTGGCTTGATAAGATTAGAAAAATTTGGGATAAATTTTCTAAAAAGTTACTTCTCCCCAAGAAACTTTGGAGAACCTTTTTATGACTAGGCATTGATAATACCAAAATGGCATTAACTCTCTCTAGATCAATGCTTAATCCTTCCTTAGAAATAATGTGGCCTAGGAGTTTACCTTCATGAGCTAAGAAGATGCACTTCTTGGGATTTAGAGAGACTCGAACTATTTGAATCTTTCAAATACTTTCCTAAGATGAAGGAGGATGTGAGACACATTCTTAGAGAACATTGTGATATCATCAAGGTACATGAGAACTTTTTTATTAGCCCTTAGAATTCCATATTCATGGCCCTTTGGAATTTTCTCCTATCTTAGATAGACCAAATGGCATCTTCCTATAAGCATAGGTTCCGCATTATATAATGAAGGCTATCTTGAACTGATCCACCTCTTTTACCATGACTTGATTATACCCTGAGTACCCATCAAGGAGGGAAAACATTTCCAAACATAATACCACTTGCAAAATTTGTTCCATTGAAGGAAGTGAGTAGTGATCCTTTAAGGAAGCCTTGTTCAAGTCTCTAAATTTAACAAACATTATGATCTCTCTATTTGTATTATGTATCACAACAAGATTGACAACCCAAAATGAATGTTTGATGTGAAAAACTATGTGTGCTTCAATCAAATTGTTTAACTCTTTCTTCATTAAGGTCTCAATATGTGAGTTGAAGGGCCTCTGTTTTTGTCTAACAGCATTTTTTGTAGGGTTCAACTCAATGGTGTGCTAAGATAATTTAGGATCAAAAACTTTAATGTCTTCATAGCTCTATGTAAAAACATCAACAAACTCTTGATTAAGTTTCACAAAATCATGTTTCTCTTGAGAATCTCTAACCTTGTCAATCTGAAGAGATTTTCCTTGACCCACTAAGATAGGTTCTGCATCATCACCCTTGACCTTTATATTTGTTTTTCTTTCCTTAACTGGTTATTGGGATTGAAGATGGACTCTAAGGTCACTAGGCCCTTAGGAAGAGTGTTTGTTCTAATATGTACAATCTGGTCTCCATATTTCCCCTCCCATTTTCCTATTTCCTTGAACAAAAATCAACTTATTCTGAATGAAATTGATAATTTATATGTTATTCTAAAAAACTTTCCAATTTATTCTATTATTTGGTTCAACAGGTCTCACTATCATCCTGATATGAGGTTGAAATTTTCTCTCCTAACATCCTCAACAACATTAACCTTTACTCCAATGGTAGCAAGTCATCAGCAACCTCATTCTCCTTTCTAGGAATTGCTTGAATATTCAAGGCTTCAAAATCCTCCAAGAGATCCCATGTCCTGTGTTTGTAATATTTGAGAAAATCATTCTTGGTTGCATTGGAACCTCAAATTTGGTTCACTATCAATTCATTATCCCCAAAGTCCTGCAAAAAAAATTTGTTCCGCTTCCTTTCCCATTGAAGCCCGTGTATGAGGATTCATATTCTTCTTTTTGTTAGATTGATCAAATGAAATATAAAAGAAGAGTAAAATTACATACCCTTAGGGGACACAAGCACCGCTCCTTCTGTCCTTTCCTACTTCTTGATCCATCAAAGTACATTTTCCAAACTCCTTTCTTTTCTTCATCATTTGGATTGATGGCACTAGGAAGGGAAGAATTTTCTTCATGCAAAAATAAATACCCGGCTCATCCTCTTCAATATTTTTATATGGATCATAGATATGTTTCTTATGTGCCCATTTATCAAGTATCAAGTCGAAATTCACCCAATCTGAGTGTCATATTCTTGAGTACTAGGACAATCCTCTTCATCAAAGATTGTACAATTTTTATTGATAATACTATGGGTGTAAGGATCCACATGGTATATGGCAATTAGTTCAGATTTAATAGTAGCCTTAGTGTCATACCTAGTCCTGAAGAAGAGCATATGAGACCAATCTGGTTCAATAGTGAAATCCCTAGATAAACATAATGCAAAGAGTGGAGGTAGATCAATCACCGATATATCTTAAGGGACTATGACATTAGGACATGCATGCAATGTGAGGCTTATACCTTTGATAATTTCAAAATTTCTCCTTTGTTGTTCCATCTAATTATACTACTCCCTTATAAAGAGGCTCATACTTAAGGCCTAAGCTGGTTTGTAATTTGCTTTGGCATCACTTAGTTGCTTTCACCCAATTCAATCATAAAATTGTGCACTATATTATCTCCAATGATCAAGGATACATAGAATGGTGGAGGATTCATGTTTCTTTTGGATGACCTTCCTTCTATTGCATGGCATTGGTAAGAAAGTTGTCTTAATCTCTGGATGTTTCACTTGGGATAAAAAAATTAGCCATGGTTTCTTGCAACAAATATCTTTGTCCTAGAATAGCCAATGACTCCCACATGGATATACTCACATTAGTTTTATTCATCTTCTCAAGGATGTTGAATGGAGTTGGATTATATTTATGTTGCACCTTAATTACAATGAGCTTTTTCTTTCACCTAGGCTAATATGGAATGGCCATTGGGTTGATTTTACACATTTGGAACCATGTGTGAATTGTAACCACCTTTAATCATCAAAGAAGGTTGGGATGGTCCTACATTTGCTTCCCCTCCTCTATTTCTCTCTTCTTGGACCTAGTGTTTGTAGCCACCCCTTGAGGAAGAGTTTGATTTATTCCACAAAACTCTTTTGTTTTCCAATTTACAAGTGAAGTGTCACTTGGAGGTGTTTCTTGAGAAACCAATTGTTGTTGATTTTCCTCTATAGCTACTTCTTGAGAAACAAATACACCTTACACCATTAAAATTTGGTTCAAAATTCTTTGGGGCATGTGTTTGGTTTTGCGGAAGAAGACAATGGAAACACCACTCATAATATTGCACAAGTTTATTTTAAACATGAACCAAATATTGGGATGAGCTAATTGTGTTGGGATTATATGGGTGAGATGGTCTAATAAAATTAAGTTGGTTTTGATTTTTATTTCCAGCTTGTGTTGAAGGCTTCATTGATGGGTAAGAGGGATTTTTTTGTTGGTATTGAGGTTGATAAGTTCTAAAACTTCATGTTTTTTTCCTCTTAATTGATATCAACTCATTCCCAATATTTTATAATTATTTCATTACTTCTCACAACTTGGTGAGGTGCCTTAGGAAGTGGATGCTTCACTAGAAATTTGATTTCTTGGGGTTGGGATAAGAGCTAACTCGGGTGTTTGGTGAGAATTTGGGTTTCAATTTACGGATAAATGGGAATTGAAGACCTAGGATAAATTTTCCAGGTTGGATGAGACTCTTTTCAGCCTCGATGGAAATTACAAAAGCACTTAGCGAAATGTTACACCCCCATGACCAATCACGATAGAAATATCAAAATTTAAATCTCTTAAAAAGTAAAGAAATGCACCTTCTAGAGATGGTCTTAAAAGGGCTGGAATCTTGTCCCATGTCTTCTCAAATCTGAAAATGAAGTCATCATTAGCTCATTAGGATCCTATTTATGGTCATCAACTATTCAAGCAAGGAGAGCTTATCTCGCCTTTTTATAAACCGATTGCAAAGGGCTATTCCCAAGTGATTCTAATTAGTGATTGATCCTTTTGCTAGACTCTTAAACCACTATAAAATTATTCCCTTAAATGAAGAGACTAATAGCTTAATAGCCACATCTTGTTCAACAATATGATGATAAACAAAAACATTGGTAATATCTTGTATATGGTCAGCTAGAGTGGTAAGATTTTCCCCAGTGAAGAAAGGAATACTCTTAAGTGTAGATGTTGGAATGGGATTCTAAGCATTAAGACTAAGAGAAGCTGTTGCCCATAAAATTAACAAACCCTAGATTTTCTTATGTTGTCATTATGATAGGTTTGAGAACTCTAGTAGATTACAAGAAGTGCCTATTGGGAGGTGGTGTGGAAAGAGTTCTATTTGGTGGAGATGGTGATCTCTGAATTGTTGTACCTTTTCTTTCCCTCCTAGGTGATAGTTGCAGTAGTCAAAGACTCCTATTTTTCCGGACCTTATCGAATTATTCTCATGAACTCGAAGCACTTTAACTACTAAAACCATTTAATTTGAATAGTAGATTCATCATATGTGTTGTTGTAGAGAGCTCTAAAGGCTGATATTTTACCAAGGTACACTCCCAAACTCGAAAAAATATGGAAATATTGAATTTTTCCAACCAAGCGTGTCAAAACTATTATGTCGAAAACTAGCACCACAGGGATTATGCATTATAGATTTTTACTTTTGCTAACATGGGGCCATCTCTAAAGTTGTAGTACTTTCTACTTGAGATGGACCTGCAAAGAAGGTTGGTTCTTCTATCGATTACTAATGTTAAACTACTCCTAGGAAATGAAATGCAACTATCCTAACACTAACCTATGATTGTAAGGGACCAAGGAAAGAGGGAGATGCATAAAATGTAAAATCTTAATCTAAAAGAGGTGATAACACCAAAAACAAGGGGTGGAGATATTCCTAGTGATTTAAAATAGGAAGAATATGAATTAGGAGAGGGAAGATAGAAGTGTCACAGTCCAAAAAACAACATTCAAATCTCCATTTTCATGGAGCACAACAGATTTGAGACCTATAAGAAGTTCCAAGTATGCACAATATACCTAAAAATTCAATCGAAGGAAAGAAAAGTAATATAACACAATCTAGGGTAGAAAAATCCATAAAACATTAATTTTATTGCTCAAAAGGATGTAAAATCCATTATAAAGTAGATACTGAGGCAAGAATCTTTTGCGAGAATGCTCAAATTCGAGGCCTATAATTCACAAAAGTTCTAGAACAATATTTACAGAGTTCGTTTACGTTTGAACATTCCCCCTCTTTAAATGAGGGGATTTTACAATTGTAGAGAGGAAACCTCAAATATTCCTCACTAAATGAACTCCTGTATTAAATATCTAAAAATAAGTATGGGAAACCTTACCAATTCATTTCCTATTCGTACCTTGCTTGCATGGGTGATCATGGGTGTCATACCATATTAAAGCTGGTTGTTGAGCTACTTTGTTCCATGTTCACAAATGTCCATCCCACCAATGTTGGTCATGTGGTTAGGTAGATTTAATATAGTATGGTGAGGGCTGGTAGTAATTTTCTATTAGGAGTCGATTGGCTGCATATTCCTTCCACCACCAATAACATTTCTTCCTTTTTGTCGACCAGTTGCAAAACTCTTACCTTGCACTCTTACTTTTGGTGGTTGCATGGTAATGAAACCGACTAGTAACATAATTCCATACTCACGATGAATCATCATCATTCTTTAGATACCGCTACTTCTACTGGCCGATAACACCTAAACCTGCTACTAACTAGTAACATGAAATATTCTACCATCCAAGGTGGCACCCAAATGTACTATCGGCCACCCTTATGACATGTTGTTTGTGAAATGTTACTTTGAGTCTCAGCATCAAAATATGTTACCCCATGGTAGCATCTTTCCATTCTATTGGCTATTAGCATCATATGATGCTACCATCTAGTAGTATCCAAACATGCTACTGTGTCGTAGCATCCAAAGATACTACTGACACACCGATCGATTCTCTTGTTTTAGTGAGGTTTTGACATTACTCCCTCATTACTCAATTGAATATACTACCAAGTCCATAATTTCACAGGTTAGTCCATTTACATGGGGAAAATGGATAATATGAATTTTATCACTTCTCGAGACCGAATTTAACAAGCATCCACCATTTAATCTACAAATATTTTCTTGTCTAATTATCCCTTTGTTGTGTAGGTTATCAAGCTCACCATGGAGAGGATATTTGAACTCGTATCTCATCTTCATCATCATCACACATCATAATTTATCATTAAACCCTCCTATATTTTGGATTTTCTTGGTTTCTTTCATACCATTTCATTAACTTGGAATAGGAGCAGAAAATTCGTCAAACATTTTCATCCAATAATGGCTCTTAATAAGTTAAAGGAATATAAATAATGTATGCTCGAGTATGGTTTTTTTTCATTAATGTAAAAGGGGGATAAGAACCGTGTTTTTTTCCATTAATTATAAAGGGGAAGATTATTGGCATGAGTGAGTTAATGTTGTCATTGATGTAAAAAGTGAATGCACCTTAATGAAAAAGGTTTATAGGGACTTAGTGTGTAATAGGATACTTGGTATGATGATTTCAAGGTTAAACAATATGTGGCTTGGTTAGAAGGGTGAGAACATTAATAATAATAGCTTGCATAGTAGGCCTAATCGAAATACCTATTTAGCCTAGGAGATAGAGCACAAAGGATAGAGTTACTTGATGGCTTGAGAAGCATGGTAAAAGCTTGGAGAGCATGATTATAGATTATTAATACACCCATGTGAGTCTTATTGGAGCTAAAAATTACACCCATCCTAAATCACAAGAATCTAGGGCTTTGAGGCAACATGGGATTGTCTCCAAGTTGTGGGATTTGAACTGAGACAGACCTGCGGAGAAGGTCGGCTTCCTCTACTTATTTATACTACCAAAACTACTATAGAGTAACAAGGTGTTGCGGTAATGCTAGGGTTTAGAGAACTTAGAGCTAGCGGTTGTAAGGGATGCCATAAACCTCTGTATGGCACTAGGATTTGTAATAAGGGTTAAAATGGGAAAATTATAGTTGGGGTATCATGTGGGGAAGGATTTATGGGAGTTAAGTCCCTATCATTTACTGTATATGGTTTGAGATGACCCTTTTGACTGTAATGTGGCTACCTAAACTATGTTAAATCAATATATCTTTGGGTTCAATCTGTATATTTTTCTTAAGGGTGTAAACCCTCGTGTCATTTGACTTATCATGGCTTAGATCCAATTTATTATGCTTCTTGCAATGTTCTTTACCTTTTTTATGCACTAATGTTAGATCTGCTAGTTGCATTTTCTACCTCTTTAAATAAGTGATTTTACTCCTACTTATGTAAATCCATTAATGGTGGAACCTTCTCACAAAGCTCACATAAAGGAGGGGCTCGGTGTCCACACGTGCCTTAGGTGAGAGTCCAGCGCCCGGCACCCACTAGGTGATAGGTCGGCGTGCTTGGGGTTAGTAAAACTATTAAGGATAAATAAATGACTACATCTTTATTCCATTACCGGACCTCTTTTTGAAGTTGTGATAATAGTGTGTGATGACAAAGCGCTTAATCTTGCATAGTGTGGAAACATGGCTTATAATCATGAAGGATGAGTTCACTCATAGATTTATTACTTTGAACTGAGTTTGATGCACATAAATGGGTAGAAGAGCATCTATATCATGAGTTGTATGAGACCTTATTTTGTTGCTTTCCAATGGAGTTATATGAATGGATTTCGGCGGCGTATACATCTAGATCAAGTTGGTACTATAGAACTTGCGTATGGACCCAAGATGAGTATTAGAGGTAGCATAATGTTGATCGACTTAGAAATGTGTTGTTGATCATTAGTGGAGTAGATTTTTGATGAGTTACACATTGGAGTACGTAATTTCTAAGTATTCTTATCCTGAGATTGCTAAGTTTGAATTCTTAAGGGAGCCAAGAGGATCATTCTTGCGTTTTATCCCTTTAGCTATAAATATATTGATCATTACACTAAGTTTAGAATCATTTCCCATAGTTGGCTAAGCTTATTCTCAGTGTTGGGTGAGGAAGCTAGGGTGGAGAAAGATGGTGGACCTTGTGGCTGAAAAAGAGAGGGAAGACAAATGACTCAAGTATAATGAATCTCGTGAGAGGGAGTTAGATAGATAACGCAAAGTTGCAAGAGCGATGGATTTATATAGGTAGACATTGTGGGAAGGAATTAAATTCAAGCAAAGGACGTGAATCTTGAGTAATCTATGTTACCCCATCTTGGTAATTGTGGGAGAGATACCCCTTTAGCTTCGATGAGAGATCATCACTTGGAAAAGGAGAGCCATCGGTGTGCATCTAAATCCACACAGTAAACCAACCTCTAGTGCTTAGTTTTCCAAATCTAAAGATAAGTATTGCTATCCTAGTTGGTAATTATGGAAGTGAACGATCAGCACCAAGGAGGTATAACTTTTCATTTGGCACATCTATGGTTGTACAATCATTTCATGTGTTTGGAGGATATTGTCTAGAATGACATTTGGGAAAATTACGGGTACGTAAAGCATGGGTATCACATTTGGAAGCAGACATGACACACATCTGGTAGCGGTGCAATATCACAAATTGTTGGCATGTAGTTCAAAGTGGGGTGGGGATACAAGGCACGACCACTTTAGGACCCTTGCCAGCTACATGAGGTGGATCTAGTGGAATAGGAACTAGCATACCTGGTGGACCTAGAAGATATGGAGGATCGGTGGATCGAAGGGAGAAGCAATTATGGATCTAGTGGATCTAGTGGTAGAGGCAAGACCGGAGGAAATCAAGGTTTTGGTTCAGGTGGACAAGGGCCTCAACCACCTCAATAATTATTTTTTGAATTGTCTTTGCACCTACCAGAATACTAAGGTGTTGAGGATGATGTAGATCATGTACGCAAGTGTGATTTTTTATGGAAAAAGGGGATCACTACCTCAAAACAGAAAGAAATTTTGCAACAATGTTGCAGGGACACATACCTAGTTGGTACCAGAAGTATGACCCCCACCAAATAGTGGTAGATTACACCACATTATGTAACACCTTCTTAGCTGAATTCTATTTTCATGAGTTTGAACAAAAGAGCATTAGCGCGCTAAAGGAGATTCAACAAGGTATGATAGAGAGTGTGTGGGAATATGATGCATGTTATACGACTCTCTTGTCAAAACTTTCATATGACATTCATCCTTCTCATCATGTTCAATGGTTTTTTTGAGGGTGTATAATACCTTTCCAGAGAGCACTTTTACACAAGACTTTCACGGACCCACGCGAGGCCTTAGAGGTTGCCTGCGCACCGAGGCCATTGAAAGCATAGATACTAGTGTTAGCCCTTTTCTTGAAGCTCAAATTGTTGCAATGGTAAAGCGGTTGGAGAAGCTATCAGTGAACTCGGTATATGAGACTCACAAAGGTGGCCTCGTGGTGCACATATTATGAGGTAGAGAGGCACACAAATGAAATTTGTCCTCGAAAGATTGGTGTGCGCCATGACATGAGACTATGAGATTTTCAATGCAAATCATGATTCAAGTAGGTTTCCCTCTTTGCAACATGTGATCCGTAAGAATTTTTCTTTCTCTTTTTGTAACATTTGCACCTCTACTACTCATGACATTAAGGATTATAGATTGATTAACTAGATACATGATGTCATTGATATTGGTGTGTGCGGGCCGGCATCGTAAACAATTCCAAGGACCATGGTTGCCACTATAAAGGACGTGCGGATGGAGGAGCTTGTGGAAGAAGCTTTTGTGGAGGATTTAGAGGCCATGAAAACTATGGAGGTGGAAGAATTGAGTTCCCACATGGAACTTGTTACAATTGTGGGTCTATGGAGCACTATAAACATGAATTTCCTAACCTACTACAATGCTCTTGGTGTGGAAAGAAGCACAAGTATGAGGAATTCCTAGAGCTATTTGAACATATGAGCCAACAACACTAGAAAGATAAAGGTGTTGGGATGGTAAGTGTTAAGAAAGTAGACTCATAGTGGATGCCAAGAGCGGTGTGTCGGGGCAAAATTAGAACTGTAATGGTGATGATGTGAGTTGAGGTTATGTGTGTTAGGGAGATACCAAAGTAGAGACTGCTAATTACAAGGGAAGAGGTGATATATGGGAAGTATCTGGACCCTACCCATCAGAAGGAATTCTATCAAGAGACCATGGACATAATTAGGAATCTTCAAGGGGAAATTTAATGTCTAAAGGAGCAATCCTGAAAGTTGGAGCAGAAGAAGAGCATTGAGGCTCCATAGAAGGATCTAGATGATGTCAAGGAGGTATGCAAAATGTTGAGGAAAGAAAATATCATTCCTCTATTAGGATAATGGTTGAGGAATAAGATACCAAGCACTTTGGAGTAGGGTTTGAGAGGCGGGGTTTGCATGCTAACCCCCACATCATTGACTACAATAAGGACATTACCTTGAATGCATTTGTTTATGGATGGATCTAAGAAACTCTCTAATTGAGACAAGTGTGGAATTCAATGTTCTCACCCTATATGCCTAGAATCAAATGGGAAGGCACCCATTACATCCATCTTCAAATGTATTATATATGGCTAACAAGACAAAGGTGATGCTCATTGGTGTTTTAAGGGATGTTCTATCACTATCCAAGGGAAAATTTCTCTGGGACTTCGACGTCTTAGCACTTGCTAATGTAGACAACTTTCAGTGTTATTTATCTATTGGGAAATTAAAATCAAGCTAAAGGAAGGAGCACGCCCAATTCGGAAGAGACCTTACCGAATGAACCCAAATCTACACATCTAGGTAAAGGAAGAGATAGACAAGATGATCGCATTAGGCATCATTGAGGATGTTGAGGAATTAGAATGGATAAGCTCAATGGTTATTAGCATTAAAAAGGATGGGAGGATAAGGATATGTGTTGATTATAGACATTTGAATGTGGTAAGCCCAATGGTTATTATCATTTAAAAGGATGGGAGGATAAGGATCTGTGTTGATTACAAACATTTGAATGTGGTATGTGTCATTGATCCCTTTCCCACCCCTTTCACTGAAATCTTGGAGGGAGTAGTTGGGTGCGATATTTATTCCTTCACGGATGGATTCTCAGGGTATCATCAAGTTAGGACTGCAAAAGAGGACCAAGAAAAGATAACTTTCTCCCTTTGAATGGGGAAGTTTTTCCTACATGTTCATTCCTTTTCGAATGAAGAATGTGCCTATTGTGTTTTTGTGCATTGTGGTGTAGCTATTTCAGGATTTTATCCATAAGTTCCTTCAAGTCTAGCTTGATGATTGGATGGTATATGGATTAATGAGGAATCATTGTGACAATTTTTCATTGATGTTCGAGAGATGTCGACAGGTTGCACATATCCCTCAACATTAATAAATGTCTCTTCATTACTCCATTTGGAACCTTGTTGGGGAATATCATATGTAAGGAAGGTTTGCTAGTGAATCCTACCAAAGTTACCGTTAATGTGGGATTGGGGGAGCTTACCAGCCAGAGCGCGGTGTGCAGCGATTCCTTGGGCATACGGGTATTACTAGAAATCTATTAAGTGGTATGCCAAAAATGACGTGCCACTAGAGGAATTGAAGAATCACGATCTACATTCCATTGGGGAGACGCATATGCAGATGGTGTTTGATACATTGAAGAATAAGCTTATCACTGCACCCATAGTACACTTTCATTCTTGGGAAAATTCATTCCATTTACATGTTGATACTTTGGGGATGATGATTGGGGAAATCTTAGCACAACCTAGAGAAGGAATTATTTACCACCCCTTGTGTTTTACTAGTAGGAAGTTAACACCAATAAAGAAGAACTATACTACTACTGAGTGTGAAGCATTTTCCATGATCTACTTGCTACACACAAATTTAGGCAATATCTATTGGCAACGCCATTTATCTTCTACACGGACCACATGGCATTGAATTAATTGGTTAAAAAAACCATTTTATAAGGGCACATATGTCGGTGGGTCTTGTTGTTCCAAGAATTCAAGTTTACGGTAGTTGTGAAACTGGGTAAGAGTAATTTAGGACCTGACCATTTATCAAGGATTGACTCAGTGGAGGACGTGTATAGCATTGAGGATACAATGGCATATGTGCAACTATTTAGATTATGGTTTGCGCCTTTGACTTGTAAGATATAGTTGTGTATCTAAAAACGGGTGTGGTAATCTTGGAAGGAATGAGAACTTTGGAAAGAAATCGGTTAGCGATACGCGTCGTGCCCTACATGTTAGTTGGTGGAGACTTATACAAGCTAAATCGTGATGAGGTTTTACATTGTTTTGTGTTAAAGCATGAATGTGTTGTAATCATGGAGGAAGCACATGGTGGGATTATAAGAGGACATTATGTAGGGAATACCACCACACAGAATATTCTACTCCCAAGCTTTTAGTGGGAAACCATCTACCAAGATCAGTATTGAGTTTTGGATATCCTGTGACCATTTCTAGTGCCTTGGCAAACCAAGAAGAAGAGATAATATGCCCTTGAGACCAATAGCTAGCAGAGAACCATTTGAGAAATGGGCGATGTTAGAATTTAAGGATTCTAATAAATACCGATTTAATCAACTTACATATTATATAATGTTACAATAAGTATTTAAATAAATATTACATCATAACATAAGTAAATAAATAAATACTTACATGAAATAAATAACACAAGTGACATAGTATTTATAGTGGAAAACCCCAATAGGGTAAAAACTATTTTGAAAATAACCTTTTACTTCAAAAAACTTATTTTACATCCAATAAGATCACCTCCTCCTTTGAAACCCTATTTACCAAGGGTAAAACCAAATCACTTGATTTGCACATCTTTGATATATTTCCTTAATATATCAAATGAGAAATTAAAGTCATTTTTATATAAGGTGATCATGTATGTCTTTGAACCCACCTTTTCAACCTAAAATGGTTAACACATACACTTAGGTTTATAATATTTAATATTAGAAATATAATCATTTCATGATATTAAATATTTAACCTAAAGTATATACCTAGGTTAGCATATTTAATAATAGAAATATAAATATTTCATATTATTAAATATTAACCTATATATTAGTGATGGACCCATATACATTAAGAGTTGGTCAGACCACTTAATCATTATGTTCCAACACTCCCCCTTAGTGTTAAGTGGGATAATGTTAAGTGGGATAACATAACATATGCCAATAGATTACCTGCTCGTGGTACACTACAAGATTTACAATCCTTAAACCATAAATGTTTTAGGCTAGCATATCGGTTGAAGGAATTATAACACCTTCATCATACTCAATTTACCTTTTGGTACAAAATGATTTGGAATCTCAAAGATCGTCCCATAATCAATGGCTAAGTATGATTTGTGAGTTTTACATGTTCTCACGGAGTTCTCATAAAGATTATTGAACCCAAGCATATAGGATCCTTTTACAATCAAGGACCTCCTTAATAATATGCTTGTACCAGATATTTTCTAGTAAACTCAATAGCACTAAAGAGTTTACTGAAGACCACCTTTAAGATCTTTCTACACTTCTTTCTAAAAAAGAAGACGAGGAGGTATACATGCCTAAAGGTCTTTCTACACTTGCTGAATGTATTTTTTTACACTTTCCTGAAAATATTTTACAAATTCCCAAAGGTCTTTTTAAAAAAAATAAGTTCCATTAAGAGGTGACATTGTCATGTCCACTCCCCCTCAACGGAAACTCTGACAATCCAATATTTTCACGAAAGTGACAAAACTTTGTAGCACTTGGGGACTTTGTGAAGATGTCAACAACCTACTCTTCAGTCAACACGAACTTGATATTTATGTCATCGCTTAACACCTTCTCACGAGTGAAGCGTATATGTATCTCAATGTTCTTCTTCCTCTGATGTTAAACTGGATTCTTAATCAAGATTAATACAACTCTGGACACCACATAGAAGAGGAATAATTCCTTTAACTTCCATGTGTATCTCTACCAACAACCGTTATAGCCACATGGCTTCTTTACTTCTTCCATGTACTTCTCTACCTCAGTAGAATAAATGGAGACTTTTGATTGCATTTGTTGTTCCAAGTAATGGTTCCTACACCAAAAAAACTTGAACACATATCCAATATATTTTATAACACAACATCAGTATGGTTAGAATCACAAAATCCATATAAGATAGCATTTTAATTCTTAGTATAATGCAACCCATAATTGATTGTTCCTTTAATATATCTAAAAATTCTTTTTGCAAGATTCCAATAATCTCTAAAAATGGTTCCTGCATAAACCTTGAAGTAATTCCTACTTTATAGAAAATATATGATCTAGTTATAGTTAGATAAATCAAACTATCAACTAATAGCATATATAAAATAGGATCAACCTTTTTCATATGCAAATTTAGCGTCAATATTTATTCCAACTTCCATTGAATTAGAAAATGGTTTACAATCAATCATAAGAAACTTTTTCAATATAATGGTTTCATATTGTGTTTTGAAAAATAAAAATAGAATTAAATACGATCATCTGAAAGAACATGATGTGAGAGACCTAACTCATTCATTTCAAAGTACTTCTTCATTTCTCTTTAATCCTATTAATTAAATCATAATTGTTACCGATCATAAGAAAATCATCAACATATATACATATAATGATAATATGTGAGTCTTATTTCTTAATGAATATATCATTGTTAGAAAAATAATTAACAAAACATAATAGTTTAAAGAAGGAAACAATTTTCACATACCAAGTTCTAAGAACTTGTTTTAAACCATACAATGATTTCTCAACTTACAAACATAGTTTTCTTTACCAGTTTCTTCAAATCCTTTAGGTTGAAACATGTAAAGTTATTCTTTTAAATCGCAATTCAAAAAATTTTTCTTATCCATTTGGTGGATTTCCCACCCAAATTGAGAGGTAATTGCAAATAAGGCCCTAACAATACTCATTTTAGCTACGAAGAAAATGTCTCAACATAATCAATACCAAGTTTTTGATTGAAACCTCTAGCAACAAGTCTAGCTTTATGTTTGTTAATACTACCATCAACATTATATTTTACTTTTAGATCCACCTGGACCCTATAATAATTCGTGGCTCAAGTTCATACAAAGTAATTAATTCATGGTACATATGATGGCTTATGGTCATTTTCCTAAGGTTAATAGGATTTGAACTTTCGAATATATATTGAGCCCAATTTAATTTCTTATCTAGGAAGATAAGAGTTTCGAAACATCTATAGCATCAAAACATCATCATGACCATTTACTAAATCAAAATCAAAACCATCATTTAGAATCATTTAATGAAGTAACTTCAAAAGAAGAAGACAACACATGTAAACTTTTCACTAGATTATATCTATACATTTTATATAAGCTTTGATAATTAACATGTCCTAACCTTTCATACCGTAGTTTTGAATTATTCAAACTCGAGATATAAAACAAGATGCGAGAGAAATCATCAAAAATATACGAGACCATTTCTTTGACTTCTTTCATCTATTATACTCTCATTACAATCCTTGATATACCAAGTATCCTTTATGCATGGATTCTAGTTGTGTCCATGCCTCTTTCGAATGTTTGATATTATCAATGTGTTGAAGGTACTCATCATTCACACTTGTGTAAAATCATAGAAGGATCCTCTTGTACTCATTGTAAGAATGCATTCATGTTATCTATAATTTCTTGATGACCGGTGGGAGCAACCTCGAGATCCAGAAACAATCATCCAGAGTTTCCTCACCATAAATTATATTTTGACCCAAATGTTGTAGTTAGTTTCATTCAAGATCTGGGTTTTGTCAGACAGAAATAGTTGGACACCATTTTTTTCCTAAACTGTAAAACACACCCCATTATAATATACAATGTACCACAGAGTTAGATACATATTTATTGATAATAAAAACAACACTTTTAATAGAATCAGATCTAAAGAAACTATTTGATCATAACTAATTTTGTCATTACAATGCATTATAATTAACCTCCCATGATCAAAATAATAACCCACAATATAAAGGGCTCTACCTTATACCTCATATTTATATAAAAAAATTCCAACCATATAGAAGTGAAGAAGAGACCCCTAAGAATGCATAACAACTTCAAATTTACTGAAGAAAAAAATTAATGTAGACAAAGATCTAGCCACTTAAATTTGACGTCTAAATGACCGTCATAATGACTTATTTTTTGGTCTATCATGATGGTCATTTGACCATCAATTTTAACACAATGAAAATTTCTTGGAACCTACGATCTTAAATTTGATGTCTAAATGACCGTCATATTGTCTTATGTTTGGTCTACTGTGACGGTCATTTGACCGTCAAATTTAATGAAACCAAAAATTGTTGTGTATTTCCAGAATGTGAAATTCCAGAATTTATTCTTCTGTATAATATTAGGGAGGTTATATTTTAATACATTATAATAGCCTATTGTAATTTATAATATAAAAATATACACTTTTTTTTTAAAAGAGGTATATAGTTTATAGAATGTAAATAAAAAACAACATATAGTTCATAAAAATTATAAACTATAGTATATATTTTTTTATAAAAAAAACAATGACCAAATAAAAAACATTGGCCACTTGGTATGTAATAATTATTTTAGGTTTTTATAATAATTACATGATAATTTGGAAACATAAGTTAGGATATCAGTTTTTTTAATTAAACATATCATACTTACCAATGCCACCTAAAAAACCTAAGAAAATTTCATATGATTTAAAAAACTACTTAGGTTTTAAATTTAAAAAAATTATATCTCACTTAGAAAAAAGAATGGGGCCGCTTTAGAGTTGAAGTAGTTTTTACGGTTTAGGTGTCCATTTTTTTATTTTTTTAATGAACAAGTATAGGATTAAACTTAGTAATATTGATTACTAAGGCCACCAACCTTCAACTACCCACCATTCACCACGTCGGGCATTAAGATTAAAACAATGTTTTATAGTTTAGGTATGTTCAAAATAATTTTTTTACGAAGCCCATACGAATGGGGTAGTTATAAACTATAGTATAAGAACTATATAAAATATATAGTTTTCAAATTATATAAATTTTAATACGATGTTTATATAAGTTATTATATAAACCTTATTCTATATATTTTTAATTTAAAAAATATAGTTATAGATTAACTATAAACTATAGTTTTTCAAATCAAATTCTTTTAGAGGGGTCCAAAGAACACGGTATGAATTTACCTTCCGAAATATTTAACCTACAAACATTTGAAATTATAGAAAACATAAAAATTATTTCATATAGAAATAAATCCTTTCCTTTTCTATATGTGATTTTCATGCAAGTAAATATTTGAAGCCCCATTCACCTGTGCACACATCAATCTCCAAACAAACATTAATTCCATATAATTTACAAAATGTAAATGCAAGTAAGAATCATATCCTATTACATCGCCCCCCTCAAAAAATAGGGATTTAAAATTGAAAAACCCTAAAAAAATTACCGAGAGTTTAATTGCATAAATTTAGTGCCAAAATAAATTGGGGAAAAAGAAGGGGACTTGATACATTTAAATACCCTTTCAAGTTTATTGAACAAACCGTACAAATTAAATAAATAAAATACAAAACATTTTATATTAATTTATTTAATTTACCTCACTTTGTTAATTTTGAGGATTCTAATAAATACGTATTTAATCAACTTGCATATTATATAATGTTACAATAAATATTTAAATAAAGATTACATCATAACATAAGTAAATAAAGAAATACTTACAGAAATAAATAACACAGGTGACACGGTATTTATAGTGGAAAACCCCAATAGGGTAAAAACCACTTTGAAAATAACATTTTACTTCAGAGAACTTATTTTACATCCAATAAGATCACCTCCTCCTTTGAAACCCTATTTACCAGGGTAAAACCAAATCACTTGATTTGCACACCTTTGATATATTTCCCGAATATATCAAATGAGGACCTAAAGTCCTTTTTATATAAGGTGATCATGTATGTCTCCCGACCCACCTTTTCAACCTAAAATGGTTGACACATACACCTAAGTTTATAATATTTAATATTAGAAATATAATAATTTCATGATATTAAATATTTAACCTAAAGTATATACCTAGGTTAGTATATTTAATAATAGAAATATAAATATTTCATATTATTAAATATTAACCTATATATTAGTGATGAACCCATATACATTAAGAGTTGGACAAACTATTTAATCATTATGTTCCAACACTCCCCCTTAATGTTAATTTAATGCACTTAAGGAGAGGATTGATAAGTTAATGCGCTTAGATGAGAGGTGGGCCATTGCTCGCTGAGAGTCGGAAGATAGAAAAAGCCGGGTAGACGGCATGGCATGATAGACACATCAAGAAAAAAATTTTGAGGTTGGGCAAATGGTTCTATTATATGATTCCAAATTTTTGTGCCACCCTAGGAAATTCAAAGTCCATTACATGGGCCCATATATTATATCCTATATACTCGATTCAGTGCTTTCCACATTCTGATCGCTGGATGGAACATGGTTATCAGTGCCATTTCATGGGGGAAGGTTGAAGCCCTCTACTATAAATAAGTCTTCCTTATGTTTATAAATAAGGCGAGATTGTTATTGAGCCTAGGATTTCCCTTAATGCATTTCTTTTCTTTGTGTTTCCCTTTCTTGTTGCTTGTTCCCTTTCTTTTTGGTGTTGTGTGCAAGCTTTGTGCTAGTAGTCACTTATTATTTTTTTAAAAATTATATGCGCAAAGGACTGAGCATCCATTTTTGTGTAGGGTAGAGTGATGCAAAAAGTACTAAAAGCTTGTAGTGGAAGTTTGTTTTGATGGCCCGAGTTGAAGGATCAAAAAGTGTGTAGTTTGGAAGAACGTGTGTAGAGAAGGTGAACATAAGGATTTTTGTGTCAAGAAAGCTTTACAAAAACCAAATACAAGTGTAAGAAGCGTAGGAACAACATGAGGTAGGCGATGTCAAAAATCAGGGTAAGGATAGAAGAAGTACCTTCGGCGTTGCAAGCTCGCACATAAGGATTTTTGGTTAGTAAGGGTTTTTATGCACTAGAAGGTTGTAGAATATTTTGCATAGGATTGGGTGTGTGGGGTAAAAGCGTTAAAGGTTGGCTTTAGAAGAAAAAGTCACCTTTATTACAAAGGTACGTTGGTAGGTGACATGGAATTTATTATAGAAAAAGGTTGAAAAACTATAAGTAGAAGGTTGGGGTACATTATTGTTTACCTTGCATTTGTGATATTGAAGAGCTCTTGCGAACTAGGGCATCCTTGAAGAGAATTTTCACGAAAAAGGGTTGTGAAGATCTGAGTGCATAGCCATTTTGATTAATAAACGAGGAGTGGAAAAAAGAGTACACGGTGTGAGGGAGAATGTCATAGAAGTTTTGAATCTCACAGTGAATATGTCATCTTGTGTAAAGAAGAGTTTTCTAGGTTAGGGTTCCACATCTAGGGCACAATATTGAAGGGATTTTCATAAAAGGGTAAAGCCAAAAAATTGATCAGAGCCAAGATTAGAAGGAAGAAATAACTTTTAGTGACCCAACAGAGAAATGGCACCAAGGAAAGCAGCAACTATTTTACCAAAGAAGGGCAAGGGAAAAGGGAAACAAGTTGTTTCCACCAGTTTCAACAAGGAATGGTACGTGGAGATGTAATACCCAGATGGTGTATTTCTTGGAAAATAATGGGTGTCTCATGTTAGAAATATGGCCATGAGTGACTACAACCATCGAATGAGCACCATAGAGAACGAGATGGCATTGGAACTGGTTCACCCTATAAACAAAAGGACACTAGATGGAATGCCTATCTATGATGATGAGGTAAAGGTGAATATGGAGAAGGTTGGGTTATTACTGAACTTTATGAGTTGCCCTATCTTGGAAATCCTAGGCAATTTTACTAGTGATTAATGTCACACGTACATGAAGATCATTTCTACTTTGCAGGACGTAGGATACGAGATAACTCCCCAACTAATTTCCAAATTTATTGGTCTTACTGCGAGGGAGAATTGTTTGATGATGAATTAGATGATAAGGAGGCCATCAAGAAGATTGTTGAAGCTTATGACTACAAGAAGGGGTCACGATACTTCGACATCTCTAGTGATTTTTGACCTTGCAGTGAGGATGGTTGGGTGTTTGGTCACAAAACTAAATGGGCAGGAGAGATGGATGCAGATCAACAAGGCTTGGTTGAACGTTTTCTCGGAAGATCTCAAAGGGGACCATCTATAACCTCTCGGTGTTCATAGTAGAATAAATCATCAGTGTCACATGTGATGGAGAAAATATCATGTTTGGTAACATCCTCCTTACCATTGTCTTTTCGAGATTGGAGTGCTCAATGGGCTAGATAAATTTGTGTGGGAGTACCCAGATGAGAACCCCTCCCCTATCAAAATATTTGAGAAGTACACTTGTGACACCATGATGGCCACCCACAAGGCACGCCTAGAAAAATGGTATAAGAGGATGTGTGACGCATTTAGCACAGAGTGGAGGATACTTGAGCAGATTCTGTTTTACTACAAGAAAAAGTTGAATTCCCTATGTACCAAATTTTTTACATTGGCAAGTTTACTATAGAAAATGGCACTAAGGTTCCTTGGTGAAAATTGCCATTCTCCTTCATAGCACAATACTTCCAAGCCAGATTCAATAGATTCAAGTAGGCAAAGAAACTAAGGTTTGACCTCAATGGTAGACTCGGATTGCGGCAAGATGTGCGGGACATTGATATATCCCAAGAAGCGCGCCTATGTGGATAAGTATGTCTCCCATGATGTACATATGGTGAATCTAGTAATGTGCATGCATGTTGTTGGGAGGACCGTAGCAAGGGTATACCCACGTATAAGGTTAAAGTATGAGAAGGGATCTTATGTTGAAAATTATGTCTCTATCCCAGAAGACCCCACCATAAGGAAGAAGGGCGTGCCGAGGAAAATGGAGAGAGAGGAGTTCATTGAGAAAAGACATCAATTACATAGACAATGACAATCTATAGGTACACAAGAGTTAGGCACAAGGCCAAGAACCGATGCATGGAGGAAGAAGCCCCCATAGAAGACAAAGAGAAGACACCTAAGGAAGAGGTTGCCGAGTAAGAGAAGCCCCTAAAAAGAAGAGACTCTATATTGGAATCACCAATTAGTAAGAAACAAAGGGTAATAGAAAAAGTGGACTTGGGAGAAAAATGAGCATGGAGGCCTACAAGGGTGATGGGGATGATGAAGAGAATAGTGAGGCTCAGGACCATCTTGTGTATGATGTACATGATTCGGAGGAGGGAAATGAAGAGAAGGATGAGGATTAAGGAGGCACTCACAACAAGGGGGAAGTGAGGAGGTCAACATGAAGGATCAAAGGAATCCAAGCTTGACCAAGGAGTAGATAGAGGATGCCACGAGAAAGGGAGGTAACAGGCATCATAAAAGACTTGGTGGATCAAGAGGTGGAGTGCAGCGCCAAATAAGTTCTCAAGGAGACAGAGGGAAGCGAGAGCATAGAAAAGGAGTATGGAAGCATGGGTGGAGATCCCGATCGCGATAAGCTTCTAAAAGGCAAAGCATGCACTAGAGGAAAGGGTATGGCAGCACACAAGAACAAGGGATGACCTACATCAATGATCCAAATAAGGTACTACACATGTGTTTCCAAAGTATTGTGCCTTCAAACCAACTCCTTGTATGGTCTTCTTTCGATGAAGATGGTGCATACCCACACACAGGAAGATGTTGTCTTGGGATTTTGAGTCCCACATTGATGAGCTTGAATTTGAGGTCAATTATGAGGTGTTGATGAAGATACCAGATACCAAGGGAGTAAACCCTCTGGTGAATGCTCAACAACTATCAGATGAGAAATTTTGTAACACACTCAACAAAGTGTCAGTGGAGGTTGAGGTGAGGAATGGCGAGTAAGGACCACGAAAAAGAGCTTGAAAAGAAAAATGAAGAGATCATTGAAAAGGAAAAGGAGCTAAAGTAGGAGGAGATGATCAACACACAATTAAGGTGTGAATTAAGGGAGGAAAAGGAAAAGGTGTGAGAGATCCATAAGAAGATAGAGACTATTTCAGACACCATAATCTCAAAGCACCTGGACCTAGTCCCACCTGAGAAAAAATACGAGTTGACCATGCAATTCTTGGAGAACTGACCCACATCCTCACCATCGAGAGGTAGCCACTCGCATTAGAATCAGTAGAAGAGGTATTGGCGCACTCGAAGGAGGAAGAGAAACTAAAGATCAAGGATATATTTACTCATTATTCTGAGCTCCTTGCTACTGTGAAGACCGCCACAAAAATGGCTAAGGATAATTATGACAATTACACTAACAGAGATAAGGTAGCAAGCATACTAATTGCTACACATGAGGTGGATCTAAAGGAGTTTCAAGAGAATAACAAAGGAAATAGGAAAGATTGGGATAAGATCCTAGCTGAAGTTGAGAAAAATTTGGAAGCAATCGAGACCTTGCGGGGTTCGATTAAGAATCGGCTTAAGGAACTATATCCCCAAGTCACTGCCGAATAAATGTGTTGGACGATCTTAGCAAGTAGCTAGAAGGAATTGTAGACACACTAAATGCTAAGAGAAACATATTGAGTTTTGATGAGGTGAGTGCTCTAGTGGGTGACCTACTTTAGCAAGCACAGAGTGAGGTGGATGCCTGGGAAAAGATTGAAGCAACAATAAAGAAAGAATTACGTAGTCATTTATTTACCCTTAATAACTTTACTAACCCTAAGCACGTTCGCCTATCACCCGGTGGGCACTAGGCTCTCACCTGAGGCACGTGCGGGTGCCGAGCCCCTCCTTTATGTGAGATTTTTAAGAAGTTTTCACCATTAATGGAGGATGATTTATAGAAGCAGGAGTACATTCACTTATTTAAAGAGGTAGAAAATGTAACTAGAAGATTGAACACTAGGGCATCACAAAAGCTAAATAACATTGCAAGAATCACAATAAACCCTTAATAACTTTATTAACCCTAAGTGCATCGGCATATCACCCAGCGGACACCGGGCACTCACCCAAGGCACATGCGGTTGCCGAGCCCTCCTTTATGTGATATTTTTGAGAAGGTTCCGCCATTAATGGAGGATTTATAAAAGCGAGTACATTCACTTATTTAAAGAGGTAAAAAAACCAACTAACATATCTAACATTAGTACATCACAAAAGCTAAATAACATTACAAGAAGTATAATAAATTGGATCTAAGCCATGATAAGTCAAATGAAACAAGGGTTTACACCCTTAAAAAAATATAAAGATTGAACCCAAAGATATATTGATTTAACATAGTTTAGGTAATCACATTATAGCCATCTTTAAATATGTTGTTCATGGCCAACAAGACAAAGGCGATGCCCATTAGTGTTTTAAGTATATGATCTTCTCTACTACAAATATCATCGATTATATTTTTCTGTCTAGGGTCATCATTGACCTTATCGAGTTTGCATATTTTTCTTTCGGTTTATCATTATCGATCTCTATCTTAGCACATCTATTACATCCTTGATCTATGTTCCTTTTATGTTATTCTACATGTTATCCATGTTTTAACTTTTATCGATCTTTTAATCAAATTGGGTTGACATCCTCCCTAAGAATTGTTATGTCAAAAAATTATCACCCTAGGATTATGCATTACAGATCCCTACTTTTTGCTAACATGGGACCATCTCTCAAGTTGTGGGACTTGCTACTTGAGATGGACCTCCAAAGAAGGTTGGTTCCTCTACCTATTCCTAATGCTAAACTACTCCTAGGAAATGAAATGTAGTTATCCTAACACTAACCTATGATTTTAACGGACGAAGAAAAGAAAGAGATGCATAAAATGTAAAATCCTAAGCTAAAAGAGGTGATAGCACCAAGAACAAGAGGTGGAGATATTCCAAGTGAGTGAAAATAGGAAGAAAACAAAGTAGGTGATGGCAAAAAGAAGTGTCACAATCTAAAACAACATTAAAATCTCCATTTTTATGGAGCACAACATATTTGAGTCCTCAGTAACAAGGTCTAAGTATGCATAATATACCCGCAAATGAAATAGAAGGCAAGAAATATAATACAACATAAGCTAGGTTAGAAAAAGCCACAAAACATGCATTTTATTTCTTAAAAGGATGCATACTCCATTATAAAGTAGATACAAGGAAATAATCTTTTGCGAGAATGCGTAAATTTGAGGCTTGTAACTCATAAAAGTGTCGAAACAATTTTGACAGAGTTCTTTTAATTTTCAGAACATTCCCCTCTTCAAATGAGGGTATTTTACAATATATAAAGAGGAAACCTTGAATTTTCCTCACCAACTGATAGCCCACATTAAACATCTAAAAAGAGGTATGGGAAACCTTTCCAATTTTTTTCCGAATGGTACCTTGTTTCCACAGGTGGCCATGGGCACCATACCTCATTAAAATGGTTGTTGAGCTACTTTGCTCCACATTCATAAATTTCTAGCATGCCAATGTTGATCCTATAGTTAGATGATTGCAATTTATTCTGGTGATGTCTAGTATCAATTTTCTATTAGGATTCGGCCAACTACATATTCTTGTCACCGATCGTAGCATTTCTTCCTTATGTCAACCGGTTGCAAAAATTTACCTTACACTCCTACTCTCGACCAGATTATGTGTTAATAAAATTGGCCAAGAGAATAATTCCCTATTAATGACACCTCATCACCACCACTAGATACCACTAGTGCTACCATTTGGTAGCACTTAAACCTGTTACCAATTAGTAGGATGAAAGATGTTACCGTCAAGAACAATCTTGGATGTACTACCCGCCGCCTCACGACCTACTATTGGTATTATACTACTTGGTCGGTAGCATCATAAGATGTTACTTCCCGGTAAGCATCGTTTCATGCTACCATTTGGTAGCATCTTTCCATGTTACCAGATCAGTAGCATCCAAACATGCTACTGGTCGATAAAGCATCTTATCATGTTACCGAATGGTAGCATCAAAAGATATTACCGATGCACCGGTCTATTCTCTTTATTTACTAAGGTTGTAAGGTACAAAATTTCATAGGTTATTCCATTTTCTAGGGGAAATTGATAACAATTTGGTGACTCAAGGGTCAATCTACCTTCTAGATTGGAAAGATAAGTGAACCTCAAGCATCCATTGGGCATGAAGTCGGTTTAAAACTGAAACTGATATGATATATGAATAATTCACCCCCAATTCATCGAAGCACCTTTGTATGGACATGACACTAGTTTGAAACCATGATTTGGAAATTGATTTTTCCCATCATAAGACCATGCCTAAAAATAGAAAGTGCAATAGCAACAAAAGGCACAACTATGTACAAACATGAAGATCATACATATCCCAAATGGAATATGTAGAGAGTGCACAAGCACTTATTCACGAAAAACACAACCACACCACCAAATGAAAAATGTGTTGCTAGAACTTGGAGGAATTGAACTAATATACTATGTACAAAGGATATTTTTGATTCAATAACAATGCTTAGTATAGATTCCATTCACTAGAATCTACAATTCTTCTCCATCCAATTTTGACAATTGGAAAGCATTGTTTACCTTGCACCTTGAAATCATGTAAGGGCCACTCCACACTGCATCAAACTTGGAATGTATTACTTGTTTGGATCTATTTACATCCCATTTTAGGACCAAATCTCCTTCTTTGAAGATTTTTCTTTCTTTTTTCCTTCCTGTCAAAGGTCTTTTTTATTTGAGCCTAGTATTTCTCCATTGTTTGCATAGTTTGGCTTCTCATCTCCTCTAGCTCCATGAGCTTTGCATATTTGACATACATGGCTTCAAACTCAAATAGCTCCAACTATTTAATAAGCTCCAATGTTAGTAATTCAATGGATATTAGTAGATTTTCTTCTCTTCCATAAACCACCTATAAGGATAATTACCAATTGAGTTCTTGAGAGTGATTCTATTAACCCACAAGGATGATTTCAGTTTGTGTACCACGATCTTTTTTTCTCATCTAGATTCCTCCTTATGATCCTTAACAGATTCTTGTTGGTGGATTCAACTTTCCCATTACCCTGGGGGTAATAATTTGAAGATGTGCTCAAGTATACACCATTCTTCATAGCCCAATCAGATATCTTCAATCCAAGAAAATCCAAATAATTATCAGAAATAATTGTGGAAGGAATGCCAAACCTTGCCACAATACCTTCATAAAAGTCTAGAATATTGGCCTCATTTGCTTCCTTCAGTGTAACTTCCTCCGTCCACTTGGTGAAGTAATCTGTGGCTGTGAGGATCCACTTATGTCCTAGGCTTTAATTTAGGTTTATTACCCCAATTAAATCCAAACCCCATTACATGAATGGTTCATTTATAGAGATGGGGTGGAGTGGGAGATCTATTAGTCTCTCTTTTCTTGTGAATAAGACACACTTCTTGCAAAATTTAATCCATGTATAGCATTATTTCAAAACATTATGCCAATAATATCCATCCTTCATGATTATGAGAGTTATTACTCTTGGGGAAAAGTGACCACCTATTTCCCCATCATAGAATTCATGTAATACTCTCTCTCTATTGGTATTTTTGATACATCTAAGGATTACACCATTTAGATATTTCTTGAAGAGAATACCATCCACAAGCACATATGGAATGGATTGGAGCTTGAAGTACCTTCTCTTATCTTTTCTCAACCCTTGAGGGTGTTGACTTGTTTGGAGGAAGTGTACTATATCCTGAGTCCAACAAGAGTTGGGTAAGGTATTGGTTGATTTTACCTAGTCATCTTGAAGCACAAAGATAGCTTCCCACTCAAGATGTTGGTCTGAAACAAAATTTTCACACAGGCTCTTACCTCTAACCAGCTTGTTCACCTTGATATCAATGTCATATTCCATGACTTTGGTTATCTAGCCAACTCTTTTCTCATTAAGGTCCTTGTTTAAAATAAAATCTTTTACACCAACATGTTAAACTAGTAGATTAATTATATTTTTTGATACTATATGTCTGAATTTATTTAAACTTTTTATCATAGCAAGGACATGTTTCTTGATGAAATAATATCTTACCTCATAATCTTCAAGGATCTGGCTTTGAATAATTTAATAGGTTGCTCCAGTCCTTCTTGATTCAATTGCACTAGCACAACTAAGATTGTCTCGATAACTCCAAAGGCATACAAAATTAAATCCTTTGAGAAATCTGGGTTAATAAGAGTTAGGGCCTACCCAATAGCCTAATTTATGCACTCAAAACCCTCTTTTCCTTTAGTATTCTAATTTAAAGCCATGTTCTTCTTCAGCATTGATTTCAATGGCTTGATAATATTAGAAAAAATTGGGACAAATTTTTTAACAAAGTTAATTCTTCCCAAGAAACTTTGGAGAGCCTTTTTATGACTAGGTAATGGTAATACCATAATAGCATTAACTCTCTCTAGATCAATGCTTAATCGTTAGAAATAATTTGGCCCTGTATTTTACCTTCATGGGCTAAGTAGATGCACTTCCTTTTATTTAGAGAGACTCTTAACTATTTGAACCTTTCACATACTTTCCTAAGATGAAGGAGGTGGTCAAATGCATTCTTAGAGAACATTATGATATCATCAAGGTACACGAGAAAAATTTTGTTGATTATCCCTTAGAATTACATGTTCATGGCCCTTTGGAGTGTTTCTCTTGTGTTAGATAGACCAAATGGCTTTTTTTAAAGGATAGGTTCCCTATTCTGTAGTGAAGGCCATATTGAACTAATCCACCTCTTTTACCATGACCCGATTATACCACCGAGTACCCATCAAGGTGGGAAAACCTTTCCAAACATAATATCACTTCAAAAATTTGTTCCATGAAAGGAAGTGGGTAATGATCCTTCAAGGAAGCCTTGTTCAAGTCTGAAAATTAACACACAAATATGATCTCTCCATTTTTATTCCGTATCAAAACAAGATTTGCAACCCAAGATGAATGTTTGATAGGAAAAATTATGCTTGCTTCAATCAACTTGTTCAACTCTTTCTTCATTAAGGGCTCAATATGTGGGTTGACGGGCCTCTATTTTTGTCTAAAAGGCTTAGTTGTAGGGTCCAACTCAATGGTGTGCTAAGCTAAGTTAGGATCAAAATATTTAATGTCTTCATAGCTCCATGCAAAAACATCAGAAAAATCTTAACAAAGTTTCACAAAATCATGTTTCTCTTGAGAAGCTCTTACCTTATCAATCTGAAGATATTTTCCTTTATACATTGAGATAGGCTCTGCATCATCACCCTTGACATTTATATTTGTTTTTTATTTCCTTAACTAATCATTGGGATGGAAGATGGATTCTAAGGTCATTAAGCCCTTAGGAATATTTTTTGTTCTAAGTTGTACAATCTAGTCTCCATACTTCCCCTCCCATTTTCTGATTCCTTGAAGAAAACTCAACTTCTTCCTAAATGAAATTGATAAAAAAAAAAATCATTCTAAAAAACTTTCCAATTTATTCTATTATCTCGGTACAACATGTCTCACTATCATCCCGATATGAGGTTGAAATTTTTTTCTCCTAACATCCTCCACAACAATGACAACCTTTACTCCAATGGTAGTAAGTCTTGTTAGCAATCTCATTCTCCTTTCTAGGAATGGCCTAAATATTCAAGGCTTCAAAATCCTCCAAGATATCCCATGTCATGTTTTTGTAATCTTTGAGCAGATCATTCTCTGTTGCATTGGAACCTTGGATTTGGTTCAATATCAATTAACTATCCCTAAAGGCTTTCAAATTTTTATGTTCCTCTTCCTTCCACATTGAAGCACGTGTACGAGGGATTCATACTCTTCTATGTTGTTAGATCAATTGAAATGAAATCTAAAAGAAGAGTAATATTTCATACCATTAGTGGACATAAGCACCACTCCTTTTGCTCCTTTCCTACTTCTTTATCCATCAAAGTACATTTTCCAAACTCCTTTCTTTTCTTCATCATTTAGATTGATGACACTAGGAAGGGAATAATTTTCTTCATGCAAGAAATAAATACTGAGTTAGGCCTCTTCAATATTTTTATATGGATCATAGATATGTTTCTTATGTGCCTATTCATCAAGTATCAGTCAGAATTCCCCCAATATGAGTTTCACACTTCTTGAGTACTAGGGCAATTCTCTTCTTCAAATATTGTACAATTTTTATTGATATGACTATGGGTGTAAGGCTCCACATGGTATATAGAAATTAGTTCATTTTTAATAGTAGCCTTAGTGTCATACCTTGTCCTAAAGAGCGTATGAGACCAATCTGCTAATAAATATCCCCCAATTTGAGCGATTAAATCCCTAGATAAAGGTAATGCAAAGAGTGGAGGAAAATCTATCATTGATCTATCTTAGGGGATTGTGATATTAGGACATGCATGTATTGTGAGGATTATACCTTTTATAATTCCAACAGTTCCCACTATTGTTCCATCTAATTATACTACTCCCTTATAAAGAGGCTAATACTTGAGGCCTCACTAGTTTGCGATTTGATTTGGCATCACTTAGTTGTTTTCCCTCGAGTTAATCATAAAATTGTGCACTAGATTATTTCTAATGATCATAGATACATAGAATGGTGGAGGATTGATGCTTCTATTTAGATTCCCTTCCTTCTATTGCATGGCATTGGTAAGAATCTTGTCCTAATCTCTAGTTGTTTCACTTGGGATAGATAAGTTAGCCATGGTTGCTTGCATGACAAATATCTCTATCCTGAATAGAAAATGACTCCCACATGGATATGCTCACATTATTTTTGTCATCTTCTCAAGGATGTTGAATGGAGTTGGATTATCCTTATGTTTCACCTTACTTATAGTAGCTTTTTCTTTCACAGGTTGATATCGAATGGCCATTAGGCTAATTTTACACATTTGGAACCATGTTTGAACTATAACCACCTTGAATCATCAAATAAGGCTGGGATTTTCCTAAATTTTCTATTTTTCCTCCTCTATTTCTCTCTTCTTTGACCTAGTGTTTGTAGCCACCCCTTGAGGAAGAGTTTGATCTATTCCACAATACTCTTTTGTTTTCCAATTTACAATTGAAGTGTCACTTGGAGTTGTTTCTTGAGTAACCAATTATTGTTGATTTTCCTCTATTGCTACTTCTTGAGAAACAAATACACCTTGCACCATTAAAATTTGGTTCAAAATTCTATTGGGGCACATTGTTTGGTTGGGCGGAAAACGAAAAGGAAAAACCACTCATAATCTTGCACAAGATTGTTTTAAATATGAACCAAAGATTGGGATGAGCTAACTGTGTTTGGGATTATATGGGTGAGATGGTCTAGTAGAATTAAGTTGGTTTTGATTTTGATTTCTAGCTTGTGTTGAAGGCTTCATTGATGGGTAAGAGGGATTTTTGGTTGGTATTGAAGCTGACAAGTTATAAAACTTTGTGTTTTTTTCCTCTTAATTGATACCAACTCATTCCCAAGATTTTCTAATTGTTTCATTACTTCTTACAAATGACCGAGGTGCCTTAGGAAGTGGATGCTTCACTAGAACTTTGATTTCTTGGGGTTGGGATAAGAGCTAACTCAGGTGTTTGGTGAGAATTTGGGTTTCCAATTTCTGGATAAATGGGAATTGAAGACCTAGGAGAAATTTTTCCATCTTGGATGAGACTCTTTTCAGCCCTGATGGAAATTACAAAAGCACCAAGGAAGTGTTACACCCCCCATAGAATGAATCATGATAGAAATATCAAAATTTAAATCTCTTAAAAAGTAAAGAAATGCACCTTCTAGAGATGGTCTTAAAAGGGCTGGAATCTTGTCCCAAGTCTTCGAATCTGAAATTGAAGTTTTTCATGAGCTCATTAGGATCCCTATTTATGGTCGTTAACTATTCAAGCAAGGAGAGCTTATCTACATTTTCTCTTAACTGATTGCAAAGGGCTATTCCTAGGTGATTCTAATTAGTGATTGATCCTTTTTCTAGACTCTTAAACCACTGTAAAACTCTTCCCTTAAATGAAGAGGCTAATAGCTTAATAGCCACATCTTGTTCAAAAATTTGATGATAAATAAAAACATTAGTAATATCTTGTATATGGTCACTAGAGTGGTAAGATTTTCCCAGTGAAGAAAGGAATACTCTTAAGTGTAGATGTTGGAATGGGATTATAAGCATTAAGAATAAGAGAAGCATTACCCATAAAATTAACAAACCCTAGATTTTCTTATGTTATCATTATGTTAGGTCTGAGAACTCTAGTAGATTACAAGAAGTTCCTATTGGGAGGTGGTGTAGAAAGAGTTCTATTTTGTGGAGATGGTGATCTCTAAACTATTCTACTTTTTCTTTACCTCCTAGGTGATAGTATCAAGTAGTCAATACTCCTATTTTTCTAGACCTTGTCTGAATTATTCTCATGAACTTGAAGCACTTTAACTACTAAAACCATTTGATTTGAATTGTAGATAAATCGATGGGTTATTGCAGAACCTCCAAAGGCTGATATTTTACCAAGGTACACACCCAAACTTGGAAAAAATATGGAAATATTGAATTTTTTCCAACCGAGCGTGTCAAAACTGTTATGTCAAAAACTAGCACCCTAGGATTATGCATTATAGATTTTTACTTTTCCTAACATGGGGCCATCTCTAAAGTTGTAGGAATTTCTACTTGAGATGGACCTCCAGAAAGGTTGGTTCTTCTATCAATTACTAATGTTAAACTACTCCTAGGAAATGAAATGCAACTATCCTAACACTAACCTATGATTATAAGGGACCAGGGAAAGAGAGAGATGCATAAAATGTAAAAGCTTAATCTAAAAGAGGTTATAGCACCAAGAACAAGGGGTGGAGATATTCCTAGTGATTTCAAATAGGAAGAAAATGAATTAGGAGAGGGTAGATAGAAGTTCCATAGTCTAAAACAACATTCAAATCTCCATTATCATGGAGCACAATAGATTTGAGACTGCAAGAAGAACTAATTATGTATAATATATCTATAAATGCAATGGAAGGAAATAAATGTAATATAACACAAGCTAGGGTAGAAAAATCCATAAAACATAAATTTTATTGCTCAAAAGGATCCATAATGCATTATAAAGTAGAAAAAGACAAGATTTATTTGTAGAATACTCAAATTTAAGGCCTACAATTCACAATAGTGCCAAAACAATTTTTGAGAGTTCCTTTACATTTCAAAACATCCCCCTCTTTAAATGATGGGATTTTACAATATATAGAAAGGAAACCTCGAATTTTCCTCACCAACCAAAATCTTGCATTAAATCTATTAAAAGAGGTATGGGAAACCTTACCAATTCATTTCCCCATTGGTACCTTGCTTACACACAAGTGGCCATGGCGTCATACCATATTAAACTATTTGTTGAGATACTTTGTTCCATGTTCATAAATGTTTGGCCCACTAATTTTTGTCCTATAGTTAGCTAGATGTAATATAGTCCGGTGAGGGCTAGTAGAAATTTTCTATTAGGAGTCGGCCGACTACATATTCCCGCCACCGGTCGGTAGCATTTCTTTCTTTTGTCGACCGATTACAAAACCCTTACCTTGCACTCCTACTTTTGGCTAGTTACATGTTAATGCAACCATCCAATAACATAATTCCATACTACTTATGCCTCATCATCGTCACTCAATATCATTACTTCTACTAGTAGATAACACCTAAACCTGTTACTGACTAGTAGCATGAAACATGATACAGGCCAAGATGCACCTAAATGTACTATCGACCACCCTCATGACCTGTTTTTTCAATGATATGTTACCGTTCAGTGCAGCATCATAAGATGCTACCTCATGGTAACATCTTTCCATTCTATCAACTAGTAGCATCCAAACATGCTACCGGTCAGGAACATCCAAAGATACTACCGACGCACCGGTTGGTTCTCTTTTTTTAGTGAGGTTTTGACATTACTCAATTCTCGAATATCTTGTCAAGTCCATAATTTCATAGGTTAGTCCATTTTATAGGGGGAAATGGATAATAGGAAGTTTATCTCTTCTTGGGACCGACTTTATCAGTGCAGCCACCATTTAATCTACTAATATTTTTCTTGTCTAATTGTCCCTTTGTTATGCAAGTTATCGATCTCACCATGGAGAGGATATTTGAACCCGTATCTCATCTTCATCATTATCACACATCGAAGTTATCCTTAAACCTCCTATATTTTGGAGTTTCTTGTTTTCTTTCATACCATTTCATTAACTTGGAATAGGATCAGAAAACTCATCAAACATTTTCATCCAATAATGTCTCTTAATAAGTTAAAGGAATATGAATAATGTATGCTCAAGTATATTTTTTCAATAATGTAAAAGGGCGATAAGAACCATGTTGTTTTCCATTAATGGTAAAGGGGGAGATTATTGGCATGAGTGAGTTAATGTTGTCATTGATGTAAAAATTGAATGTACATTAATGAAAAAGGTTTATAGGGACTTAGAGTGTAAGATTATACTTGGTATGTTGATTTCAAGGTTAAACAATGTGTGGCTTGGTTGCGAGGGTGAGGATAGTAAGAATGGCTTGGCCTAGTTGGCCTAATCGAAATACCTAGTTAGTCTAGGAGATAGAGCATAAATGATAGAGTTACTTGATGGCTTGAGAAACATGGTAAAAGCTTGGAGAGAATTATTATAAAGTATTAATACACCCATGAGATTCTTGTTGGAGATAAAAATTAGACCCTTCCTAAATAGCAAGAATTTAGGGCTTTGAGGCAACATGGAACTATCTCCAAGTTGTGGGAGTCAACCGAGATAGACCTCCTGGAGAAGGTCGGCTTCCTCTACTTATTTATACTTTGCTAAAACTACTCTTAGGAATTGAAATTCATCTATCTAACTCTACTCTAACTTTCCAAGGGACCAGGGTGAGAAGGAGATGCATAAAATAGAAATCCTAAACTATAGAAGATGATAGCACCAAAATAAGGGGAAAGATACTTCTGAGAGAGAGAAAATGGAAGAAAATGATGATGAAGAGCGCTGAAATAATGAACGCAACTCAAAACACCGTCTAAATTCCCACTTCTATGATGCACAAAAAAAGATATAGATTATGAAATAACACACACAACATAGTTGTAAGTAATTGAGAGGCAAAGAAACACAATAAAAACCAACTAAGGTAGAAGCGAGCCACAAAACAGGATGAATTACTTCTCAAAGAGCATGCACATATCATTACAATGAAGGAAGAAGATGAAAAACAATTTCAGAACCATAACTAAAGGCATGCAACTCTTAGAACATAGGTGCGATATTAAAATGCTGCCATTGCATTCCCAAAGTATCCAACATTATAACTAGAGAATCATTTTACAATATATAGAAAAAGGAAGAAGAAGAAAGAAGAAGAAAAGAGAGGGAAATTTAAATTCCTCCTTCCACCAACCAACCACCTTCATTAAATTCTCTGAAAAGATATGATAATTTATGAAATGTAACTTCTCCATGCCATTTTCCTTCTGAAGAAGGAACAAAGCACCCATACTTGCATTAAATTACGGTGGTTACGTCCCCGTAGAGCAGTTCTTTTGTGTGCTTGGGAATTTTTCCACTTTGTTTTGCCCCTACCTCCATTTGCATTGAGAAATACAAACTTCATTACATGAGGAGGTTGAAATTTCTCCAATGATATAATATTTGCAAAGATCAAATCATTGGATCAAAGGTTATATCCATTTTTGTATCCGAGCATAAAGTTATCATTTTCCTTTGATACGCGGCTTTCTCTTTTAGTTTTATGTGGATTTTGACTTCTATGGATTTAATTCTCCTGGTCATGGCTTTTCAAGTCTCTCACATGACTTTCCCTTTGATATGTGTCTTTTCTCTTTTCATCCGCGGATTCAACCTATGTAGCACAAACTCTTTCCTCCAATCCATATCTTCTTTAGCTTTTCTTTTACCCTCGGTTTTCTCTTTTCATCCATGGATTTTTTCCTTTGTCCCACTTTGCCCTTCAAAATTCCCCATGGCTCTCTCTAGAATTTGATGGCACTAAATATTTATCAATTTCACAAGTCTGCACTTATCCAAGTTGTTTAATTTTTACAAGGGTGTAAAAATGGACAACATTTTAACGACTTCGTAGGGTACATCTTCTTGCTATATGAATTCATCAAGATATCTTTGAAGCATCCATTGGGAATGGAATTAGCCCGAAAATTTGAGATCTGATCTCGAACTTGAATTTGAATTTCCAAATCTGACTTTAGTTTCTCTACATTTGATTTTTTGAGATGATTGCAACTGATCCTTGACATCTTGAACTTCTTCCTACATCAACCTAGAAATATGATGGAAATTGTGCACAAGAATACCTTCAAGTAACAATATTGTGCAAAGAACTTAGGGAAAGAAACATAGAATACCAAAAATATAGTGTCCTAAAATAACTTAGAGGAATTGAAGACTAATCTACTACATACAAGATGAAATAGAAATATCTTAATGAGAGGGTTAAAGTAAAATCCCATTGATTTGGGATTAGAAGCACATTCCCATAAAAATTAGATAAATTAAATGAGTTAGCTTCCTTACATGCGGTGATGGTGTATGGTCCACTCCAGATTGCATCAAATTTGGATTGTCTCCCTAGTTTAACCTGATTTGCATCCCATTTTAATACTAGATCTCTAAATTTGAATGTATGATTTCTAGATTTCTCGTCAAACCACTATTTGGTTGAATTTTGATGTTGTTCTATTCTAATCATGGTAGTACTTATATTTTTCTCAATTCATCCAACTCCGTCATTCAAATCTACCTTTGATCTATGCCTTCAAATTCTAGTTATTGAGCTAATTCAAGTGAAGGAAATTCAAATGATAAAGGAATTTTAGCTTCTTTTCCATATACCAGTTTATAAGGGGAAATACCACTTGTTTTCATCACTATAATTCTATCTACCCACAAATAATTTCTCACCTTTATGTGCCACTACCTTTGGTTGATGTTCATTGTCCTCTTCATGATCCTAATTAGATTCTTGTTAGTGGACTCGCCAATCCATTACCTTGGGGGTAATAATTGGAAGAAGTTTTAAGATAAATCCTGAGACCAAGAGCCCAATCAGAAATATTTGATCCTAAGAAAGCCTTTGCATTGTCATAAATAATAGTTTGTGGAATGCCAAACCTTGTAACAATTTCTTCAAGAAATTCCAAGATAACTAATTCAATGGCCTCCTTTAATGTCACAACTTCATGCACTGGTGAAATAGTATGTTGTAGTTAAAACCCATTTTTGACCAATACTAGATGGAGGATTAATCATACCAATGAATTCAAGGCCCCATTATGCAAATGGTTGATCTTCCTAAATTGGATGAAGTGGGAGAGCCACCAATATTTTATTTCTAGTGAATAGAGCACATTCCTTACATTTTCTCACTCATCTGTGAGCATCGTAAACAAGGTAGGCTGAAAATATCCTTCTTTTATAATTTTTAGGGTTGTGGCTCTAGCAAAAAAATGTCCATCTGAGAAACCATCGTGGAAATCAGTAGTAACTTTGCCACATTTCTCACCTTTAATGTACGTGGTAAGAAATCCATCAACATGTATTTTGAACAAAACACCATTAATCAATGCATAAGGAATAGACCGCAACCTCAGATGTCTTCATTTTTCTTTTTTTAAGCCAAGAGGGTATGCACCATGGAGACCAAAACTTAGTCATATTGGTAATCCAACTATGATTGTTGAATACATTCTTTGCATCCCTCTTCCATTCAACATCATCATCTCAAGGATCTTCATTCATGAAGGAAGTTTCGAGTGATCTGAGCATCTTCACTAGCTTGCTCACAAAGTGTTCTTCCTCTTACCAATTTTTTAGCTTTGATGGCCACATCATATTCCATAATTTTAGTCACCCATCTGGATATTTTTTATTTGATCTATGTTCCCATAAGGAATTATCTAATGTTGGAATGTGATACTAAAACTTTGATGTGGCTAGTAGTAATTATGATTTTGAACTTCTTCAAAGTTCTCATGATAACAAAGACCTATTTTTCAATGTGGTTGTATTTGAGCTCATAATTCTTTAATGTTTTACTGAAGAAGGCCACTAGCTGCTCTAGTCCCTGATCATTCTTCGAGTTAAAACCATGGCTATACTAGATTCATCCCCATAGGCATATAGAATGAAACCTTTGGTATAGTCTGGGTTAATTAATTTAGGAGCACGAGAAATATCTTGTGTTATCTTATCAAAGTTGTCTTTTCCTTCTATGGTCCACCTAAAAATGGATCCTTCTTAAGTATGATAGTAATAAACCTTACCAAACCTGAAAATTTAGGAATGAAACCCCGACAAAGTTGATTTTTCCAAGGAATGAATGCAAATATTTCTTGTGAGATGGCAAGGAAAGAGCCACAATGGCTGAAATTATTTCTAGATCAATGGTAATACCTTCCTTTGAAACAATGTGCCCTAAAATCTTACCCCAGGGACTACAAAGTTACATTTCTTAGGATTAAGGGATACACCAAATTCCCTACATCTCTCAAATACTTTCTCCAAGTGCTTCATATGATCCACGCTCTGCTTTGAGAAGACAATAATGTCATCTAGGTAAACCAATATGAATTCATTGATATACCCCTTGAAAGCAATGTCCATCACTCTTTGGAAGGTAACACTTGCATTTGATAAGCCAAAGGGAATCTTCTGGTACACATATGTTCCCCATTTGGTGGTGAACGTGGTCTTGTACTAATCCTCTTGTTTAATTTTGATTTGGTTGAAACTGAATAGACATCAATAATAAAAACCCTCGCAGCTCCAAACACATATCGTAGGATCTGCTCCATAGAAGGTAAAGGATAATGATCCTTTAGAGATGCTTTATTCAAATCCGAAAAGCCATAGAAAGTCTAATTTCCTCATTTTTCTTCCTCACTGGGACCAAATTTTCCACCCGGTAGAGTACTTTATAGGAAATATTATCTTATCCTTAATGAGTTTGGATAATTCCTTTCTCATGAGGGGCTCAATCTTGGGGTTAACTGGCCTCTTCTTCTACCTAGTTGGTTTGACATTGGGATCAAGATCAATAGAATGTTGGACTATGTCTGGATTAAATTATTTTAAATCTTCATAGTCCCATGAAAACACATCACTAAATTTCTTGTACAAATACATAAATGTGTGTTTTTCATTCTCATCACATGCCTTTCCAAGAAGAAGCTCTTTATCTGGAGTAATTGTAATTGGCTAAAAGTCATCTTGATTTACTACCATGTTTTTTCCATTACCTCCGAATTCATCATCTGGTTGAAGATATATTCCAAAGTGACCAATCCTTTTGGAAATTTGTTTGTTTGACAGCTAAATAATCTGATCTTCGTAGACTTATTTCAAATCAGATTCCATTTTTGAAGAAAATTCAGCTTCTTTTTGTATGAATTAGACAATTTATTAATTGATGTCAAAAATTGCTAAGTGGCATTTTTATCTAGAACAAGGCCCGACCACCACTTTGATATGTTGCATACTACCTTTAACAAGATCTTACATCGGTGAAAATTGAGAACCAAGATTTGCCATCTAATCTTCCTCTTTATTCAACTTTCTAGGAACAACTTATAGGTTAAGAGCTTCAAAGCGCTCTAGTAAATCCCAAACTCTATGTTTGTAAGCCTTTAACACCTTGTTATTTATATCACATTTCCCTCTAACTTGGTGAATAATCGGTTCAATGTCTCCAAGAACCCGTAATTATTTTATCTTTCTCTTTTCGATGATTAAGATACCATGAACTAATGCCTCGTACTTGACTACATTGATTGAACATGCAAACTACAATCTGTGAGAAAAGAATAAATTCTCATTCGATGGAGAAATTATCACAACACCCACCCTATCTCTATTTCTGCTTCTAGAACCATCAAAAACATCCTCCATAGTCTAGAAGCATTTTATTTTTCATGCTTGAATGGTATGGGTATAACATATTCTTCCTAGAGAATGCGGTAGGTTCCTATTGTTGTAGGCTCACAAAGCACCCCTAGTTGCGATCGGGCTTCTAGGTTGATCACTCTAGCATCCAATGTGATTGCACAACATGGAAACCTCTCTCCAAGTGTGGGGACTTGTGAACCGAGAGAGGAATCTCCATATTAGAGGCTGGTTCCTCAAAGTCCTCTGATTTAGATCTATATTTTGTAAAACTACAGAGGTTCAGATCCTAATCCTACTCTAAATTGTAAGGGGCAGGGATAGAAATGCAAAAATTGAAACTAACTGAAGATGGTGATGCACCAAGGAATGAAGAACACCTATCTTTCCAATGAACACAGACCATTCAAATGTGATATAAGATCATGCACAGATAACATAACTTGCAGTGAAAGACCAGGAGGATGCAAAATGAACACAGAGAGGGTGAGAATCATCCACAGACATGTATTACTTGCTCCAAAGATTGATACAATACACTACAGAATGCCAAGAGGTAGAGTCATATTACAGTTCAAATGAGAGGTTCAAACTCCACAAATTTGCCTGATAGGAGAAAAAGGGAGGAGCAAAACAGAAAATGTTCGACCTTTTTTAAGAAGCCCCTCTTTACAATATATAGAAAGAATGAGAGAGGGAAGAGAGAGGAAATCCAGAATCTACCCCAACCACTTCTAGGTCACATTTAAAATCATCTCATTATGGCAGAAGTGGCGGATCCTGGCAAAATGGCGGGCTGTCTAATGTCAACGAAGCGGCGAATCTGCCCACGTGCATTAAAGCGGGTTGTTAAAGCATTACTTCGCCTATTATTATTACGTGCGAGGTGTTTCTCAATTTTCTCTCCAGTTGCACCAAAATTCAATATTAATCCCGAATCACATAGATAATTTCATAAGCTTTCCGTTGATATAATGAACGTGCAAATCTGAGCTCTGGATCGAAAGATATGTCGATCTGAAGATTTAGGGCACAAAACAGTGAAAACGTGTTTTGAAAATCTTTCCCGCGCTCTGCCACCTGGATGACACGTGTCAAGCACTGATTGGATGCGTAATTCTCTCTCCTTCCCTGCTCCACATTCCTTGCTCCATAGGACACGTGTCCTCTTCTGATTGGCTCGGGCTGACCCTTCAAAACTCGCCCTTTGACTTTTGGACCTTTTCCCTTGTGACACGTGTCGTGATTTGATTGGTCCGCGGGTCTGCCGCTCTTTCGCGTCCACCGCGTCCATTTGTCCCGGATGTCCCAGTGTTGTCTGGGACAAAAACTTCTGATCTGCCTGAAATGGGCTTCCTTGTTCCTCATTCAGCTGATGACACGTGGCGTTGCTTGATTGGCTTTCGGCTCCTTCGGCTATCCGCGTCCCACGCATCCCTTTGTCCCAACCTGTTCCCGATGCTAAAGTTCCCCATTTCGGCTGAACCGCCGGTTTTTGTCCTTCGCGTACATTTTTTCCAACTGTCCCCAGCATCGCCTGCAGGACAAATTCTTCCGATTCACCCGATTCGGCTGGTTCGCATCCTCACGGCCCAAATGTCCCGAATGTTTAGTGTGAAAGTTCTCCTTTTCAGCCGATCTCAGGCGGTTTGCGTCCTTCGCGTCTTCTTGTCCCACTTGTCCCAGAGCAGTTAGTTGATTTTCTTCTCCTTCGGCTGAATTGCCTTTCCGCATCCCACGTGTCCCGACGACCCGAATGTTCCTTTACCCTGCAGACGGCCTGGCAGCCTTTCGGCTGATTCGCGCCCCGATGTCCCTCATGTCCCGACCGTTGCGAGGACGAGGACTTAGCCAATTTTCACAATTTTTTCTAGCCCAAGCTTGTTTTCTGCAACTTTTTCACATTTTCTCAGAGCTTGCTCTTTCCTTCTTCAGCCAGGAGTTAGAAAAAATCTGAGGGGACCCTAGAAACATGATTTTTTCCCTGAATCAATCCATTTTCCTGAGACTTGAGAATTCTGATGCGTGTTATCAAATTAACCCTGGGGTGAATTTGGATAACAATTAGCGACTTCAGGGGGTTACCCTCTTCCTACTAAGTAGAAGATACCAGATTGCTTGAAGTAGTCCATTGGGCATGGAGTCATCAAATATTCTCGTTTAGAACCTCAACTCGACTCGAATGTGCAAGGAGGAAGATGGAATGTCACCTGATGAAGGCAAGGACTGCTAAACATCTCCATGGACAGCAAGCTATGCCAAAGCACTTAGGGAAAACAAGACTAACCTACAACAAAACAATGTGCACAAGCACTTGGAGGAAAGAAAATCTAATCTAATATTTACAAAGGTAGTGAACTTCCCTCTAGAAGCAACGCTTGAGATAGATTCCATTGACTAGAATCTGCAGTTCTTCACCCTCCAGTGAGGCTAATTGGAAAGCATTGTTGTTCTTGCACTTTGTGACCACGTATGGGCCACTCCAAATGGCATCAAATTTTGAATGCCTTCCCGGTTTTTCTCTGTCCATATCCCATTTCAACACTAGATCTCCAACTTGAAAAGATCTATCCTTGGCCTTTCTATCAAAGGTCTTCTTGATCAAAGCTTGATCCTTTTCCATTGCTTGGGATGCCTGATTTCTGATCTCTTGCAGCTCCATCAACTCTGCATACCTCACCTCCATGGGCTCAAATTCAAGTAACTCCAGCTGCTTCATGGGTTCCAACGTTGGCAACTCAAGTGACATGGGCAAGATTGCCTCTCTTCCATAGACAAGCCTGAATGGAGAGTTACCCGTGGATCTTTTAGGAGTTATCCTATCAGCCCATAAGGCTGATTTTAGTTTGGTATGCCAAGACCTCTGATTCTCATCAAGAGTCCTCCTAATGATCCTCAACAAGTTCTTGTTTGTAGACTCGGCCTGGCCATTACCCTGAGGGTAATAGTTTGATGAAGTGCTTAGGTAAATACCGTTCTTGACAGCCCACTCAGTCACCCTGGATCCAATGAATGCCAATGCATTATCAAAGATTATTGTGGCAGGTACACCAAATTTGGTTGTTATCCCCTCATAAAATTCTAAGATGCTAGACTCATTCGCCTCTTTGAGTGCTACACGTCTTGTCCATTTGGTGAAGTAGTCTGTGGCGGTCAAAATCCATTTGTGCCCTTGGCTTGAAATGGGATTAATGACTCGATGAAGTCCAAACTCCATTGCATGAATGGCTGGTCAACTGAGATTAGATGCAATGGAAGGGCAGCAAACTTCTCTTTTCCTGTGAAGAATGCACAATTCTTACACCTCTTGATCCATGCATAGCAATCACTGAAGATTTTAGGCCAATAATAACCAGCTTTCATGATTTTTAGAGCTATCACTCTTGGTGCAAAATGGCCACCAGCTGGTCCACCATGAAATTCTTCCAACACCCTTTGAATCTGATTTGTGCTAATGCATCTCAGCAGCACTCCATTCACATCTTTCTTGAACAAAACTCCATCAACAATGGCATAAGGGACAGCCTGCAATCTGAAGTGTCTCCTTTGGGTCTTGTTCATCTCTGGAGGGCATAGGCATGTTCCTATGAAGTGCATAATACCTTGGGTCCAACAAGGAGTGGGGGAAGCATTGTCTTCTTCATGATTGCCACTTGGCTCATGGCTGTCCTAGACTGTCAAAACAGTTTCTTCTTTGTTGCATACTTCTTTTTGCTTCCCCAAAACCAGCTGCTCACACAATCCTTTCCCTCTTACCAGCTTGGTGATCTTGATCTCAATGTCATACTCCATGACATGGGTGATCCAACCTGCCCTTTTCTCATTCAAATCCTTGTTGAGGAGGAAGTCCTTAACCCCAGCATGTGAGACCAGCAACTGGACCTTGTTGTTTGAGACTAAATGCTTGAATTTCTTCAAGCTTCTAATTACTACAAGTACATGCTTTTCAATAAAAGAGTACCTCACCTCGCAGTCATCTAGGCTCACAGGTGAAGAAGGCAACTGCTGCTCATCATTATCTTTGTTCTCTACACCGTAATGGCGTAAATAGTGTCATCACCTCCAAATGCATAGAGGATGAAATCCTTGGAGAATTCTGGGTTGATGAGAGTTAGTGCTTGAGAGATAGCTTCTTTGATTGCTTCAAAACTCTCCTTGCCTTCTACTGTCCACTTAAAAGTCATGCTCTTCTTTAACATTTTTGTGATGAGCTTGACAAGGGCTGCAAAATCTGGGACAAACCTGCGGACAAAATTGATCCTTCCCAAGAAGCTCTGAAGGGCTTTCTTGTGGCTTGGCAATGGTAGTGCTCTTATGGCTTCAACCCTCTCTGGATCAATTGCTAATCCCTCTTTCGAGACAATATGGCCTAGAAGTTTCCCCTCATGAGCCAGGAATATGCATTTTTTGGGATTCAATGATACCCCAAATCTTCTACACCTCTGAAATACCTGCCTCAGATGAAAAAGGTGATCCACTGCATTTTTGGAGAATACAGTGATGTCATCAAGATATATCAAAACTATTTCATTGATCAACCCCTTGAATGCCATATCCATTGCCCTTTGGAAAGTGGCTCCAACATTTGATAGGCCAAATGGCATCTTCTTGTAGGCATATGTTCCCCATTTGGTTGTGAATGTTGTCTTGAACTGATCTTCCTCCCTCACCATAATCTGATTGTAGCCTAAGTAGCCATCAAGTAGTGAAAACCTTTCTGAACTAGCTACAACCTGCAATATTTGCTCCATGGAAGGGAGTGGATAATGATCCTTGAGAGACGCTCTATTCAAGTCTCTGAAGTCGACACACAACCTGATCTCTCCATTCTTCTTTCTGACTGGGACTAAGTTTGTGACCCAACTTGAGTGTTTGATGGGGAAGATGATACTGGCCTCAATAAGCTTGCTTAACTCTTTTCTCATGAGAGGTTCAATATGGGGACTCACTGGCCTTTGCTTTTTCCTGACAGGCTTGGATTTCGGATCTAGCTCAATAGTATGTTGTGCCAGCTTTGGGTTGAAACCTCTTAGATCTTTGTAAGTCCAAGCAAAGACATCTGGGAACTCTTGACAAAGCTGAACAAAATCAGATTTCTCTTGTGAGGTACTTACTTTGCCAATCTGCAATGTTTTGCCTTCTTCCACTAAAATAGGCTCTGAATCTTCACCCTTTACTTGAATGTTCACTTTCTCCTTCCGGAACTGATCATTTGGGTTGAAGATTGACTCCAAGGTTATGAGGCCTTTTGGTAATTTGTTAGTTCTCAGCTACACCACTTGGTCACCATACTGCTGATGCAGCTTGTCTTGATTCTGGTGGAGAACTCACTTCTTCTTGTAGAGGGAAATTAACAATTTTTGATCATTCTCGAAGACTTGCCAACTTGTATTGATATCTGAATGAGCTAGTCTCACAACCACTTTGATATGAGGCTGAGTTTTTCACTTTTGATATTTTCTACAATGTCAAATGCAGCCCCAATTATTGCCCGATCACAATGCTTCATTCTTTTTCTTGGGATGGAATTGATGCTAAAAGCTTCAAAATCTTCAATAAGATCCCATACCCGATTTTTGTAGTTCTTCAACAAATCATTTTTGGCAGCATTTTTCCCTTTGACTTGGTTTACAATCAGCTCACTATCACCAAATACTTGTAAATTCCTGATGCCTTTCTTCATTGCCCAATGCAGTCCATGAATTAAGGCTTCATACTCAACTGTGTTGTTTGAACAGGAAAACTAGAAACGGAAGGCTGAGTAATACCTTATATCTTGTGGTGAAATGAGCATAGCTCCTCCTCCTGCACCTTGTCTACTCCTTGACCCATCAAAGAACAATTGCCATACTTCATTCTTGTCTTTATGATCTGGCTTGGTGATGTTGGGGAGAGGTTGATTCTCTTCATGTAAACAATAAACTCCTAGCGCAGATTCTTCTACTTCTTGATAGGGATCAAAAGCATGTATCTTGTTTTCCCATTCATCAAGAGTTAGATCCAGGATGCTTCCAATCTTGGTGTCAGCCTCATCAGTGCTAGGGTGATCTTCTTGATCAAATGCTGAGCAATTGGCATTAATCTAACTTGGAGTGTAAGGCTCAATATGGAAGTTTGCAATAGGTTTGGATCTGATTGTGGCCTTAGTTCCATATCTTGTTCTGAATAGCATGTGTGACCAATCAGCAGACAAATACCCCCCAATATTGGCTGTGAAGTCCCTTGACAAGCAAAGGGCAAAGAGTGGTGGAAGGTCTATGATTGATACATCTTGTAAAACAACAACATTTGGACATGCATGTAAGGTAAGACTCAAGTTTCTAATCACTCCAACTGTTGCTATTGCTATTCCATCTAACTGCACTACCCCTTTGCATGTTATTTCATACTAGAGCCCTAGCTGATCAGCTATTTGTTTGGGCATGACATAACTACTTGCCCAGGAATCAATCATGCAATTATGTACTAGCTGATTTCCAATGATCAACGAAACATAAAAAGGAGGGGGCTTCAACGTCTTACCTTGTTGTCCTCCATGATTTCCCAGTCTGGCAGCGTTTGTAAGAACTTTGTCTTGCATCTGAACCCACTGATTTAAAATTGGCCAGTCCTTCATGGCAGCTTGCAGCAGATCTCTTTGTCCTGGGATGGATAGGGATTCCCACATTGATATATTGACGTTAGTCTTCTTCATCTGTTCAATGATACTGAATGGGGATGAAGTATCCTTTTGTTGTCCCTTGGTTTGCACATTCACCCCTTGCACGTGGCAAGAAAAAATGCATTTGAGTTGGCCTAGGGGCTATTCTTGGCTGCCCTTGTGCATTTGAAATTGGATTTTTCTTGCCAACCACTTGTGGAACCATGGGAGGTTGTGGATTGGTTGGGGCTAATGGTTGTTCTTCACCCAAATTTCTCCTCTTTGACCTTGTGTTGGCTGCAACACTTTGAGAAACTGCTTGATTCATGCCACAGAAATCTTCTGCTTGCCAGTTCACCAATGTGGTGTCATTTGGGGCTGATTGCTATTGGAATGTTTCTTGTTGTTGGCTATTTCCTTGACTGCCCTCACCCTCCACACCAGTAGTTGTCACCATCAATGCTTGATTGAGAGCACCATTGAAGCACATGGATTGGTTATGAGGCTCATTGCATGGAAAACACCAATCATATTCCTGAGCAATGTTGTTCTGTGTTGGCACTAATGCCTTAGAGGCAGATATGGCATTTGGATTATAGGGCTGGAATGGTCTATTGGTAGGAGGCCTTGTTTGATTCATATTTGCAACTGGATTAGGTGGTCTTTGTGGTTGGTATGGCTTCCTATTAGGTTGAGCTTGGGGTTGATAAGAAGCTCAAACCTTCGGCTTGCCTCTTGAGAGTAACTAGCTCATTGCCTAGGTTTTGCAATTGCTTCATGACTTCTTGAAGCTCATTTGGGGCACTTGGGGACGAAGTGGAAGCTTCATTCGAACTCTAATTTCTAGGAGTGGGAGAAGGAGCCAAATTAGGTGCTTGACTGGTATTTGGATTCTCTAAACTTGGAAATAGTGGCATGGGAGGTCTAGGGGCAAGTTTTTCAGCACGGATCAAATAATTTTCAGCCCTAATGGCAATGTTATATGCCATAGGGATAGTTGTGCCTCCCATAGACTGAATCAACATAGAAATATCAGAATTTAAAGCTTTGAGATAGTAGAGAAAAGCACCTTCTACTGTTGGCCTGACTGCCACTGGAATCCTCTCCCAAGTTTTTTGAAATTTAAAGTTGAAATCGGTCACCGCTCATTGGGAGCTTTCTTGATGGTTGTCAGCTTTGCTCCAAAAGAGACAATTTGTCTCCCTTCTCTCCAAATTGCTCATGAAGTGCAATACACAATTGATTCCAGGTTTGTGATAGAACCAGCTCCAAGGCTCCTAAACCATTGCAATGCTTTACCCTTGAATGAAGATGCCATTAACTTGGACATGACCACTTGCATTTCATTGATTTCATGGATTGCACAAATGTTAGCAATATGCTTAACATGATCACCTGAGTAGTCCGATTTTCTCCAGGTGAAGTAGGGAATGTTCTTCAAGGCTGTAATAGGAACTGGATGTTGTGCATTGAGAGCAAGTGGGCTGCTGCCTGTGAAGTTGACGTAGGGGTTGTTCTGAGCCATTCTGATTGGTCTTAAAACCCTTGTTGACTGAATGAAAGGTCTACCAGGTGGAGGAGTTGAGAGAGTTCTGTTTGGTGGAGATGGAGACCTTTGAATCCTTCTTCCTCTTTGCCTTCTTCTTGGAGATAATTGCAGGTATTCAAACAGCACTTCTTCTTCTCCAACTCTTGACCTTGTGGTGATTCTTCTCATGAGTTTTCAGGCCTTTGCTTGGAACCAATCGATTCTTCCCCTGGGAGTCGCCAGATATGCAAATAATAGCTCTTTTAAGCAAGAAAATTGCAGCAGATGCACATCAACCCTGCTACAATAAAAATGAGACCTCTAGTCCCACCGGGCGTGCCAAAACTATTGTTGCAGGCTCACAGCACCCCTAGATGCAGATCAGGATTCTAGGTTGATCACTCTAGCATCCAGTGTGATTGCACAACATGGAAACCTCTCTCCAAGTGTGGGGACTTGTGAAACTAAGAGAGGAATCTCTAGATTAGAGGTCAGGTTCCTTAAACTCCTCGATTTAGATCTACATTTTGTAAAACTACAGAGGTTCAGTCCTAATCCTACTCTAAATTGCCGGGGGGGGGATAGTGTTGTATATATCTTCCCCCAGGTAGATATAGACAAGCGGAAGAATATGGAAACCAAAGAAATTCAAACCTCACCCATGGCACACGAAGTGGTGCACGACAATGAGTGTCGAAAGCAAAATGGATGCGCCCATGGCACACGTAAGTGGCACATGACAATGAGTGTCGAAAGCAAAATGGATGCGCCCATGGTGCACGAAGTGGCAGAGCGACAATGAGTGTCGACAAAAAATGGATGCGCCATGGCGCATGTAAGTGGCACACGACAATGAGTGTCAACAGCAAAATGGATGCGCCCATGGCGCACAAAAGTGGCGCATGACAATGAGTGTCAACGGGGAAAAATTTGCTCCTTGGCGCACGTAAGAAGATGTCGACACACACACGGATGCGCCTATGGCGCACCTTCAGGAGGCGCAACATTCTGAGTGCTGACAGGAAGCAGACCCTGACCCAGATATTCAGATGGCCATAACTTTTGACTGGGAGCTCCGATTCACACAAGGTTAGACTTTTCGGAAAAAGCGGCGTCCTCTACCTAACTACGATTGGATATCTTTAATTGGGTGGGAACAAGTTCTTAAAAATGCAAAATACAGTTTGCCACTTTTGGGGTTTGATATGGTCCTCACCTACCACCATAATGAGATGAATTAAATACAACCTGAGGTGGTTGGGGTAGATTTGGACTTTCTCTCTCTCATTCTTCCTATAAATTGTAAGGAGGGGCTTCTTTCTAAAGGTTGGACATTCTTGTTTTGGCCCCTCCCTTCTTCTCTTTGGCAGGTAGAGTTGTGGAGCTCAAACCTCCCATCTGAAACTGTAATGCACCTTTGCCTCTGGGCATTTTTTGCAGTGTATTGTATCAACCTTCAGAGCAAATAAATGCATGATCAGAGATGTTTCTCAACCCTCTATGTGTTTCATTTTGCATCCTCCTGATCTTTCACTGTGAATATGTTTATCTATGCATGATTTTGCATTGCATTTCTGTGGTCTGTGTTTAATTGGCAAAACGTATGTTCTTCATTCCTCGGTGCATCACCTCCTTAGCTTAGGTTTGTTTTTATGCATTTCTCTCTCCCTGTCTCCTTGGTAGTTAGATTAGGTTTTAGTAGACTCTCTACGTTTTATTGGTGCATCTGAACAGAGGAATAGGAGCCGGCCTTCATCCGGAGAGCTTTTCCGATTTCGCAAGGTCCCACACTTGGGAAAAGCTCCATGTTGTGCAATCGCACTGAGATTCTCAACCCATCGAGTTGCAGAGTCCCAGGGGTGCTGTGATTCGACACCAACAGTTTTGGCACGCCCGGTGGGACCAAGAGGTCATTCCATAGATTTGAAGGAGTTTTCATGAAATTCGGACCAAAAAATTGCAGGTTTTACAATTCCAGATTTTTCACCTTCCAGGCTGAACTTTGAAATTGATTTTCAAGGACTTAACTTGCTCGAAACAAGTCAAAATTTCATCAGTTGATAGATCGGGGGGTAATCTTCAAAAGGGTATTCCTAGAATTTTGAGATTTTGACTTTCAAAATTTCATGGTTTTTTGAATTTCAGATTTCGGGTTTTCAGAAATCTGGCGTTTTTTGGGTTTTCGGGACTGTCATTCCAAATCAAATTCCAAACCCTAAAATCTCAAATGTGCAGGTCTTTTAAAAAAATTGTGTTTAAATATTGTCAGGTTTTGGTGTGTAACTTGGCAAAATCTAGTCTTTTGAGGCTTGTTCTCTAACACATCTGGCGACTCCGAAGGGATAGAATTCAGTGGTGTAGCAGCACAAGTTGCCTAGGCACATGAGAAGAATTCGAACCAGGTCCAATACTCAAGAAGAAGGGCTATTTTTCCACTTGCAACTATCACCAGGCAGAGGAAGGAGAGGAAGAAGACCACAAAGATCACCATCTCCGCCTAACAGGACTTTGTCTACACCTCCACCTGGTAGGCCTTTTCTCGCATCAACCAGGGTTCTTAGGCCAATCATAATGGCGCATCTACCACCGAATCCCTTTGTCAATTTCACGGGCAGTAGTCCACTTGCCCTAAATGCTCAGAATCAAATTCCAGTTGCAGCGCTAAAGAATATCCCCTACTTCACAGGTGAAAATCATACTACTCCTATTGATCACATCCAGGATATTGCTAATGTATGCGCGATCCACGAAATAAATGCAATGGATATTGCAGTCAAGTTGTTAGCTTCATCTTTCAAAGGCAAGGCCTTACAATGGTTTAGGAGCCTAGCAGCAGGGTCTATTACAAATTGGAACCAGCTTTGTTCAGCTCTTTGTAGCCAATTCGGGGAGAGGGCGGACAATTTGTCCTTATTGGAACAGCTGACAACAATCAAAAGGGCTCCTAACGAACAAATGGCAGATTTCAACTTCAGGTTCCAACGGACATGGGACAGGATCCCAATAACTGTCAGGCCAACTGCCGAAGGAGCATTCCTTTATTTCTTAAAGGCTATGAATTCAGACATAGCCATGATGATCCAATCAATGGGAGGGACAACGCTGCCAGGGGCCTATGACACAGCAATCAGAGCAGAGAACTGTTTAATCCAAGCTGGCAAGCTTGCACCAAGGCCGCCAATGCCTCTCTATCCAGATATGGGAAATCCTACAACCAGCCAAGCACCAGAGTTGAATCCCATTCCAACTCCTAGAAATCAAAGCAATAATGAGGCATCGACTTCTTCAAATAGTTCAAAGGAATTGCAAGAGGTCATGAAACAACTGCAGAACCTTGGAAATGAGCTTGTGACTATCAAAAGACAGCAAGCTCAAAGTGCCAGACCGTATCAGCCTCAAGCACAGTACCAAGCTAGGCCCTCATACCAACAGAATAGACCACCACCACCTCAGGCTGCGAACCAAAGCCAAGGACAACCTCAAGCTGCCAGGCCATTTCGGCCGTATGATCCAAATGCAACGACATCCTCGAGAGCCTTGGTCCCGACACAAAATAACATGGCACAGGAGTACGACTGGTGTTACCCTTGCAATCTACCTCACAATCACCAAAGATGTTTCAATGGTGCATTTGAATCAGGCCTCGATGGTGCAAACCATTGGTGTGCCTCAAGAACCAAGCCAAGAAGGGAATCAAAGCAAGAAACGCAACAAGAGGGACCTCCGGCGAAACCACATTGGCAAATTGGCAAACGGAAGACTTCGTGGAGTTAACCAACACCTTTTCAAGGCGTGGCTGCAAACACACACGGTCAAAGAAGAGAAGCATAGTAGAGGAACAACCGCCCAATCCAGCTTGTTCCTCAACCCGCTCTTACACAACAAGGGGCCAAAGCAGACCAAACGCACCCAAATGTGCAAAACCGGACTAAGGTACATTGCGGCAAAGAACACATGCACCCGCTTCAAGCTCCGTAAAAGCTTGCACCAAGTAAGGGGCAGCAAAAGGACAGCTCATCCCTCTTCAACATCATCAATCAAATGAAGAAGACACATGTGAACATTTCCATGTGGGAATCACTGCGATCCTGTGGAAACGAGATTTGTTGCAAGTGCGCAATGGCTAATTGGTCTGCCACAAATGTATCAAACCAAGGACATGAGAAAGTTCTCACTAATGCAGTGCAACATGATGGGGGCCAGACAAGGAAAAATTTGAAGCCTCCACCATTCTATGTTTCATTGATTGTTGGAAACCACTTGGTACACAACTGCATGATAGATTCAGGAGCAAGTAGTTCAGTGATGCCAAAGCAAATAGCGGATCAACTGGGTCTGAAGTACGAGCCAGTGCTGAAAGGAGTAGTACAACTAGATGGAACAGCAGTGGGAACAGTTGGGGTCATCAAGGGGTTAAGCCTAACACTACATTCATGTCCTAATGTTACAGTCTTGCAAGATGTGTCTGTAATTGACCTCCCGCCACTCTTTGTGTTGTGTCTATCAAGGGACTTCACTGCAAAGATCGGTGGATATTTATCTGCAGATTGGTCACACATGATCTTTAGGACAAGGTATGGAGCTAAAGCAACAATCAGATCAGAATCGATTGCCAATTTTCATATTGAGCCTTATGTACCAGGCCCTATCAATGCAAATTGCTCAGCTTTTGATCAGGAGGAGTGTTCAAGTGATCTAGAAGCAGGTACTAAGGTCGAGGGAATTCCTGATTTGACTTTAGATGAATGGGCAAACAAAAGTCATGAATTTGACCCATACAAGGAAATTGAAGAATCTGAGTTGGGCATGTATTGTATACACGAGGAAAATTCACTCATTCCTGACATCATTCAAATTTGAACAAAAGGATGAAAACAAAGTTTGGAAATTATTCTTCGATGGTTCGAGAAGCAGGCAAGGTGCTGGAGGTGGTGCAGTGTTGATTTCACCACAAGACATCAAATATTATTCAGCTTTTCGTTTCCAGTTTTCTTGTTCGAACAACACAGCTGAATATGAGGCCTTGATTCATGGACTTCATTGGGCCAGGAAAAAGGGCATAAAGAACTTGCAGGTGTTTGGAGATAGCGAGCTAATCGTCAACCAAGTTAGGGGACAACATGCTACAAAGAACGACCTGCTGAAGAACTACAAGAATAGGGTATGGGACCTCATTGAGGATTTCGAAGCTTTCAGCATTGTGTCCATACCCAGGAAGAAAAATGAAGCCGCAGATAGACTCGCAGCAATTGGAGCGACATTTGATGTGGTTGACAACATCAGAAGAGAAAAAACGCAGCCACATATCCATGTAGTTGTGAGGCCAGCAGTTCCAGATAATAACACAAGCTGGCAGGTGTTTGAGAACGATCAACAGATCATCAATTTCTTGCAAGAAGAGGCTGAATTCTCAGCTAGAAATCAGGATAGACTAGAGCAGCAGTACAGGGATCAAGTAGTGCAGTTGCGGACAAACAAGCTTCCTAAGGGTTTAGTAACATTGGAGTCTATCTTCAACCCTAACGACCAGTTTCGTAAGGAAAAGGCTAATATACAGGTCAAGAGAGAAGATTCAGAGCCCATTCTAGTTGGGGAGGGCAAAACACTTCAAATTGGTAAAGTGGCCACTGAGCAGGAGAAATCAAATTTCATACAACTTTGCCAAGAATTTCCAGATGTCTTCGCTTGGAGCTATGAAGACTTAAGAGGATTCGATCCAAATTTGGCACAACATACCATAGAATTGGATCCAGATGCTAAGCCCATCAGGCAGAAGCAGAGACCAGTCAACCCTCACATTGAGCCTCTAATGAAGAAAGAGCTAAATAAGCTAATAGAGGCAAGCATTATATTTCCGATCAAGCACTCAAGCTGGGTTGCAAACTTGGTTCCGGTCAGAAAGAAGAGCGGAGAAATTAGGTTGTGTGTGGACTTCCGAGACCTCAACAGGGCATCTCTTAAAGACCATTACCCACTTCCTTCAATGGAACAAATATTGCAAGTAGTATCCGGTTCAGAGAGGTTCTCTCTCCTAGATGGCTACTCAGGGTATAATCAGGTAATGGTGAAAGAAGATGACCAGTTCAAGAAAGCTTTCACCACCAAATGGGGCACCTATGCCTACAAGAAGATGCCCTTTGGGCTATCAAATGCTGGAGCCACTTTCCAAAGGGTGATGGATATGGCATTCAAGGGGTTGATCAATAAAATAGTTCTGATATATCTCGACGACATCACTGTATTCTCAAAAAATGTAGCGGATCACCTCTGTCATTTGAGGCAAGTATTTCAGAAATGTAGAAGATTTGGGGTATCATTGAATCCCAAAAATGCATATTCTTGGCTCACGAGGCAAAACTTCTAGGCCATATTGTTTCAAAGGAGGGGTTGGCGATTGACCCAGAAAGAGTTGAAGCAATTCAAGCATTGCCATTGCCAAGTCACAAGAAGGCTCTTCAAAGCTTCTTGGGAAGGATCAATTTTGTCCGCAGGTTTGTTCCAAACTTTGCAGCTCTTGCAAAGCCAATAACACTGATGTTAAAGAAGAGCATGGCATTTAAGTGGACATCTGAAGGCAAGGCAAGTTTTGAGGCAATAAAAGAGGCTATATCTCAAGCCCCAACTCTCGTCAATCCAGACTTCTCTAAGGAATTCATGCTATATGCCTTTGGTGGTGGAGACACAATTTCTGCAATCCTGGTACAACAAAACAAAGAAGGGTTAGAACAACCAGTTGCTTTCTTCAGTCAAAGCTTGGAGGAATATGAAACTAGGTACTCTTTTATCGAAAAGCATGTCCTTGCAGTAATCAGGAGCTTAAAGAAATTCAAGCACCTAGTCTCAAACAACAAGATCCAATTGTTCGTCTCTCATGCGGGAGTCAAGGAATTCCTTCTAAACAAGGATCTGAATGAGAAACGTGCAGGATGGATAACCCGTGTCATGGAATATGACATCGAGATCAAGGTCACTAAACTAGTACGTGGAAGGGACTATGTGAACAGCTAGCTTTGAGTCAGAAAGTTGAAGCAGGTGATGAAAAAGAGACTGCCTTGGTACTGCAGGATGGTCAAGAACAAGAAAACGATGGTGTGCCCACTCCTTGTTGGACTCAGAATATGATACACTTCCTACAGACAGGTCTATGCCCTCCAGAAATGAGCAGAGCAAAGAGGAGATACTTTAGATTACAAGCCATTCCATATGTGCTTGTTGATGGTGTTTTGTTCAAAAAGGACATCAATGGAGTTTTATTGAGGTGCATTGGGATAGGCCAAATTGAGAGGGTGTTACGAGATTTTCACGATGGAGATTCTGGAGGACATTTTTCCCCACGAGTAACAGCCCTCAAGATAATGAAGGCAGGGTATTATTGGCTGACAGTGTTCAGCGACTGCCATACATGGATAAGAAAGTGCAAGAAATGTGCACTCTTCACAGGCAAAGAAAGACTGGCAGCGCTTCCATTGCGCCCAATTTTGGTTGACCAACCATTTATGCAATGGGGATTGGACTTCGTTGGGGTCATCAACCCAAACTCAAGCCAAGGCCACAAGTGGATTCTCACGGCAACAGACTATTTCACCAAGTGGACCGAAGCAGTAGCGCTCAAGGAAGCAAATGAGTCTAACATACTAGACTTTTATGAAGGAATAGTGACCAGGTTTGGTGTGCCGTCCACTATCATATCAGACAATGCATTGGCATTTATAGGTTCCAAAATTACAGAATGGGCTGTTAAGAATGGAATCTACTTGAGCACCTCTTCAAATTATTACCCGCAGGGTAATGGACAGGCAGAGTCCACAAACAAAAATTTGCTAAGAATCATCAAGAGGACTCTGGATGAAAATCAAAGAACATGGCATACAAAGCTAAAATCAGCGTTATGGGCTGACAGAATAACACCAAAGAGGTCTACAGGGAATTCTCCCTACAAGCTGGTCTATGGGAAGGAGGCAGTATTGCCCATATCATTAGAACTGCCTGCATTGGAGTTCATGAGGCAGTTGGAGTTAGCTGAGTTCGAACCAATGGAGGCCAGGTATGCAGAGTTGATGGAATTGGAAGAAATTAGAGAACATGCAGTTCAGACGATCGAAAAGGATCAGGCCTTAGTAAAAAGATGGTTTGATAAGAAGGCAAGAGCAAGGACCTTCCAGGAAGGGGATCTAGTTCTAAAATGGGATGCAGATCGGGCAAGACCAGGAAAGCATTCCAAGTTTGACGCCATTTGGAGTGGCCCCTACATGGTCACGGGGTGCAAAAGTAGCAATGCCTTCCAATTATCTACATTGGATGGAGAAGAACTTTCGATTCCGGTCAACGGAATCTATCTTAAACATTGCTACTGAAAAGAGAAAATTTCTACCCTTGTAAATATTAGCTTAGATTTCAATTCCTCTAAGTGCGTTTGCACATTGTCTTGTTGTAGTTAGGTTTCACTTTCCCTAAGTGCTTTGGCACAGGTTTCGTTACTCTCAGGTTGTTTCTACAGTTCAAAGTGCTATCAGAGAAGGAGTTGCGGTTTCGGCTCTCGGATCGAGAGATCAAGTTGGTTTCAAGTATTGCTTATGACTCCATGCCCAATGGATTTCTAAAAGGGCCACTGATCTTCTACCTAGCAGGTAGGTGATCCCGTTGAGTCACCAAATTGTTGTATATATCTTCCCCAGGGTAAATATAGACAAGCGGAAGAATATGGAAACCAAATAAATTAAAACCTCAGCCCATGGCGCATTAGTAGTGGCGCACGACAATGAGTGTCGACAGCAAAATGGATGCGCCCATGGCGCACAAGGGCACACGACAATGAGTGTCGACAGCAAAATGGATGCGCCCATGGTGCACAAAAGTGGCACACGACAATGAGTGTCGACAGCAAAATGGATGCGCCCATGGCGCACATAAAGTGTCACACGACAATGAGTGTCGACAATGAAAATGGATGCGCCCATGGCGCACGAAGTGGCGCACGACAATGAGTGTCGACAAAGAAAATGGATGTGCCCATGGCGCATGCGAAGTGGCGCATGACAATGAGTGTCAACGGGGAAAAATTTTCTCCTTGGTGCACGTAAGAAGATGTCGACACACACACGGATGCGCCTATGGCGCACCTTTAAGAGGCGCAACATTCTGAGTGCTAACAGGAAGTAGACCCTGACCCAGATATTCAGATGGCCATAACTTTTGACTGGGAGCTCCGATTCACACAAGGTTGGACTTTTCGGAAAGCCTACGGCGTCCTCTACCTAACTACGACTGGATATCTTTAATTGGGTGGGAACAAGTTCTTAAAAATGCAAAATACAGTTTGCCACTTTTGGGGTTTGATATGGTCCTCACCTACCACCATAATGAGATGAATTAAATACAACCTGAGGTGGTTGGGGTAGATTTGGACTTTCTCTCTCTTCTCTCTCTCATTCTTCCTATAAATTGTAAGGAGGGGATTCTTTCTAAAGGTTGGACATTCTTGTTTTGGCCCCTCCCTTCTTCTCTTTGGCAGGTAGAGTTGTGGAGCTCAAACCTCCCATCTGAAACTGTAATGCACCTTTGCCTCTGGGCATTTTTTGCAGTGTATTGTATCAACCTTCAGAGCAAATAAATGCATGACTGTGGATGTTTCTCAACCCTCTATGTGTTTCATTTTGCATCCTCCTGATCTTTCACTGTGAATATGTTTATCTGTGCATGATTTTGCATTGCATTTCTGTGGTCTGTGTTTAATTGGCAAAACGTATGTTCTTCATTCCTCGGTGCATCACCTCCTTAGCTTAGGTTTGTTTTTATGCATTTCTCTCTCCCTGTCTCCTTGGTAGTTAGATTAGGTTTTAGTAGACTCTCTGCGTTTTATTGGTGCATCTGAACAGAGGAATAGGAGCCGGCCTTCATCCGGAGAGCTTTTCCGATTTCGCAAGGTCCCACACTTGGGAAAAGCTCCATGTTGTGCAATCGCACTGAGATTCTCAACCCATCGAGTTGCAGAGTCCCAGGGGTGCTGTGATTCGACACCAACAGATAGAAATGCAAAATTGAAACTAATCAAGATGGTGATGCACCAAGGAATGAAGAACACCTATCTTGCCCAAAACACGAGACCATTCAAATGTGATATAAGATCATGCACAGATAACATAACTTGCAGTGAAAGACCAGGAGGATGCAAAATGAACACAGAGAGGGGTGAGAATCATCCATAGACATGTATTACTTGCTCCAAAGATTGATACAATACACTACGAGAATGCCAAGAGGTATTACAGATTCAAATAAGAGGTTCGAACTCCACAAATTCACCTGATAGGAGAAAAGGGAGGAGCAAAACAGAAAATGTTCGACCTTTTAAGAAGCCCCTCTTTACAATATATAGAAAGAATGAGAGAGGGAAGAGAGAGGAAATCTAGAATCTACCCCAACCACTTCTAGGTCACATTTAAAATCATCTCATTATGGCAGAAGTGGTGGATCCTGGTAAAATGGCGAAATGTTTAATGTAAAACAAGAAATCAAGCTGTTTCAACTGCATTAAAGCTGGTTGTTGAAGCGTTACTTCTGTCTATTATTACGTGCCAGAGGTGTTTCTCAATTTTCTCTCTCTATACTACACCAAAATTCAAGATTAACCCCATAATCATGTAGAGAATTTCATAAGCTTTCCGTTGATATAAAGAACGTGCAAATCTGAGCTCTGGATCGAAAGATATGTCGATCTGAAGATTTAGGGCACAAAACAGGTGAAAACATGTTTTGAAAATATTTCCCACGCTCTGCCACCTGGATGACACGTGTCAAGCGCTGATTGGATGCGTAATTCTCTCTCCTTCCCTGCTCCACATTCCTTGCTCCATAGGACACGTGTCCTCTTCTGATTGGCTCAAGCTGACCCTTCAAAACTCGCCCTTTGACTTTTGGACCTTTTCCCTTGTGACACGTGTCGTGATTTGATTGGTCTCCGGGTCTCCGCCGCTCTTTCGGCCCACTACGTCCCATTTGTCCCGGATGTCCCAAAGTGCTTTGTCGGGACAAAAAATTCTGATCCGCCTGAAATGGGCTTCCTTGTTCCTCATTCAGCCGATGACACGTGGCGTTGCTTGATTGGCTTTCGGCTCCTTCGGCTATCCGCGTCCCACGCGTCCCTTTGTCCCAACTGTCCCAGTGTTGAAGTTCCCTGTTTCGGCCGAACCAGCCGGTTTGTGTCCTTCGCGTACATTTGTTCCAACTGTCCCAGACTGTCTGGGACAAATTCTTCCAATTCACCCAATTCGGCCAGTTTGCGTCCTCACGGCCCAAATGTCCCGAATGTTTAGTGCAAAATTTCTCCTTTTCGGCCGATCCGGGTGGTTCGCGTCCTTCGCGTCTTCTTGTCCCACTTGTCCCAGAGCAGTTAGTCGATTTTTTTCTCCTTCAGCCGAACCGGCTTTCCACGTCCCATGCGTCCCGACGGCCCGGATGTTCCTTTGCCCTGCAGACTGCCTGGCGGCCTTTCGGCCGATTCGCACCCCGATGTCCCTCATGTCCCAACCGTTGCGAGGATGAGGACTTAGCCAATTTTCACTATTTTTTCTAGCACAAGCTTGTTTTCTCAGAACTTTTCACATTTTCTCGAGCTTGCTCTTTCCTTCTTCGGCCGGGGAGTTAGAAAAATCGAGGGGACCCTAAAACATGATTTTTGCCCGAATCAATCCATTTTCCCGAGACTTGAGAATTCGATGCGTGTTATCAAATTAACCACGGGGTGAATTTGGATAACAGAACCTGCATTATCTGCAAAGGTTTTGAGTTCTTCATCATAAGGATCAAATTTATGGTCTCTCTTAGCACATTCATCTAAGAAAAAATCAGGGAATGGAAGGAGATTCACAAAGGTTGTGAGTTCTTCATCATAAGGATCAAATTTATGATCTCTCTTAGCCCATTCATCTAACAACAAATCAGGCATGGAAGGAGAGATAGGTTGTTCATCTAAAGTTGAACCTTGTTCTTATTCTTCTTGTATTAGAAAATTTGATTAGATGGGGGTAGGATCATATGACTCAATATGGTAGGAAAATATGGGCTCATCTTGTATTGTAAATTTTGTACCATATCTAGTTCTCAAAAGCATGTGAGTCCAATCTGAAGACAAATAGCCACCAACCTTGGCAGTGAAATCTCTAGACAAGCAAATGGAAAACATGGGAGGTAGGTCAATTACTGAAATGTCATGAGTTATGGTGAGGCTTGGGTAGGCATGAAGTGTTAACTCAAGGTCTTTTATTATTCCCAATACACCCATGGTTGACCCATCGAGTTACAAAACTCCCTTATATTTGAGACCCATGATATCGAAATCTTCTTAGGCATTACAGAGGTACTAGCCCCTGAATCAATCATATAGTTATGAACCAAGTGTTTACCCACAATTAATGACATGTAAAAAGGTGGGGTCTTGAATATTTTACTTACTTGGTCTTCATTTGCTTAACAAACATGAATCGTGGAACAAGATCTTTGTACCACTTTGGATCCGCTTGAGGCAATTGCTTGAGGGCTTCACATAGGAGATATCTCTGTGATGGAATAGCCAATGCATCCCACATTGTCACATTAACATTGGTCTTCTTCATTTTCTCAACAATATTAAATAGAATACCTATGCATTTCTGCATTTGTGGCATGTTATTATCCTTTCTCTATTGTTGCAACATTTGAATAGGTGGCTTTGGTTAAACAACAACCTCCTTGATTGAGGAAGACTTAATAGGCATTTTAGGAAACTTTTTCTTGTCCATATCAACCTCTTTCTCCTTAGCCATGGCATTGGCCTAATGCGCAAAACATGGTAGTTGTGATTCCAACATCCTTTTCTTGTATCTTGTATTATCAACAATGTTGATTTAAGGACTATTAGAGCTACCCGTCACTTGATTGACCGCAAAAAAATCCTTAGCTCTAAAGAACATGAGATTGACATCGTATTGACCTCTTAAACTACTTATGCGTCTGAACTAAGTGCTTCTAGAAGTGGCTCTTGTTGACTAGAAGTACCTTAAACCATGTATGATTAAAGATGCATCGCCCTTTCACAACCCAATTGATTATGCAATAGATTACATGGAAAACACCACTCAGTTTCTTGAATCACATTGTTCTGTACTAGGACCAATGCTTGGATTGAGCTAGGAGCAGGAAATGCTTGTGGAGGAGGAATTTTTGCCAATGGAAGAGGAGCACTTTGACCTTACCATCTATTATTTTGTTGACTTTGTGCATATCTTTGATTTGATTTTTTATTCCTCTAGGGATGGTATCCCTGATTTTGTGATTGTCCCTGGTTTTGATAGTTTTTATAGGATTGGGATTTTTGTTTCTTGGGGATATAACTTTTTTGGTCAAATTTATGATTAAATATTTCATAACCTCATCTTCATTTTATTGTGCAGGAGTTTGAGATGTGGAAACAACAAGTTGTGAATTTTGTTCAGGGATAGGAGCAATATAGGGTTGAGCGGCTAGAGGTAATTCAGATACAAAGGCATGGGTGGCCTAGGGCTAATTTCCCATCTTGTATTAAACTATTTTCAGCTCTAATTGCAATTGCATAGGCTACTGGTAGATTTATCCCTCCCATAGATTGTATCATGACAAGATATATCGAATTAAGAGATTTTAAGAAATATAGGAATGCACCTTAAGCAAATTGGTCTTACAGGGATTGGAATTTTGTCCCATGTTCTCTGAATCTAAAGTTGAAATCTTCCATATGCTCATTTAGTGCTCTCTTGATTGTAGTCAACTACTCCAAAAGAGATAGATTATCTACCCTTTCACCAAACTAATTACACAGGGTTATGCATAGTGCATTCCAATTTTGTATTAAACTTGTTTTCAAACTTCTGAACCATTGCAAAGATCCTTTCCTTTAAAATATGAAGCTAAAAGTTTTACCACCACATCCATTTCAAAAATTTCATGAATTGCACATACATTTGATATATATTGGATGTGATCAGCGGTAGTGTGATTTTCTCCTATAAAGAATGGAATATTTTTCAAAGTCGGTACTAGGATGGGATTCTATGCATTCAGGTAAAGTGGACTATTGCCCTTGAAGTTAAAAAATGGATTGGGTGGTTTTGATCCATTCTAGTAGATCTAAGAACTCTAGTGGACTATAAGAAGGGCCTACTAGGAGGAGCTATTGAAAGAATCTTGTTTGGTGGAGATGGAGATCTCTGAAGTTGTCTTCCTCTTTCCAGTGATAGATGCAAATATTGAAATATCCCCTCCTCTCTTGTTCTAGACCTTGTTTGAATAATTATCATGAACTTGAACCACCAGTACTACTGAAACTAGTTGATTTTTTGAATGGAGTTGCCAGATGTGTTGTTGTAGAGCCTCTCAAAGGCTAGAGTTTCACCAAGATACACACCCAAACTTGATAAAACTAGAAATATTAATTTCTATGTCCCATCGGGTGTGCCAAAACTATTGGAGCTCAAAATTTCACCCATCCTAAATCACAAGAATCTAGGGATTTGAGGCAACATGGGACTATCTCCAAGTTGTGGGACTTGAATTGAGACAGACTCTGAGAAGGTCGATTCCTCTACTTATGTCTACCGCTAAAATTACTCCTAGGAATCTACAACTATATAACTCTACTCTAACGTTTAAAGGGACTAGGGTGAGAAGGAGATGCATAAAAAAACTCCTAAACTAGAGAATTTGATGGCACCAAAATAAGGGGAAAGATACTTTGAAAGAGAGAAAATGGGAGAAAATGATGATGAGGGTCAAAACAATGAACACAACTCAAAAATCATCTAAATTCCCACTTCCATGATGCACAATAGATACGATTCTCAAAGAACACGAAACATACCCATGAGTAATCCTAGGAGGCAAATAAACACAATAAAACACCAGAAGGTAGATGTGAGCCACAAAATAGAATTTTCCCACCATAATTTAATGTCTATGGGTGTCATTCCTTCTTTAAAGGAAAATTTCGTTTAAAATGCTTAGATCTTTCAAAGAATTTAATGAAGGTGGTTGGTGGAGAATTCAAATTTCCTCTCTCTTTGGATACTTTGGGAATGCAGGGCATCTTTTTGCTACCTGTTCTAAGAGTTGTATGCCTTTGTTATGGTTCTGAAATGATCTTCTTCCTTCATGTAATGATCTATGCATGCTTTTGAGAAATAAATCATATGTTTTGTGGATCACTTCTACCTTAGCTGGTGTTTTATTGTGTTTATTTTCCTCTCAATTACTCACGGGTTTGTTATGTGTGTTCTTTTAGAATATGTATCTATTTTGCATCATGGAAGTGGGAATGTAGACATTATTTTGAGTTGTGTTCATTGTTTTGGCCCTCCTCATCATCGTTTTCTGCCATTGTCTCTCTCTCAAAGTATCTTTCCCCTTATTTTGGTGTTATTGCCTTCTCTAGTTTAGGATTTATGTTTTATGCATCTCCTTCTCACCCTGGTCCCTTATAAATTTAGAGTAGAGTTAGATAGTTGTGTTTCAATTCCTAGGAGTAGTTTTAGCAGGAGAAATAAGTAGAGGAAGTCACCTTCTCTAGAGGTCTATCTTAGCTTGAGTCCCACAACTTAGAGACAGCCTCATGTTTCCTTGAATCTTTATATTCTTGTGATTTACGATGGGTGTAATTTTGATCTCTAATAAGTCTCATAATGTGGGTACAGGTTTGGCCATGGTTTACAGTGATCATCTAGACCTAGTCTAGGTGCTTGAAGGAAAAATAGAGAATGAGAGTGAGTAGCATGGCTATTTGAGATCATGTAGGCATGCAGATGTGTGATAAAAAAATTTCAAGGATATTAGGACCTTATGAAGAGGTTTTATGCATAGGTATGGTGTTATTCTACTTGGTTATGGCCTAGACTATGCAAAACCCTAAGACCTAGTTGGGTAAGTCCTAGTGGTTGAGAAGATGCAGACTTGTTTATGACCAAGTTAGAATTAGATATGTTATTGGATTGTTTCATTATGTTTTGAGAAAACTTTTAGTATTGCATGATGAATATTTTGTAAGATATGGTGTTTTGAGTCCTATCAAGCTCAAGAAGGTGAGTTTCCTAGCTTAATGTGAGAGAAATTGAATTGGATGACATGTGTAATGTTTGCATGGTCCCTTAATCCTTTCATGGATGTTGAATCATGGAACTAAGAATATCTCATAGTTGGAATGAGATTAAATGAGGCCTTATATTTTATGAATGAATGTTAAGAAGGTAAGAAGGTCAAAACCCTTCTTAAACCCTAGTTTGATCAAGCGCTTAGAGGAAATATTTCTTATTCAGCATAGAATGAATTGGATCATTAAAATTTGTTATTTTATGATGAGAGGACTCTCCTAGATTTCATATAGTGCTATTTTGGATTCATGGCAATAAGTGCACCCACCCGATTTGCTAGTTTTCAGGAAAGAAGGTTTTACTCTTAGATTTTCCATCAAACCCTATGACTAAATTGGTCTTATGATTTTATGGGGAGAAATGATACATGTTTGAATTAATTTCAAATCATGGTGAAGTTTTTTATGACCTACATGATAAATTTTGAAAGACTAGTTTTTGGGCCTAAAGGGCAATTTTAGCAGTCTTGGAGAATGGAAGCTCTTGAGTACTTGTGAGATTTGTGATCAATATTGTATACCTTTGAGGTGTTTTAAACATCTCATATGATGTGTTGGATGATTTGTTGAGCTCTAGAATTCATATGAGGTGGCATGATTGAGGTCACAAGTTGACCTAGTTTGACTTGTTTAGGACAATGACACTTCCTTGGAGAAATTGGTCTAGAAGACCAATATTTTTGCTTATCTGATGATGGATATCAATTATAAAGTGAATAGGTATGATAATTTATCCTATCATATGCATTTATATGTCTTGAATGTGGCAGTAAGAGTGCAATATGTTTGAGTTTACAAACCGGTATCTGGGTAATTCAATCTACTTTAAGGAAAAAGTTGTCTTAGTGGCTTTACATGTGGATTCATGAGCTATAGAATGTTTTTTGGTGTTTCTCATGTCATTTTATTTCTAATGAGTGGTTACATGGTATAATTTAGTTGTTTAAGTATGATCTTGAGCTTCATTGTTGGTGACTGGTTCTTGGAGGTGCCTAATTTGAGTAGGAAACAATCATACTTGGTGGTGATTTGAATGAAAAGGATGATGCAGAGGTTTTTGAGCTGATTAAATTAGTTTATATGTTGTTTTTAACATGTTTGTATCCTTTGGAGGTATGACATAGCTGAAGTTAGCTCTTGGAGTCGATGGAGTGCTCGTTGATGAAGGATTTAGGCTTCTTGGCCTAGTTTGAGAAATTTTGAATGTATTGATGCATTTCTGACCCATATGGGTCCTTCATGTGAATTTATATGATTGTGTAACTTTTATTTTATGTTTTCATGATTGGCCTTATAGGTCATAAATCACCTAGTCATGTTTTTTATTTGAGTCATGTATATAAAGTGCATGTATGGTTCATTTAATTAATGGGGTGAGAGGGAAAAGCGTGAGCTAGGTGAGATTTTCAAAGAGGTCTGAGGGCATAAAGACAAATATGAAGGAGTGTGTGAATGTTTTAATAATGTTTAAGAGATATTATGTAAGGGAATTTTCTAAATCAGCCCATGAATAAGAAGAATTGAGTGAGTTGAGAGAGAGAGGTTTGAAGAAGGTTTGGTGTGTTTGGAGTTGAACTTGGATCACAATCAGTTATCGAACATCATATCATCTCGTGATCATTCAATTATAAAATCTCTTATGATGTGAATATTCATAGGATTCCTTTGTTATTATTTGTATTGAAGAAAAGGTTTAGGGGTGGGTGTTACTTGTGAAGTGGGTGCTTCACTAAATAAATTTTGCAGGATGTGTAATGTTATCAAAGTCCTTACTTTATGTAATATAAGTTGAGGTTTCGTAGTTTTTCTTCCCCTTTATGGTTTCCCACATATATCTGGTGTCATGTTTTCTCTCTTTTTATTCTTACACTTATGAGTTTTTAATACACACCTAATAAGCTCATATCATTTTTGGATGTTGAATGATTAAATTAAATGATGAATCTAAGCATTGGTAAATGCAGTTGTAATTGTTTCATGACTTATTCCACCCCCCCATTCAATTTTCTTCAAAAATCCTCATCTGAAAAATTGACCAAATCTTCAACACATATATAATTTATAGAAATGGAAGAAACATCATTATCATATTCACAAGAATTAATGGCCTCAATAAGGGGTAAGATTGAAACATCGGGACCATGGTTTTAAAGCTTTGTAAATACAATAGGGATCTTGGGATGACATGTGGTATTAATATATGAATTTCAAAGGAAGGCCTCTTCCTCTTTGGCATTTGCAAAGTAAGGTTGAATTCTAGTCATAGGAATAGATTCATACTTGGGAAAAGGAGATTTAGGATGACAGGTTTACAACACCTTTTGATAAGCCATGAGGTATACACTAAATGAAGGATCCTAGGGAAAGCTAGGGTTCAATCAATAAACGGGTTCACCAAATGATTTAAAGAAATTTAAATATTTATTAGAGGACTGAGATCAAATGAATATATTAATAACAAGGAATATATAGAATACAAGGGAGAACCAAGTATGTACAATAGGGAGATAAGAGTGACTTAGCTTGTACCGGGAGATATGGGCTGATTTTGGGCTGGAAGATTAATGGAAAATTTTGGATTTGGATTGTGTGAGTTGTTTCTAAAAATTAATACTTGATACCTCTTCGGACATGAGTTCCCACAAGAAACGAGACCACCCCGGGTGCTAGTGTCCAATTTTTGCACTAGTTTTCCTAAAACAACTTTACTTCTAGTCTTTTCAGGGTTTAAACTTAGCTTCTTCCTTTTTATTTTTGTCATATCCAATCCACTATATGGTTCATATATCACATCTATACATGTAAAACAAACCCTAGCTACCTAAAAAAGCTTAAGCAAGCATTAGATGATATAAATAATGCATATGCTTGAGTCGGACTGACCTCAATGGTCACCCCAATGTGATTTTCACCAAACATTGTACTACATTTTAGACTCTATGTATTTCTTATGAATTTTTGATTTGAATTGTGTCCTCTTGAAGCTAGGTTTCCCTTGTTCCAGCTTACACCAAGATAATGGGCTATAACTAATTTTCCCCAAGATGAATGTGTGAAATGTAATTTAGAATAAGCCCTCCTATGCAATGAATAATGCAGCCCAAAATGCAGTCCTTGAGTGTTGCTCTTGTAGATGGTAGATAGAGAGTGATAGCCAAAAATGTCTTACCCCTAATAATAGTGAGTAATTTTTGTATATATATGACTTCCTTGTTTGAAATTTGACACTTAGTGACACCAAAATCCAACCTAGGTCATGAAATAAAGATAATAAAAGACCCAAAATAAAGAATAAACCGACAAGTTGGAAAATAAAGTAAGATGGAAAAACAATGCCGAGAAGGGACACTAGTGCCCAGACATTAGTGTCTCAACTAGGTAGTACTATCCCAAATCCAAGAAATAAAAATAGTACCAATAATGTGACGAATATCCCTATGACATGAAAATATGTGTGTGTGTGTGTGTGTAAGTAGTAAAAGGAAAAGTCACAATCAAAGTTAGTCAAAACCAGTAAAGAGGACTAAGAAAAGGTGTCACCAATGTCTAATCTTTGCACTTGGAAATAATGCATATAAAAACATAATCGAGGCGTAATGTAATGGTAATAATTGTATATCTTTGTGTCTACACCATGGGGAAATGTGGAATAAGAATAAATTGGATGCACAAAGTTTGGTACAATAATGAGCATGAAAATGACTGCTAAGAAAAGTCTAGAAAGAAAAGAGCGCAAGGAGTGGAGAGAAGGATGTGCATGGAAAGGAAGAGGTGCACGTACAATTAAATCGAAGAATTCCCAAAAGGAAAGTTATAGAGCATGAAGATGTAGATGTCTACAACCAAAAAGGGCATAAGTGTACAAAGAGGCACATGAAGGATAAGGTGCAAAGGAAAGCGTAGGTGAATGGAGAGACGCGAGGATAAAGAGAGGTGTGTGCGAGAAGATGGAGCATAATTGAAAGTGAAGGAGATGATGGAAGTGTGTAAAGATAAAGGCACACTAGAGAAGAGGAGAATGTTGCATGATAGACATAATGAAGAAGGAGATGTAGGAAAAGGTTATAGTGTGCAAAGGGAATGGCCTATGTAGGAACAATTACCCAAAATAACAACTAAGGGAAAATATAAAAATAAATGTAGGTGAAATGGGTGAAAGGAAATGAGGAATGTGTGAAAATATATTAAATAATATGAAAAATAGGAAAGGGTGTGGAAAAGGACATGGAGGATGAATTATGAGATGATAATATGCGGTGAGAAATGACAACAAAGAAGGGACAAAAATGGATCTGCATGGTCGCATGGTTGATAGTGACTAAATGATAGAGTAGCTAATAAGGGAAATCTAACCACTTGATGTCATGGTACAAAAATATTATCTAAGAGAAAATCACGTGAATAAGGGAATTAAAAATTCCAATTCAAGCAGGAGAGACATAGGAGTCAACTCATGGAGAGAGCAATAGGAAAGGATGGGTATGTGTGACTATAAATAGGGGAGTAACTCAACGTAGGGTTGTTTAAAAAGGTGATTATTGAGGAGAAAATTGTTAGCTTGTAAGTTACAGGGATAAGTAGAATCTATTGCTTTGAGGTCGTGACAAAGTGAGGGACCAAGAGAGTAGGTCAAGATCGGCCTTAGAGATGAGATGAGTGAAAAATTGAGACCGGTAATCCCTAGGAGGCACTAGCCATTATAAAACCTCCATGGGAGAGAAGTGTTAGAAATCTATTGTGAGCATACATTGTAGATGTCATATGAATTTATCAATATAATATATGAAACATAAATATTTTCATCCTTTCATGTTGACTTTAAAAACGGAAGGCTCTGGAAGTACCCGATAGAGCTTCATGTCATCACAAAACCTTTGATGCACTTTATTATGTTGTTTTTGATCACCCTAATTACAACATTGTTCTAGGGGTCCCTTGAGAACATACCACACACATTACTTTAGAACATGCAAGCTTGTTATTTTCTCATCATGACCCTACATATATAATTGGGATCCTTCTTTCAAATATCACTCTTCTCAATCCCAAGGTTCTCCTAGTACTTACTACTTATCTCTCCTACTCTCTCGCAAACAAAAATTCACATTTTTACCTTTTCCACCACATGTTATATTAAAAAAATTCTTGAGTGTGGTCTTATGTCTTTTCCTCCATTTTTTTGGTTTCCACAAGTTGTCCTCCTTGTCGAATATCAATGTTAGTCTCTATTATGATTTTCATCATTGCATTAGACACCATACTGATTGATGTACCTCATTATGACATATTATTCAATATATAATTGATCCAAACGCTATTGATTGGGACTCTTCTTCCTCACCTATTTCTCTACCTATTACATTTCAATCAAATAAATTGCAAACTTCTCCTCTTATTACTCATAGTATTTCATCTATGGTACACATTTCTCCCATATCATTACTAGATTTTAAAATCATTATAGATTTTAGCTCTATCATATGGTGATTTAAAATAGCTAAATCTTGATTATAAGACTCGATCAAATTAATATAACAGTAATAAGAAATATCTATCATGCAAGAAATAAGTAAGTATAAGTAATAGTGAAATAGGAGTGACTTAGCTTGTATTTAGAGATTTGGGCTAATTCTAGGCTAGAAACTAAGTGGAATAGGATGGATCTAGATTGAGTGAGATTCATTTAGGAAAATGGAATTTGAAGCTCCCTCAAATAGGACCTCCCGAGTGTTAGTGTATAAGTTTGGTGCTAAGACAATTCTCTACTTTTGATCTTCTCAAGGTCTGATCTTGTCTTCTTCCTTTCACTCTTTGTTACATCAACTTCGTTGTAGGGATTTTGTTGTACCTAAACCTAAAAACAAAATCTTAGCTACCCGTACAAGGCTCAAGTAAATATTACATTAAACAAATAATGCATATGCTTGCATTGGACTAACCTTAGTAGTCACACCAATGTGATTGTCACCAAGTGTTGTACTGCATTTCAAACTCTATGTAGTTTGTGTGTGTGTGTGTGTGTGTGTGTGTGTGTGATTTAATTATGCCCCTTAAAGCTAGATTACCCTTGTGTCAGTCACACCAATATAGTGGGATACAACTACTTTTCCCTAATATGAATTTTTGATATAGAATTCAAAAATATCCCCTCCTATGTAGTGAATAATACAACCCAAATGTAGTCCTTGAATGTTTCTCTTTTCCAAAGTAGTAGATAGTAAGTAATAGCCCAAGTTGTCTAGTTGTTAATAATAGTGAGTAAGTCATGTGTGTGTCTTGCGCGCAGCGTGTGTGTGTGTTTGATTCCCTTGTTTGAATTTCATCATTAACAACCAAAAAGGTTGACCCAAAGTGATAAGAAAGGTTTTAGAAAAGATAACAAATGATATGGCATTTCAAATTTGAGAAAAGGAGGGAAAAGGGCAGAAGCACTAAAAGGCTATAGTAGTGCCTGGCCCTCCTATTCCTAATGGGTGGTAGTGTCTAGGATACTCGGAGGATAAAACAAAAATAAATAGTTATGTCACATGTTGTCCAATATTTACAGGTAAAGTGGTCATTCCAAAAAAAGTAAGCAATAGCTTGTATGAAAAGGATAAAGTAATATAAAATTAAAATAAGTATTGTTAATGACTATTTTTCTTACTTAGGAATCATGTATATAATGGCATACTTATAAGCGTGATGTAAATATAAAGTGCATGATTTTGTGTCTACATTTTCCGCCACTATATGCTAGTGAATGAATAATTGGTAGCATAAATTAGATAGGAATAGCATACCTTTTAGAGAGCTAAAGGGATTTATAATCAATATCATGTCGAATGAGGTACTTAATACCGTGTCAAATGGATATTATAGAATGTGTATCATGTAATCTATAAGAGGATAAGGATCCTAGGGGTGACCTTATGTGCATAGTATAAATGATGTATGCATTTGTTTGTTAAATATTGTCTCTGCTGAGCATCTTATGTTTGAAATTTATCATTTTTTTATTTGTGTGTTTTCCTTTTGTTAGCGTAAGGTCAAACTTGCAAAATAAAATAGGTGTAGATAATGTTCATGATAAATGAAACTGAAATTTGATTCAATAAGTGTGAAAATAGAAATTTGTAATGAAAGACAAGTTAATCAAGGATAAAATACACCTATATGTCATGAGAGAAGAGATAGAATTGTTCATGTATGTTTGTTGCCTTAGATATGGTTGGAATAGTACTGAGGATTTAGGCATCTTGTCACCAAACTAAGGATTCATAACGTCCTTTCATTATATTAAGGATTTAGGTGTCTTATCACTAAGGGAAGAGTGTTGGGAGAGTTGTAGGATTTTCCCTCCAATTATTAATGCTTCCCCATAGATAAGTGCCACTATAGATGGTCACAAACCCAATAAAAATTGGTCACAGATGACACATCATTCTAGGCATATCATTGTCCTACATATGCCCTAGGTGTCATTCCTTATTTGATCCTCGAGAAAACATGATAATTAGTTCCCTTTCCCAAAGTATGTAACTTGCCACTAATTTTTTCATGTTGTACTGATAAGTAACTCCAGTAATCGAGTACCTATTGTTGGTTTTTGGAGAAATTTGTCAATGAAAACCTATTGATCTTGTATTGTACCTAATTCTACCCCTAGGACATAACTTCCCATATGGGACATTAGCGCCCATTGTTGTTGTCTCAGTATTGGGCATTTTTCCCTTTGTTGTGATTTTGGCCCAATTCTAATTATGAACCTATTTTTTAGATCTTGTTTATTTTGATTCTATTGTGTACCACTTCATGTCTAGTCTTTAGACTATTGAGAGGGTGAAATAATCACCCAATGATTGTCCTCGTTCTTTTGGGGTGTGTGAGATGAACTAAGGTGAGTATGGCCAAAATGAAGAAAGTTGAAATTGATGTGCAAATCTAAAATAGAACTCATGTAGGGGAGATAGAAAATGTGCATGATAACTACCATGGCACATGCAAAATAATGGGAAAGGCTATAAAAAAGTGTTAGTCATAAACAAACATGGCATGATGTAATAGAAACTAGTCAAAACACATAATAACATGGAAAAAGACACATCGAGTAGGTTGAATATATGGGACACCACTTAGGATGTCGGAAGAAAATCGAAGCCTTCAAGGGTATAGAATAAAAATATGGAATCAAGCATAGGGAATAACCTACAAACAATGACAATCAAGACACAAACATAAACAAGATACAAACAAATCAAATAACCATGGTTGGAAGTAAGCATGTGAGACAAATGCTACACATGAAGCACCCATTAGCATGTTAGAAAAATTAATAGTATGCCACAATGTATACAACTGAAAATAGGAATGAAATTAGTAGATATTACAATGATAGAACTCAAATAGAGAGAAAATTGGAAAGTTAGATGCCCCCAGGAGCCTCAACGGGACTAGTAAAGAATAGTACCAAACATCATACATCATGTAAGAACTTGTAAGTAACTTGCATTCACCTCAAAAGTACCATATTAGTGTGCATGTGTGTATGGAAAATGATAGAGCATAATATGAATTAAAGTCACATGTGATTATGCAAAATATGAAATATTATGCCTAATCTAAATACAAGATTGCATAGAAATAAATGAATACTAAAATACTGAAATAAATCTAAGAAATTAAGCAATAAATAATGAAAAACATAATTTCAAGGAGAGAGTAGAAAGGTTTATCGATTCGCGAAAAATGCAAAGAACTCGACCATTGCACTAGAGCTTAGAAAATTGCAGATTTGGAGGAGGTGGTTTGGGGCACCTAGAGGAGGAGGACAGGGGCACTGTGGGTGCCCTAGGCCTATTTTTTTTGGGTGCCTAGGTGCATGGAAATGATCGAAACCTGAACTATCGTGGTCACAAGTTGTTCATTAATGCTCATCTTTTTCCTCTACAAATTCGTACAATGATCACTCGGAGTCATCAAAAACCCGCAATTAAACATAAACCCGTAAAACCCTCAAATAGACATCAAATCCTAAAAATAAAGATTCAAACTAAGGGTTCAGATGGTCCTAAAACTCCACAATGGTAGACTTACAATTGAGTGATGCACTACATCTCGACTCCAGGTGTAGTTCTATGTGTGTGTGCAGAGTTATGCCCTAGGTTGTTCTTGTGCCAATCGCACTTGGATAGCAAGCAAGTAGCTAGATGTAGAATGTAATAAATGTGTGCATGGAATAGAATGAACTTCCCTCCTTTTAAGTGTGATGCAAAAATCATCCCTTATTTCCCTTGTGATGGAGCTAGATGGATGCAAAAGGAGCTCTTAGATGCCTTGATGGATTCAACCTTATGTGGTGATAGCCAATGTTTAGTGCTTGGTCCTTTATTATGATCACATAACTTTATATTCATATGATTACTTCGCTTGAATTTTTTAATTAACCATGAAAAGGCCGACTACCAAAAAGATAAGATGCTCAAATGGCTAGAAAGGACCCAAAAGTGAGAATAAAGTATAAAAGGGCCAAGAGCACCTATAGGGGATGAGGGCGCCTGGTGCTGACATCCTAGCCGGGTACTCATGTTTAGGATGACAAATGTCGAAGAGTAAAAAGGTAGATTGAGAAAGTAAGAGTGCAAGAATGAAAGTAGAAATAGAAAGAAAATAAATGTGGCCAAAGACATGTGTTAATTAGTACTTTTATTACTTAGGAATCACATGAATAGTAGTATGTAATTAGGACTAGATAATACCCAAAGTACATGACCGTGTGTCTACAACATGATAAGTAATGTGCAACATAGAATAACATCCAAATCAAGATCCATGATAAATTTTTTTAATTTTTACAATTATTTGAATGAAATTATATTAACAAAAGAGGGGAGAAAGGTTTTTCCCTAGTGTACATGTGCAAGATGAGGTCCATGTAGGTAAGTGCACCCTCAACATTTGTGTTTGAACCTAAAACAAGAGTGTGTCATCAGGTAGCAAGGGGGATAACATAAGAGTTATTAAAGAACATTGTCAACATGGTGAGGGGAAAACCCTATAGAGTCCAAGATCTCAAATGCATGAGTAGGAAGTGTATAAACAATAAGAGTGTTTCTAGTAGGAGAAACTAGAATAGGCGAACATTGGGCTTGTTGGAAACAAAGTGGAAAAGTAAGTGCAAACACAAGGATCAATGTTTAAGTCAAGAGATGTGAAACATGTATAGTCTTATGAGGCTCATTAGTATCAATTGTAAACAATGGAGGGAGGGACACATGACTCATCATAAGAAATAAATGTAATTTGGGAAGATTACAAGTATTAAAGTTGTATCAATGAGCCCCTATGACCATAGACTTAAATGTGGAAGGAAGGGAATTGATTACCCCCATGGATGTAACAAGATGAGGTGTAGCCATAGTAAATGAGTCATGCATAGAAGATTAAAAAGTGAGATCATTAGGAATTATTATCGAATCAACACACTATGTTCTAACTTGTGATGAGGAAGGTGTGAAGAGTGATGTAACATTGGAATTAGTAAGCATATGATCATTAGAAGTGCATTGAGAGTTGTGTCAAGCAACATATTTGAAATCCATGGTCAAAGTGACATTGTGAAGGGAGGTATTAGTGTCTCCCAACACCTTAGTTATCATATATTTAACAACCATCATAGGGGACAAAGCTCTAGATATATGTAAGTGTGTAATAGTATGCATTAGGGATGAGAATGAGACATAGTGGGAGGAGTATCATGGGTGCCAATAAAAATTTCATCATGTAAATTAATAGCATTATAGTCCATCATAGGAGAATAATGATGTGTAATGTAAGTAGTAACTTCATTATCATGTATGAGAGGGATATCACAAATATTAGAAACATGATATTTGGAATCTATTATAGCATTATCCATGGAAGAAGGTGTGGCAAGGGCATGGGTAGAAAGAGATACATGCATAGTATGTAACTAAGGATGGCCTAGAAGGATATTATAAGTGAGATCATGAGGCATAACGTAACATAGAACATTAAGAGTGCAAAGTCCTATAGTAATGGGTAGAGTGATTTCTCCCAACACTTGCTTAGGTGTGTTATCAAATCCAAAAATACATAGAGTAGATGGAGTTAGATCGGTGGCGAAAGTCCTATACAATGGAGAAAGGAAATATTGCATATATTAATACCATATCCATTATCAACTAAATCACACTTAACAAGAACATTATGAGTTTGAACTTAATTATACCATGGAGAAGAATTGTCATCACTTGTATGGTAAGCTATAAACTAATTTTACCCAAGAAAGTCAAACAGACAAATAGATTTTTATTGAAAGTGATGTTGAGAAAAATGTGATTGCCATCAAATGAGTAAAATGAACATATCTCAAAGTAAAATATGAATTGTACAAAAAAAAAAAATTTGAATATGAGTATGTAAAATAAAAACCTCAAAGGGATTTTATCAAAAGTGTGTATTTTTAATTATGCCTTAATTACCAAAAAGTGTAATTTTGAATTTTTGAAAATTTTGCAAAAATTAGGGTAAAAAAAAAAGAGGTTTTCATTAAATATGTAAAAATTAAAAATAACCTCAAAGGAATTTGAAAATAGAGTCATTATTCTTGAGATATGAAACAAAAGGTGATTTGAAAATTAGGAGCCTTAGAAAGTGACCCAAAGGGTAGGACCAATCATGAAACCCTAGAAAAAAATTGTAGATCAGATCTATGGTAGATGATAGATGAAAATCAAGTGTGAATCTAAATATAAGATGTAGATCAAATGATTTAACAAAATTAGATCTTGATCGGAAGATTGAGATCAAATCAATATAACATTCACACGCAAGATCTATCATATAAGAAATAAGAAAGTGTAAGAAATAGTGAAATAGGAGTGACTTAACTTGTATTCGAGAGATCCGGGGAAACCGAGTGGAACATGATGAATCTAGACTAAATAAGATTTATCCGGGAAACTAGAATCAAAACTCCCTTGAATAGGACCATCTAGATAAGGACAAGACCACCTAGGTGCTAGTGTCTAAGTTGGGCACCATTGTCCCGCAAAATTATTTACTTTTGATCTTCTCATGGTTTGATCTTGTCTTCTTTCTTTCACTCTTTATCACATCAAATTTCATTGTAGGGTTCTTATGTTGCACTTGAACCTACAAAACAAAACCCCGACTAGCTACAAAAAGGATCAAGACATTAAATGAAACAAATAATACATATTCTTGAGTCAGAATGACCTTGGCGATCACTCCCACCCCAATGTGATTGTCACCGAGCACTACATTTTAGAGTCTATGTAGTTCTAGAGTGTGTGTGTGATTGAATTGTGTCCCTTGAAGCTAGGTTTTCCTTGTGCTAGTCACACCAAGATAGTGAGCTATAATACTTTTCCCCGATATGAATGTGTGAGATGGAATTCATAAATAACCCCTCTTAATAAATGAATATGTGTGTGTGTGTGTGTGTGTGTGTGTGTGTGTGTGTGTGTGTGTGTGTGTGTGTGTGTGTTTGATTCCCTTGTTTGAATTTTTTTCATTAACCAAAAATATGACCCAAAGAGTGACATGAAAGGTTTTAGAAAAGATAACAAATGATGTGGCATTTCAAATTTGAGAAAAGGAGGGAAAAGAAAATTTCCCAAATGGAACAAGCAGATAGATCGGGGCACTCCTATCCCTAATGGGTGGTAGTTTTCGGGATGCTCGAGAGGATAAAACAGAAAAATACATTGTTGGGTCACATGTTTTCCAATGTTCAAAAGTAAAGTGGTCATTCCAGAAAAGTAAATAATAGAAGTATGAAAAGGATAAAGCAATGTAAAAGTAAAATAAGTGTTTTTAATGCCTAGTTTTCTTGCTTAGGAGTTGTGTATATGATAACATACTTAGAGGCATGATGCAAATAGAAAGTTTTTGATTTTATGTCTACATATAACATGGCAATCGTTATATGTCTACCTATCATAGTCCTTTGGTTTTCCATCTTCTTTGACTACACTCATTGACAATGCTTATATAATAAACGCTATTATTGACACATCTCTACACCTTTCTATTAATGTTACCTTTGACATGGAATCATGCATATGATGGCATAATTAGAGGCGTGATGTAAATAGAAAGTGTGTGATTTTATGTCTACATATAACATGACACTCATTATATGTCTACCTATCATATTCCTTCGGTTTCCCATCTTATTTGACTACACTCATTGATGATGTTTATATAATAAATGCTATTATTGACACATCTCTACACCATTCTATCAATGCTACCCGTGACATGGATGCACCTTTGATAGATTTTGGGCCTGGCCCCCTTCATCCTCATCATGTTATATCTAGTACTTTCATTGGCATTTAGGTTTCTTCTTCATGGTTGCATATGTTACCTCCATTGCCCATTTTTGTGATATGATTTTACAACCTAGGCCTCTAAACCTTCTTAGGCCACTCCCATTTGTGCACAATTGGTAGTTCTCATACTTTTCCCCACTCATTCCTTGATGACACACTTTGTTTATAAGTTCAACTTGATTGTTGAGGGAGTGGTTCTACACACGACCTCACCTTGCACGTGCGCGCGCTGCACACCCACACACACACACAATGGGAGGCACATCTTGTTTCCCATCTTTTAGTTACATTGTTCCTATTTATTTCCCTCTATGGGGTGATTCTTGGATCACCCTTCATTATCTTTAGAGAATAATTTTTCATCTATGCCCTCATGGAGGGCCTAAATTTCAAAAACATGCAAATATATTGGCAAATATACAAAATTAGGGCATGTTTTCATAACATACATTGTTTTTAGTTTACATTATACATGTTTTTTAATCCTTTGGTTTGATTGATAGCATTTCTTCTTTACACACATGCATTCACATGGTATTTTCATCATGATGCAGGACATATATAGAGTAGTACATGATGATAGGTGAAGGTCTTCCCTTTACCCATACTTTGCTAACCTCTGGGGAATTTTCCTTTTACATACTACGTTCGGTGTGTTATATTTCCATTATACTTCTTTTCTTTCCTCATTACACTTGATTACATATATATCTTGTGCATTTTTTATCTCTTAGACTAATAGGACTAACACGTTGTCTTTTGTAGCACTTATAATTAATGTTATCTCTTTCATATATCATATGCTTTACATCACACCTTGTTATACGTGTTTTGCATCCATGATCACTAGTTTTGTGTATGTGGTTACTTCGTACTTTAATTATGACCTAAGGACCTTGATTGTTGTACTACATCGTGATTGTCCCATGTTTGCACCATAATGCCTTATGTGTGGTTATGCATCTCTTGTTTACAAGCTCATGGGCCTTGATTGTCTTGTGACACCATGGGTGTCCCATGTTTGCAGCATTTTTGCCTTTTTGTGTGACATTTCTTGACATGTTTGGCACTTGTTTTCTACATTATATGCACTAGTTTTCTACTAACACATCATCTTCTATTGTTATTACTATTGTTTCGTTGCATTGACACTATTCGTATTATCATGTTTATTCTTGTTGTTGCTATTTTTTTTGCACCGTTGTTTCTACCATGCACATCCCCATTTGCATGTGTGGTTTCTTCTTGTGGCCACTACATCATTCATTTTAGAGGGTATATATAGGTTCTCGGCACTCACTATGGGTTTCCATATTTTATTTTGAGTTGCGTTCTCGAATTCTTCATTCCACATGCCTCAAAAGAGAGGGAAACATATGGGGTTTTAATCTACATTTCTAGAGACACGTGCATCTTTCTAGGCACGAGAATATACAAAGGGCATTAAAATGCCTTAGAATCAGGTTCACACACAAAAATAGTAAAATCTATAAAGGGTCATGATCATACATCATGGTCAAAACCATACGAATGTTTCGACTCTACTATACGCTTTTTCCTCACAGGCAATTTCTCCATATTTTGCTAGCATTTTTAGATTTATCATCATCATTACAACATTCTTATCTAGTTTCATATTCGTAGATTGATTCAATTTTGCATAGTTTCAGGGGGCATGAATTATTTCATTCTCTCCTTCTCTATGGTACTCAGTTTGCACTTCTAATTTTTGACACATTGGGGGCATGGATATCCTTTCTCTACTCATATTTTGGCATGCAATCAATCCTATTCAGTTTTCACTCTACAATACGACACATGGGAAGAGTATGAGGGAATTTATTTATCTTTTCTACTATGTGTCTCAAGTTACAAAAATTTTCTTATATCCATTTGCAGCAGATGGTCCGTAGGATTATGGAAGGCAACGAGACAACTAATTTCTTCATGGGCAAGATTTCCTATCCTCTTTGAAATTAAGCGGCAGATATCAAATTTGATGAATAAATTTGATACACACTCTTCCTCCTCCTAGTGGGGGGTTCTTCGAATCCTCTTTTTGGTTCTCCTCTTTGTCATTCATGTGTTTGGTTGGCACACCTAACACATTGACCTCTCCTCGGCACAATAGGGGACCAACCACCCCCAATTCTTCATTAGAGTTCAACAAATTCAAAGCATAAGAACGAGATCACATTCCTTCAACAAGACAAACTAGTGTATTACTTCCATGTTTTGCATCTCTTATAACATTTCTTGTTACACATATTTTTAAATTATTTTCATTACATTTTGAGTTAAAGTTTAGTTTCCTATTTTGGGCATCGACTACTCTATGTTGTAGGTTTCATTTTGGAGTGTGCCAACACCAACACAACAGATATTGCAACAAAAAAAAATTGCACGAAAAAGACAGAGTGTGTCTACGCACTCATTTATCTTTTCCTTTAAACATGTAATTTTTCATTTAATACTTAAAGGGGGAATGTACACACTAAAATTTGACAATCTATCCTTTGACATTGTTGATCTTGGCATTGCACATTTGAATATACAAACACACTCTTTGCACTCTTGATTAGCTCACCCTAATAGCTCTTTGACTACTTTCTCATCTTTGCATACATCTTTGTTGTCATTTCTTGAGGTTTTATAGCATAAAATGCATCTAAAGATAGTTATCCTCTGACCCAAGAAAGCCAAATTATGATTTTTCCCTTTGGGTCAAAACCACCAATTTGGATAGGTTTATACAAATCTACAAGACAAACCTACTCGTATGGTTTTATACCGACACGGTGTGCACCAAAAATTTTAGTTACATCATCTTCATATGGTATAATATTCTCTCTTGGTCGGCCTTTCATAACATAACAACCATCAAAATCCTATATAAGCAAGTCAATCATACCTCATTTAAGGTTTAGGCACTTCAAGAGCTCCTCACGTAAAAGCAAGCACAAAAGGAACTCCAAGCTCCCAAAAATACAAAATAACTCATACATGTCCATTAGGACATTATTCTCTACAATTTTGAAGTCACTTAACAAGTCCAAAGAGTCTTCATCTTCTCTCCACAAACAAGAAAAGTGACCCTTACCAAGTATTTGAGCAAGTGTGAAACTTAAACAAGGTATTTTCAAATAATGTTATGTAAAATTCTAATTGCGCTATATAGTAGACATCACATGCTTTGGAGACCGACGTGCGGTTTGAGCTCTCTTTGGAGTAGTGATAACGCTCGGTGATGCACAGGGGTACCCATAACCCACCTAAATTTATTTTACAAGAACTCTATCTTGCACTATGAGGGTTTGATCGAGTTACAAAGCCATTCGAAGGAGAGCAAAGAATACCAACAAAGAGCGATACTCATTTCTAGGCGTGACAAAACACACAAAATTTACAGAGTCGAATCCAAGCAAGGCCAAGACCATACGGAAGGGTCAGAATGTATGGATGGTTTTGACCTAGTTGTAAATTTTTGACTAGGTATAGTCTCAAGTGCTAGTTTCAACAATGAAGCACTTTCGGTCTCGAACCCGTGTGTTTCATGCATTTAGATCACTTAGAATCTCTCGATCCTCATGTAATCAGCTAAGTGTAATTTATTCTTTATGTTTTGATAGTTGTTAGATCAATATTCACTTTGTAAAGTGTTATTTTGATTTAGAAAATTAATGTTGGAAGTTAATTAACTTATAATAGCCTCATGTTGCATTATTTCATATATTTTTATGTATGTTAACTAGAAACACACTAAATATTACAAAGGGAATGATATATGATTAAATCACTTAAAAAGTGAAATCGGGATGTTATAAAATTCATTCCTTCATTTGGATATAATTGTTGACATTGTGATAAACAAATAGTGGAGGGGCAACAATGGAGGACCCACGCAACCTCGAATTTGATAACTAAGTTGAAATGAAGTGAAAACTTTTTAACATCCACGAGGATAAAAAGAGCCTATGAGACACTAAAACTAGTTTATTTTATTTTCATCATTTCTGATCTTCTTCTATTAGTCTTCATTATGAAGTTCCCCATTTTAGTGATTAACTTTTCACTAAACATATTGTATAATGAAAATGTTGTGAAATTGATTGCATATCTCAAACGAATGTCATTATAAGCATTACATTCTATAATAAAGTATTTTTCTGATTCTTCTACCCTGTCTAAGAAAAAGACAGAAAGTCTCTCTTCCCATTTTTCTTTAGGCCTTTTCTATAGTAATGACTAGTGTTTGTTTTAGTTTCCCTTGAGACACTGACACTATAGCATGATCGCATTATAGGGTTGTTATTATTTGAGTGAACTAGTTCCATCATAAACCGGTTTGGTTACTTGTTGGTTAAAGGATGGAATGACTAACCTTTGTATTTTTTGATGAATAAGATCTTATATTATATTAACAAGTAAAATGATACAAGATAATTCAACAAAAAAGTGGGCGGTATGAGAGCACGCCCCAAAGCCACAAACAAACTAGGACAAGCCTAGGAAAAGTCAATTATAACAACATAGAAATTAAGTGATCCACAAAAAGTTGGCCAACAAAGGGAGGATCATGGTCATCAGGCCAAGCGGATCCATGGAGGTCCTCACCACTATCCGAAGCCTCTCGGCCAGAGCCAGTGTGGCCCTCTTCTTTATTGTCTTTTGTAATGTCGCGAGTGGGAAAGATGGCTAAAGCCATTCATGGAAACTTATCTGGCGGTGGCTAGAGGCTCCACCCATCATGAGTGTGTGGCTCAAGGGCAGTTGGCAAGCCCCAACTAAGCCGGTGAGATGGCAATGGGGATCCCCAACCCTGATGGTGAGCTGGGGGCGGAGGAGAGAAGATCCTTCGTAGAACCTAACTACATAGGGACCGGAGAGCAAGGTTGAATGAGAAGCATTGGGAGCGGCTCCGAAGACCACCTCGCAGATGACCACCATGGGGTAGAGAGCACCAAGATAGAGAGGGTGCCTCCCTAGCAACATTGCAAGGGGCATCGCCCGGTGAAAAAGGAGGGTATAGAGGTGATCCACCTCAAGGGCCACCTTATTCACTTACACTTAATCTACAAAAACATTGGAGATAACCATCAACTTATTATAAATAGAAAAATGTTGATCAACTTGAATGAGAAAATAAACAAGAGTTCCTTTCTTTCCAAAGCCAAAAAGAATTTCCCCTCTAAAAGCATGCCAAATTTGGCTAAACATGTGAGGCATTATGGGATTATCGCCTAACATAATATGTTGTCGGTGAAACATTCTGGTCTGAAAGGGAGAAAGAATGAGTGGATCCAATTCCAAGCCTTTTGGGATTTACTACAATACCGAAAAGGTGGGATAGGGTTTCCAAGTGCCCACAGAAGGGACATTTGGGAGCCAAAACACCAATTTGAACCAGACAGGCACCAATTAGTAGGCCTTGGTGGAGAACACACCACAAAAAATGAGCAATTTTAGGTTCCACACAAGCAGACCAAACAATGTTGAATCTCCTTCTCCAACTGGAAGGAGAAGAATGAAGCCCCCATTGATTGTTGAGTTTTTCAACCATGGGCAGATGGGGAGACAACCAAGAATAACCTTTACTAGCAGAGTAATTCTAGAAGGGGGTATCCACGAACCATTTCCAATCTGTCCACCAAGGATGGGAGGAGAGCACAATAATTGTGTGGCTCATATGATTAGGAACAAAGGTGATAATTTCAGTATTAGTGGCCGATCATGTGAGGAAAGGTTGAATTTATCTTTGAGCTCATTCCAAGGACACCAAGCTTGGATACGTTTGCAAAAGAGGTCTTGGATGGAGTGAATTCCTCCCTTGAAAATCTTAAGTGCAGGGATCCGGGGACCTCTGCAAGACATTGATCCTAGAATTGGATGACATGCGACCACCACAAGGAGTGATGGTTAATAGAGAGGCCATTGCAAAATTCGTCACCCTTCCATTGAAGCCATGGTTTGATTTTCTCCCATGCTTTCCAGATACTTTTGAGAACAAAAGTGCCGACCACTTTGATAGTCAAGTAGCGAGAACCGGACTTGCACACATAAGATGTCATTGATTGATTCAATTATACACACTTACAAATATATAGGACATAGTGATCCTATATTATAGGAACTTGGTAGGACAACTCATCAACAAACATCTAACAATCATATATCCTAAATACAAATATAAGTTGTTAATAACAACTTATATACCCACAAAATATATATGTGATTTGTTATTACAAATCACTCACTAACTATTCAAGAACTATCTCACTATGAATAATTACCATAATAAATACTAAATCCTGACATTCCCCCTTAGTGTTTACATGGTAGAAAAACATTCAAACTTCCTCTACATTGTTCACCCGTGTTTGCTCATGATCTTGGTACAACACTTTAAATGAAGGTAGAAGAAGAAACACATCAACTTCTTATCAACCATGCGATCTTTGGGAACACATATGAACGAAAAGGATGGGAACACACTCAAGAATCATCTGTTTATCAACTAGACACTCTAGGGAACACATCTGGGCTAGCAGCGTGGGAACTCAAACAGAACACATCGACCGTTCAACCTCTTTAAGACTCATGATGTTGTGTTTCTCTGTGTTATATGTTCTTCACTTATTACATCAGGGAATTATGTAGGAATAACCACATACACATGTGAACATGGATGAACATATGCTCTTTTTTTGCACACCACGTTGAAATCCACACCACACGTGAACATGGATGAACATATGCTCTTTTTTTTAGCAAAGTGAATCAGGTTTCTATATAATCACTTTCCAGATCTCAAAGGAACATGACAAGGATACAATGTGTTGAGCGTAGATTTGCATGTGAATTGTCAGGGCATAAAGAAAAATTCGAAGCAGGAGGAGCATGCATTATGTAGACGAGTGCGATTTTGACCTGATATTATAGGCCGTGAATCCACAAATGACTATCGGGTTGTGGATGGAGAGACCGAATATGTTCAAATGCGAAGTTTGATGCCAATGTTCCAACATATAACTCCAATGGTGATCCAAGGCTAATGCCAATGGATCACACGCGAGAAGCAAATATGGGAGTGTCAATTCGGAGATACTCCTATGATGGGTAGATTGGGCATCCACCTCCACATCAAGCTGAAATTTTTATAATAAACCAATCGAAAATTGCGTAAGGAACATAAAGAAACACATTACGCTTCTCTACAAACTTTTCCTCTCAAACATGCAAACTAAACTACTACAATTTTGCAACAATGTGAACGATACTAAACTAATCCAAGATCTCATATGGAAAATTCATCTTACAGGGGATATATATATGTATCAACCCCTCTGGATAACAATTAGACTAATGTAATGAACATGACCGACCATGCTTTGATACCAAATCAAGTAGCAGAATCGAGTTACACACGAGAAAATGTCATTGATTTATTCAATTACACACACTTACATATATATAGGACATAATGATCCTATATTCTAGGAAGTTGGTACAACTCCTCAACAAACATCTAACAATCATATATCCTAAATACAAATATAAGTTGTTAATAACAATTTATATACCCACAAAATATATACGTGATTTGTTATTACAAATCACTCACTAACTATCCAAGAACTATCTACCATGAATAATTACCATGATAAAAATTAAATCCTAACAGATATGCACATGAGCAATGAGAAGATTGACGAAGCCTAAACCCTTCCAAGTTGGTTGGCCATAAGGGGAACCCTCCTCAATGTCATGGCGCAGAGCACTTTCTAAGCTTTTTGTCCTTCAATGTTGTGAATTATCCATTTGGCACAAAGCACCTACCCTTGATGTAAGATGTCAATAAGTCTCATTCCTCCAGATTCTCTGGGAAGATAACATGCCTCCCATGCAACTCTGTGAAACCCTTTTCCATAAGAGGCATTGGACCAAAGAAAATCTTTGAGAAGCTTTTCCAACTTCTACACATATTTTTAGATGGGACCCAACAGGAGTAATAATAAATGTGTGTAGCTTCAAGAACTTTAGAGCAAATCTGGAGCTTACCCGCTAAAGACATCGGTTTGGTTATCCAATACTCAAGCTTTTAGCAAGAACCCACCGGACAACATACTTGCCAAAAATCTTCATCGATGCTTGAAAGGAAAAAGGGATGCCAAGAAATTTGAACATCTCACCATGGTCAATCATCTTCCAATCATATGAAGCCATCCAAGGCGCAGGAGGAAGGATTGCTTGTAACACTGTGTTTTCCGCCATTGAATGGATGAACCAAAGGCTAAACAAAAAGTATCAAGGCATTGCATGACATTGTAAATGTTACTTTCATCCTCAATTAGCGTAAGAAAGGAGTCATCAACAAAGTGGCCATTGAGTAGTTGGGCATTAGTAGAGGAAGGCAAAGAAATTCCCACAGCCACCCTTACGATTTGGCTTTGGTAAGAAGATAGCAAAAGCCTTATACCATAAGAACATAAAGAGTAGATGCCAATGGTAAACCCCTGTCGTATGGAATGGAAGAGGCCAAACGGAGCCGAGTTGTACCCATTAATGGTGATTTGAGTTGAGTTGTTCACGAAGAGCATCTTGAAATATTGTAGATGGATTGGACAAAATCTCAACACCTGAAGCATGGCCAAAATGAAAGGCCATTCTATCCTATCGTATGCCTTTTCCAAATCGATTTTAATGAAAAGGGTTCGTTGGCTGGGCTTGCGAGCCCATTCCATACCTTCCCAGATGGCTATGATATTGTCCAAAATGTACCGCCCCTAGATGAAGCTAGTTTGCTCTAGCTAAATAATGGCCGATAGATTGTGCCACAGCCGAATGTCAAGGGATTTGGCAATAATATTATAGGAAACATTGAGCAAGGTGATAGGTTACAAATTAGTGGTCAACTTGGGGTCCCATGGCTTAGATATTAACTTGATATTCCCTTTGTTAATGTGAGTGCCAAATGACTGACTCTAGAAACCTTCAAGATAAACTCTGAAAGAGGTCTGAACCATCATTATCCCAAAGTGATTTGTAAAACTCACAGTGAAAACCATCGCACCCGGGCACCTTGTCATTGGCCATTTGCATGAAAACTTCATGAAGGTCATTGTGACGTACCCAAAATTGTAAGGTACCGTACTACGAACAAAGGTAACAAATGCCCCAATGATGATACAGTCTCCCTCGCAAGGTGTTCGGATCCGGAAAAGCTCTCAAAGTGTGCGTTAACATCTCGCATGTGCCGCTTAGCCCCCGCATCCTTTGTTTTTCCTTTTTCCCCTCTTTTCTTGGCCTTTTGCTCTTCAATGATGAAACCGCCGCCTCGCATGGCGCGGTCTCGTGACCGTGATCGACCGCTCCGATCGGGGGCGGCGGTCCAGAACCGCCGCCCCGCTCGTCAGCGGCGGTCCTTTACGCATTTTCCAGAAAGCGTTTTGACGCGACTCACGTAAAGATCAATGTTTCACCAGCTTTTCCTTGCCGACTTGGGCTTGCATTTATGTTTTTGGTCCCCTGGAATAGTGTTTGGCCATTGTTTATAGTTTTTAGAGTTCAGTTTGGTTTTGATCTTTGGGTGAATGAAAGCTATAAATAAGTGGCTTGTGCTCAAGCAAATGGCCCTGAAGTTTGTCTCTGAATTTCTCTTTGCAATAGACTTAGCTTTCATTTTGCTTAGAGTGCTTGGTTTAGTTCATTATATGTCTAGTTAGCATTGTTCAACTGTTGGTAAGCCACATATCCAGCTTGTGCAAACGGTGTTGTTGTTTTATCCAATCCATTGGAGTAGAATAGCTTAGGAAGCCATTAAAGTTACAGGTTTTTCTCTTCAAACAGGATAGTTTCAGGTTCTGGATGCTTTATGTTGCATGACTCGCAGTAAATCCCGCTAGGAATTGCATAAGCCAAGCTCTGTACTCTTGCGCTATCCCTCTCCTACTCGCATTATATTCAGTCTGCATTCTGAGCTGTCCTTGGCCCAATATCTACTTCTGTCGATGCTAGCATTACACGCTTTTCTGGATCCACATGAACACGAAAGAACGAGGAGATCACACTGAGGGGACAAGACCACACACACCATCAGATTCGCCACTGTTATGCGGAATCCAGGTTTTAACTTTCAAAGTTCTAGTTAGAATCATATCAAATAAAGTAGTTAATTGCTTCACTTCAGTAAATTCTATTCTCGATATTGCCAGGGAAGCTGTGGGGATTGATAGTTTCTGAGAAACTATGATTCACTCCTCACTTCTGAGGTAGGATCGAGAAATCGCACAAATAGATCAAGCAAGTTATTTCATTATTTAGAATAAATCTACAAATTGCACAGACAAATAACTACACTCGGTTATTTTGTTTGTTTTAAATTGTTATTTAGTTGTTATTTCTAGATATGTTTAAATAGCTGCTTTTCTTCTTAGAAAGTTAAAAACAAAAGTAGAAGTTATATATGTTTTAGATGGTTAAAATTTGTTTTGTTGCAGTTAGATTTATATTTTGTTTTATATGACAATCACGGGACCTAGGGAGCCCAGGGAATACGTGTTTGAACCAATCGTGCCTCAGCCCAACCTCATCACAGCAATAGTTGACATAGACCAAACCTTAGAATACAAGTCTTCCAAACAACAATAGATTTACGACTGATCAGCTCTCAGTTGAGAGGGTTAAATATAGAAGACGACCAAGCACACACGTTTTGGTCAAATCAACCGAACTACAGACTGCCCTAGGCAAAACATTCACATGACTGTAGAAGGGTTCGAAAGAGAACAAACCTTTGGTTGTGATCCTTTGTCCCACAAACAAAGCAGAGACACTCTCACAGACATAGATACTAGTTTAAGGATCCAGGTTGCACGAACGCCTGTGAGATATTCTGAGAAGATCGCGCAGTTATTGGTCCTAAACATAGAAGCTGAGAAAGCATATGATTACTGGATACTAGGGATTAGGACTTGATTTCATACATGACCATAACAGGACCGCAACAACCTAGAGTCTACGGTTGTGATCCACAAATCCCACAGCCCAACGAATCCATAAGTCAATCAGATATAAACACTAGCCTACGCACACTAGTATTCCAATCCACTCCACTTCCACCCATCATCATCGAACAATTGTCCTTACTAGATATAACAGCTAACGAAGCTAGAGAATTTTGGACTAGGCCAGAGAATCGTCCGTAGAGTCAATTGTATTCCACCATCCACCATATGACCTTATCTGGAGACATACACGAAACTATCCTAGGTCATTTCCCACGTATTCCACAACCCATAGATCGAATCATGCCGAGCTCGATATTGATGAGCCTTCGAGCACTCATCCTCGCCGATCGATCTATCACACCACCCAAGTTAGAAGGGCCTTTATTGCCTTAGATTCGCAAATTCCATTAGTGCGTGTCGAAGACATTAGATTGCCTAACTAGTTCATTTGCATCCCACGCATATTCTACCCCACTGGCTGTCTCGGCACGACCTCGGGAGGTCGGGTACGCGGAAGAGTTACCCGTAGATTACCACGCCGCTTTTCACTTTTAAGCGTGAAATAAAATTGGTGAACCCGACGTGAACTAACAACTGTTTCACCTTCTCTTTGAGAAGTTTCATCTTATCTCAATCACCTTCGCTCCTTCCCATTATTCTGCGGGTATTCATATACCCCCCGAATATGTCGGGATTCGATGCATATGGCAGACCCCTCTTGGGTCTTGAGGCATACTACGCCCAACAAGAATAGGCAATCATCACCCTCACTCTCAGTATGGGGCGACAACTATTCAACTAATCAGTTGTCAACACAAACCCCAAGAATCAGATATAATTCATCTTTTCAAACTGAGGAGTTAGATCAACCCCCTCGAACGCAACAAACAGAGCCTTCAGGCTCAAACAATATGACGTTTACTGGAGAATCTGGTTCATCTCCTCAGATGCTACTTAGACCACAAATTAGTAGACAATCTGACCCATACCTGGTCTTAGATAATGAACAGTCAATACGTTATCCTAGAAGTGAACAACGCTCTTGGGGTATGTACCCATCTATAGGAGGTTTACAAATACAACCCGAGGTCTCTTTTCAAGAAAATACCTCTATGCCACTACATATAGGAAATACTCTCGAGAAACTTGGCAAGATAGCGATCAGTTCATAGCAGGATATCACATGCCTATACAACACCAGGGTATACAACAAATGCCGCTAAGGCAAAGCACCGTGACTTCACCAAATGAAGTCATTTCAACATTAGTAGAAAAAGTGAGAGGGTTAGAACTTGCTCAAGCAAGTCAAAATTCTCAGTTCATGCAAGTAGGAAGTTCCAATCCTCCATACCACCCTGGCCAAGTAGATCTCCTCACAGGAGTAGGCACGTTAGGCATGCCTCCTCAGTATCCACAACAAACGCCAACAAGGCCCATCATCTCTAACACTATTCCTCCCGGTCTAGTATCAAACAATCCATTACTAGACAATACCCCGTCATACTTAAACATGTACTCCAAATCACCACAAGGAGATATGTTCTCCTCTCCCGGCATTTTGGCTCAAACGCAGGGACTTCCCTATGCCCCTGCCAATGCATACGTTGCGCCATATCAACAACCCATCCCACCATCACTCCCTCAGCAACCACCATCAATGGTCGAAACCTATGCGATAGGGACTTATTCAGAATATCTGAAAGAGCCCTTAGACTTCGCCATACGAAGCGTCATGCTTCCAAGACCCCTTCCCGATTTACCCAAGTACAAAGGTGAGGGAGATCCAAACGCGCATATCAAAGCTTACGCTACAACCATACGTGAATTACTCCCTTGGGATGGGGTTGTTGCTAAAATATTCCCCAAAACCTTGGAAGGCATTGCTCTCGATTGGTATTATAGAATACCCAAGCCTCCATCCATTCATTTAAACAACTCGTATCGAGTTCATTAAGGCGTTCGACATGAACAAACCGTTGAGAATAGAATCGTGGAATTCTTGCACATCAAACAAGAACACAACGAATCTGTTGCCCATTTCATCCAGAGGTGGCGTACAGTTCTTTATTCTTCAGCAAGTGCTCCAAACATGGATCAGATGGAACTATGTGATTTATTCCTTCATTCTCTCAGCAGAGAGGTGAAGGAAGAAGTCCAGAAGTTCCCGCTAAGAACTTACGATGAAGTACTTGAGAGCGCTCTTCGAATAGATCAAGCAGTGATAGATAGTGGTCGTAAGACATATGGAGCAAACGGGAGGTTAATCACCTCCAGCCAGAACACTACAACTACCACGAACGTCAATCAAGGACCTAAAATCCTTAACAAAAATCGTGGTGTAACAACGGATGGAGTAACCGACCAGCCCAAGAAGGTAAATGTGGTCAATACTCCATCACAAACAAACAATCAACGAAACAACAACTTTACCCCGACAATCAATACAGTGGATTTTAACCACCCACAACAACAACAACAACGGCAAATCCTATACAAGGGCCAAGCCAAAACTCATTGGTTATCAAAACCAAAGCCGAAACAACAAATGCAAAATTTTAATCCTAATAGCAACAATTTGATCAGATTTTGGCCACAATATACACCAAACCAACAAAACAGAATTACAATCCCAATTCTTATTGTGGTTTCCACAAAATTTGGGGTCATGATACTAGAACATGCCGTGACTACAATAAATTCATGCAACGCTTTCCGTAAGAACAAAGACAGCTTCTTCACATGATTTGTTTTTGCGCATCCCGTGTCACCACCACCAAATACGCCGCAGGGGCAATTTCCCTCAAAATGCTCCCCTCAAGATCTTTAACGATCCACTCCTAAATCATGATAAAGAATAGTCAATCCGACCGAACAAAAAAAGTGCAATGATGGGAAACAATGATCATGAAGCCTCGACTTCACTAAATCCATCAGTGCCACCACGCTTAGAAGTCAACCGAGACCCAAGATAGTCAGTTTGGTAGAATTAGACGCTGAACTACCTATCAAAGCTATAACAAGAACACGAGAATATTTCTCTCAACCGAGCCCAAGTCATCTGCCAGAAACGGATAAGAGTCAACAAATAGTAGAAAAACCCATGGGCGCCTATGATTTAATTAGTGACCTAACAAAGACCTTCTCGCACATTTCATTTTTGGATTTACTAAAGAACTCTCCTACTCACAGAGCTGCTCTTTTAGAAGCATTAGGTCTAGGTCATCTAATTAACATCACTCCACCTCCTGAAACACAAGTAAATCACGTAGATTTTGATATCCACCCTCCGGGGCAGCCGGACAAGGATGTCGAATTCATATTCGAAATAAGTAAAATGCCTACAGATGCTGAGATCGCACGCCGAGGTGATCCAACCTTACACTTACAAGTATGGGTTTATAATAACTATGTAAAACAGGGCAATGGTTGACGATGGGGCCGCAGTTAACATAGTCCCTTTCTCTTTCCTCCAAAAACTAGGATATGGGGAAACAAACTGTTCCACCACTCGAAATACATTGAGAGGCTATGATAGCCTTAAAGCCACTTCGATAGGAACTATAATACTGCCGGTCACCTTAGGACCCAAAACAATCCTGACTGAGTTTTATATTATAGATCGGGAAACTAATTATAATATGATACTCGGCCGACCATGGATACACCGAATGAAGGCAATCCCTTCTACGTTATTTCAAGAAGTAAGATTCTTGCATCTAGGAAAGGTATTTGTAGCCAAAGGCGATCCAAAACCTTTCAATTTGCACCTAGCTGATTTAAAGAAAAGACCAGGTGTGCACTCAGAATTTGAACTTCCGAACAAACCAACTTAATAAACCCACTGACCCAAAACCAGAGGAAAAGTTGGTACCTACAACGGATCTTGAAACTATCAGCATAGCCAAAACAACCCCAACCCCCAAAGATAAGGCTATAGAAACGGTATCATTAGGGACTACTGCAAAAATCGTTGAGTTAATAGAACAAGATTCACCAATGTTTTTACCATTTGATTCAGTAGGCATAGGATATTCCCTAGGTGTTGGTTCCCTTCCAGCAGAGGACCTCTGCATGGTAGAAGTTGAGTGCGCAAACACAGCAGATATCCCAACATCTATACTCCCGCTAAATATTGGACTCTCCATTTCGATGGAGCTAAATGCCATTATGGAGCGGGGGCAGGTATAATTCTTACTTCACCCGAAGAGAAAGTCCTACCATTTGCCTTTAAGTTAAACTTTGAATGCACAAACAACGGCGCTGAGTACAAAGCCCTCCTCCTTGGCCTCACCTTAGCCAAAAGAATTGGTATTAATAACATCAGAGTCTTAGGAGATTCGCAATTAGTGACAAACCAGGTTTCTGAAGTATACGAAACCAAATCCGAACACTTGCAGCTTTACAAAGAAGCCATATTAGATTTAAGTAAGGCATTTAACTTCATATCCATTGAAGCAATCCCGCGAGAGAAAAATCTTCTCGCCGATTCAATAGCAACTTCAACATCACGTTTTACTCCAAGCAATGAGTTAGAAGATACCCAGTTCACGGTGTCCATTCGTGATGAACCATTGATAAAAACAATGACAAATCCCCTTTCAACCGGAAGTGAATCTACCATCCTAGACCATATTGATAGTGATGTGGCTACTTTGGATTACTTAAACGCCTATGCAACACTACATCTCTCCTATCATATGCTAGATTTATCCTTAATTCCACATTCGTCTTCCTACTTCGGAAATCTCGTGATGGATCATCCCTCACAAATGGAACCTAGCATATACGCAGTAGAAAATGGGGATGATTTGGATTTACCTCCAGCACCACCTGAGTTCGAAGAGGGTAACGCCTCTTTGATTGAAGAAACAATCGATGTCAACATCGGGATAGAAGATGAACCGAGAATATTGAAACTAGGATCCTCGTTAACCCCAGAAGAAGTAGAAATACATACTCAGATCCTCAAAGAACATCAGAAGGTGTTTGCATTTAATTATAAGGAGATGACAGGAGTCGCACCCCACATTGCGGTGCACAACCTCGTCACTAAATCAGATGCAAAGCCAATTAAACAAAAATCAAGACCCATGAAGCCCAAGGTAGCTCTCATGGTAAAGGAAGAGGTAATAAAACTCCTCCAGGTAGGATTCATCAAGCCAGTCAACTACTCCCAATGGGTATCTAACATCGTTCCCGTTCTCAAGAAGAATGGAAAGATACACATCTGCATAGATTTTCGAGACATCAACAAAGCATGTCCTAAGGACGACTTCCCATTACCATCCATAGATGTCATTGTTGATGCAACAGCTGGATTTGAACTTTTGTCTCTCATGGATGGATTCTCGGGATACAATCAAATCAAAATATCTGAGCAAGATCAAGCTAAAACTATGTTTATAACTCCTTGGGGAACCTATTGCTACGTTGTTATGCCATTCGGTCTCAAGAACGCCGGTGCTACCTACCAGCGAGCTATGACATATATATTCCACGATTTAATTCATAAAATCATGGAGTCCTACGTAGATGACTTATTGGCTAAGGCCAAGAAGCGTTGTGACCATCCGGAAGTACTCCACGTCATTCTTTCACGCCTAATAGAATACGAGTCACACTAAATCCAGAGAAATGTGTCTTTGGTGTAACAGGAGGAAAACTCCTAGGTTACATCATATCGTCATGAGGGATAGATGTTGATCCAACCAAAATTCGGGCTGTCCTCGAAATGGTCCCACCTTCGAATGAATCTGGAATCAGATCATTTCTCGGAAAACTGGGTGCAATCCAGAGATTTATCCCGACTTAAGCTTCGCCATTCATCCAATCAACAATTTACTCAAGAAAGACTATAGCATTGATTGGACCAAAGACTGTAATGAAGCCTTTGAAGCAGTTAAGCGTTTCCTATTATCGCCACCTACGCTAATGCCACCAAAGCTAGATCGCCCATTAATTTTATATTCACGAGCTACCAATGTCTCGTTAGCTTGTATGTTGGCCCAAGAGGACGATGACAAGAAGGAACGCGTGATTTATTTCATCAGCCAAACGTTGCTCGACTATGAAACACGCTATACACAGGCAGAACGAGAATGCCTTGCCATAGTCTTTGCTACTAAACGCCTAAGACATTATATGCTAAACCAAGAAACGAGGGTCATGGTAAAAACGGACCATTTACGGACTTTCCTCACACAAGGGTCATTGTCTAAAAAGGTTGGACGTTTTATAACCTTAATGGGAGAATTCGAATTAACATTTGTAAATCAGAAGTCGGTTAAAGGACAAATCATCGCAGATTGGTTAGCTGACAACCCATTAGATGGAGGCGATTTAGTAGATTTAGACTTTCCAGATGAGTGCGTATACTACATCGAAACCCGACCCTCTATCTCTGAGTGCCTTTGGTACACAGATATCATTAATTATATCATGGACCATACGTACCCAGAAGGAGTTACACCGCAACAAAGAAGGCGGTTACGCATTATCGTAGCTAAATACGTCATTATAGAGCAAGTGCTCTACCGAAAAGCATTCGATGGAATGCTCCTAAGATGTGTCGACACGGAAGAATCCAAGAAGATTCTCCATGAATCTCACAGTGGAATATGTGGAGGCCACTTCGGTGGCCATGCCACCACTCAAAAATACATCGAATGGGCTATTTCTGGCCCACTCTAGAACATGACGCAATAGAATTTGTACGCAGGTGTCATAAGTGCCAAGAATTCTCCCATGAGATTCATATGCCGGCACAAGCTCTGCAACCAATCGCTACTCCATGGCCCTTTTCTACATGGGGCCTGGATTTGATAGGGAAATTCTCTCCCTCATCCACAGATGGCCATAATTTTATAATCACAAATACTAAATATTTTACCAAATGGGTAGAGGTTATGCCTCTTACTACTGCACTGGTTCCCGTAATCGCCAAGTTCATTTTGAACCAAATCATTTACAGATATGGTATCCCACAAATCATTATCTCTAGATAATGGAACTTCTTTTAAGAATGAAGAGGTTCGCGAACTATGCAATAAATTTAAGATAAGCCATCATACGGCTTCCTTGATTACCCCCAAGCCAACTGGACAGTCAAGTGACAAACAAGACACTCGAAATCCATTCTCTTTAAAACGGTAAAAGAAAACAAATGAGATTGGCATTTGAAGTTATATCCAGCCTTGTGGGCCCACCGAACCTCAATAAGAACACCCACGGAGCAACGCCTTTTCACTAGTATTTGGGGCAGAGGCGCTTCTCCCACTCGAGGTCAAATACCCGGTCTCCGCATTTCATTACAAGGATTCTCGATGAAGACGTTTACAGAGAAGCACGTCTTTCTCAACTAGAAAGCCTAGATGAAACTAGGTTAGATGTTTGAACAATGACATAGAATCTATGTTGATCGGATGTGCCGGGCAAAGACAACAAGAAGGTCTATGAACGTGACATATATGAAGGGGATCTAGTTCTAAGACTGACAAAGGATCGACAAGAAGACCTAAAGGAAGGAAGGAAATTCCGCCCAAATGGTTGGGCCCATACCGAGTCATGAAGGACTACGGAAACGGTGCATACCTCTTATGTACACTAGAAGGTGAGGAATTTGGCAAAACAATCAATTCCCTTCACCTCAAGCGGTTCTACGCATAAGCGGCTAAAAGACTACTTATATATATTTACATCAGATCTTCATATAGATTAAGATCATTTTGTCCACTTATTTCTTACATAAATGGTGATCAAGGAATCTATTCTTAAAGCAATTCATAGCAAACTCATGTGTTGTTGGCATAAACTCTTTAATCATACCTCTCCATTTTCGTGATATCATCAAATCATCTCAGAATCATTTTATCAAATAAAGTCAGACATGACGAAGTCTTAACGGTAACCATACCAAGATCTGCAAGTTTATTCTCACTTTGATTTCTTCTTAGGATAGGTGCCTTACCTATGGTCTATTCTAGAAGCTTCAGGGTGTCACATCTATCCCATATGTATATCTCTTTGGAAATAAGCACATACTGACATTTTACTCAAGAAAACAAGTCAACAAGTGATTAAACAGAAAATTTTATTTTACACATTTCCTTGCCCCACCAACCTTCGGTGATGAGCTTGCGTCTCTTACTAGTGACGTAGGGTTGGGAAAGGATGGAAATGCCCTTACTCACCTATACCTTGCCCACGGTGATAAACCCACGCTTCTTACTAGTAGCATGGGGCAAAGTATAGGGGGTCCTCTTGACAAAGCAAACGTTAAAAGTCATAAACAAACAATTCAAACTTTGAGTCAAAAACGAATGAATCAGATGTTCAAAATTCCAAGAGAGTTAAAATCCTAAAAACCCAGATTTTGTCTACTATGTGGCCATCTACGGATCTAAGTCTAGATAAACCGCAAAGTAAGTTGCATTCTAAACTATGAAGTCACTCGGGTAGAGTAAGCTTGTAGCTTCCAATTTGGTTCCACTAAAGCTTTGTCTGTCTTTCATCACTATCATTTCAACTACACCTCATAACTTGTGCCCTTTCTAGCTCTCGGTGATGAGCCCTCGCATCTTACTAGTTGCGTGGAGTTAGGAGTGGGGCAAGTTAATCTGTTCATCATACTGGTTATATTCATCACTTTGCAAAACAAACATGAGATATCAAAAATTGCTTACGGAAGCTAAGATTCAAAATCACATTGTATCTACATTGTCATATATCAGCATCATGAAATACAAAAGGAAACAAACATTTGCATCATTTGTTCTCCATTGCATACATTCTAAAAAGCATATAAACATACATCGTAGTATATACAAAGAAACTAGAAATAGAAAAGAAACCATGAGTGCCAAGATTTTGATCCAAAACGAATGCATATATATAAATGATCAACGTTTATATACAATGCCATCATGCACTAAGCATGGTCAAAACGCTCAAAGAGCCCGTGATATACAAAGAAATATAATACAAAATACACGAGAGCCAAGTGGCCTCTCAATCCCTACGTGACCCCTCCGAAGGTGCACGCCCACGCCTAGGACTCCGGCTACGCCGGCGCTCTGAATGTACGGAGGGCTCAGGATCCCTAGGAGCAGCCACGGTCTCACCGCGAGAACGGCTCCTCATAAGACGCTCAGCCATCCTATAGCCCGCTAGCTCGGTGCGAAGGGTCGACACCATCCTGGCCACATGCCAGACTGGAGCAAAAACGTCGGTATGCCTACCGGCTGCTGAAGGCTCCCCAACGTCCACAGACAGCTCTGCGCGGGTCCTATCCATGGGGATCATCAGGAATCGCAAGTACATACCCTATGGATCAAATCCCGCCACTCATCAACAGCCTCTCTGTAACAAAGGAGAAAATGAATTAGAAACTAAGCAAAAACTAAAGTTTACAAAAATAACAACTAAGGAGAGCCTATAAATAAACATTAAAAGGGAGAAAGGGTAACTTACTCGGATCCCCAGGCCTCCAAGATGGGTCACTAGGGCCGGCACCTACCATGAATGCTTTCGCCGACCGAGGGGTGCTCTGTGGCAGGGGCAACATGTCGCCCCGCAATTGACTCATCCTCTCCACCATGGCCCTGAGAGAGTGGCTCCTCTGAAACTAGAGTGTCCCTCTCTACGCTCTGCTCAGCCCTCTCTGCCTGCATGATATCCTGAGTGTCATGCCACTCAGGATCGCTGTCCTCGGTCTCCTCCTCTGTCCCTCCCTCTGTAAACTCCTCGGACTCGGAGTCAATATCAATAGGGTCATCGCTGCTATGAGCAGGACCCGCAGCAATCTGAAGCAAAGGTGCCTGAGGCACGCCGGCTCCCTCTAAAGACGAACTATCCTCCCGGCCTGCAATGGGAATGCCAGAGTAATCATTGGGCATCCAACCTCGGCCTCTAGGCCCCCTCGGCCTCGCGAACCGATCTCGTAAACTAGTGCCACTCGGGGAAGCATACTCACGTATGGCACGGGGATTCACTTAGTAAAAGTATGGTATAGCACTCGTCAAGAAGGTATTAAAGAATACCCTTAATTCTAGTTTCTACCTCTAATTATTCAATTGATAATACCCCCTCCTTATTAGAATGAAAATACCCCTATTTTTTCCATGTACCTTACTTACCCATTTTTCAATTACAATTTTATTTACCCTTTTATTTCTACCCCAATATATTAAACAAAAATATATTATATTTCTCACTCAATTTTTTTAATATGCATTTCCTTTGAACGATAGTTCAAGCCATCAATACATATTACAAGTCACCTTATATATGTTAAGCTTTATGCATTTATCAATAGTTCTTCAAATAATTAAGATGGTGAAATAATATCACTTGTGTTGAAAAGCATACTCAATTCTAGTTTTCTACCATCTTATTATTTCTTGGTTAAGAATCTAGATTTATTTATTAAAAAGAGATTATAATTTAATTTATGACCACACTCCTTTTGCAATTTTAAGGTATTTACGTTTAAAAACTAGGGTTCAAACGTTTTAGTTTTATATTAAAAGTAAACCTCTATTTCCTTTGGCCCATCTCTCTAACCTACCCCCAATACTTGATTCAAAACATTAATAAATTAAACCCTTTCACCCCCTCATGTCTACCGGTATATTGAGTTTAATTTTATTAATTTTAATTACCTCAATATGAACCCACGTGCATAGGATATTGCCTAGCTAATGAACCCCGTGACGTATGGAAGGCCAAACTGGCCGAGGAACTCGGCAAAGGGGTGCACCTCCACTCGTCCCACTTGATCGATAAGCCGCCTCCGTGGTGGAGCAGAAATCAAGGTAAGGGCCTCCTCACCCCATATACCGCCATGGTCTCAGTATGGTGTCACCTCCATATCGGCGGTAGTCGAGAGGTAATCGGGCCGATGAGGTGCTCTAAGCACCGACATGTCTGACCATCTCGCTGCCCTAACAGCTCCAGGATCTGCTACCTCCACACCCCTGCCATAGGGGATGAAATGCTCATAAACCCAACTCATGACTAGAGTCGGGTGGCTCAACGACTGCCCTTGTAAATCGGACCACCCTATATAGATCATGGTAGGTGGTCCCAAGAATATCTGCTCCCCAAGCATATATCCAGTCGTGGCCCTCTATCTGTGCAATAATGGGGGCCCAGCAGTATAACAATGTGTCCCCTCCCTTGTCCCCGATCAATCTCGAGGCAAGGATCCCCATGATGGCCTGACGAGATACAGGGATGGGCAAAGAAGGAATGGATCGAACTCTCACCCCTTTTTTCGACCCCGTGGAGATGGCTACATCTCCATATAATTCGCCCACCGTGCACCGTGCCCGTGAGCTTCATTGCCTCCAAAGTGAGTCGCCTCTCGATAATCGGGACCCCCAGAATGCGGTAGACGTCCTCCAATGTAATGGTCCACTCGCCACGGACCCCTGGCAATCGGAAGGTGTTCCGATCTGCATCCCAGTAAGAGAATAAGTCACAAAGGATGTGACTAGATGGTGCAACATGGGGCACGCGCGATATGCGCAATATGCCAGCCCTCTGAAGTGTGTCCTCCTCATCCTGTGAAAGGGCATCTAATACCCCTGAGAGCCAATCACACTCTCTCTCTCTCTGCTCCATCGGATGTACTCCTCTCTCGCCTGCATACATCCAAAAACACACAAAACAAACTAAGTTAGCATCCAGGCAATGCTGAGAAAGTCATAAAAACACGTAGAAATGCTAAAAATATAAACACAATCTCAAAAACAAGTTCTTTTTGCATTCTGTGCAAAACCGCCACCCTGAGCAGGGAGGCGGTTTTGTAACCACCGCCCGAACAGAGCGGCGGTTATGTAATCCGCCCCCGGCCGGGCGGCGGTCGTGGTCCGAAAACCCACGCGGGCTTTTAACCTAAAAAGGCCTAAAAAGTGCCAGAAAAGACCTTTTTAACTAAAAATGACCCCCCCATTACAGAGTATTTAGCATTTCAAAATTAAGGGAGGGAAAACAATAAACTGAAGAAAACCAACCTGTGATCGCTGAGGTCGGTGTTCCGCACATGGAGGCATGATCACGATCTCACTGCGAACATTTCGACTCTACTCATGCAAGAAACCGTCACCATGGGTCCCAGAGCTCAAAATCAATCAAATCAACTCGCGCAAATGAATAGGAAAATGGGCCCACTTTCATATATATAGCACCATGTTTCGTTTCAAAATGACTTTTCACAGGTTTGGAGCGCTGATGGAGGTAAGTTCCTATCCCCGCACAAATGGTACGTTCTCATTCCCTGTTATTCTTAGCGTTTATCTTTCAAACTATCAGATCTATCTCGCACTTGAGTTCTCTTTTCATTTTGCAGTAAGGGAATTTTGGATGGCGTCATTTCAACACACTGGACGTGTCAAGTATAACTTCTAACTTCCCATTTCAGATCGCCATACTTTCGGACCCACCGTTTACGCCTCTTCATGGCTAAAACGCTTCTCCGAGGGGGCAATATGTACGTACCCAAAATTGTAAGGTACTGTACTGCCAGAACAGTGTAACAAATGCCCCAATGATGATACAGGTCTCCTCGCAAGGTGTTCGGGATCCGGAAAAGCTCTCGAAGTGTGCGTTAACATCCCGCATGCCCCGCTTAGCCCCCGCGTCCTTTGTTTTTCCTTTTTCCTCTCTTTTCTTGGCCTTTTGCTCTTCAGTGACGAAACCGCCGCCCTGCATGGGCGGCGGTCTTGTGAAACCGCGCCCTGCTCAGAGCGGCGGTCCTTTACGCATTTTCTAGAAAGCGTTTTGACGCGACTCACGTAAAGATCAACGTTTCACCAACTTTTCCTTGCCGACTTGGGCTTGCATTTATGTTTTTGGTCCCCTGGAATAGTGTTTGGCCATTGTTTATAGTTTTTAGAGTTCAGTTTGGTTTTGATCTTTGGGTGAATGAAAGCTATAAATAAGTGGCTTGTGCTCAAGCAAATGGCCTGAAGTTTGTCTCTGAATTTCTCTTTGCAATAGACTTAGCTTTCATTTTGCTTAGAGTGCTTGGTTTAGTTCATTATATGTCTAGTTAGCATTGTTCAACTGTTGGTAAGCCACATATCCAGCTTGTGCAAATGGTGTTGTTGTTTTATCCAATCCATTGGAGTAGAATAGCTTAGGAAGCCATTAAAGTTGTAGGTTTTGCTCTTCAAACAGGATAGTTTCAGGTTCTGGACGCTTTATGTTGCATGACTCGCAATAAATCCCACTAGGAATTGCATAAGCCAAGCTCTGTACTCTTGCACTATCCCTCTCCTACTCACATTATATTCAATCTGCATTCAGCCGTCCTTGCCCAATATCTACTACATCGATGCTAGCATTACACGCTTTTTGGATCCACGTGAACACGTAAGAACGAAGAGATCACACTGAGGGGACAAGATCACACACACCATCAGATTCGCCACTGTTATGCGGAATCCAGGTTTTAACTTTCAAAGTTCTAGTTAGAATCATATCAAATAAAGTAGTTAATTGCTTCACTTCAGTAAATTCTATTCTCGATATTGCCAGGGAAGCTATGGGGATTGATAGTTTCTGAGAAACTATGATTCACTCCTCACTTCTGAGGTAGGATCGAGAAATCGCACAAATAGATCAAGCAAGTTATTTCATTATTTAGAATAAATCTACAAATTGCACAGACAAATAACTACACTCGGTTATTTTGTTTGTTTTAAATTGTTATTTAGTTGTTATTTCTAGATACGTTTAAATAGCTACTTTTTAGAAAGTTAAAAACAAAAGTAGAAGTTATATATGTTTTAGATGGTTAAAATTTGTTTTGTTGCAGTTAGATTTATATTTTGTTTTATATGACAATCACGGGACCTAGGGAGCCCAGGGAATACGTATTTGAACCAATCGTGCCTCAGCCCAACCTCGTCACAGCAATAGTTGACATTGACCAGAACCTTAGAATACAAGTCTTCCAAACAACAACAGATTTACGACTGATCAGCTCTCAGTTGAGAGGGTTAAATATAGAAGATGACCAAGCACACACGTTTTGGTCAAATCAACCGAACTACAGACTGCCCTAGGCAAAACATTCACATGACTGTAGAAGGGTTCGAAAGAGAACAAACCTTTGGTTGTGATCCTTTGGTCCCACAGCCAGGTGCAGGAGACACTCTCACAGACATAGATACTAGTTTAAGGATCCAGGTTGCACGACGCTTTAACGTGAGATATTCTCGAGAAGATTACATGCGCAGCTATTGGTCCTAAACATAGAAGCTGAGAAAGCATATGATTACTGGATACTAGGGATTAGGACTTGATTTCGTACATGACCATAACAGGACCGCAACAACCTAGAGTCTACGGTTGTGATCCACAAATCCCGCAGCCTAACGAATCCATAAGTCAATCAGATATAAACACTGGCCTACGCACACTAGTATTCCAATCCACTCCACTTCCACCCATCATCATCGAACAATTGTCCTTACTAGATATAGCGGCTAACGAAGCTAGAGAATTTTGGACTAGGCCAGAGAATCATCCGTAGAGTCAATTGTATTCCACCATCCACCATATGACCTTATCTGGAGACATACACGAAACTATCCCAGGTCATTTCCCACATATTCCACAACCCATAGATCGAATCACGCCAGAGCTCGATATTGATTGGAGCCTTCGAGCAGTCATCCTTGCCGATCGATCTATCACACCAATCCAAGTTAGAAGGGCCTTCATCGCCTCGCATTCATAAATTCCATTAGTGCGTGTCGAAGACATTAGATTGCCTAACTAGTTCATTTACATCCCACACATATTCTACCCCACCGGCTGTCTCGGCACAACCTCGGGAGGTCGGGTACGCGGAAGAGTTACTGTAGATTACCACGCTCGCTTGCATGCTTTTCCTAGTGTACAAATCATCAAGGATGAGCATGTGATCACATGCAATTTTCTGCGCTTGAGAGAGCTTGCATGGCACCGCGGCTAAGCATTCTTCCAAAGCAACACGCTGATCATCCGAAGGCACTTGAGCTTGAAAAACCAACTTGTAATGGCTGACAAAGGCCTGCAACATAAGTTGGGGATCTGTGAGTTGAGTTCCGCCATTGCAGAGATGGCATGAATTTGTTGAAAGGAATGCTTGGCTTTGAGGGAAAGAAAAAATTCCTTCGATACACGATCCCCCACTTTAAGCTAGTGTAAATGGGCACGAATTTGAGCACCTCGAGCATTGTAATTATTTGTGATTTTAATCTTCTAATGAGCTCTGCCACCTAGAGTTGCATAATTTCAAAAAAGGGTTTCCTTCAAGCACCGCCACCGCTCGACTAAGAGCAAAGGAGGTAGTGAAGTATGATCTACTTCGGATTTTGGCCAGTTTTCGACTGTAGAAGCTAAGGAATATGGTTGTCCTAGTCATCGCCTCCTCCCACCACCGGTCCAACTGGAATTAAGAGGTGGATGATAATTTTGCAAATGACAAGGCGAGGCATTAAATTCCACACACACTTGATATGATTGAGTGTGGGCCCGTGTTCCATCAAGGCAGTATTGAGAAAAAATTGACCTTTATGACAAAAGGGTTGCCTATCTTGCCAAGTGATACAAAATCGGATAGGGAAATGGTCTGAAAGGACGAAATCGCATCACTTCCACAGGCAAAGAAAAAGTGTTGTCAAACTCAAAAAAATCTTGAGTTGTCGACAAAGATGGCCCTATCCAAACATTTGAGAACCCAATCCGATCCGCCTGAGATTGGACCAAGTAAACCAAGCTTTAGAGGTGGGTGTGCGAGAGGCATTGGGGTCATTAAACCCGAATTTATTACACATATAGAACCACGCCTCCCTTTCGCCATTGTCCATCGCATAGGCAGGGTGCCCGTACTTATTTGAGGGCAACTCCACCATATTAAAGTCGCCGCATATGACCCAATAAGCATCGGGAATTTCATTTGCTATCCACGCCAAAGATCAACTCTTTCAACCGCATCATTAGAGGCATAAATATTGATGAAGCCTAAAGGGTAGCTTTTAATATTAAATAAGGCCCAAATGGCATGATTGGTGGGGTCGACACCGTGGTCCATAAAGAAGGGCCACCATTTGGGGGAAAAAAGGGAGATCAAACCCCATGCCCACTCCCCTGATTATTGGTAAATGCCAGTCGTCAGGCCAGATGGATTTACAAACCATCGCCAATTGAAAACCTATAACTTTCACTTCCTACAGACACAACATATCTAAATTGGCATTTTTTTGACAAGCATCACAAACGATATACTTGCGATTGGAGTCTGTGAGACCCCACACATTCCATGACATGCAATTCATGAGAAACAGTGGTCAAGGGCCATACCATTCTCCTCCAAGCCATCCAAGGCATCAAACTGATTTTGTAGAAATTGAGCATTATTGTGCTTCAAGAAATCTTGCAACTCAACTTTCCTTCGCCTGACATACTCTATATTATACTCCTCTCAGAGATTCCACACTCTGTGTTGGGCTATGATCACGACTGGTCATGGGGTGGCGAGAAGGACTTCAGACCCTTTTAGATGGGCCATGTGAACCAGTTGTTAACAACTACGAGGTCGGAAGAGTCGAGGAAATTCGGATGGAGTTAGACGGTTCCAAAAGAATCGAGGCCACTTGGGGCTTGTTGGAGAACTTAGGTAAGGGAACTAACGAGTCATTAGAGACCCGCTCTTTGGAGCGTTTTTTGGCTAATGGCATGTTCCTTAATAGTTGGGTCGAACGAGCCATTGTTGTCGGATGCCTTGCCTTGAGACGATTTGCTCTTGTTTTTCGCCTCCAACGGTTTGCCACCCTTCCTCCTAGGAGGTTTGACAGATTCAAAGGCCACTTTAGGCATTGGGCGATTGTGTGGAATGTAGAGAGGACAATCCTTGATCTTATGATCAGAGGCTTGACAATGAAAACAAGTGTTAGGTCAAGGTTAATGTATAAAACACGCTGGGAGTAACAAGTATCTCCCATTTGAATTTCCACGAACTCCTTCAACTCTTGGGAGAGGTCGACTTCAACACAAACACGTTTCTGAGGTGAGCATTGTAAAGCGTTGAGGTTCCATGCAAACCACTCGCCCTATAGAGGAGGTGATTTGGTGTAGGAAGTGAACACACAACAACGACAAACCAGGAACTCCACCCAAACAGGAACTTTAAGAGCAACATACTCAGATACCACAAAATCTTTGGTCTAAGGAGAAAGGACCAAAAGTGAGTTACGCACATACCAAGTGGTGAGCAGATTCAAAATGGTCTGGGGCATGTGATGGGTCAGAAAAATGGAAAAGGAAAAAACCTTTGGTCATGTTCGCACACTTTCAAGCCGAAAGCCGTGAGTTGCCCATCCGAGTTAACCCATGATTTTAGCATGCTTTCAGAGGGGATGCGACCCACAAAATATCCAATAAGAAGAATTGCTCTAACCACTGTACGCAACATTAAATTCAGAATAGGTAAAATAACATCAGGAGGAGAATCATTACCTCGTGAAAGACCTTTGAAACAAACTTCGGGGCATTTCTGTGACGACACCATTGTTTGAATCTCCACAAGTTCCAACGACGACAACAATAGCTGCGTTTGAGATGGAAGGAGACATTATATAGGGGTGTCCAAAGAGCGAAAAACCCTAGAACTTTTCGAAAAAGACACAACCCCGCACCGCCTGAAGAGACCGCGGTATGACATGCAAACAAGAAAACCCTAGGAGAGCAAAAACCACCGCTCAATCCTCGATCAACTCCTGTCACTAACCTTTGTATTTGTATTTGTATGCGCATTCACTTTCCAGACCTACACACGTGTCCACTGGGTATAAGTTATCACCATCGTGGGAAGAAAATAGAATCCAGATTGCTTGCCGAGATGCCATCGCGGATGTAGACTGTGTAATCATGTACTTGTGCGGGTTTCTGTTTTCTCGAAAACCCTTTTAACTGATAGGGTATTTGAGTAGTGCTTATAGCCTGTCTCTGTCTCTGTCTCTGCGAGTTTGAACTGGAATGTGACATGATGATCAGGGTGTGAATGGCTAGTGCTGATGATCCAGGGATGATGAAGGGTGGGAGCTATCCACTAAAGTTAGCAGAGGAGTCGAGGGCAATGAAGCAAATTGACAACTTTTCGCCTTCTGGGCTTACGATTTTGGTTGTGGATGATGATCCCCTTTGCCGTATAGTGCTTGAAAGAATGCTTCGCCAGTGTAATTACAAGGGTAAGAGATAACATCTTTTTGCCTATGCTTGAACTTGTGTACTAAAGATCTTAGCTAAACATTGTAAGATTGTTTATGAACTCTACTTGAACTTCTCTTGGGCATAGTAAATGTGACCATTTTACTTTTACGAGTCTTGGGCATCGAATTGGCCACGATGAAACCTTGTGAATTTTTTTCATACAAACTGAAAATTGAGGACAATTGAACCCAAGATGGATTTTTGGCATATATTTTTTCAGTCAGAAAATCCTTTGAAATTTGCATTTGCGTTATATTCATTTTCATTAGAACTTATTTGTTCCTTCTAGGCGTGCACTGCTGAGTTGGAATTGACTGAAAAATGTATCTGTACGGTTAACTGATGCAAGAAGTTAAATCCTTAAGATAATCTTGACGTAACAAGTTAGTACATATTGACATAAGACAGAAGATTAAGGAAAAGAAAAACTATAACCCAAGATCAATTTTGGAGATACAGTGGATGGGATTTAAAGTTTTTATTCACCCAAAATGAATTTTTAGGATATCATGTCGTCTATGAATTTCTTTTGGGAATAGTATGACATAATATTAGCTATTCTAGTTTAGGTGCTGTCAGACTAAACCTCGTGCATATTTCCATTGTGACAGTGGCAACATGTAGCCAAGTTTCCCAAGCTATATCAATGGTCATGAAAGATAAGGACCGGTTTGACCTAGTTATGAGCGATGTCTATCTCCCAGATGAGGATGGATTCAAGCTGCTGGAAATTGTTGGATTGGGATTGGATTTACCTGTGATAAGTAAGCATTCACCTTCCTTCTGGGCTTGACATTTTCTTTTCAGAAATGAATTTGTAGAGGGCACTAGATATCCTACAACATTATACAAGTGGACCGACTAAAATATTTTTCCAAATTGATGGTGCTCATAATGGAGATTGTGTATACTACAAACATTGGCGATTTTTGTGTGGGGTCAAACATATTTATTTCTCTTTTTTCCAGCAACTCTTGATTTTGATTGAGTTGAGACTCTGAGAGTCTCTTGTTCCTTTATTTTTGTATATTCTATGCAGGAAGTTAAGAAGGAACCAGTTTGATAAGTTGAGCCATGATTACACACTGTGTGCCCTTGAATTATTGTGTCCGCAGTGATGTCCGCAAATGGAGAAACTGGTACGGTCATGAAAGGCATCACTCATGGAGCCTGCGATTATTTAATTAAGCCCATAAGGATAGAGGAGCTAAGAAACATTTGGCAACATGTAGTGCGCAGACGTGGCAGAGAATATCTTCAGGAGGAATTGGGAGAATGTGATGATCATGATATGATTGATTCCCCAGAAATGACTTCCAAAAAGAGAAAAGATAGCAGTGGCGGGGACTTTTCAGATGAAGTTATAGATGACATTAGCAGTCTTAAGAGGGCAAGAGTTCATTGGACTGTGCAACTTCATCAACAATTTGTCGCTGCAGTGAATCAAGTGGGAATAGACAGTAAGTTCTAACATCCTTAGAATGCTGCAACCTAATACTTTGTCCTGAGCTTTTATGGGTATACAATCTCCAAGTCTTTAACTTCTCCTTATATTTGCTTGAATTGTTGTACAGAAGCAGTTCCAAAGAAAATTGTAGAGGTTATGAAAGTCCAGGGGCTTTCCCGAGAGAATGTTGCAAGTCATTTGCAGGTATAGATTCTCTACCTCTGCATATTGTGTAGATAATGCTTTTTTTTTTTCCCAAATGTCTAATTCCTGTTTTATTTGTTAAGCATGAAAATATTGTAACAGAATGGCTAAAAATATTTTAGAGTATTGTATCCAATCAATCTTTTTAGCCCATTTTGTAGCCTTGTCACAGAGGGGATTTGAGCAACCTCGAATCCTCTTGCTATTTTCCTAAACATAAAGATGAATTTTTGTAACCAAATTAACTCTTTACTAAATTCATTGTCTTTGTGGGTTTTAATCAATATAATTAAGCATGCCTCCCTCTCTTGTCATAAGAAAAACTGGAAGAATTTACTAAATTTTATCTGTGTGTTTGTATGTGTGTAGAAGTACCGATTGTATTTAAAGCGACTGAGTGGGATCATCCCTGAAGCTTACCCAGTTGCTTCGTTCCAGGCTGACAAGGACAGCATATCTGGAAGGACAATGCACATGCAGTCAGGTGGAAAGGGTAGGAAAGGTATGAATTTGGGCGTTGGAGTAAGTTCAAGTGTAGGAGTTGGAAGGGCACTAGACCAAGGCACTCTCAAATCCCTTCAACAGTACAGGGCTCATCAGCAGAAACTGGCAGCAAACAGAGCTCAAGTTTTGGGAGGGATAGGATACTTTCTCCAAAAGTCTCAAATCAAGCTAAGATGGCTGAATCAAGAACAGGCTTGAAGAGTGGCTTACAAAGAATGACTTCTGTAGATATGGGTATTCTCTGGAAGGCCCAACGTGAGCAAGTTCTTGATGAAAACGAAAAATGGAATCACTGTGTTGGAAAATGAACCATCAAAGAGATTCAATAACATTGATAAAGAAGTGGATGTTGTTCTTGATCCAATTCCTGAACAACACAGTGTTAGACAGTTGAGTCTTAGGCATTCAAGGACACAGAGTATGAATCTGGACAATATTCCTCTAACTTTTCACAATGTTAAGCCTGCAACAAATTTTCCAACCACCCAGCCTGTTAAAAGTATGCTACAGGAAGTTGATGAACTCCGCCCCATGGAGGATATATCATGGGCCGAGAGCTCATTCAATACTGAAAGTGCACTATCAAAAACAGTTCCTGTCAATATATTTGATAACTTTGCACAAGAATTTGGAAATAGTTCGCTTTCAGCAGCTACCACTGATGAAGTTAATAGGCAAGCCTTTGCTAGTACTAAGTTCGGAGGTGCACAAGAGGTAGGTATAGCTAATGAAGATTTCTTTGCAAGCGGATCAACTGATATTTCAGATTATCTTATTGATGATTTCAATCCACAGCCCAGATAAAAGTATAAATCTATATGCAGCTCTAATGGTTTTATAATTAGAGTTTATAGCGGGCCTTGAACTGCAGTAACATAGACCAAGATTTTAAATCTCTCATGTAACATATTGTAAATGAAAGTTCAAAGAACCCAAGATAAGGATACAGAATATTGTTAGAATTTGTAACAGTATTATATCCCATAATAAGATTTGACAGTCACATTTCAGCATAGATTTAGAAAATATGAATGGAAATTTTGGGCATGAGTAGGTGAAGTGATAATCACTGGCTTCTTCTCTGTATAGTGTGGCATTTATAGCATAGTCAAAATTTGGGTGTTGGTAAGTTAAAATAGCAAGCAAACAAGAAAAATTGTATACACAAAAATGAAACAACTTAGTCATCTCACTCAAAAAGAAGAGGATAAAAGCTGTCTCTTGTACAATCCATATATAGCCCTTTTCTGAATTATTTCATTCATTTCAACCTCTAGTCGTCCCATCAATTACATGAACCATGTCATGCTCTTTTGTTTGCCCTTCTACATACCAGTATCAAGGGGATAAGCTGGTAGATGTTATATGAAGCTAGATCCAGTTTTCAAAAATATCATTGCAACACATGAACATCGTAGTTCATATCTATTACATGGAGTGAGATTGTTAAGATGGCATTTTTGAAGTGAATTTCCTTCAACTTGATCTCTCTTAGCTGTGAAGTTCTACTGAAAACTCAACATAAGCTATAGACACCCAATTTGACTTATTAACTGAAATCATTGTTATTGGAATGATGCTTAAGTTCAGGAACTATGGATTGATAGTCATAGAACTATGATGTGCGAAAATTCCAACTTCATGAAAAGAGGTTGATTCTTAGTGGCAGACTGGATCTTAGAGGGATAAACTGCCCTGTTATAATTCCATGGTATATGGATGCTAAATGCTTGTGCTAAATGAAATGATGCTGAAAGAGAGATTAACATGTATTGCCTGATATGAGTATTTTCCTAGGTGAAAATAGCTTTAGAGTTTACAGGACATGAGGAATAAAATTTGTTTATGTAACTCGTCCAAAGGCTTTAAATTTTAGCTTTGCAAGATAATGAAAGGGATCTTTTATTCCGGAGTTCTAATCTCTATTTTTGTTCTTTTCTTCCAAGGGAGCTGTAATATCATATGAGAGTATCATGTTGGATGCACAAACTGAACAACATCATTGGTGCATGCTGGTTCCTATATGTATAAACAAATTTTGTGACATTGATGGGGTGCAGTTTTCATTTCCCATATCCTACGCCATAATATATGCCTCAATTTTTATATATTTTTATCTTCATCCGTTGTACGGTAATTGTTTTCATTAAGTTGGGTAGGGAGGTGGGGGTTATTTATCGACTCCTACGCAAGAATGGTAATTGATCTTCCAATACTTTGAACTATAGTATTAGATTCTGGGTGCTGGTATGCTGCATATTACTTTGCTTGCATTGTTTCTGGGTGCAATCAATTTATTCTTCCAAGAAGTGTTCCATATGGAACTGTTAGGATTGGACTCACTTCATTAAATGAAATTGCTAGAGAAGTTAAAAGAATGATTAGCACATCGTATGGTTTACTGAACTTGAAAATTATGTAAAAATGGATTGTGCACAATTCAGTACTCACCAGTACTTACTCTCTCTAGTATATGCGTATGTTCCGAAGTTGAAAACTTTGACAAATTTGATTGGCAGAAACATGGGATGATGAACCTTTGAAATGAATCCATTGTTTTCTACCGTCAAGTTTATATTGTCATACTTTTACTACAAAAGCAATTGAACCTCCCAAGGTCCCTCTGGTATATCTAGACAATTGTTGGACCTTTGATACATCTAGTAGACTATTCTAGATCATACTCCTTGCCTGCTATATCAGCAGTTCAATGCAGCGTTTCAGAGGCTAATGGGACATGGCTGATGAAGTCAACTTCTTCTATATTCATATGCTAGCATTATTGTTAAATCGGCTTTGTTGTTTTGTGAAACTATTACTGAAAAGGATCAGTTACATTCTAAATTGAGATGGCCTTAATTAGTCTGGTACACAATTATAGTGAATGAGGAAACATTATTTTTATCCTCTTATTTTGTTTGTCAATGCAATCCCTCTATTATTAGCTAATGAAGATAGGCCGTACAGCCAATGGAAAAGACTCTTATCTTTGTGTTTCTTTCATCATGTGTATTTGATCCTGAACTGGGCATATTTCATTGTTCTGATTAGGAGAATGTTGAATGGAAATGTGATTTGCAAGTTTCTTGTAGTATCCTTTACTTTTGTTGTGTGCAAATCTGGTATTGGAATTATTTTTGTTACAGTGGTGCCATAATAGAAACTAGAAAAGCTAGCAAATTTCGTAATGGGTGCCGAGTGAGACAGACACTTTCATGATTTAGTTTACTCTCTCACAATTGAGGGCTTAATGTTATGGGATTTGAGCATGGATCACTTACTTCTTCTGTAAATGTAAATCCATTCCCAACCTACTAATATGGGAATGTTGGGTGAAGCACTTGATATGAAAAAATAACTCAGATTACAATGGCCAAAACAAAGAAAACAAGCGAGTCATTACATTAATGGATGAAGAATTTCAAACATTTAGTGAATTGATTATAGAAGTGATGAATAAACAAAGCCTAGTTAATTAAAAATATGTAACTGGCATGGCATGCACATTGTGGTCTAGTTTGACATCAAATTAAAAATTGAAGTATATAGAAGAAAATAGGACCACTTTGTTAACCGAACAAAAATGAAGTGCATTACATTGTCATATTAGAAGAGTAATTAATATAGGAAGATATTTTAGGAATGTTTGAGACAAGCTCAAGAAGAGTGCAACAACTGCCCCAAGAAAGAATATTTAGGCCAAAGGCGCTGTATAAGTTGGAGTGAACCTTGCCCCCTCTGACATCCGCACATAGTCGACATATTAAATTTTTAATCGTTGTGTGTGCACAAATTTCCATGCATTGTGGAAGATAGGAGCAGGACTGCCGTAAGGTTACAGTGCATGTAGCGCAGGTGCTCACAGGAAGAAGAAGCAAAATCAATACAACTAGACATTATGCGTCTCCTAATCCTCAATCTTCTTCTTCTTTTGCATACAACAAACAAAACAGCGGCATGCAGTAGTTTCCTCTCAGAGACAATTGAACCCGCTTCAGATATAGATACAAATCTAGATCAATCAATTTGTATATAGTAAAATGAGGAGATATTAGGGTTACAGATTTATCTTCGTGTGCAGGGCTGATTTAACCCATAATGGTGCTGATTTTAGGACGGCTATTAGCGAGAGCTCCGTTTAGCACAATTCCCGTAATGTTCTATTTATTTATTTAATTTAATTATTGCTGCAACTATCTAATTACTGCTAAATTTACAACATTAACTTGGGTTTCAACATGGTTAATGCCTCTGGATCTCAAATAAAGTGCTTGTATTATTATGCAAGGAAAATGACAGGTTTGAAAGGCCATTTAGGATGTGTCACTCTCCATGTTTTACTTTGGGTTTTGAAGAGTGGTTAACCCGGTTGGTGGGTTTGTTTGACATGGGTCTATTTTTCCCACTCAACTTTTATTTTGTTGTTAAATACATGGAGAAACAAATAACAGATACGATACTTTTGAAGCTATATGATTCATATCATATCTTTTCAACCACAATCTTATCAATCTAAGGAATATCTATATCGAATGCCCTTAAAAACAAATTTAAAATGTGTCCTAACTCTGCAAACCCTAAATTTCGACGACATAGATTAACATCCGAACATCGATGACATAATAATAATTTAATTTGATTTGACCGAAGGGCTTTGCCTATAGGTGCTCTGCATCACCGTTCATCTCCTTCGTGCTAAGTACAGGGCTCTAGGCGACGCCGGCCATTCAATCGTGATCATATGTTGATGAAATAAATTCTCACCATCCACATGAGCAATTAAGCAGTTCGGCGTTCACAATTGGGTTGAGACTTCCCCCTTCTGACAATGGAGAAGGAAGTGGACGACGTAGATTAATATCCAAACATCAATGCCATAATAACAATTTAATTTGATCTGACTGAAGGTATTTGCCTATAGGTGTTCTGCATCACTGTTCATCTCCTTTGTGCTAAGTACAAGGCTCTAGGTAACGCAGACATTCAATCGTGATCGTATGCGGCTTGCGTTCTCCCCAACGGAAATGTCGGTTTATTGACTCGAGCTAGGGTTGTCATGCCTGGGTGATCCGGTTGCCGACCATCTTCTTTTTGGGAGTTATGTGGAGGTCGATCTACCAATGGGGGACAAATTCCAGGGAATCGTAAGGGCTCAGTAGGTTGAATTCGTAGTTACGAATGACCCATGTATCGTATCCCCTTTCTCCGTAGAACATTTGACAAAATATGCACATGTTACATATGTTCCTCCTCCTAAGAAAGTTAGCTTCCTCAAAACGGTTCCACCCGATAATATCATCTCCCAATTGCTTCTCCTCCCTCTAACCCCCTCTTCTACACCCCTCTTCCTCCTTTTATGTTTTGGTCCCTCAAATTCAACCTCATTTTACACTACCCCTTCGGCGTTCACATCACACATTTTGCGTGTGATTGCTAGTTAGTCTAAAATTACCCGGAGAAATACCACCTACGCTTTCACAACAAGAGAACATAAACATTGTAGTTTATATGTAAAATATAAAATATTAGACTTCAAGGGGAAAAATGAGTCAAATCGGACAAAGGACATTTTGTCCCATAATAAAAGGCTAGATCCAATATAAACCGCCATTAGGAAGAAAGATTGTATAAAATCGGTTCCATGAAATTTATAGATACTCTAGTCTTGAGGATAGGAGCCGAAGGGAGCAAAAAATACCAATCTTTGGGGACAGCTTGGGGACGACTATTTAATAGTATATAATAATTAGTAATAAAATATTTTAACTTTATTCAATGAAATGTGGGAATTTAAATTGTATTTAATGTATTTTAGGTATTTTAAAAATTATAATTAATATTTTTGGTAAAAAAAATTAGGAGTGTTTTTAAGTAAAAATATTGAGTTCAAGTTCCCAAATATCACCAAAATATAGGGGAGGAGTCCCTCTGTAAAATTTGATTTATAATTTTGTGGAGAGAGTGATATCTCTAGTGAAATGTATAATTTCAACCAACACCTAAAATTATTAGATTTTATAATAGGAGATCGAAGGGATTGATTGCTAAATTCACTTGTGATCGTCAAAAAGGCTTTTACGCGGCTTTTGGATCAATTACATATTGTACCTCTTATAATGGAACCATGGACTACTTTGCAACATGTCTACAAACACATTACAAAATCAGCACAAGTAGAATTGAAACAAAGATGATGTTGAAACAAATTCATTGTTGATTGAGAGATATTCTTTGGCATGTAGGATATATCAATGACATGCTCAACTTAATCATTACAATTAAAAAGGAGAAAGATGAGTATTTGTATAGAAGTGTAAATTGAAGGCAAATCATTCTCTCAATCGTAATAACATTGTGTTGTTAGTTGACACTATTTTAAAAGCTTTGACCTATCCCAACACGTAAATCAACCTTCCTAGTGTATGTAAGCCTAACATTGTCCATAAGGATCCTCTTAAGATAAGAAAAGGTAGAAGACCATTGTAGATCCAACATACACACATAATGTTGGTCCACAAAGCAATTTTGGGTTATAAATAAGTGTTGTGACTAAAGGGTCTATAAGGGAATCTACACATGCAATCTCAAATTAGATATAAGGGAAATAACCTCATTAGACTTGAGGTGTCATTTGATGGTAAAACAACAACTATAAGTAATTTAAGTGTCATTAGGTAGCAAGCATGGGCTATCATGTTAAAGGTACTACTAGGTGGTAAGCAAGAGCTATGAATAACAAGAATGTAAAAGATAATGGACATATGTTCATATATGACATAAAAGATATAACAATCACCAACCAAAGTACAAAAGGGGGCAAGGTTAGGTATACTTAGCTAGGGTTGACATGTATGCACATTAGTCACCCTATTGGCTTGTAGCACTTTGTGAAATATTTTGTATGTGAAGTCAAGAAGGATATGTGCAACCCTAAGTAGACCAAAATTGGGGACTTGGATGACTAAGGTAAACCTCATGTATATAACTCTTAATCTTGATGTTTTATCCGATTTGTATACATGTGCTCAAATTATAAAAACTAGTAACAAATCATAACCTAAACAAGTACAATAAACACATGTTTTAAATTATTCTAAAATTGAGGGATAAACTAGGAATTGAATTGACAAATCTCAAGGAGAATTTGTACCTTAATTGACATACTTAAATTCGACAAACGTTGAAAGTGCCTAGAAAAGGCTCAAAAATAGTGTAGAACGGAATATGGAAAGTTGATTTTGGTTTCCCCAATCAACTCCGAAATGGAATATGTCAATTGGTACCGGCTAACGATAGTGGTCACGCCCAAAATTAGACATTGATAATGGTTCACTTGGTTTGATAGTGGGCACACAAGTTTGCAACTTTGTGACTGCTTTCATCTACTCTTGCTTGAAAAAAACCTCTTATGGAATTGTAAGTTGATGTCTCCTCCTTCGATCAAATATCAAACCCATGCAAATCATCGAAAGAAAATGAAAAAATATAGAGTTATTGGCCTAGATCACCCTTCGTTAGAGGTTGTTCTACATATCTAGCTTGGAATAAGGACTAATGTAGTTCTATGCATGTGTGATGCATCACAAAGTGTGAGAGGTGTAGTCTCTTATTTCCACTTAACTGCTCTGTGAGTGACATCTCATTCAAATAGATATGAACACTCACCCGAAGTGCATGAAGCTATCAGGTTCCTTCTTTGTATTGCTTGTCAAAATGTTAGCATGCAGATACATGATGATAGATAACCAAGTGTTCATTCATTCATAAGAACTCATTACATACATTCAATTGGAAACACATGTAATAAGGAAACACACAGATCAGATAACAACTAATATCATATGCACCATGTAATCACCATATTCGACACATCAATTACCATAATCCATCCTCCATATTCCATCATAACAAAGTATTACATAACAGAAGTTGAATACATAACAATCATTACCACAGAGTCATGCACGCCAATACATCAAAGCGACATAACCCTATTACAACACAAAGTATCCAATACAATAAAGCATAAAAGTATATATAGGGGTGGGGACTTTCCCTTCACTACCTATGTATTCTCAAAATAGTCTGCATGCTCAAAATAGCCATGTGTACATACAAAAGCAGTCATACATTGTGCATTCTTTTCTACCAGTGTAATAATAGATTAATCCTATAAATAAACTTTGCTTTAATTCTACTATTAGATCAATCCATGCATGACCTTTCACCTTTTCTTTGCATGTGCTTTATCCCAAAAATAGACGTTCTTTGATCACCAAGTCACCTTGCTTTTCTCCTTTGCATGATCTGCACTCCAACTCATTTTTTCTAGTTTTAGCTAGTAACTGCAAAATTGGCTAAGTCTTGGGATTAGTCTTTTTGGCGTGTGCCACTTCAATCGGTCCTTGCGTGCATTCACACACCCCACTTGCACACCTTACTATTCTCAAGCTTTCTCTTGGTACTTAGTCAATTTTTCCACCCAACATTACCCCACACTAAATTTCATTGCCGCCATCGCAATGGGATTTCTCGACTTATCTCTACAGAGTATGATGAATAAAGAATGAAAATACTAAAGCATGATTACAAAAATAAGGCATAAAGAATAGAAGTCTTCGTGGCGCATCGCCTCCTTCTCCTCAACTGGCAAAAAAAGCTCAGGGTATTCTTTATTAATCATGCTCTCCAGCTCATTCCATTCTCCTAGCCCCTTCTTTGTAGTATACGGTACTCGTCCCGACTATCTTTTCCATCTCTTATGAGTCATATTTCCCTTTATGTTTGAGGTCCATTGTTACTCCAAAGCAAGGATTGACATCATTCCTTCCATGAAATCCATTCGCCTCGCCACCAATGACCCTAACTCATTTATTCGTTCTTCATGAGGATCCCTAGCCGCATTAAGCACGTCACACTTCTTTCGCAACTATGGCCAACTTTTCTTCTCTCCCTGAGACACATCCTTCTTGGGCTGCTAGGACATCATTCTCCTCCTGGATGGTGTATGCTTTAAGGATTTTCTCTGGATCCTCATAGTTGTCCAACGCTCATCATGCATTCTTTAGTTCATTCTTCAATGTCTCGCAACATGACATTGTACTCAAATTTGGCACATTATAAACTTTTTATTCTCGCTCCTTCTTTGTAGCTATCTCCTCCCGCTTTCGCCTACACGCTTGTCTTTTCCTTCAATAGTAATTACACCAAGCACTGCAAGTAGTGTAGTGTGGAAGGAAAACATGTCGTTGACCTTATCCTCATACTACGGGTGCTCTTCTAAGATCTCTTCTCCTACCTGTTCTACCAAATCTAGGACAAACTTTTCCTTCCACTCCTCTCTATCTCTCTCCTTTGTTATTCGCCGACTTCTTCTTCTTTATTCTTTTTGTCCTCGAGCAATGTTCTAAGGGTGGCCCCCTTATCTAAATTTCTTCGGGCAACCTCTCGCTACTATTTTTGTCAAAGCATTACCAACCTATTCATCTCGTGAATTTTGTGGGCTTGATCATCACATGTGTCACTTTCTTCATTCTCGCACCTTATGCATTCTTCCTCGCTGATGTCAAAATATGGTTCATCCATATGTGTTTGCATTGTCTAACTCAACATATTCCTTGTTTGCATATTTGTGCCCTTGGGATCCATCATCATCTTCCACCCATAAAGGTGGTCATTGGTGAGGGTGGTCTTGAACCTTGCGTGGATGATCTTAGAAGGATCATTGACATACCCCGTGTTTTACGTTCACAATAATTCTTCTCCCTTTTCCCTACCAATCCGCCTACCTTTAAGAATATGCATTTTTGCGCACCGAATTAGTCCTTCTCCTTCTTACCCAACGTGCTCCCATGCTCATCTAATTTCTCACCCGTGCTCGCTCTCTTTCTTCATTCCCACCAATGGGACCTTCTTCCTCATGCCCGCTTGGTACTTCTACATCGCGATGGGTCTCCTCATCCCTGGACTCTTCTTCTTCTTCTTCATGAGTACTATGTGGGGAATTATTGTCACGAACAACCCCATTTGATGACCCCTCTTCGTTATTGTCACTCTATGTAACGATTTTGTGACTTTTATTCTTCTTCTTTTCTAGGATAGGTTTCATAGGTGATGTACTTGAGACCACCTAACAGGTTGAGATGTCTCGCCACCACTTGGATCCCTACGTCTCCTTCACAACTTCCTCTTGGTCCGATCCATCACGCCACTATCTTCTTTCTATGTCTTCTTAGCCTTGAGGTCAATCTTTACTTACTCCTCTTCCTACCTTGGAGGGGTAACCTCCCATGCTCTTTTTGGTCCCTACGCCTCTTCTTTCTCTTGGGAGGTTCTAGTGGTGGAAGGTCCTCTCCGTAAACATATTTTCCATCCTGGAATCTGGGCCTGAGATAAACATATATGCATGCGACCTCTTTCTTTCCAACTACAAAGGATTCAAGAGTAATGCCAATGTTATCCGACTCCCTTATTTCTTCAAAAGCCTCCTTGTTGGGGTAGACATAATTCTTATGCGAGAATTATGATCTCGCATCCACCTTGTCTACATCAAACTTTATCTTCATAGCGTATACAATCTATTCATCAATCCTTAAAGTAGCGCGCGAAAGAAACGCGAATGACAATTTGCACCATGGGATTTTCTCCCTAGTCTTCATAAAGAATTTGCCTAAACATAAATGTCGATAGGCTGCAAATTTAGTTTGTCCATCTACAACAATCGAATTCCTTGGAATGCATCATCATCCTTCAAATGCATCACGCATCCTTCTATACCATTTATCCACGTGTTGTTTGTAGGTGCCTGAAATATTACCCTTGTAAGTAAATTTCAAAACCTCTGAGGGACTTGTGCTCTAAAGGATACACCCACATTTTCTCCTTAGGCCCATCTAGTACACCAATCTCACAAAATACCAAAAGAAGCAAGATTGTACCCCAAGTGATTTTCTCACCTTTATCTATTTGAATGCGCACCTCCTTAACAATGCTTTCTGTGACATATTGGGCAATGTTGTAATATGTCTTGTTCATCATCTTATGCATGATGTATGTCCAACACTTTTTCACTTCCTTCCACCTTTCGAGACGTGTCTAACTTGCAGCTCACAAGGCACACAACCACTCTTGTAGCACAGTCCTCAATATTAGATACATCCATTACACAACCCCCTTTATGGTAATTCAACGTGAACTCGCTATGGTTTCTAACCCTAATTCATCATCTAAGTCCGGCTCTATGTCTCACCCAATGCTATGTAAACTAGTCACTCTACCTATCAATTTCCATGTAAGTCTCATTATCATTCCCACAAAGTAGAAGTAGTCTTCATAGACTCGTGATACCAACCATTGGTATAGACGTTCTAGTTTCCCAAAGAAAGGAAATTTGTACAAATTGAAGCACTCCAACACTTTCCAAAAGTTTGTGCACATAATCATCATAAACCCTCTCGCCCATCTCGTAGTCCTCTGGTTGGTCTTAACAATAGTATCGTCATCAATGTCTTTCAAAGTTTTCTCGAGCAATGATTAAAATCACTAATCTTGCATTTTGTTAATCATGCGACTTCGCATGACTTTCCCTTGATGAACTCTCCTGGGAATTACATCTTTGTGAACCATTCTTCCGACGCTTCTCGTAATGGGCTCCTTGTTCTTGGTCGTGACTCTCCTTGGTGCCATTGCTAAACTATTGACTTTTCTCAACTAATAATGTGCCCTAATGTTAAGTAACTTACCACCACCTACTCTTGAAACCCTCTCGCCTTTGTGTTGTCTCTTGGTTATTTGAACGCATGAGCCCTAGTTGTGAATTATTCCTTTCAAATCCTAACTATTAAAGTCAAACCCTCAAGCCTTGATTCACCTCTTCTCACGCCTCCCCATTACTCCAATACTTCCCACAAAGGAGCTCTACCATAGGACGTTCCAAATTCTATTAGGGCTCGATTGATTCACTTCCATATTCGCACTATGCACTCGTTCACTCTTTAGTTGCTCTTCTAATCTCAAATATTCTAACTTGCAAGGTAAGAATGAAGTTACTTGCACCTTTTTATAGATTTTTCAAAATTTCCTGCATTAATTTCTCCTCACCTACCACCGTACTCAGCTTTAATAATACTTTTTCATGTTTTCCACATTTTGTGCTACTTTCTTTCACACCCTAGTCATAACCTTCCTCGGCGTGCCCTACTACTTCTTAGCCACAGACCTACTTATGCGCGTCTCCATGAGACGAAAGCACATAATCATCTGTGCCTCATACCAAGTAGTTTACCATGCCGATGCCTACTTCGCGTTACAATGTGTGAACCTTTTCTCGCGTGTGGTCCTCATCCCAAGAAATTTCTTTAAGATCACATTTCTCCCTAAAGACCTATAATACTTTTTCCTTCTCTTGACACTTCTTTAGAGAACACCTTTGAATGTGCAATATTGTATCAATTCCAACACTAGTGATTTGATTTTCCTCTTTTGCACACTTGCATCTAGTTCACCCCACACTAAAAGTATGTGCGGCCCTCTGCGCATGAACTCAATAAATAGTAATCATCTTCCTGCGCGCAAGTGCACCTACTACAAAAAAATAAAGAACTACAAAAGAATAAAGCATAACAACATTTGTTGGGCCCCCGAAATATTGACTAAGTATGAAGGCGCATGGGTGCGTAGGACCCAGCTTATAGGAGGGCGCACAAGGAAAAAGTGACTGGAGGAAGAGTTAAGGAGGCATATGGTTCACGTGGCATGCGAAAGGAGATTCGTGACTTAGCTGATTTAAGAAACAAAGGCAGAACACGTGAAAAGCATGATCGGTTACGCGTAGATAAGATGCCAGCTTGGCAACAGGTGGCCCAGGAAAGAGCATGCCAACAAAGGAATCTTCTAGAAGACCATCATGAGATGGAGTGGAGAGCTTAGGCTTGAGGAAACATGCTCACTGAAGGACCACATTCGACACTTGGTGACGGATCTGAGGGCGTGGCAAGGCGAGTTGGCAACGCGGGAAGGTGATAAATACAAGTGCTTGTGGACCAAGAAAGAAGAGATGAAAAGAAGAGAAAAGAACATAGAGATGGGAATGTAGACATAAGAGGAGATGAAAAGAAGAGAAAAGAACATACGAATGGGAATATAGAAATGCACACGAAAGAGATAACATGGGTGAAGCTCTGTAGGATTGCTGCGAGTGGAACTTTGATGTAGAAAGGAATGTACTAAGCTTAGCATTGTAATTTATTTTTCTTTTTGGCATAATTATACAAGCCTAGTGATGTGCATGATCTGCTCTCTATGGCTCTTTGTAATGAAACAATGGATACAATGAGGTTACCTATTGCAATTAGATATGAATATCAGTGGGTTTTATGTATATTTCGTTCATAGAAGTTCTCTTTCCTTTCATGCTATGAATGAATGATTGTATCTTTCCTTCTGTTACAATATATGTTATGGAGTCTATTAAAACACTCAGTCTGAAGAAACTACAAGGATATAGAGGCCGTTTTGAGCCCTATGATTCTTGTATGTCTAAACTTCTTTCCTGAATACTCTTACACTAATCATAGATAAATGCTTCCCATTAAAACTCACATAAAAGAGAGACTCGACACTGCGCGTGCCTCGGTGAGAACTCGCCTTCTGTTGGTGATTGGGTGGTGCGCATGGGATTCCTTCCTTTTAAGAGGGAGTAAAATTGACTACATCTTGATTCCGTTCACGGACCTCTTTTCAAGTTGTAGTGGGATATAACATGCATCATGATCTGTGTAAAGAGTAATGACAAATTGGTTAAAATTGGAAAATGTTGAATTGTGGTTTAAGAGCATAGAAGATGAATTTGCCCAGAGATTCAACACTGGACCTGAGTTTGATACACGTAGATGGGTAGAGGAGAATCTCTACCATGATCTGTATGAGAATTTTTCTCCGCTTCCCAAGAGTTATTTGGATGGCTTGCAGCCTATGCATCTAGATCAAGTTGGCGTTATGGGTCGAGGATATGGACCAAAGAAGACTACCAAAGGTTGCAGGATGCAGATTTGATGTGGACCCATGTTGTAGATCACTGGTGGGGAGGAGTACTAGGCTGCTACACTCGGGATACGCCATTTCCACATATTCTTTTCCGGAGGTTGCTAAGTTTGAGTTTCTACGAGAACCTGAGGGATCGCTTCTATGTGCTATTCCTCTAGCTATGAAGATATTGATGGTTACCATGAGTTTAGAAGTGCTCCCCATGGTGGCTAAACCGTTATGAGCACTAGGTAAGGAAGCTCGGGTGGAGGAAGATGGCAGATGATACGACAGAAAAGGAGAGGGAAGAAAGATGACTCAAGTATGGCGAAGCGCGTGAAAGGGAGATTACTAGATGACGTGAAGCTGCTAGTGTGATGGATCTATGGAGACAGATATTGCGGGAAGGAGTTGAGGTTCACGCGGAGGACATGGAACCTGAGCAGTCTGTGCTACCCCATCTTGGCAAGTGCGTGAGGGAGACCCCTTCGGCTTCTGGTGAGAGTTCGTCACATGGAGAAAGGAGAGTCGTTGGCACATATCTGAACCCACCCAGTGATCGAGCCCTGGCACTTGGTTTTCCCGAACCAGAAGAAGTATTGATCCAATTGAAACTAGTGGAAGAGACAGATCCATGCCTAGGAGGTATAATTTTTCAGTTCCTTCTTCTATGGCTACACATATTCCAGTATTTGAAGGAGTTTTTGGACAAGGAGCAAGCGTCTGAAGCTTTTGGTCTCGCATCGTGGAGTGGCACGAGACACAATAATGCGGTAGTGGGGTGCTTTGTCATAAACCATTGGTGCATAGTTCAGTGGGACTGTGGGGGCGCTTGGCATAGCTCCTACATGCCCTATTAGACCCAGTGGTTCTAGTGGATTTGGTGGCTCTGGAGGAACAGGACCTCGTGGATCGGTGGTGGAGGAAACACTTTGGGGAACCAAGGCTCTAGTTCAAGACAAGGACCCCAGCCACCACCTCAAGTTTTCTTTGAAATGTCTCTGCATTTACCAGATTACAGGGGCATTGAGGATGTTGCGGAACATGTTCACAAGTGTGAACTGCTATGGCATGCGAAAGGTATCACAACCTCATAACGAAAGGCTAGTCAATTTGCAACCATGTTGCAAGGGCGCGCACATAGCTGGTATAGAAAGTATGATCCTCATCAAACGGTGGTGGATTACACTTCCCTTAAGAATGCATTCATGGAAGAGTTCTACATTCCCGAGTTCGAGCAAAAAGTATTAGCACTTTGAAGGAGATACAACAAGGAATGACAAAGAGCGTTCGGGAATATGATGCGTGCTTTAAGACACTCTTGTCTAAATTATCATATGATAGACATCCTTCTCAAAGATGCACAATGGTTTTTTGGGGGATTGATCACCCCCTTTAGAAGAGCCTTGTCTCATAAAACTTTTATAAATCCACATGAAGCATTGGAGGCTGCCTTGTGCTCCAAATCCGTTGGTAGTATTGATACTAGTGTTAGCCCATTCTTGAAGGCTCAGATCACTGCTATGGATAAGCAGTTGAAAAAGCTATCTGCGAACTCGGTCCATGAGACTCGCAGTGGTTTGTGGTGCACAAATTGTGAGATAGAGGGGCACGTTAAGGATAATTTCCCCCAGAGGATGGTACGCATTGTAACATTAGATTGTGAAATCTGTCATGGGGACCATGATGCTAGTAGATGTCCCTTGCTACAGCGTGCGATCAGGAAGAATGTATCATGTTATTACAAGATTTTCACCTCCACGACCCATGATACTAAAGAATGTAGGCTCATTGATCAGATACATGAGGCCATTGATCATGGGGTGCGCCAAACCAGCATTTCCAGTGGTTCTAAAAATGATGATCGCCGTTATGAGGAGTGTGCAGATGGAGGCGTGTGTGGAAGAGGTTTTCGAGGAGGATTCCATGGATGAGGTAACCATGGAGGAAGGAGTGATTTCCCGTGAGGGACATGTTTTAGCTGTGGATCTATAGAACATTACAAGCATGAGTGCCTGGACTTGTTTCAAGTGCTCTTGGTGTGGAAAGAAGCATAAGTATGAGGAGTGTCCATAATTATTTGAGCATATGAATCAGCAACACCGGAAGGACAAAGGTGCTGTGATGGTCAGCATCAAGAAAGTAGACATACAGTGGATACCTCGGGTAACACGGGATGAAGGTTTGGAGCATGTCTTGGTAACAACAAGGGCATAAGCCGTGCGTGCAAGAGAGGTAACAAGACAGAGGAACCTGGTTTCAAGAGAAGAGGTTGTTCATGGAAAGTACCCAGACCCCACGCATCAGAAGGAGATATCTCAGGACACCATGGATGTTATTCAAAGCTTGCAAGGGGAGATCTAGTGTCTAAAGGAACAATCCAGGAGGGAGGAACAAGGAAGGAGGATCGAGGTGTAGAAAGATGACTGGATGAGGTCAAGGAGGTGTGTAAAATGCTAAGGTAGGAGAACATCATTCCTTTGCTAGGATCCTGGTTGAGAGAGAAGGTACCACGTGCTAGAGAAGAGTGCGAGAGACAGGTCTTACACGTGAACCTTCCCCCTCATAGCCTCGACTATGACAAGGAGATTACATTAAATGTAGTTGTAGATGGATGGCTCCTCAACAATATACTCATTGACATTGGCACGAGTTTAATGTTTTGACTTTGGATGCATGGCATCAAATGGGGAGACCTGCATTACAGCCATCTTCAAATGTGCTATATATGGCAAACAAGACTAAGGTAATTCCCATCGGTGTCTTGAAGGATGCAACTATTACTATCTAGGGAGCCAAGTTTATTGGGGACTTAGAAGTCTTGGTGTTTGCCAAGGCGGAAAATTTCCTAAAGATTACTTGGGCACCCTTGGTGTTACAATAACAATATAGACCTTTGGTTCAACAAAGGGTACATTAGTTTTGAGAACAAAGAGGAGCGGGTCATTATACCCCTAGTTGATGGGAAGTCAACACTCTACATTGAACCATTGGGAGAAGAGGTTCTAGAAAAGATTTATGTGCGCTCAATTAGAGACCCTGAGATGGTACACCCTATTAACGGGGTTATCCAGTTTGAATATGCTCAGTAATGAGTGATACCACCAATCTGGCATGTGACAATTGGGTGCATGGGACTTATGAATTAATGGGATGACAGTTGAGAGGATCAGTGACAAAGGTAACTAAAGTGTGCATGGTTCGGCACCTTGGGGAAAATAACTGCCCAAGTACTCTAGAGGAGCCTTCCTTGAGATCTTTCTGTAGGAGATAGAAGCTCAGTGGAAGAATGAGAAGGAACAGAGGGAGATGCTGAGTTACGTCTTACTCTAACAACAGCTCATTGGTGGGCCATGCATCAGGAGAGACTTTTAGAATGGCGTGAGGTAATAATTTCTCTCTTTGTCAGATTTTCTAGAAGTAATATACCCACCATCATCAAGGAGTACCATGGGAAGGAGCCTACCTCTTTCCATATCCAAGAGTGTGAACGGGTCTAGAGAGAAGGCGTGGAAGCCTTGCCACCATCCCTCTAGGTGCACAAGTTGTATTCTACACTACAGGGTTGTGTGCACGCATGGTACATTCATTCGGAGACACGCCGCCAGATAAGGAATTGGCAAGAGCTTGGGCTGATCTTATTCAAGACTTTGAGTATCGGAGTACTAAACCATCGGTTGATAAGGCCTTGCAAGGTATCAAGCACCTTACCATGGGGGATAGTGCCAGAATGGAAGATAGGTTGTTGGAATTACTAGGTGAACTAGGATTGGAGGCGTGCTTCAAAGAGATTGAAGAAACAAAAGAGTTACAGCTTGAGTGCGCGTGTTTGGAGAAGGAGAAGGGAAAGTTAGTATATGTGATTAATGGAGAGGAATCAGAGAGTTTGGATGTTAGCCATTCTGTGGGGACGTGTGAAGTAGTGGATAGTGTAGATGCTCGCGTGCATGCTTACCATGAGCCATTAAAGACAAAGAAGGTTAACATCGGTTCAGGAGAAGAACCTAAGGAAGCTATTATTGGGGATTATTGGACGGAGAAGGAAGTATAAAAGATCATTGATTTGCTGCGTGAATTCAAGGATTTATTCCTACGCGGGTACCATGAGCTAAAAGGAATTCACCATTCCTTGGGGGAGATGAGGATAAAACTGAAAGAAGGTGCACGCCTGGTTATAAAAAGGCCCTACCTGGATGAATCCCAACTTACGCGTGAAGGTTAAGGAGGAAATAGACAAGATGATAGCTTCTGGGATCATTGAGGTAGTAGAAGAATTGGAGTGGATAAGTCCAATGGTAATTAGCATCAAGAAGGATGGGAAGATTAGAATTTGTGTGGATTATAGGGAATTGAATGTAATTTGTGTCACTGATCCATTTTCGACCCCCTTCACTGAAGAAATTTTGGAAGAAGTCATCAAGCGCAAAATCTATTCCTTTACGGATGGATTTTAAAGATACCACCAAGTTCGGATTGCAAAGGAGGACCAGGAGAAGACAAATTTTTCCACTGAATGGGGAAGTTTTGCATATATACGATCATGCCCTTTGGGTTGAAAAATGCGCTGTTGTCTTTTCACGCATAGTGGTGCAAGTATTCCAGACTTCATTCATAAGATTCTTTAGGTGTAGACACCTAAAATTGGTTATCCAATTTAGAGTTCCTCGTGCGCATTTGCTCTCTCGGGTAACTCGGGCACGTTTATATCACCACTATCCCCTTGGGGTATTATTCAATTTGTGATTTAAACACCTATCCTAAGTTTAATTCACCCCATTATGTTTTACCCGTGAGTAATTAAATATTAACTATTTAATTACACCTTTTTACATGTATCCTAACCACTTATCTACCCCATATCTATTCTATCCATATATCCCCCCTATTTCTCCTCCTCCCAAACCGGGATATTTCTCGTATTTGAGGTGGAGGGATCACTCTTATCTTTCCATAAATCACTCCTTTTGGCCATCTCGAGTTCTGTTCCATGATCGGCGCCGACCGGTACTCGGTCGACGCCGATTTTTCGGAGCGGCGCCGATTACAAATAGAGGCCCAGAACTCAGTTCTGGAGAGACACAGATTGTAAGAGAGAGAACGAGAGATCTTTGAGCATCAAGTGTGAACATTATCTATCGAATGAGAGTGGATCTTATCCAAATCAATCCCCGAGGGGAGCACCACATTACTTTGCTCTTATCACATCAACATCGCACGTCTCCATTGATTTTCTCGGTGACTCGTTCTCGCATCCAAGACAGTGGAGCCTTGCGATCTCTCCGGCTTTTGTAGATCTAGCAGACGTTGACGATCTTGCCTTCGCTTTTTCGATTCCCAAATCTTCTCGCACTTTGTCTCGGATCGACGCCGATCTATATCAGTCGATACCCATCTGGACCATTGATGCCGATCTATATCAGTCGACACCAATCTAAACTAGTCGACGCCGATTCTACATAATCGACGCCGATCATCCTGCAGACAGTAAAAGACACAGGTAACACAAATCCAGCTTTGTTTTCACGCTTCCTGTTTTTACGTTGCTTTCTGTCTGCTGTTTAGATTCTGTTTATTACTTTGATTAGAAAATCTAGTCCTGTACGTACATCTTTTATCATGTATGCTTCTTTACTTAATTGAAAACGTGGACTGACATCCGCCGAGGGATCTTATCGCTTCCCGGATCCGCTTCTTGGGTAGTCCACCTAAATATCTTTTAACATGGTCTTTTTCTGTTAAGCATCGGTGTCTTGCAGGTTACTCGGATCTACTGTGCAGAATTACTCGTGTGCGCCTGTCTTATCTACATCAGCTTCCTTATCCATCTACATCTTCGGATCTTGTCCATCAGGTATCAATTTCATTTGAGTTTTTCAAGGTTTTTGTGTTTAGTTTGGTACATTAACTTGGACAGGTAACAAGCACGAAATTCTTGATCAACATTCTGGCACACCCAGTGGGACCCAACCAAAGTCCCTTATTGGTAAGTTCATCTCTTTTTGTTTAGTTTTGAGCTTTGTTCTTTTTCTTCACTGATTTTTATCAGTTCTGCTTGAGCATTTCCTTTCATTGTTTCAATCTTGCTCTTTATGCGAAGTTTTTATTTTCTTGAAATTTTTCTAGTTCCTTAAAATAGAAATTTTCGTTTCACCATTATCTAGATATATCTTTCTGGATTTTGTTTGGTGTTTGCTTAACCTTTTCTTGCGGAGCACTTTGCTTGTTCGTGGGATTTTTCGAGGGGAAGAGCTCAACAACGCTGCTTTTGAAGTCCACACACCTTGGAGAGCTAAATCTACAGGTATTTCTCTTTTACGGTGTTTTCTCCTTTTTAGGAACTAAAAAAAAAAAAAAAAAAAAACTTTCTTTGTTTGTGGTCTATCACATTCGAACATTTCAATTTTTGGTGCTTAAAAAGAATTTAATCGCATTTGGGAAAGAATCTGTTTGACTTGTCTTCATCGAAATCAAACACTTCGTTTTTAAGTGCTTAAAAAAAGAACTCTTTCTTTGTCATTTCTGCTGTATGTTTTTCATCTAGTTTTAATTAGGCTGGAAAATTGATCAAAATCAGTAGTGACACTATTTGATTTTTATTTTTCACCCTTGCACACAAAGCCAAAATCACTAGGTATAAAGCATTTAAACAAAAATTCTTTCCCTAGCCTCGCCTACTTGGAAGTGACATCCAAGAGGAAGAGCCTATGCGGTACTCGGGCCGTGCTATAAATTCATGAAAGTTCTGGTATATATTGGCAAAGCACCCGACTCCTTTATCGCAGCGGTGTGAAGTGTGGGGGTAGGCCCCTATATCAAGCCACGTGCACTGGTCTTTTCTTGAAGTGCCTTCGAGACTCCTCACCAAAACATCTCCCAAACCATCCTCACTGCTATCTCGAGTAGTTCTGTTCTAAAAGCCCTTCCCTAATATTCTCTTTCTTAAAAGCATAAAAACTTAAAAGAGATAATCACCTACGCTGCTTGAATTATCTGTGCATTAGTTAGGTCAATCTTATTTTCTACTTGTTTATGACGGTCATCACTCGGTTACAATCTAGAAGAATGGCTCAATTAGCCCCTTCTTCCTCTGAGATCACCACTAGTGTCGATGTTTCGGCACCCCCCAGGTCTTCCTCGGGACCGCTGTTAGTTGGTTCCCCATCCTGGTCATATAATCCTTTCTATCGTGCCAAAGCAACCCCATCACGTCCCAGCCCCTAGTCCTTCGAAATATCATCTCGCTTCGACTAAGAGTATGTTCCTCGTGGGGATTCTCGAATTTCAGGCGCTCCTTGATTGCAATCCAAAGAGCCCTCATGGACTACCTAGTACACAAGTCTATTCAAATATCTGATCAGGGACCACCGATCCAAAGCAAGTGTACGATTATCCTCGTGAACCATCCCAGGCTTTTGTAGAACAATTAGCATCATTTTTCTCACCTTGAGCCATGGAGGAGGGTGGTGCACCTGTGCCTCCTTTTTCTCTTCCACCGACCATATCGACTAGTTCTCAAATAGTCTTACCTATTCCTAATGCCGCAGTTACCTCGACTATTCCACAACCTACTTCTGAGAGGTCCTCTTCTCTGGCTATAATGAGTGCGTCTGTGCACCCACATATTGCTGTTAATTCATCTATGCCGTCCATTGTGTCCCAGGGTCAGTACCCCTTTATGAGTCAACCCCTTTGACTAGTCAGTTGGTTCCTGCTTCTTGTCCTCCAGTGGGTTTTTCTTCCAATGTTCCAACAATAGTGACCTTCGCCCATCCTCTAGCATCGACGCCCTTAATAACTAATCTGGCAGTAAAAAGCCTCTTTCAGGTCTTGTTCCCCACCATGTCCAATCAAATCGGCACCCATGTTCCTCAATCTGCTCGATTCGATCAACAAGTATATGAGTCCACCAATCACGAGCTCTGTCCCATCATCTAACCTTCATTTTCTCAACCACTTATTATCTCACAAACTATACACACACAGGATCCTTCACAAAGAAATACCCCACTGTGGGCATCACCTTAACGCCCGGGTTACTCCTCTTATCATCCTATCAATCAACAGATGAATCCCCCGTTGACACCTCAACAACATCCACCATTTGCTTCTTATGTAGGACATGCCAGTGTGCCTCCTCCTCAATCTGACGTGGTTCAAATTCTTTTCAAGAAAATCGCAGACTTGGAAGCCTCCACCAAAGGGGCTCGTCCTTCATACTCTTTTGAAGAAGTGTGTAATGAACCCATTCACCCCTCAGTGGCTTTTAAGCCTTATCCTCCCCAATGGGAACTTCCTAAATTTTCAAAATTTCATAGTTGGGAGGACCCTCAACAGCATTTGCGAGCATTCAAACATGCTTGCTACCTCATAGTCCAGGATCAGGAGCTTATGCTCCGTACTTTTCCTATGTCTCTAGCAGGTCCTGCTTTAGACTGGTATAATAACATTCCTCAACATTCCTTGTTTTCTTTCTCTCAATTGGCCCAGATGTTTGTTGAAAACTTTTCAATAAATATCGCGCATAAGATCTCGATTACAAATCTTTATAACATTCGTCAATTCGATGATGAGTCTATTGCAGACTTTGTCGCTCGTTGGAGAGGGATAATAAACCAATTGTCTTTCTCCCTTCCTCAATCCCAATAGATCGAGTTGTTTACTCGATCTTGTGCTAATCAGAAGCCTTTACGATGGCACGCAAACTTGAATCTCGCGCCATTGAACAAGGGAAGTTAAAACTTCGCTCTAAATCTAAACCGGATTTTTCTCGGTTTACCAAATCAAATCCTTCCACTTCTAAAGACAAGAATCAGGGATCCACCAACGCTATCGTATTAAAAACATCACGAGCCGATAACACTTCTAATCAAACACCACGAAGAGACTCCTCATCTTCTCGAAAAGGGTCCTTGTCATCTCGATCTTTCACTTCGTTGGGGGAATCATATGCTTCTATCTTGGAAAAAATGTTGGAAGTCCACATGATCGAACTTCCCCCCATTAGGAATATTGATGAAAGCCAAGAACGTCCATTCTGGTATAGGGAAAATGACTTCTATCATTATCATAGAACCAAAGGTCATGACATCGAACGATGTCAGACCTTCAAAAATCTTGTCCAGAAATTCATTGATAAAGGCGAGCTCATTCTGGATAACCCAAATGCTCCCCCAAATCAAGCGCTGGATGTCTTTAAACAACCTTTTCCCAATCATTCCCCAAACCATGATGCTTCAGAGTCTCAAAAACCAAACACTCATACTATCAGCTTCATCTCTACTGAAGAATCTTCTTCTAAAACTAAGCCATCTGCGAACACATCGACCGAATCAGAACCTCCTTCCGCTTCGTTAATCGTTGGGATTCCACCATCTTCAGATAGCCCATCTTTGAATATTCCAACATTGTTAGATACGGATTCACCTCTCTCTGCTTCTTTGTCTGATCTTCCGTCCATACCCGAGACAGTGTCATCCTCATCTGTCTCATCGTCAGACATTCTTTCAATGCTCGAGGCAATTACATCCCTTCGAGTTTCCACCACGGATACATCTACTTCTGTTTCTCCCATTTTTGCTACGACTATGCCATTGGTGAACGTACATCCTATAGTTGTCTTTGACTTCGACGAAGCGTCTTCGATTTTGACTCTTCCTGTTTCCTTTCCTACGTAGTTTCACCCACAATTCTTGTGCGTAAGTAGTTCCTCGTAAGGAACTGCTTCTTCATCACTCACTTCTTCCATCACCAATGCTACTTTTCCTATTAAGGGAAATCTAAAGAAGTAGCACCAACACCTATACGCTCGGTTCCTGAACTTAGACCGAGAAAACCGAAATCTAACGTTGTGTCATCATACCTCCCCATTTGCTTCCCCTGAAAAGGTTACAATCACCTTATGCGGTTGAAATTGTCACCATCCTGAAAAAGGAAAGCCCATATTTCGAACCATCAAGACTCTTGGTGCTTTCCCGTAAAAATCCTCTCTGCGCACCTCATAAGAGATTGGATTTGTCCGCCGAGAAGGCGTCTTCTTCTACAAACTTATCAAACCCATCATCTTCTTCTACAACACATTCTTCACCAAAGACACCTCGAAAAGTGGACTTGCCTACTAAAAAGATGTCACCTCTTTTATCAGAATCAGCATCTTCGTTACCAAAAACTAGGGCACCCTCTGTTCCTCCGATTATACCTACTTTGGAAGCTTCTCCCTCATCTAAATCGACATTATCTAAATCATCATTAGTTTCGACCAAGCAGCCTCCCTTATCTCTGAAGACCACAACACTTGTCACATCTCCATCATCTTCAAAATCTATTTTAGGGGCTCCTCCTCCATCGAAATCAATCATGTCTCACTTACTTCCATCTCAAGTGCCCAAGGCTGCTCCTCCAGATGTCCAAAAAAATAAGATGATCCCTAAAAATACTGTCAAACCTAACATGTAGGTTCTTTTACCTCGGCAGTCTGTTAAAGTAAAAGAGGCGCCTTCATCATCTCTGTCCTCATCTTTGTCTACCGGGTTCTATACTGAAATCCTTCGCCAACTTATCCAATCTTCATCCATATCTCTTCCTCCGATTAAACCCTATAACCCTAAAGGAGTTAAACCTTCCTGGTTTAACTCTGATTTGATTTGTGCTTACCACCGTACCCCGGGTCATGATACCGAGGGATGTAAAGCTCTTCAATCTGTCGTCAACAACCTTTTGGAAGAAAGTGATCTTTTGCTGGAAGAGGAGGAACAAGTATCTCCTATCATCTTAGCTCCATCTGAGCCCCAACGATCTACTCAGACCTCTACTTCTAGTGATTCCACTCCAAATGATCTTCCACCTTCTCAAATCGACACAATTCATATCGCCACTAGAACCCAACAGTATGATAATCCATCCTCATCTACAACATCTCGACCACGGGTTGTCATTTCTGCAGCCCCCGAAGGAGTTCCTCCTTCCTCATTAGCCCCGAGACCTCGGGTCTCTATTCATGCTTGCACCTCGGGCTCAAATTCCCGTGTCAGTTGAGGAGAGTGTTATGAAACAACTCACCCAGGCTCCGGTCAAAATGTCTCTTTTTGACCTCATTCAATCCTCTCTGCAACATCGCCAGGCTCTGATTGATAATCTACATCACATCACAGTGAATTCAGATGAGCCCCAACCCTTTGAGATGGTTGTTGGATTGAATAGACCATCAACCACCATTTCTTTTGAAGATTCAGAAATTCCTTCCCTTTCTTCCGAGGATTTGGAGGCTCCCCTCTTTATCACAGTCCAAATCGACAACACTACATTAAAACGCATTATGATTGATAGTGGTGCTGCACTCAACGTCATCTCCTCACACACATTCGAGCAACTTAAGTTACCAAAGAACGTAGTGTCACCCCCGCCTTTCGCTCTTCGATCATTTAACGATCAACTAGCAGTTACTTTAGGAACTGTGGTCCTACCCATTCGAGTAGGTAAGAAGCTGCTTCACAAACTCTTTTACATTGTTGAAGGGAAATTCCACTATAATATGATCCTCGGACGCTCCTGGATTCGTGTAATGCATTGTGTCCCATCCACCCTCCATCGATGCTTAAAATATCAATATGAGGGCAAAATCTATACTCATCCAGGAGATCCTTTTCCTTCCGCGCAATGCGACATGACCACAGGGTCTGCCCCTCTAAAGGAAAATGCTTGTTCTCCTGACGGGCCTCATCTTCTTCCATACCTGCAACCAAACTACCGGATTTACAAAATTTAGAAGAGACATTGCAGCGTTTCTCACTGGGAGAGCTTCCTCTCCTTTCTTTTGACACCCATCTCAAACCTAGTGAGTATGGTAGACCAGACAAACAACCTGAATATCAGCCAGGTCTTGGTCGCATCGTCACCATTGGTCTGCCCAATCAACAGACTAATTTCATTTACGGTGGTCTTGATATGCCTCACTATCGCCCGGATTCTCCTCCTAGGACCAAACCTTATTTAACAGGGTTCGATTGTCTACAGAATCCCACGTTTGCAAAAACTTATTTATATCGATGCACGTGGAAGGGCTTTGGCTTAGGTAAATATGAACAAGGTGTGCATGACCTCACGTCCATTCCAACTCTCAAGCCACATCAAAAATTTGGTTTAGGATTTAAACCTCTTTCAAAAGCCACCATCACTGTTCTCGATGAGCCTCTTCCTATTGAGGAACCATCTTCTCCCGCTAAGTCAGAAGCATCACTCGATGTAGAGGACGCCATTTCCATCCCATCTAGCTTTTTTTTTAGTCAATACCATTTCCTTAGGGCCACTAGCCTATAAGACTAATGACAGGTCCACTTCCATACCGTTAATTTTCCCTGAAATAGTTGGAGACAACTCTCCTGCTATCAACACTATCCACTGTGCGAGATGATGATTCTGTCCTCACCTATCTCAAAGGGGCGGGATTCCTATCTTCCTAAAACCATTCCTTCTGACACGTCTATGCTTCTCAACGAAGCCACTATCGACCTTAATATAGGGACTTCTAAAGACCCTCGCATCATTAAGGTCGGCCAATCCCTTAATCCATAGGAGTTAGGAGACTTTACCACTTTTCTTTCTAACCATCATCAAGCCTTTTCCGGGCATATGAGGATATGCCAGGACTCGATCCCGATATCGTGGTCCACAATATCGTTACTCTTCCCGACATCAAACCAGTTAAACAAAAATTGCGTAAAATGCACCCTAGAGTAGCCCTTCTTGTTAAAGAAGAATTGCAGCGCTTGCTCTCGGCTAACTTCATCCAACCCATCAATTATCCACAATGGGTTTCCAATGTAGTACCAGTAACTAAAGCTACTGGGAAAATTTAAATTTGTACCGACTTCCGGGATCTTAATCTTGCTTGTCCAAAAGATGATTTTCCTCTACCTAATATCGACCAACTCGTGGATTTAATTGCAGGTCATGAGATGCTTTCTCTTATGGATGGTTTCTCTAGGTATAATCAAATTCTCATCACACCAGAAGACCAACATAAGACTTCTTTCATAACTCCTTGGGGGACCTTTTGTTATCGTGTCATGCCTTTCAGTCTTAAGAACACAGGAGCAACCTATCAGTGAGCAATGACCTACATCTTCCATGATCTCTTACACAAAACTATGGAAGATTACGTCGACGATCTCCTCGGTAAATCCAAACATCGTCAGGATCATCTTTTCATTCTTGCACCTCTCTTTGAGAGGCTTATTCACTTTTGTCTTCGTTTAAATCCATCTAAGTGCGTGTTTGGCGTTCTCACTGGTAAAATTTTAGGTTTTATCATTTCCATTAGGGGTATTGAAGTAGACCCCGCAAAAATAAAAGCTATCCTTGAGATGCCTCCCCCTTCTAACTTAAAGCAACTCCGCAGTCTCCAAGGACGTCTTCAATCAGTGCGTCATTTTATCTCACAATTGTCGGACCGTTGTCAACCTTTTCATCATCTCCTCCGTAAGAATGTTCATTTTGAATGGGATGAGCATTGCCAAAAGGCCTTTGATGATCTCAAAGATTATCTTCTTTCTCCACCTGTGCTTACACCTCCACGCAAGGGGGAGCCTTTCTATCTTTATATCTCTGTGATTGACCATGCTCTGGGAGCCATGATTTCACATCGGGACGCTTGCGGTAAAGAACAAGCTGTCTATTACATCAGTCGCACCCTCCATGAGTATGAAACACGTTATTCCGAAGCTGAAAAGCTGTGTTGTGCTCTCTTCTTCGCAACTTCTAAGCTTCGTCATTACCTCCTTAATCACAAAACTTACGTTGTCACAAGTGTCAATCCACTCAAGACAATTCATGCGAAGCCTTATCACAATGATCGTATCACTCGTTGGCTCATGCTTATGATAGAATTTGATCTCGAGTTTATCCTGTAAAAGTCTATCAAGGGTCAGGTCATTGCAGATCAATTAGCTGATGCTCCTCTTCCGATACTCAAGTTCCCCTTGCTCAATTCCCCAATGAATATATCCAACAAATTGATTTTGGTCTGTCTCCACTTAAAGTAAAGCTCTTCTTTGATGGGTCCAAATGCTAGCAAGGGGAGGTGCAGGTTTCGTGATGATTCCTCCTTGGGTACGCCTATCCCACCGCACACAAATTAAACTTTGAGTGCACCAATAATATGGCTGAATATGAAGCTCTTGTCTTGGGTCTTCAAAATGCCATTAATCTCGGCGCCGTCATATTGACATCTTTGGTGATTCTGAACTCATCCTTAATCAAGTCATGGGTGTCTATCAATGCAAGAATGATATCCTTCAAAAATATCGTGATATCGTTCTCGTTCAACTCCAATCTTTCGATAAATTCACTATCCAAGCTATTCCTCGCACTGCGAATCGATTCACAGATACAATGGCTTTGTTAGCCTCACTTATCCCTCCTTTTACCGAGGACTCGCGACTTTATGTGGCTGTGTAATGATTAGATCAACCATCTCATCTTAGGCAACTAACTTCAATCCATGCTGTCACAACCCATACTCAGGATGAGTGGTATCAACAGATCGTTGATTATCTATCTCATTCAGTGCTTCCTCCAGATCTGACTTCCAATGGTAGAAGATCTTTTATCCTACGCGCTAATCGCTATACTATTCTAGGCGGGATCCTCTACAAACACGGCTTTGATGGTATTTTGCTTCGGTGCCTCAAAACCCTTGAATCATCTAAAGCTATCCAGGAGGTCCATGACGGTATCTGTGGTGGACATTTTAGTGGCTTGGCCGTAGCTAAATGCATCTTACGTTTGGGATATTATTGGCCTTCTCTTAATCGAGATTGTTGTGAATACACTAAGAAATGTGTCAAGTGTCAACAACATTCCAATCTCACACACATCCCTAGTCAAGCTTTACAACCTACAGTGGATTTGTGGCCTTTTTTGCAATGGGGTCTTGATCTCATTGGTCTCATCAATCCCCGTTCTTCACAGCGTCATCATTCTATCATTACTACCACTGAATACTTTACTAAGTGGGTGGAAGCTATCCCTCTTTCTTCAACAAAAGCTAAACCCATAGTTGATTTTGTCTATCAACACATCATTTTTCGCTTTGGTGTTCCACACGAACTCATCACGATAACGGTAAGTCTTTCAAGAAAGTTGATTTGCGTAAACCTCTCGCGACGCTTTCAATATCAAACTCAGCTTTTATTCTCCATACTATCCTCAAACTAATGGCCAGGCCGAAGCTTCCAATAAAACTTTGCGTAATATCCTCGCAAAGGTAACTAGTTGAGCCGGAAGGGATTGGCATTTACATATCCCTTTTGCTCTGGGCTTATCGGACTAGCATTCGTACTCCTACCGGTGCTACTCCCTCTCTCTCTCATCTATGGGTCTCGAGGTCGTTCTTCCTTTGGAAGTCCAAATCCCATCTCTCCGTGTTTCTCTCGAGAATTTGTCTTTGATGAGGGCTATCGTCAAAATTGTCTAGCAAAACTTGAATTATTAGATGAGCGGCATCTCAACGCTCTTGAACATCATCAAGTCTATCTTGAGCATGTCAAACGTGCTTATAACAAGCACTTATAGCACCGTGAATTCAAAATTGGTGATCTTGTTCTTAAAGAAAACCAAAATGTCACTACACTCGAAAGGAGTTAGCGTGGTAAGTTTGCTCCCAACCGATGGGTCCGTACATTATCACTTATAAATATGGGTCGGGGCTTTTCGCTATCTTCTATGGATGGTATACCCAAGTAGAACCTCTTAATGCCTTGCATCTAAGTCCCTTCTACTGTTAAAATCTATCTTACACAAATCTAGTCGTAAGACATGATCTTTCATCCCTCTAACAACCACCATATACTTTCATGGTGATTCAAAACTATGTGGTTCTCCGCCTATTGTCTTTTTACCTTAAATATGAGTATCGCGGCTCTACTCATAGCATTTTTCTTCTGGATATGTTTCTCCTCATGGTAGGGATACCTTAATCACCGCTTCATTTGTCCCAAGTGCTTATCTTAATCGGATCTACTCGAGGCATGAGTGCGTGCTCTTTATACATTTTCTTCCCCTCTATCTCGATCTATCCAGTCTAAACTCAAACTTCTTCCAACAAAAGTTTTTCAAAAAAAAAAAAAAGATGCTATCCAAAAAAAAAAAAAAACAACAAGATAGACCGATCCTCAAGGACAAATATCCATACAATCAAATGAATCAAAAGATATAGACCATGCCCTCAAAGGATGGCTATCATTAAAATTCAAAATACGACCGCTCCCTTGAAGGACGGCTTTGTTTCTCAAAGGAATACTCAAGGCTTCTTGCATTGATCAGCCTTTCATCGGTTCATACACTTTTAGCATCACCGAAAGACTTCCGTATTGATCGGGCTTTTCCATATCTAGCAAACTTCCCGCATTGATCAGTTTGCTTTTCTGCCAGAAATCATGAAGCTGAGATATAAGACCTTTTGTCGATCATATGGAGAATCCTATTTTCCCAGTATGAACATGTATTCTGTCCCTTGTAAATTTTGACAAGATACCTACTTACTACTCCTTCCGTTTCCCTCCTAAATCTGGTTTGCGGCTAGTTAGTGTCAGGTTTATTTTAACCTCATATAGGGCCTTGTATGCATGATCTTTTGGTTTCCTATCCAGATTCTATTTATGGTCGGTTGGGAGTCCAACTTATCATTTTTCTTCTTATATGGGTGTATTTCCTTTATTTCTAATCAAGGTCGTTTTCATTACGTCCTTGACTCTCACAGAGAGTATTTCCAATTATTTCATCCAGTTAAATTAACATTTAACATGTTAATTTAATCAAACTCTATCATTTATCTAATTTCATCTGATCTACTTTGTCCAAAACACATCTCATCGCCTCTATTATAAACACATGTGGGTCTATCTATCTATTTTCATCAAAATTTAATTAAAAATCTCAAAAATATCAAATCCATTCCAACTATCAACTCCCACCTATCCATCACATCATCTAAACACTTGCCCATCCAAGTAACATTCCATCTATCTATATCTATTTTCTCATCCAAATTAAATACACATATCAATCACATCAAATCACATCTATTTATATCCTCTACATCTATGTCTATCCCATCACATCTATTCATCATCTATTGGTCTATGTCTATATCCATCATAATTACACTACATCTATCCATGTATATCAAAATTAAAAGCAGGAGAACAATCATATGACAAAGGAAATGATGAATCTATATATATATACATGAGTGTCTGTACAACCAAAAATGGGTGGCTCTCAATCAAGCCATCTATAAAATGCCTTCCAATCGAGGCTACATCACTACATTGATACAAAATACATCAATCTCTATATCATGAAATCTGATACGTGGAAGACACTATCTCCTCCACCCTCCTCTGGACCAGGCTGTCTCTCCTGGCCGCCTATCGAGCTAGACGCACCTACTGCTGGAGGCCTCTGCCCACCTCGGTCTCTCCCGGTGCTCCCTCCCTCTGATGCCCCACTCGCTGTGGCTGTCGCTGATCTCCTCCTCGCCCCGTACCGAGGCACATCTGGGGCATGCTGTGCTAGGACATCCTCGTAGTATCTCACCTCAGCGAGGAGAGACTGATATGTACTCAGGCTCATGGTACCAGGTGCTCATAGTGGTGCTGCTGGTGGTGCCCCTCCTATGGTCGTGCCCTGTGTCCCAGACTCTGACATGGTACCTGTATCACCATATTTGGCCCTGAGGGCCTCCCTATGTCGATGGTAGTGATCCCTCTGCTGGATCACTGTATCTCGCTCCTGGCGAGTGGTGTCTCTCTCCAAAATTAGGGCATCCCTCTCCACTATCAGAGCTCTGATCTCCTCGAGAGCCACCTGGTGTGTATGCGTCAGGGTGGCGTGCTCTCCCTCCAGTCTCTCCAGCACTGTAGCCATATCCTCCTCATCGGCATCTATAGATGCCGGAAGGTGTCGTGGTAGCTCTGTCGCATACCATGCCGCATAACCATCATCCACTCTAGCGTCATCATCACTGTCTATGGAGGGTGGGGCCTCTCTCAATGGATCTGTCGGGATCAAAATCGGTAGATCAGTCTCTCTGCTGTCTCACCTGTAAGGCCTGTAAGTAGTCGGCACTGTCTGTACTAGGCCAAACTGTCTCAATACCCATATAAACGGGACGCGCTCCCACATATCAGGCCTATGGCCCCTAACCACCCTGCTCCGTCTCAATCCCACCAGGTGAGCATCCTGACCGGCCCATGTCGGAAATACCTGATATGGTCTCCAGATGACCTGCTCTAGTGTCAGCATCCTGAAACGCTCAGCATACCAATCTGTGGATCTCCCTGTATCTCCCAAGGCCATATCAGCCCGCCATCACCGGAATCCATAATCAATAGCCCCCACTGCTGCTGGCATCCAAGGAAGCCCGATGGCCTGATCACTGCTATGTGCTCATATGCCCAGCAATGGAGCACAAAACTGACATCAATGCCTGTCCTCTAGCCAGGTGGTATACATCCATAACTCATAATATATCTGAGCTATCAAGGCATCAGCAAAGGCGAACACCTGTCTGAACTGCAGGATGTCACAAACGCAATCTAGTAATAACAATGGGAATCTCCCACCTCCCGAATCTGGTAGAGCAAAGTAGGAGATCGCCATCTGAATCAACACTATACATCTACTCCTGGGAACATCACATGCATCTGCATGCATGCGAGGCTATCCTCACTGCCCCAGACACTATCTCTGAATCATCTGCCCTGTCTCCATACAATCGACCTAGGGTCCTCTGCTGCTGCTCTCGTGGCATAATCTCTATCGGGTCCCCAGTGATCGGAAACCTCAAAATCCTGTATATGTCCTCGTGGGTGATGGTCATCTCACCCGTCTTGAAACAAAAAGTGCAAGTCTGGCTATCCCATTGTCGCACTAGTGCTCGCATCAACTCTACATCTCGTGGCACTCGTCTGTAGTACCGAAAGCCCCCGAGCCCGGCTAACTCTAAGTGGCACCAATCTACGTCAGTGACGTCAGGGAGAATGGTCTCCAGTAACTTGGGAATCACATCCCTCATGTGTAATACCTCTCGTGCCTGCATCCACGACATCAAGAGCAATGTTAGCTTCATATTTTTCCAAATCCGAAGCATCCAAAACACATTCTATCATTTTTATCCAAATATTCTGTCCAAAATTACAAATGGCGTCGATCAAACATAGTCGACGTCGATTGTATTCAATCGGTGCCGCTGCAATAAAATCGGCATCGATTGTATCAATCGACGCTGATTGATTGGCAAAGCGTGATGTAAACACCGGCCTCCCACCAAGAAAAATTTAAAAAAATAAAAATAATAATAATATAATGACAGGTTCAAGAAGAACCACTTACCCCAGGTCATGTCCTCCTCTCGCTTCTGACCACTTCTAGAGGCTTCCATGGTGCTCAAATCCAATTTTTGATTCTCTCTGAATCAATCGTCACGGTGTAAATAAATCGTTCACGTTTCCCTTTGGCATATTTATATATGCTGTGAACTGTCGGTGCCGATTTTTGTGGTCGGCGGCAATTTTTTTCGGTTTGCCGATTTCTCTAAATCAACGCCGATTTATACTCATTTTTTCCCGTGGGTTGCAGTATCGCTTCTCCACGTTGTTTACTTCCATCTCCTAATCTTCTTGCCATGGTGTTGATGCTTGGCTTATCTATCTGGTCGTCATCCTGCCCTGAGTGTTACCTTTTGGCGCATACTTTTTCGATATTATCATCCATTTCGAGTTTGTTCCCTTTGCATGGGGCACTCGCACTTTTTTGGCAGCTTAGAGTTAACGGTGCCGTAGGCACTAACGTGCCTCGCTGCACTGACCATCTAGTTGTCCCTACCAATGTGTCTCTCTTTAGATGCTTTGACTATTTTGCAGCCCTCCTTACACTCATAGGTCTCGCATTGGTACTAACGCTCGTCTCATGAGGAGACCGCCTAGTCCGCCTACCAATGTGAGTTCCTTAGATTGTTGCCTCTTCATTTATTTTTGTGCGTCATTAATGATCCGGTCTACTCCAGACATCTAGCTGGGGCTTCTTGCGTTTTCATCTACCTTTTTCAAACTTGGGATCATTTGTTGTATCACCCATCCCATCCCTAGTTTGAGGGGGATCGCATCATCACTTTTTCTTCCTTTCTTCCACCTCCTTGTTTTTGTCTCACAACCTTGCTTATCGCAAGTTACTTGACAAAAAGGGGCAAAATGTAGACACCTAAAATTGGTTATCCAATTTAGTGTCCCTCGTGCGCATTTGCTCTCTCAGGTAACCTGGGGCACGTTTATATCACCACTATCCCCTTGGGGTATTATTCAATTTGTGATTTAAACACCTATCCTAAGTTTAATTCACCCCATTATGTTTTACCCATGAGTAATTAAATATTAACTATTTAATTACACCTTTTTACATGTATCCTAACCACTTATCTACCCCATATCTATTCTATCCATATATCCCCCCTATTTCTCCTCCTCCCAAACCGGGATATTTCCGTATTTGAGGTGGAGGGATCACTCTTATCTTTCCAGAAATCACTCCTTTTGGCCATCTCGGGAGTCTGTTCCATGATCGGCGCCGACCGGTACTCGGTCGACGCCGATTTTTCGGAGCGGCACCGATTACAAATAGAGGCCCAGAACTCAGTTCTAGAGAGACACAGATTGTAAGAGAGAGAATGAGAGATCTTTGCGCATCAAGTGTGAACATTATCTATCGAATGAGAGTGGATCTTGTCCAAATCAATCCCTGAGAGGAGCACCGTTACTCTGCTCTTATCACATCAACATCACACGTCTCCATTGATTTTCTGGTGACTCTGTTCCTGCATCCAGCACAGGTGGAGCTTGCCAGTATCTCTCCGGCTTCTGCAGATCTAGCAGACGTTGACGATCTTGCCTTCATTTTCCGTTTCCCAAATCTTCGCACTTTGTCTCGGATTGACGCCAATCTATATCAGTCGAACCGATCTAGACCAGTAGACGCCGATCTGAACCAGTCGACGCCGATTCTACATAATCGACGCCGATCATCCTGCAGATAGGTAAAAGACACAGGTAACACAAATCCAGCTTTGTTTTCATAGTTCCCTGTTTTCTGTTGCTTTCTGTCTGCTTGTTTAGATTCTGTTTATTACTTTGATCAGAAAATCTAGTCCTGTACGTACATCTTTTATCATGTATGCTTCTTTACTTAATTGAAAACGTGGACTGACATCTGCCGAGGGAGCTTATCGCTTCCCGAATCCACTTCTCGGCAGTCCACCTAAATATCTTTTAACGTGGTCTTTTTCTGTCAAGCATCGGTGTCTCGCAGGTTACTTGAATCTACTATGTAGAATTGCTCATGTGCGCCCGTCTTATCTACATCGGATTCCTTATCCATCTACATCTTCAGATCTTGTCCATCAGGTATCAATTTCATTTGAGTTTTTCAAGGTTTTTGTGTTTAGTTTGGTACATTAACTTGGACAGGTAACAAGCGCAAAATTCTTGATCAACATTAGGTTTACTTGGATGATTAGTTAGTATATGGTCTAGTTAAGGACCATTGTGACAACTTGAGATTAATGTTTGAAAGGTGTAGGTAGTTGAGGATATCCCTCAACATTAAGAAGTGTGTGTTTGCTACACCCTTTGGGACTTTATTGGGGCATATCATATGTAAGGAGGGCTTTGGTAGATCCTGCGCTAAAGTTGCAGTTATTGTGGGATTAGGGAACCTACTAGCCAGAGCGCAGTGCGTGGATTCCTTGGGCATACGGGATATTACAGAAAATTCATTAAGGGGTATGCCAAGATTGCCGCACCTTTAGAGGAGCTACTTAGACACAAAAGTACCTTCCATTGGGGAAAGGCACAGCAGAGGGAATTTGATACATTAAAAGATAGGCTTATTACCACACCTATTTTGTGATTTCCCTCTTGGGAAAATCCCTTCCATGTCCATGTAGATGCCTCAAGAACCACCATTGAGTAGTACTTACACAACCAGGTGAGGGGATTGTTGATCATCCTCTCTTTTGTAAGTAGGAAGTTAACACCAGCAGAGTAGAATTATACCACAACCGAGCATGAGGCATTGTCAATGATCTATGCACTTTTCAAATTTTGATAGTATCTACTGGCAACACCCTTTGTATTCTACACCAACCATATGGCATTAAAGTATTTAGTGAAAAACTCGTTCTTCAAGGGCACATATGTTGATGGGTGTTGTTATTTCAAGAGTTTGAGTTCACCATTGTAGTAAAGCCTAGAAAAAGCAATTGTGGACCTGATCATCTGTCAAGAATTGATTCAGGAGAGGACACGCAAAGTATTGAGGAAGCAATGCTAGACGTGTAACTATTTAGATTACTGACGCATGCCCTTGGATTTGGAAGAGATTGCTGTATTTTTAAAAGAAGGTGTGGTGCCGGATGGAATGAAGGCATTAGAAAAGAAGTAGTTGGCCATATGCGCCGCACCCTACATGTTGATTAGTGGAGACTTATACAAATTGGGATGTGATGAAGTTTTACATAGATGTGTGTTAGAACATGAGTGCCTGGCCATCATGGAGGAAGCACACGGAGGAAGTGCGAGTGGGCATTATGCAGGTGATGCCACCGCGTGTAATATTTTAATGGTAGGTTTATGGTGGGAAACCTTGTACAGGGATTGTAGGGATTATTGTAAAGCATGTGACCACTGTTAGCGCATTGGAAAACTAAGAAGGAGAGATGAAATGCCTTTATGTCCTATTCCTAGCACGGAGCCTTTTGAAAAGTGGGCGATAGACTTTGTAGGACCTATTACACTGGAAACATGTAGGACTAGGTCACATTATGTCATCACTTGCATGGATTATCTCACAAGGTGGGCGAAGCAGCCCCGACTAAAGATTACATGGCAGAAAGAATAATGCAAGGTTCCTATGGGAGAACATTATCACAAGGTATGGATGCCCTTTAAGTTTGACTAGCAATAGGGGTACACATTTTCTAAATGAGACTATGAGGATCCTACTATCTGAGTTCATGGTGGCTCATCATAAGACTATGCCCTATCACCCACAAGCAAATGGAACCGCAGAAGCATTTAACAAAATACTTAGTCATACCTTGACCAAAATATGTGATGTTGGAAGACAAGATTGGGATGACAAAGTATCAATAGTTTTATGGGCTTACAAGACTACATATAAAAGACTAAATAAAGCCACACCTTTCCAATTGGTGTTTGGTGCGGAAGCTATTTTTCCAGTTGAATTTATGTTACCTTCTCTGCGAATAGCGCGCATGAGGATTAGTTGATGAACAAGTGCTAGAAGAAAGAATTGATGAACTAATGAAACTGGATGAGAGACGATCACTTGCCCGTTGGAGCCAAACAACGGAAAAGGAAAAGCAAAAGGCTTGGCATGATCACCATATTAGAAATAAGAAGTTTGAGGTTGGGAAGATGGTGTTACTATATGATTCTAAATTTCTGCACCATCCTGGGAAGTTGAAAGTCCATTGGTTAGGTCCCTACACAATCTCGTACATCCTTGATTCAAAGCGCGTGCCGATTCTGGCGCTTTGGATGGAATGAAGTTTCTGGACACTTCAATGGTAGTAGGATGAAGCCTACAATAAATAAGTCTTCTTGTTGTTTGTAAATAAGGCAATTTTTCCAGTTATTTTAGAATTTTCCCTTATGCATTTTCCTTTCCTTGTGTTTCCCTTTTGCGTTGTTGTTTTGTTTTGCACCTTGGGCACCGGTAACCTTATTGCTTATTTTTGGAGGATTTATGAGTACGTAGAGGACCGTGCATCGTTTAAGTGTGGGGTGGAGAAAAGTGAAGAAGCACGTGATTAAAAGTACCAAGGAAGTTGTGTTGAAGAGCCTTGTTGAGTAGCCGGTTGAAAGAGAGATGAAGAGAAAATATAGAATGGTTGGTGCCAGGGTAAAGCTACTCATAGATCCCATGTACAAAGGAAAAAGAAGCACATTTAAAGCAACACGAGGTAGGTGAAAGCAAGAATCTAGATAGAAGAAGTGCCTTCGGTGTGGGTTGAGTGCATGTAAGAGTATCCTATTAGGTTGGTTTGGTTGCACACCGAAGGTTGGAGGAGGTTTTGTGCGGAAGGGCACATAAGTGAAGGTGCTGAAGATGGGCTTTGTTTTAAAAAGACAGATTAAATGAATAAAGTATGAGGTAGGTAAAGTAGTATTTAATGACCGGAAAAAGGAAAAACTATAAATAGAGGGTCGGGGCACTCTCATTTTACTTTGCAAAAAATGAAGAGTTGGAGATATAAGCTAGGGTTTTTAGATTTGATCAAGGTGAAGATTTGTGTGATTAAAAATGTAAAGAGCTAGTTTGAGATTGCGAACCGAAGGAAGGAATTACATGGGCGTGGAACGAAGTGAAAAGACACTTTGTCTTGTGAAGAATTTATCAAAGTTAGGGTTCAACAAACTAGGGAATGGGTTTAGGAGAATTGTATCACGGATTTGAGATTGAAGGTTAGAAGAAGGAAAGCGAGTAACAAGGAGAGGATTGAGTGACACAATTGCCTCGACCATGGCAATCAAGAAAGGGAAGGGCAAAGCGAAGGCTAAACAACCAAAACCCAAGGTAGATACAAACGAAGAATGGTATGTAGAAATGCAGACTGCACGACGAAGTGATGATGGGGAAAGAATAGGAATCCCATTTGAGAAGCATACCAGTTAGTGACTATAAGCACCGCACTAGCACTATAAAGAAATAAATGGCATTAGAACTAGTATGCCCAACCAACAAGTGACTATCTATAATGATGATGTGAAGGTCAAGCTGGCGAAGGCAAGGTTGTTGCAACTCTATGAGTTGCCTTATTTTTGGAAGTCGGATCGCTTGTACCAATGGTTAATACCTTAGGTGCACAAGGAATACTTCCACTTTGTTGGGTGCAAGATGTGCGTAACTCCCTAGTTGATTGCATAGTTTACAGGCCTCATATGTGAGGGAGATAGCCTAGAAGATGACCTTGGTGATAAGGAGGATATTCAGGAGACCGTCACAGAGTATGCCTGCAAGAAAGGGTAGCGATATTATGACATCTTAGACATCAAGGACCCAGTTATGAAGATGGTCGCGTAGCTGGTAATGAAGCTGAATGGCCAAGAAAGATGGACACAAGTCAATAATCCATGGTTACATGTCTACAGGAAGATTACAGAGGGGACTATTTACAACTTGTCCGCATACATTGCTGAGGAAATTGTAAAGTGCATGAAGGAAGGGGACAAGATCCTCTTTGGAAATGTCCTACTCACCATAGTGTTTACAGAAATTGGAGTGTGGATGCATCGACAAGTTTGTGTGGGAGTACCCAGCCGAAGACCCTTCACCCATGAAGAGGTTTGAAAAGTATGCATGTGATACAATGATGGCTCCCCACAAAGCGCAGCTTAAAAATGGTATACATGCTTGAGAAATGCATTTGGGGTAGAGTGGAGGATCCCTGAACAACTTCCAGCAGCCACATAAGGAGAAGCTAAGTTCATGGTATACTAGCACTCTTTGCAGGGCAAGGTGTTCAAAATTTTTGACAAATCATGGAGCCCTTGGTGCAAACTCCCTTTTGTGTTCACTTGCCCAAGACTTCCAAGCGGGAGTGAACAAATTTAAAGAATCGAAGAAACTAAGGCTGAAGCTAGGAAAGTTGGACTGGGAGCACATGAATATGAGGAAGAAACTCGAACTATCCTGAGGTAAGCGCACGCACATGGGTAAGTATGTGTCACACGAGATCCACATGACTAGGCCAATAACACTTCCTATTGCTGGAGGATCCATGACGCGCGTATACATGTGCATAAGGCTGAAATTTGAAAATGGCGTGTACTTGGTGGATGAGATCTCCATACCTGAAGACCCCTTGGGAAAGAAGAAGCCAGTGTCTAAGAAGAGGGGTAGAGGAGAGGAAGGAGCACCAAGTGTACCAACTACTTAGACAGTGAGCATGCCTTCTACAAGCGCAAAGCCAAGCACCTATGTTCAAAGGAAGAAGTCTCCAGTAAAGGAGAAGATGCCAGAAGTAGAGGTGCTTGAACAACCCACCACCATGGAGGAGTCACAAGAGGAAGAAGAGAAGGTAGAATCTCCCGACTGCAAACCCTCTCGGAAGAAGTAGAAGGTAGATAAATAAGTTGACTCAAAGGTGACCGATAGCTTGGAGAGATATCTGGGAGAAGGAGAGGATGAGAGTGAAGGAGGTGGTGATGAGGAGGAAGAGCTAGAAAAAGACAAGGAACCTTTAGAACCTCATGTATTTAGTGTTTATGACTTGGAGGAAGAAAGTGGGGATGAAAAGCAAGAGTTTGTATTCACGCGACGAAAAGGTGCACAAGGTGATGAAGGCACTAAAGATACAAAGGCAGATGAGAGGGATGTCGAGGGGCAGAGAGCCACAGATTTTACAAAGGAGTAGATAACCAAAGTGGTAGAGCAAGAAGTGAAGAAGATGCTCGAGATCCTTGTAGACCAAGAGTTAGAACATAGCGTAGACATAGTAGTAAAGGAAGGGAAGGAGGAGAGCATTGAAAAAGGACATAACAACCTAGGAGGCCCTGCTCTGATAGTTGGCTTCCCCAAAGGTGCACGCTCGGGTAGAAGACCTCTCGAATGCGAGAATAGAAGAAGATAATGGGCTACGTGGATGATTCAAGGAAGGTGCTATGCGCACGATTCTAGAGCATGATACCCACTGAGAGACTTATCGCCATGGGATCGTTTGAAAAGGAGGGCATGTACCCCAGGACCAAGAAGATGCTTTCTTGGGCATTTGAATCCCACATCGATGAGCCAGAATTTGAAGTTTACCAAAAGGCACTTATCATGCTACCAGAGTCTAAGGGAGATAACCCCTTAGTGAATGCCCAGGAGCTCTCAGACGAGCAAGTGTGTAATGCTCTAAACAAGGTCGTGGTGGAAATAAAGGTGAGGCTATTCACATGGAATGACAACATAAGGGCCCTAGAGGGAAAGCTGGCCAAGAAGGAGGAAGAGTTGGCTAAGGTGGCCAGAAGCTTAAAATAGGAGGAATTAATCAGTGCACAACTAAAGCGTGAGCTCAAGGAGGAAAAGGCAAAGGTGCAGGAGGTCTACAAGAAAGTAGACTCAATAAAAGTGCCATCATTTTGAAACACCCAGATCTAATGCCTATCCCTCAGAGGTATGCATCAACATTGGAATGCCTAGAAGACTTAACACACATCCTCACCATGGAGAGGTGACCCTTGGCATTGGAATCTATGGAGGAAGTGGCCACATGCCTGAAGGAGGAGGACTGGTTAAAAGTGATAGCACTTGTTTCCAAGTATAGTCAAGTACTCACGGAGATCAAGGTCGCTGCCCAGTCTATAGAAGCCGCATATGACACATGCGTAGATAGAGATAAGGTGGCGAGCTCCTTGGTCACCACACTTGAAGCAAAGCTGAAAGAGTTCCAAGAGAAGAAAAAGGGGAATAGGGCAGAGAGGGACAAGGTTCTGGCTGAAGTAGAAAATAAATTAGAGGTGATTGAGGCTTTAAGAAGCTCAACTAAGGCCCGATGAAGGAACTGTACCCCCAGATTACAAGGAGAATGGACAAGCTCACGGACCTAGGTAAGGAAATGGAACAAATTGTGGACACCTTGGGTGCCTAGGGAGCTGGTCTAAGCTTTGATGAAGTAAGCACCTTGGTGGGTGACCTATGCCAGAAGGTGAAGGGCAAGGTTGAAGTATGGAACAAGCTGGAGGTAGATCTATGATGGGACTTTCCCAGCCTTCTGAATTAATGTCCCCCCCCATTCTTCATTCTTTCCCCTATTCTTTCATTCCTTATTCATTTTTGTAATATTTGTCTACATCTTGGTTCCATTGAACCAACTTGCACCTTGGTCAAGTAGAATGTTTTCAAGGGTGGAGAACAGCGTAGTGTGGGGTGATGTTGGGCCCCTGAAATATTGACTAAGTATGAAGGCGCGTGGGTGCACGGGACCCTAGTTACAGGAGGGCACGCAAGGAAAAAGCACACAAGAGGAAGAGTTAAGGAGGCATATGGTTTGCATGGTGCGTGAAAGGAGATTTGGGACTTAGCTGATTTAAGCAACAAAGGTAGAACACATGAAAAGCATGATCGGTTGCACACGGATAAGATGTCATCCTGACAACAAGTGGCCTAGGAAAGAGCATGCCAACAAAGGAATCTTCTAGAAGACCATCATGAGATGGAGTGGAGAGCTCAAGCCTAAGGAAAAATGCTCACTGAAGGACCACATTTGACACTGAAGTGATGGATCCGAGGCGTGGAAAGGCAAGTTGGTAGCATGGGAAGGTGATAAATACAAGTGCCTGTGGACCAAGAAAGAAGAGATGAAAAGAAGATAAAAGAACATAGAGATGGGAATATAGACATAAGAGGAGATGAAAAGAAGAGAAAAGAACATATGAATGGGAATATAGAAATGCACACATAAAGAGATAACATGGGTGAAGCTCTGCAGGATTGCTTTGTGAGTGGAACTTTGATGTAGAAAGGAATGTACTAAGCTTAGCATTGTAATTTCTTTTTCTTTTTGGCATAATTATACAAGCCTAGTGATGTGCATGACTGCGGTTTGCTCTCTATGGCTCTTTGTAATGAAACAATGGATACTAATGAGGTTACCTATTGCAATTAGATATGAATATCAATGGGTTTTATGTATATTTCGTTCATAGAAGTTCTATTTCCTTTCATGCTATGAATGAATGATTGTATCTTTCCTTCTGTTACAATATATGTTATGGAGTCTATTAAAACACTCGGTTTGAAGAAACTACAAGGATCTGGAGGTCATTCTGAGCCCTGTGATTCTTGTATGTCTAAACTTATTTCCTGAATACTCTTACAGTAATCATAGATAAATGCTTCCCATTAAAACTCACATAAAAGAGAGACTTGACACCCACACATGCCTCAGGTGAGCACTCAGATTCTAATGGGTGATAGGCCAATGCGCATGGGATTCCTTCCTTTTATAGTGGGAGTAAAATTGACTACAACATTTGAAAGGAAACACATGAAAGATAAATCTCGTCTAAATGGAAATACCTTCCTTACTACAAACACCAAGAAGCTTTATTTATAGTAAGACTTCAACCTACTCCCATTGAAGTAACTAGGAAACATGGTGCCATCTAGCACCTGTAAATGATGTGCACCTGATTCAAGTATCTATGTTGCTACAAAAGTTCCCAACTAATGCACCTTCAATTCACGGATGACACACAAACTTGGATTCATAAAGAAGGAACCTCTTGCCAACTTCGAACTTTTTGTTCTTGATGTGTCTATCATTCCATGCCTTCTTAGTCTTTTAGCTCCAATGCGTAGTGGCGCAATGTACGCACCAAAAATTTCATGTGCTACATTGTCAGAAAAATGGTTACAAAAGTCCCCAATGATGATTCAAGTCATTTCAAGAAGGTGTTCGAGTTCCAATTTCCATTCGCAGTGTATATTTGTTGCCTAGACGTATTTACTTAGCCTTCCTATGCTTTTTCCAGCTTCCTGCCTCTTTCTGCACATGTTTTGGACTTTCTTACCAGACCACTTTGCCCTACCTAAGCATCGGTTTTGAAGCCGCCACCCAAAACAAGGTGGTGGTCTTGAAACCATTGCCTGCATGCAGGGCGATCTTGCCCGCTTTTTCTAGATTTTCTCGCCCATGTTTCAACATGTGACAGTTCACTTAAATTTCACTTTTTGCATGCATCTGTGAGCCAAATTGTCTAAAATTATCTTTGATTGCTTTGTTCTCCTTCCTCCTTCTATTTTTAAATAGATTTAATTAGTTATGAATCGATCCTTGTCTTGAGCTTGAAGGAACCTCCCATCCTCCATTCCTATATATTCCATGCTTTTATTCAAGAAAAGGGCCTAAGAATTTTTGTGTATCTTGAATTGTATTACCGCTACGATCTTGCTTTAGGAGTTACATAGCCAAGCTCGATATCTTGTGCTATCTCTCTTCTACCTACATTGCATCTGGACTACCATCAAGTCAGCTTGCCATTGCTCAAGTGTCATCCTCAGGCTATTGTTCTTACATTCCCAATCCCTTGGAATCACATGAACAATTAGAGAAGGAAAGGAACATACTGAGTGGATAGATACAGCCATAAAATTTTTTTCCAAGGCTCTTTCTTGTCCAGATTGGAATTGTGTGTTTTCTTTCCTCATTTGTTGAATTGTCAATTTCAAATCACTAGTTTTAGTTACATATCAAATAGAGTAGAAAATCATTTATTTCAATAAATTAGTCAATCACAAGTAGATCAAATCATTAGTAATCTTTCCTCTTAACATTACTAGGGAAGTTGTGGGGAACAATATCCCCTTTCAGGGTCATGATTTGTTCTTCACCTCTAAGGTAGGGTTTGAAGGGTTTTTTATTGGATTAGGTTATTTGTTTTAGATTAGATTCATACATTCACACAAGTAACCAGCTACATCCAGCTGATTGCTTGTCTTTAGTTTATTTATTAGATTAGAATGCATTGCTTAAAAATTAGAAAAGAATAAAAATATTTCCTTTGGTAGATTAGTTTTCTTTTATTGCTTTGATCTGTAATATTGTGAAAACTCCAAAAACATAGATTAGATTTCCTTTAGTAATTAGTTTGCTTATTGAAAATCATTTTACTTTATTCTCAATACGACCATCAATTGTCCACAACAGAAAAGGCATATAGTTGTGATCTGTTGGTCCCACAACCCAATGAGCCAGAATTGATAGCTGAAATTGATACCAGTTTACGTTTGACTATCTTATGCACACCCACAAATTTCGTTAAGAAAATAGAACAACTCAATATGATAAATATTACTGCTAATCAAGCCTATGACTATTAGATTTCTCTTGACAATAGGGTTTGATTATGCCTCCATGAGTCTTTGATTGTGATCCTCGAGTCCCACAACCCAATGGGCCAGCTAGTCAGTTAGACATTGACACTAGTTTGTGTACATTAGTATTCAAATCTTCACCACTTCCACCAGATATTATTGCACAACTTTCCTTACTGAACATAGCAGCCGATTAGGCTAAGAATTTCTAGACCAGACCAGAAAATCACCCATAAATACCTGTGGCTCCATCACACCTCTCGTTCTTACTTCCATGACCTTGTCTAGAAATCTATATGAGGCACCCACATGTCATTTTCCGTGTGTTCAAAAACCAACAAATAGAATCTCGGTAGAGCTCGACATTGATTAGAGTCTACGAGTGGCTATTATCTCAGACCGATCCATCATACCACTTCAAGTTAGGAGAGCATTCTTTTCCTTAGAATCACATATCTTGACATTACATGTTGAAGATATAAGATTTCCCAATTAGCTTGATCCCCATCACCACACTCACATTCAAACTCATTCTACACCGGCTATCTCGGCATGACCTCGAGAGGTTGGGTGCAAAGAAGGTCACGTGTTGATTTTCTATCATACAAATTGGTGAACCCAACGTGAAGAGCTAGTCTCTAAACATTCCACTTTCTTTGTCCATCCTTTATTCTATGGGTATTCTTATACCCCCAAATATGTCGGGATATGACGAGTATGGTCGGCCCATCCTAGGTTTTGACATGTACAACTACCAATCAAGTATAACATAATAATCACCTTCACTTTCAACATGGGCGGACAACCGCTCATCCACTCAAAACCCTCTACTTCAAGGAACCAATGTTGGTTCCTCTATACGTATTGAGGAACTTGACCAGGTCATGTAGACCTATCCTCACGAACAATCAAGTTCAAACAACATGACTTTCACTGGTGAAGAAAGTTCATCTCCTCGAGTAATTTTTTGAACAACCCATTAGCATGCAATCGGATCAACTTCCACATCTAGATGAGGAATATTTAGCATGATATGCTAGGAGTGAACAAAAATTCTAGAACATGAACCAAGATTTCGATAGGTTGCAAGGACAAGGTGATGTCCTACTCCAAAACAATAACGCTAATACTACCAATGAGAGGTGACAACATAGTGAACAATTCATAGCAGGATACCATACTCCTCAATAACCTCGAGGGTTTAATAAAAAGTACCTAAGCAAAGCACTTCCCCATCAATGAGTGATGTCATTTCATATTTGGTAGACAAAGTCAAGGAGCTAGATCTTTCCCAAAATACTCAAAATTCATATGCAGGGCAAGCGCAAACTTCTCCCTACCCGTAGAATTACGAAAATACCTATTGCACAAAATCCTCCAGTTTATATGAATACTCAAAATGTTGGATATCTTCTTACAAGGATGGGCACCTTGGGTATGCCCCCAAGCCACGTATGGATATCTACAATAGGAACCATCCGGAAGTGTGTTCTCAAACGCCATACCAGCCATAAATGCAATGTTCCTCTGGCTTCATGCCTTCGATTCCATATCAAGGTAATGAACCCCCCTATGTACACATGTATTGAAAATCTATGTAGGGGGACATGTATACCTACCCAGGTCTATATGGAAAATCACATGGGATGCCATACACCCTAAAAAATGTTTATGTTGTCCCATTTCAGCAACCGATGTAACCCCCACATCCTCAACAAGGATCTTCAATGGTGGAAACATACGCAATGGGCAGCTATTATGAATATCTCAAGGAACTCCTAGAATTATCCATTCGAGACAGTCATGCTCCCGAGACCCTTGCATGATCTTCTAAAATTCAAAGGGAGGGCAATCCTAATGCCCATATCAAGGCTTATGCAATGACCATTCGAGATATTCTCCCTGGGACACGGTTGTGAAATTTTTTTATAAGATGCTAGAAGGTATTTCTCTTGACTGGTACTATAGGATATCGGAGGCTTCAATACAATCGTTCAAGCAAATTGTATCAGAATTTATTAAATATTTTGATATGAACAAGCTTTTGAGAACAGAATCAAGGAATTCCTTCATATCAAGCAAGAACACAATGAGTCTACAACCCACTTTATTCAAAGGTGGTGAAAAGTTCTCTAATCCTATGCAAGCGCTCCAAATATGGATCAAATGGAACTTTGTGATTTATTCCTCCACTCTCTCAATAGGGAGACAAAGGAAGAGATTAAAAATTTCTCACTAAGGAACTATGAAGAGGTGCTAGAGGGTGCACTTTGAATTGACCAAGTAGCCATTGATAGTGGTCATAAGACATATGGAGCTAATAGAAGGTTAGTCACCCCTAATCAAAATAATCCCAATTACTCCAACAACACGAATAAAAACCAAGGACTGAAAATCCTTAATAAGAATCGTGGGGTCATGACGGATGGAGTGACAAACCAACCTAAGAAAACTAACATTTTTAATGCTCCCAATACTTCCGCTTCAAACAACCACAACAATAAAAGGAACAATAACTTCTCACTCTCGATCCAACATTATAGATTTTAACCGTCAACAACAATAGCAAAAATAACAACCTCAACAAGAAAGACAAGCACATACCTAAGGCCCTAACCAATTCCCAAGCGGGTATCCAAACGAATTTTGAAACCAAGGGCAAGGGTTCCCAAATTTTAACAATAACAATCAACATCGAACAATGACCATAATTTCAGGCCACAACAAGGTGTGAACCAAAGGCCTCGAGATTATGATCCTAATTTATATTGTAGTTTCCATAGGGTTCACATACATGACGCAAGAACATGCTGCGACTGTAACAAATTTTTACAGTGTTTGCTAGAGGACCAAAGATAGTTATTTGTTGACATTTTTTTGGCAAACCCTTCAACACCCACTCAAAATACCTACATGGAACTAGTATCTCCACAAAACACACCTCTTGGGATCTTTAATGATCCTCTCCCCACACATCAAATAGGATAGAATAGATCCTAATAGTTCAAACAAGGGTATTGTAATAGGGACCCATGATCATGAAGCCTCAACTTCATCAAACCCACAGGTGGCACCTCCTTTGGATGGTTACCAACAAACAAAAATTGTGGGGTTGGTAGAGTTGGACACTGAACCACAAATCAATGTTGCCACTAGAACTAGGGATTATTCTTCGTATCCTATTTTGATCTACTTGACTACATCAGATGACATTCACGATACGCTAAGCAAGCTAGTAGGAGCTTATGATTTGATCAACGACTTAACTAAGACATTCTCACACATTTCCTTCTTAGATCTATTAAAGAATTCCCCTACTCATAGGGCCACTCTACTAGAAGTGTTGGGTCTTGGTCATTTGGCTAATGTCACCCCTCCTCCAAAAGCACAAATAAACCATGTGGAATTTGATGTCTATCCTCTAGGACAACTTGAAAGAGATGTTGGATTTGTGTTTGATATTAGCAAGATGCCCACAGATGCTGAAATAGTTTGTAGAGGTGATCCGAATTTTTTTACAAGTATGGATTTATAACAAATATGTAAAGCGTGTGATGATTGATGACGGGGTAACAATCAACATAGTCCCCTTCTCTTTCCTTCAAAAACTAGGGTATGGAGAGACCAATTTATCTTCGACACGAAATATGCTGAGAGGCTATGACAACCTCAAAGCAACATCAATCGAATCGTAGTGTTTTTGGTAACCCTTGGACCTAAGACATTACTAATCAAATTTTATCATTACTAATCAAATTTTATATTATAGATCAAGAAACCAACTATAATATGATCCTTGGCCATCCTTGGATTCATCGCATGAAGGTGATTCCCTCCACTTTGTTTCAAGAAGTTAGGTTCCTACATTTAGGGAAGGTTTTTGTGGCATAGGGTGATCCAAAACCCTTTGACATACACCTAGCCAATTTGAAAAAGAGGCCGGGGTCCACTTTGAGTTTGAGCTTCCTAAAAATCATTTAAATAAACCGGAAAGCTCAATACTAGAGGAAACGTTGGTTCCTACAATGGAATTAGAAGTCATGGGTTTGATCGAAGGCATTCCAATAGTCAAAGATGAAACCATCATCATAGAGACAGTATCATTAGGGACTACAAAAAATATTGTTGAGCTATTGGAAAAATATTTACCAATTCTCCTTCCTTTCAATTCTATGGGCATGGGACATACCCTAGGACTCGGTTCTCTCCCAACAAATGAGGTTTGTATGGTTGAGGTAACTGAAGTGAAGGAGAAAGATTCAAAAGATGATCCAACGTCCATTTTTCCAAGTAACTGTTGGACTCTCCATTTTGATGGAGCCAAGTGTCATTTTGGTCTTTGGGGTAGGTGTGATTCTTACCTCTCCTGAGGGAAGGATTCTACCTTTTCCTTCAAGTTAAACTTTGAGTGCACAAATAATGGGGTTGAATATGAAGCCCTTCTACTTGGTCTCATCGTAGCTAAAAGAATGGGTGCTCTTAATATCAGAGTGTTGGGTGATTCAAAACTGGTTGCAAATCAAGTATCTAAAGTGTATGAGACTAGAGTTGAGCATTTGCAACTTTACAAAATGGTAGTGTTGAATTTAACAAAGAGGTTTGACTTCATATCGATCGAGGCAATTCCACAAGACTAGAATCTCCTTGTAGACTCAATTGCAACATTTGCTTCTCACTTTACTCCAAGCGGTGAGTTGGAAGATTCAAGCTTCATGGTCTCTTTGTGTAGAACCTTTGGTCCGTAAGATATTGGTAAATCCAATGTTGACATACGTAGAGACTGAAATCGATTTTGTCATTACTGATCACATTGACATTGACAAAACAACTCTATAATATCTAAACGCTCTCATAGAGCTACATCTTACACATCATGAGGTTAATCTTTCTCTAATTCCACACTCTTCTTCCTATTTTGGAAATCCCATGATAGAGTCTTCCCCTGGGAGGAACTTGAAATTTGTGAGGTGGTAGAAGAGGGGGATTTAGAGTTACCTCTGGCCCCACCTAAGTTTGAGGAGGGCAACACCTCCTTAATCGAGGGAACAATCGATATAAATATCGGGACCGAGGAAGAACCAAAGATTTTGAAGCTAGGGTCCTCTTTAACTCTAGAGGAGGTTGAAATACATACCCACATTCTCAAGGAGCATCAAAAAGCATTTGCATTTAATTACAAGGAAATGATAGGGATTGCATCACACATTGTGGTGCACAATCTCATCACCAAACCAAATGCAAAGCCGATTAAGAAAAAGTTGAGGCCCATGAAGCCAAAAGTGGCCCTCATGGTGAAAGAAGAAGTGATGAAACTCCTCCGGTGGGATTCATCAAGCTAGTGGACTACTCTCAATGGGTATCTAACATAGTCCTCATTCTCAAGAAAATGGAAAGATCTCGCATCTGCATATATTTTTGGGATATAAATAAGGCTTGTCCCAAGGATGATTTCCCATTACCATCCATCGATGTTATCATTGACATAACAAATAGTTTTGAGTTGTTGTCTCTTATGGATGGATTTTTTGGGTATAATCAGTTAAAATATCGAAGAGGATCGGAAAAAACCATATAAATAACCCTTGGGAACTTATTATTATGCGGTCATGTCGTTCGGGCTTAAGAACAATGGAGCTATGTACAAATGAGTGATGAATTATATATTCCATGATCTTATACATAAGATTATGGAATCCTATGTGGATGACCTACTGGCTAAGGCTAGAAAGCACTGCGATCACCCAAAGGTGCTTCGTATCATCCTTTCACACTTAATCAAATATGGCATCACATTGAATCCGGAAAAGTGTGTATTCGGCGTAATAGGAGGCAAGATTTTGGGGTACATCATATCTTCACAAGGAATTGATGTAGACCCAGCCAAATCGAGCTATGTTGGAAATGACTCCACCAATGGATGAGTCTGGCATCAGATCTTTTCTTGGAAAACTCGGGGCAATCCAAGATTTATCCCTAACTTGACCTTTGTTGTTCACCCAATCAACAATTTGTTGAAAAATGATTATAACATTGATTGGATAGAAGAATGAAACAAATCCTTTAAGGTAGTTAAATGATTCTTATTGTCCCCTCCCACGCTAATGCTGCACCCTAGATCAGATCACCCTTTGATCTTATATTCACGAGCTAGGATGTTTCACTAGCCTGCATGTTGGCTCAAGAGGATGATGATAAATGAGAGCATGTAATTTATTTCATTAGTCGATGTTGCTTGATTATGAGACATGTTACACCCAGGAAGAGAAAGAATGCCTTGCCATAGTCTTTGAAAAAAGTGCTTAAGACATTATATGTTGAATCAAGAAACAAGGGTTATTGTTAAGTTAGATCACTTACGGACATTCCTCACACAAGGATCCTTGTCTAAGAAGGTTGAGCGCTTCATAACTCTGATGGGTGAATTTGAGTTAACATTTTTAATTAGAAATCCGTCAAAGGACAAATCATTATGGATTGGTTAGCTGATAATCCATTAGATGGAGGTGATCTAGTAGATCTAGACTTCCCTGATGAGTGTGTATACTTCGTTGAGACTAGGCCCCTATTTCTACGTGTCCATGGTATACCAACATCATTAATTTTATAGTGGACCATACGTATCCGGAGGGGAAATATCTCAACAAAGAATGACGTTACATGTCATTTCCGCTAAGTACGTTATTGTAGAACATGTGCTCTATCACAGTTCCTTTGATGGAATGTTGTTAAGATGTGTTGACGCCAAAGAATCTGAAAATATTCTTTATGAGTCACATAGCGAAGTATGTGTTGTAAATATCTTCCCCCCGGGTAGATATAGACAAGCAGAAGAATATGGAAATCAAAGGAACTCAAAACCCGACATTTATTTATGCCAAAAGTCACGCCTTGGCACACGTAAAGGGCGCATGACACAGAGTGTCGACATGGCAAAAGTTGTGCCTTGGTGCATGTAAAGGGCACATGACACAGAGTGTCGACATGGCAAAAGTCATGCCTTGGCACACGTAAAGGGCGCATGACACAGAGTGTTGACATGGCAAAAGTCGCGCCTTGGCACATGTAAAGGGCGCATGACACAGAGTGTCAACATGGAAAAAGTCACGCCTTGGTGCATGTAAAGGGTGCATGACATAGAGTGTCGACATGGAAAAATTCGCGCCTTGGCACATGTAAAGGGTGCATGACATAGAGTGTCGACATGGCAAAGTCACGCCTTGGTGCAGGTAAAGGGCGCATGACATAGAGTGTCGACATGGAAAAACTCGTGCCTTGGCATACATAAAGGGTGCATGATATAGAGTGTCGACATGGAAAAATTCGTGCCTTGGCACACGTAGAGCGCGTGACATCAGTGTCAACATGGCAAAAGTCACGCCTTGGCGCACATAAAGGGCGCATGACACAGAGTGTCGACATGGAAAAAGTCACGCCTTGGCGCATGTAAAGGGTGCATGACACAGAGTGTCGACATGGAAAAATTCACACCTTGGTGCACGTAAGGGTATGTCAACATAAGGATGGATGCGCCAAGGTGCACCTTCAGGAGGCACAACATTTTGAGCACTGACAGGAAGCAGACCCTGACCCAGATATTCAAACGGCCATAACTTTTCACAGGGAGCTCAGATTCACGCAAGGTTGGACTTTTCGGAAATATTACGAAGTCCTCTCAACTACAACTAGATATCTTTAATTGGGTGAGAAAAAATTCTTAAAAATGCAAAATACAGTTCACCACTTTTTGGGTTTGCTAGGGTTCTCACCTACCACCATAATGAGATGAATTAAATGCAACCTGGAGGTGGTTGGGGTAGATTTGGATTTCCTCTCTCTTCCCTCTCTCATTCTTCCTATAAATTGTAAGGAGGGGGATTCTTTCTAAAGGTTGGACATTCTTGTTTTCCCCTCCCTTCTTCTCTTTGGCAGGTGAATTTGTGGAGTTCAAACCTCCCATCTAAAACTATAATGCAACTTTGCCTCTTAGCATTTTGTAGTGTATTGTATCAATCTTTGGAGAAAATAATGCATGCCTGTGGATGATTCTCAACCCTCTCTGTATTCATTTGCATCCTCCTGATCTTTTGCTACAAATTTGGTTATCTGTGCATGATCTTGCATTGCATTTTAATGGTTTGTGTTTATTGGCAAGACATGTGTTCTTCATTCCTCGGTGCATCACCTTTGTTAGTTTAGGTTTATTTTTATGCATCTTCTTACCATGTCTCCTTGGCAAGTTAGATTAGGTTTTTGAGTAAACCCTCTACATTTTTATGTGTGCATCTGAGCAGAGGAATAGGAACCGGCCTTCATCTGAAGAGCTTTCCCGATTCACAAGGTCCCAAACTTGGGAAAAGCTCCATGTTATGCAATCACACTGAGAGTCTCAACCCATCGAGTTGTAGACATTCAGGGGTGCTATGATTCACCATCAAAAGTATGTGGAGGTCACTTTGGTGGCCATACCACTACTCAGAAGATACATCGGATGGGTTATTTATGGCCCACTCTAGAACATGATGTAGTAGAGTTTGTGCGCAGATGCCATAAATGCCAAGAGTTCTCCCACCACTTGCTTTGTAACTAATCACAACCCCATTGCCCTTTTCCACATGGGGCTTGGATTTAATAGGGAAATTATTTCCCTCATCAAAAGATGGCCATAACTTCATAATCATGGCCACAGAGTACTTTACCAAGTGGGTAGAAGCCATGCCTCTTACCATTTTACCCGGTTCTGTGATCGCTAAGTTCATCTTAAACCAAATCATTTGTAGGTATGGTGTCCACAAGTCATTATCTCGGATAATGACACATCTTTCAAAAATGATGAGGTGCGTGAATTATGTGCAAAGTTCAAGATAAGTCATCACATGGACTTCTCTTTATTATCCTTAGGCCAATGGATAGGTTGAGGCTATGAATAAAACATTAAAGTCCATCCTCCTTAAGACCATTAAGGAGAACAAATGAGATTGGAATTTAAAGATTTTTCCAGCCTTGTGGGCCTATCGGACGTCAGTTAGAACACCAATAGGGGCAACCCCCTTTTCTTTTGTATTTGGTGCAGAAGCAATTTTACCACTCGAGGTTGAAATATCGAGTCTCTGTATTTCAATGCAAAAATCTTGGGAGAAGAAGCTATCGAGAAGCACGACTCTCTCAATTAGAAAGTCTTGATGAGGTTAGACTCAACGCTGAACAGTGGCACAATGTTTACGTTGACCGAATGGCTTGGAAATACAATAAAAAGGTTTATGAGCATGAAATATATGAGGGAGATTTGGTCTTAATACTTGATAGTCGAATAGAAAAAAAAACTGGTGAGGGAAGAAAATTTAGACCTAGGTGGTTGGGTCCATATCGAGTAGTAGAAGACTACAAAAATGGGGCATTTCACCTATGTACACTAGAGGGTGAGGAGTTTAACAAATCAGTGAAATGTCTTCACCTAAAGAGGTATTATACATGATCCATTAGCATTTTCATATGTGTTTTACTTTGCATTTGTATCACAATTTCATTTTCCAACTCATTTTGTAAAACTTGTGATCAAGGATTTATTCTTATAAAGAACTCCTAAATTTTTTGAAAATCATTGGAAAAATTCAAATCATGTCGCTCCAAATTTTCATGGTATCATCAATTGTTTTCAAATCATTTCATCAGTTCAAACAGGATAAGAATTTTTTTACCGTGATCATACCAAGGCCTGCATACTTGGTTCTGCTCATAGTCTCTTTCTAGATTAGGTGTCTTTTCCTATAGTCTATTCTAGAAGCTTCATGGTGTCACATCTATCCCATGAAAATATATTTGGAAATAATAAAATACTAAACATTTTTCCTAGATGAGTAAGTCAAATGCAAATCCACAAAAATTTTTATTTTACACATTTCTTTTCTCTACCAACCTTCGGTGTTGAGCCTGCATCTCTTACTAATGATGTAGGGTTGGGAAAGGAGAGAAATTACCTTACTCACCTATTCCTTGTCCATGGTGATAAGCCCATGCTCCCTACTGGTAGCATGGGGAAAGGTGTAGGGGGTCTCTTTGATAAAATTGAAAGTTAGAAAATATTCATTCAAATATTGTGAAATCATAAGTTAGAAGCAAAGTGAGTTAGATGTCCAAAAATCCAAAAGAGTTTAAAACCTCAAACCATATTTTTCAACCAAGTAGCCATCTACGGATCTAAGTCTAGATAAACTGGAAAGTAAATCACATTCTAAGCTATGAGGTAACTTGAGTAGGGTGAGGTTGTAGTGTCTCAATTTGGTCTGTCAAACCATTGTCTTTCCCTCATCATTACCATTCAACAAATTTTCATAACTTGTGCCCTTTCTAGCTCTTGGTGTTGAGCCCTCACATCCTACTGGTTGCGTGGGGTCAGGAGTGGGGAAAGTACATATTCTTATCATATCATTGCTATGTCACCATGTTTTTCCAAGACAATATGAAGTATCAAATATTGCTTAAAGAAGCTAAAGTTCAGACATCACATTGTGTTCGCATTATTATATATAAGCATTATAAAATACAAAAAGAAATCATTCTGTTATCATTTCACATCCATTGCATGCATTCTAAAAGCATAGAAAAGTGAAAATTCTAAACATCTAGAGTACACATGAGAAATAAACCAAAAGAGATTCAACTTAGATACAATGGATTTCTAAACCAAAAATAAGAGTCTGTATATATCATAGTGGGTCAAGTTTCTATACAATGCCATCACACGCTAAGGCGTGGTCAAAATGCTCGCAATGAGCCCAAAATATACACAAAAAAATCATATAATGCCCAAAAAATGGAAACAAAGCAATAAATGGCCTAGTGGCATGTCATCCCTATGGGATCCCTTAGATGGTGCACGGCCATGTCTAGGAACTCATCTTGGCTTTGATGACACTTGGGAGTGAACCGAATGGTGCAAGTGCTTGTGACGGAGGCCAATAGCTATGTGTTCTCACTAAGGAATGGCTTCACATCATCGGATGCTTGATGGCCTCATAAACGTCCACCGTATTATGAAGGGATGTCACCAACTCCGCTATCCTTCAAATAGGAGAAAACACGTCATTGTGTCTTCCAACAGCTAGCGGTTGACTCAAATCACTAGTCACTTCAGTCGGGTCTTCCCTGAGGGGATCAATAGGGTGTCCATGCACACTCGTCGGATGATATCTCTCCACTCTTGTGTAGTCACTGCAAGAAGGGAAGGAGAAGAAGCAGATAAGTTAGAAAAGTGCAAAACGTAAATCAAAAGAGAATATCAAAACTAAGGTTTCAAGTTAACAAAGGTGAGAGAAGAGTGTCAAACATACTTGGATCTTTGGGCATCCAGGTAGGGTCAGTGACTACTATTTCCAATGTTGCTAGTGGTTGTGGAGCCTCCCCCAAAAAGGCCAAACATTTTCGATAACCGAGAATCATCGTCGCCCTCCCCACCTAGGGAAAATGGCTCCTTTGATACTAAGGTCTCTCTCTGCACTAGCCTCCTCATGTATGGCTCTCTTGAGTGTCATGCCACTTAGGATCACTCTCCTCCTCTCCATATGGGCTGCCTCACTAGTATTGGCATCCCCCTCATCCTCCTCAGTCTCCTCTCCGATTGAATCCTCCTCCATCTCATCCCATGTGTGCTCCTCAGAATCGAGTCTACACTAATAGGCTCATCCTCCTCTCCACGATGAGTGGGAACAACTCGCAATCTAGAGTAAAGGCACTTGAGGGGCACCAACTTCCCATCGAGCACAAACCACATGCCTAACTGTAATAGGCACACCTAGAGTAACTACTATCTAGTGGGATCTCCTCTAGGGCCCCTCTGGCCTCCTGAATGGTCTGTAGACTGATACCACTTGGGGCAGGTATGTCAGCATATGGTAGGCCAAACTACTAAGGAACCTAATCAAATGGGTGAATCTCAACTCTCCCGACCTGTTAACTAGTTGGCTTGTAGTAGAACAAGCTACCACCATGGTCACCTCCTATCCCCATAACCCTACCATGTCTTGGTAGGGAGTAATGACCATGTCTGTTGTGGTAAGAGAAGCCACTGGCTGATGAGGTGTCCTAAGAACTAACATAGCTGTCCACCTCGTTTCTCGGATGACCACTGGGTCCAATACCTATACTCCCCTTCCATAGGGGGTGATACGCTCATATACCCAACTCATGACAAGAGTGGGGTGGCTCAGTGACTATCCCTGTAATCAAACTACCATGTATAGATCATGGTAGGTAGTCCCTAGGATGTCCATTCCCCATGCGTATCTGTGGCCATGTACCTTAATCTGTGTAATAATGGGAGCCCAACAGTAGAGAAGAGTGTCACCTCCCTTGTCCCCGATCAATCGCTAAGGACAAGATGCCCATAATGGCTCTTTGAATAATCGAATAGGAGAAATAGCAATCAACCAGACCTTCATCCCCTTCTTCAAACCAGATGAGACAAAAAAATCTCCCATTATGTGACTCACTTTGTGTCATTGCAGACCTGGATCCTACTGTCTCTAAATTCAATCTCCTCCCAAGAATCGAGAGCCCAAGGATGTAGTATACATCCTCTAGAGTAATGGTCCACTCACCCCTAACACCTGGAAATCGGAAGGTGTTCCAATCTGCATCCCAGTAGGAGAACAAGTCACACAATATGTGATGGCGAGGGGCAACGTGGGGTACCCATGCAATCCTCTAGATACCTACCCTCTACAGAGTGTCCCTCTCATCCTAAGTCAGTTGATCCAGAATCCCAGGGAGCCAATCACACACTCTCTCTTTGTTCCAACGGATGTATTCCTCCTTCTATGTTCACCAAAACATGAGAAAAGAGCAAGTTAGTAACATATACAAGAAGACAAGCTCACCAAAAACATGAAAAATTCAAAAAAATTCAAGTTAGTGAATGTTTTGGTCATTCTGTTTAGAATTTCTGCCCAGTGTAGGGCGGTGGTTCCAGGACCACTGCCCAAGCAAGGTTTAGTGGTTCTGAATTTTTTCCAAACGTGCCCTTAACCCTAAAAACATTCAAAAGTGAAAAAAATACCATTTTTGAAAAAATAAAAGCATGCCCTATGGGCCCCCTTAGAGACTCATTTAAGACAATTTTTTTGAAAATAATCCCCCTAGGTGAACTTTTCAACATTTTTACATTTAGGGTATAAAAAGAAAAAAGTAAAAATAACTAACCTTTGACCATGTTGGTTGATCTCCCACACATGGAGGCATGATCACTATTTTGCAATAGTCATTTCACCTATACTCTCATCAGAAACGGTCACCACGAATCCAAAGCTCCAAATTCGCCAAATCAACAATGCACAAATGAATTGAAAAGTGAGTTTATTTTGATATATATATATATATATATATATGTTATTTTCAATCTCATTTTGAGTGCATGTGTTCGCAGGGCTAGAGTGTTGGTGTAGGTATATTTCTATATCCCCATGAAAATGGTAAGTCCTCTTTTCATTTTGATTTAGTGTTTATTTTTCAATATTTTATCTATCTACACTTGAGTCTTCTTTTCTCTTGCAGGTAGTGGGAGTTTGGGCGATGACATTTTGACACATGGGCATGTCAAGTATAACTTATAACTCCCCTTTTCAGGAATGCCATACTCGGACTCTACATTTTATGCCTTTTCATGGCTAAAACGCTTCTTCGAGGGTAACATGTATGCACCCAAAATTACATGTGCTACATTTTCAGAAAAACGGTTACAAAAGTCCCCAATGATGATTCAGGTCCTTTCAAAAAGGTGTGCAAGCTCCAATTTCCATTCACAACATATATTTGTTACCTAGAAGTCTTTACCTAGCCTTCTTGTGCTTTTTCTAGCTTCATGCCTCTTTTTTCACATGTTTTGGCCTTTAGTGCCAGGACCACCGCCCTACCTGGGCGGTAATTTTGAAACTGCCACCCAAAACAAGAAGGTGGTCCTGAAACCATTGCCCTATGCAGGGTGGAGGTCCTGCTGCTTTTTCCATATTCTCTATCCGTGTTTCAACATGCGATGTTCACTTAAATTTGCTTTTTACATGCATCCGTGAGCCAAATTGTCTAAAATTAGCTTTGATTGCTTGGCTCTCCTTCCTCCTAATTTTAAATAGATTTAATTAGTTAGAACTGCTCCTTTTGTCTTGAGCTTGAAGGCACCTCCCATCCTCCATTCCTATATATTCCATGCTTGTATTCAAGAAAAAGGCCTGAGAATTTTTTTGTATCTTGCATTGTATTGCTACTTATGATCTTGCTTAGGAATTGCGTGGCCAAGCTCGATCTCTTGTGTTATCTCTCTTCTACCTACATTGCATCCAGACTGCCATCAAGTTGCCATTGCTCAAGTGCCATCCTCATGTTGTTGTTCTTGCATTCCCAATCCCTTGGACTCACATGGACACTCGAGAGAAGGAAAGCAACATATTGAGGGGATAGATATGACACACACCCAATTTTCCAAAGCTCTTGCTCATCCGAGTTGGAATTGTGTGTTTGCTTGCCTCATTTGTTGAATTGTCAATTTGAAATCACTAGTTTTAGTTACATATCAAATAGAGTAGAAAATCATTTATTTCAATAAATTAGTCAATCACAAGTAGATCAAATCATTAGTAATCTTGCATCTTAACATTACCAGGGAAGTTGTGGGGAACAATAGCCTCTTTTAGGGTCATGATTTGTTATTCACCTCTGAGGTAGGGTTTGAAGGGTTTTTATTGGATTAGGTTATTTTTTTAGATTAGATTCATATATTCACACAAGTAACCAGCTACATCCGACTGATTTCTTGTCTTTAGTTTATTTATTAGATTAGAACACATTGCTTAAAAATTAGAAAAGAACAAAAATATTTCCTTTGGTAGATTAGTTTACTTTTATTGCTTTGATCCGTAATATTGTGAAAACTCCAAAAACATAGATTAGATTTCCTTCAATAATTAGTTTTCTTATCAAAAATCATTTTACTTCATTTTGTATGACCATCAACAATCCAACACAAGAAAAGATGTATAGTTGTGATCCCTTGGTCCCATAACCCAACAGTCCTAGAATTGATAATTGACATTGATACCAGTTTACGTTTGATAGTCTTACACACACCCATAAATTTTGCTGAGAAAATAGAACAACTCAATATGCTAAACATCACTTCTAATCAAGCCTACGACTATTGGACTGCTCTTGAAACATGGTTTGATTACACACATGACCATTCAAGGGCCATAGCCTCCACGAGTCTTTGGTTGTGATCCTCAGGTCCCACAACCCAATGGGCCTACTAGTTAGTTAGACATTGACACTAGTTTGTGTACATTAGTATTCAGATCTTCACCACTTCCACCAGATATTATTGCACAAATTTCCTTACTAAACATAGCAGCCAATCAGGCTAAGAATTTCTGGACCAGACTATAAAATCACCCATAAATACATGTGGCTTCATAAGGCCTCTCGTTCTTACTTCTATGACCTTATCTGGAAATATATACGAGGCACCCACGCTTTATTTTTGTGTGTTCAAAACCAACAAACAAAATATTGAAAAAGATTGACATTGATTAGAGTCTATGAGTGGCTATTATCTCAGACCGAGCCATCACACCACTTTAAGTTAGGAGAGCATTCTTTGCCTTAGACTCACAAATCCGAAAATGTGTGTTGAAGATATAATATTTCCCAATTATCTTGATCCCCATCACCAAACTCACATTCACACTCATTCTACACTGATCATTCTAAGCACGACCTCGAGAGGTCGGGTGCGAAGAAGGTCATGTGTTGATTTTTTTCATACACACACTGCTCATCTAATTGGATTAGTTTATCAACTGCACTCTTCCAAAAATGTTTAATCATCTATTCCACTTGTGTGTACAATATGTAGGGAGGGTAAGATGAATTCAAGTGGTAATATAGCTTTTGCGCCAAACACCAATTGAAAGGGTGTGGGCTTATTCAACCTTTTGTAAGTAGTCTTGTATGCCCAAAGTACAACTAACACTTTATCATCACAACATTTCCTTCCAATGTCACATATTTTTGTCAAGGTCTACCCATAAATCTTGTGGAAAGCTTCTGCAGTGCCATTAGCTTAAGAGTGATAAGGGGTAGTTTTATGGTGTGCCACCATAAATTCTGCTAGTAAAATTCTAATTGTCTCATTAAGGAAATGATTTCCTCTATCACTTGTCAAGCTTAATGGGAAACCATACCGATAATAATGTTTTTCCCATAAAAATATTGTTGTTGTAGTTGTACAATCCTTTGTAGGTGATGCATCTTCCCACCGTGATAGATAGTTTACAAGTAATAATGTAGCGCACACCATTCCTATGCACAGATGGTGAAATAGGTCCTACAAAGTCAATAGACCACTTTTCAAAAGGCTTCATGCTTGCAATAGGTCGCATGAAAATTTTATCTCTATGTTCAGGCTTTCTAAGGAAATTACAATGATCACATGCTTTCACATACTTCTTAGTATCCTTACAAAAATTCTCCCACAAAATTCCAACCATTATAATCTTATGCATTGTATCATCATCAATATAATTCCCTCCTATTATTCCACCATGAGCTTCTTCCATAATAGCCTCATGCTCATGCTCTAGAACACAATGACACAAAACTTCATCATGGCCCAACTTGTACAAATCTCCACCAATCAACTGATAAGGTGTCATACGTATAGCAAGTTGCTTTTTCTCCAATGTCTTCATTCCTTTAGGTGCCTACCTAGTGCACAAGAAGATAACAATATCCTTCAAGTTTACGGGTGCACAGTTTAACCTAAAAATTTGTGCATCTGAAATTGTTTCCTTAATGCTTTGTGTCCTAACTAGAATTGATCCTTGATAAATGGTCAGGCCCTAAATTAATTTTTCTTGGTTTTATAACAACTTTGAAATCAAACTCCTAAAATAGAAGTATCCATTTGTAGATGCACCCTTACAAAATAGGATTGTTGACCAAGTACTTGAGTACCATATGATCTATATAGAAAATAAATGGGGTAACCAACAAGTATTGTCGAACTTGTACAATGTATGGATAATAGACAATGCCTCACACTTAGTACTTGTGTAACTATATTCCACAAGTGTCAACTTCCTTCTTGTAAAGAAAATGGGATGATCCACAATTCCTTCTCTTGGTTGTGCCAATATTGTGCCGTTTGCCATGTCAGAGGCATCAACATGAACATGAGAAGGCTTATCCCATAAAGGAAATTACAAAATATCCATAGTAGTAAGTCTCTCCTTTAATGTATTGAATGCCCGTTGTTCACCCCAATAAAATTTCCCTTTAGTTGTCAACAATTTTTCCAAGATTGGATAATATTTGCATAGCCCTTTATAAATTTCTTGTAATAACTAGTATGTCCTAGAAATCCGTGCACCTACTTTGATTGGTGGGTTCTTGTAATCCCAAGATTACAACTATCTTGGTCGGGTCTACCAACAATCCTTCCTTGCAAATGATATGCCCAAGTAAAGTGCCAAAAGGCACAACAAAGATGCACTTCTCAAAGTTAAGAGATATTCTCAATTGCATGCACCACTAAAACACAAGCCTTATATTATCACAATAATCCTTAACTAAGCCATATATTGTCCAATCATCCAAATACACCTACAAAAATGTATGAATAAAGTCTTGAAAATCCAGCACAATAATGCACAAGAACTTTCTTTGGTGCATTTTTCATTCCAAAGGGCATAATCTGTATGCCAAACTTCCCATCGGTGGTGAAAGTTGTCTTATCCTGGTCTTCTTTTGCGATGCGCACCTAGTGATAAATTGAAAATCCATCTCGTAAAGTAGTATATCTCATGCCCTGTAACTCCTTTAAGGATTTATTCTCAAAAGGGGTGGGAAAGGGATCTATGACACATGAAGCATTGAGCTCTCTATAGTCCACACAAATCCTTATCCTCCCATCCTTCTTAATGCTTATGACCATGAGGCTAACCCATTCAAATTCTTCAATAGGCTCAATAATTCCAGACTTGAGCATCTTATCAATTTCCTCCTTCACCTTCACACGCAGGTTAGGATTCATCATATACGGCCTCTTCCTAACTGGGTGCATTCCTTCTTTCAACTTGATCTTAATCTTTCCTAAAGAAGGATGCACACCTTTTAACTAACAATAGCCCCATGGGAATAAGTCCTGAAAGTCACGCAGAGCTCAATAATCTTTGATACTTATTTCTCTAACCAGAAATCAACAATAATTTCTTCCTTGGGCTCATCCTCAGTACCAATGTTAACACTCTTCATATTCATAGGAACATGGTATGCACGTGCCTTCTCATCAGCGTAGAATCCATTACTTTTCATGTACCTTTAGTGTGGTTAACATCCAAATTGTCAAGTTCCTTGTCATTAATCATATAGACCAATTTACCTTTTTCTTTTTCATTCCAGGTGCGATCCATCTATACTTCTTATCTCCTCAAGATCAAGGCGTGCCTCAAGATCAGGTTCTCCAAATAGCCCTAATATGAGCTCCTATGCCTTCGCACTATCCCCTAATGTGATGTGCTTCATTATCTGCAATGCTTCATGGATTGAAGGCTTAGTAGAAAAATAATCAAAAGTTTGGATCATACTTACAGTCATCTCTTGCCAATTTTCTATTTCTCTTTTTAACTCAACATAGACATACCATACACGTGCAACCATATAATGTGGAGTAGAAATTATGCACCCAAAGTGATGGCGGTAAAGCGTCATTTCCCTACACCTATGATCTCTCACACTCATGGACATGATGAGAGGCAGGAGACTTACCATGAAATTCACATGTTTGTGTAGGTACATTGTTCCAGAGTAAACCTAGTAGAAAAAGTGATTCTCACTTCTCATCATTCCAAAAGGCTATCTCTATGTTTTTCCCACCAATGCATTGCTATCCTGCAAGGTATAAACCAACATGTTCCTTCTATCCCCTTCATTTTGCCACTGAGTCTCTATTGTGTGCAAGAATTTATCAGATTCCATTCACGGTATACCTTAGTACTTAAGCTAATCCCAAATGCCTCACCATGCGTGACTTGATCATCCTAGTGACTCACCCTTTAACTTCATACCCAACCATTTCATATGTGTCATGGGCCCATTTATCACAAGCAACACTAGTAGTGTCACTTACCAATGAGCGTCCTCTCACTAAAGAATGCCTTCTTTATATGGTTCTAGATTCTCTGGATCATGCACCATATGAGCATAAATTATATTAAGTTATTCTTCACTCAAGGGCTCAACATAAGGCTTTGCCTTCTTTTCAAATAGAGGTATAATCACGATCTCATCATTTTTGAAAATTGATGTATCTCTTATTAAAGTGCAAATCATTGTTGTTTGCATAGCACCAAGGTTGTATAAATAATGCTGGAAATTTGTCTACTTTGGAAAGCTCCAATAATTCAAAGTCCCCAGTAAACTTAGCTTCTTGAATGATAATAGATGCATCCTTGAGTACCCCAATAGGCATTTCCTTAGTTTTTTTTTCATATACAACACATTCAAATATGGCTGCAATATAGGTCTTCCCATCTGATTCCATGCTTCAAGCATCAACACATTTACCTCAACACCTATATCGATCAAAATATTGCTCACTAACCAACCATTAATAACTGCATCAAGTGTGATTTCTTTGTCAAATTCATGGTCCTAAGGTGGTAGATTTACATGAAGTATTTGTCTCTCACGCTCTACTCCAATGTGTAGTACCTTCTCTCAAAGCCATTCCCCTAGAAATGGAATGATATTCTCTTGACGCAACATCTTACACACCTCCTTTAGATCATCCATGTCCTTCTGTGGAAGATCAACACTCTTCACATGCTTTTGTGCATGCCCCTACTCCTTTAAGTACTGTATTTCACCCTGCAGATCTCTAATGACTCCCATAGTCTCTTGATAAACTTCCTTCTGATGCGCCACGTCTAGATACTTAACATGTATCACTTCCTCCCTCATTATAAGTAGTTTGGCCTTTAGAGGCTCATGCGCGCATATGCTTTACCTCGGCGCACGTGGTAACTAACATGGGTTGTAGATCTAGATCGGTCTTCTCGGTATCCATTAATCAACATCACTGTTTCACCTTGATCATCCTAGCACCCTTATCTTTCTTCTTGTTTTTACTCATGTGTTCATATAAATCTGGGCAATCCTCCAACTTATGTGGCTTCCCACACCATGAACATGCTACATTCTAAGGAAATCTCATTGGTAATGATCTAGTGACCCACAAGTGTAATAATTTCCTTGATAAAACCTGCCTCTACCACCACCGTGACCTTGACCATGATATCCTCCTCGCAAGCCTCCATTCCTATTATCTCCATGATTTTTCCCTTCATTATTTTGTCCTTCTTGCTCCTTAGATTTTCTCACCACACTAGTCTAACATAATCTTGTCTCAATGGCTTCGTGGATGTGATCAATCAATCTATAATTAGCGGTGTCACGAGTATGGGAATTGAAAATATTACAATACAAGGACACCTTCTTCTGGATCACGCGTTGTAAAAGAGGGAAATCCTCGAACATCATGGTTCAGGTGACAAATTTCACAATCTAGTAATAACACACATACTGACTTGTGTGGAAAATTATCCTTAGTATATCCCTCCACTTCACAATCTTTGCACCATACCGCACTACGTGTCTCATGTGCTGAGTTGGTAGAAATATTCTCCAACTATTTTTCCATGGATGCAATATGTGCCTTTAAGAAAGGGCTCACTCCAATGTCAACACTTCTAACTACCTCGGCATGTAAAACATCTTCTAAAGATTTGTGCGGATCCACATATGTCTTATGAGAGAGTTCTCTTTAGAATGGAGTAAAAATCCTCCAACAAACCATTGTGCATGTTGAATGGGATGAATATCATAAGAAAAATTAGATAATATGGTCTTAAAATGTGTGTCATACTCCCTCACACTTTTAGCTAAACCTGCTTGATATCCTTGAGCGCATGGATGTTTTGCTTCTCAAACTCGGAATGTGAAAATCTTCCAAAATATAGAATGCAAAGCATCATAATCCACCATAGTATGATGTGGGTCATACTTAATATACCAAATATGTATGTGTTCTTATAGCGTAGTAACAAATTGACTAGAATTCCTATCTAAAGTTGTAATTCCCTTAACGTGCCATAGTAGTTCACACTTATGCACATGCTCTGTTGCACCTTTAATCCCTATATACTCTGGTAAATGGAGAAACATATCATAGTAAACCTGAGGTGTTAGCTAGAATGGTTGTTGAGGTTGATGTGGGGTTATTGGGGATGTGGGCCTTATTTACCGGATCTAAAACCGTAACCTCCACCACTGTTTCCTCCTCTTGATCTCGTGATCCTCCTACTATGGGCCGAGATGACATACTCCCTTGTGTCCTAGTGGAGGTACTATACTAGAAACCAACAGTTTGCATGGTCACTATTGTTATTGTAGTACTTCTAATGGTTTGTGCCCCAAAATTTTATCCTAATGACACGCTTGAAAACAATCTTTCAATAAAACTTCCAAACAACAATGTTGAATGTGTTTCCATGGGTGAACAACTAACTTTATCTCATGAATTCAACACAAAGTGATATATACTCATCCCTAGTTGTAGTCATTTTTACTCCTATCACAAAAGGAAGGAACCCCATACATGCCGGCCTATCACCCAACAGAAGCTGAGCGCTCACTCGAGGCACGCACAAGTACCGAGTCTCTCTTTTATGTGAGTTTAGTGGGAAGCATCAATTATGATTAGTGTAAGAGTTTTAATGAGGGAGGTTGAAACATACAAGGACCATAGGGCTCAAAACGGCCTCTAGATCCTTGCAGTCACCTTAGATTGAGTACTTTAACAGAACCCAGAACATGCATTATGACAAAAATAATTATACAAGCATTCATACATAGCATGAAAGGAAAGAGAACTCATATGAGAGAAAAGTGCATTAAAACCATTGATATCCATGTATGTTTAGATCAGGTAACCTCATTATATTCATTGATTCATTATACAGTGTCACAGAGAGTAGACCGCAATCATGCATATCACTAGACGTATGTAACTAAGCTAACAAAAAAAAAAATTACAACTCCATGCTTAGTGCATTCTTTCCTAAATACAAATATCCACTTGCAGTAATTCTACAGAGCTCCGCTCACTCTCTAACCCGCTATACCTCGTACTTCTAGATATCTCTTTTACTCCATGAAGGAACTTGTATTTATAATTTTCCTACACTGCCAACTCGCCTTCTAGTGTCCTCAGATATGGTTCCAAGTGTCGAATGTGGTCCATGTGAGCATGCTTCTTTAGGCCTGAGATTTCCACTTTACCTCATGATTTTCTTCTAGAAGATTCCATCCAGGGCATGCTCTTTCTTAGGCCAACCTATCGCCAGGCTGGCATCTTATCCACATGCAACCGATCACACTTTTCATGTGTTTTTCCTTGGGCACTCAAATTGACTAAGTCCCAAGCCTCCTTTTGCATGTTGCACGTCTATGTGACTCCCTAAGCCTTTCCATCTGTGCACTTTTTCCTTGCACCTTTTCATAATTGGGACCCTACATGCCCACACGCCTTCATACTTGGTTAAGATTATAGGGGTCCAACATCACCCCACACTACGCCTATTCTCCATCCTCGAAAAAATTTCACTTGACCAAGATGCATGTTGTCCAGGGAACCAATGAATCGTCTTACACTTTAGAAAAAATAATAAGGAATGAAAGAATCGGGAAAAGAATGAAGAATGGGGGGGAGAATCAACTCAACAAGCTAGGAAAATCTTTCTGAGGTCTGCCTCTAGCTTATTCCATACTCGACCTTGCCCTGTGCCTTCTGCAGAGGTCTCCCACCAGGGTGCTCACTTCATCAAAACTTAGGCCAACTCCCTGGGTGCCCAAAATGTCCACAATCTGCTCCATCTCTTTTCCCAGGTCCTCAAGTTTATCCATCCTTCTAGTGATCTGGGGGTATAATTCCTTTAGCTTGAGCCTTAATTGAGCTCCTTAAAGCTTCAATTGCCTCTGATTTCTTCTCTACTTCAGCCAGGACCCTGTCTCTCTCCACCCTATTCCCCTTGTTCTTTTCTTGGAAATCTTTTAGCTCTGCTTCAAGCGTGGCAACCAAGGAGCTTGCCACCTTATCTCTATCCGTGCATGTATCATATGCGGCTTTTGCGAGTAGGAAACGACATTAACCTCCATGAGTACTTGGTTGTACTTATGCAATGAGTGCTACCACCTTCAATCGGTCCTCCTCTTTCAAGCACACGACCACTTCTTCAGCAGACTCCAGGGCCAAGGGTCATCTCTCCATAGTGAGGACACATGTTAGGTCTTCCATACACTCCAGGAGGGATGAGTACTTTTGTGTAGGTGGTGCTAAGTTCGGGTGCTTTAGGAGGATGGCACCCTTGATAGACTCCATTTTCTTGTAAACTTCCTGCACCTTTACTTTTTCTTCCTTTAACTCGTGCCTTAACTATGCGCTAATCAGTTCCTCCTGCTTCAAGCTCTTGGCCTTATCTGCGCGCTTCTTCCTCCTTCCCTAACTTCACCTCCAACATTCTAATCCTGTCATTGTTGCATAAAATAATCTAGCCTTAGTCTCGATGTGACCTTGTTCGAGTTCATTATAGATCTGCTCTTCGAGAGCTCTGAGCATTCACTAAGGGATTGACCCCCTTAGACTCGCATATGATAAGTGCTCCTTGCGAGAATTCAAAGTCTGGCTCATCAACATGGGACTCAAATGCCCAAGAGAGCATCTTCTTGGTTTTGGGGTATGTGCCATCCTTCTCAAAAGACCCCATGGCTATGAGCCTTTCCATGGGTATGGTGCTCTGGAATCACGTGCGTAACACCTTCCTTGTGTCATCAACATAGCCCATTACCTATCTTTGTTCTACATCCAGAGTTCTTACACGCAGCGCGCTTTGGGAAGCTTCTTTGTCGAGAGCGGGGCTTCCTAGGCTATCATGTTCTTTTTCAATGTTCTCCTCCTTCCCCTCCTTGACAACTATGTATCCGCACTTGGTGCTCCAATCTTGGTCTACTCTCTCTGACCTCGAGTATTATTTTTCCTTTTCCTCCTCATCCTCCATGTCTTTGGCGTCTTCCTCATCCTATTCGTCCTTGCATCATGTAAATACAAACTCTTTCTTCTCATCTCCACTCTCCTCTCCCGAGTCGTAGATGCTAAACACATGTGGATCTTGGTCTTTCTCTGTCTCTTCTTCCTTGCCACCATCTTCTTCACTTTCATCCCCTCTTTCGCTCATGTATTTCACCAAGCTGTCGGTTGCCTTCGAGTAATCTTCTTCATCAACCCTCTATTTTTTCCTGAGAGGTGGCTCTGATCAAGGGATTCGGCCTTATCTTCTTCCTCAGGTGAATTCTTCCTTGGAGATGGGTTTCCTAGGTGCCTCTACCTCTGGTGTCTTCTCCTTCACTAGATACTTCTTTCTCCGCATGTAAGTGCTTGGCTTAGTGCTCATGGATGGCATGCTCACTTTATCTGAGTAGTCTACACAATTAGTGCTTCTCCTTCTCTCCCTCTCTTCCTTGACATGGGCCCCTTCATACCCAAGGGATCTTCAGGTATGGAGACTTTGTCCACCGAGATACACGACCTTCTTGAACTTCGGCCTTATGCATAAGTAAACGTGTGTCGCTGATCCTCCAGCGATGGGTAACATCATCAGCCTTGTCATTTGAATCTCATGCGATACGTACTTCTCCATGTATGCACACTTGCCGCTTGAGGTTAATTCAACTTCTTTATCATCTCCCTGTGTTCCCGAGTCCAACCTACCCAATTCCGGTCTTAGATACTTTGAATCTTTAAACCTGTTCACTCCCGCTTGGAAGTATTGAGTAGTAAATGCGAAGGGAACTTGCACCAAGGGATCCATGATTCATCTATCAGCTTGAATCTACCCAGGTAGTAGTGTTGGTAGACCATGAATTCAACTTCTCCCTCAGTGGCTGTTGGGAGTTGTTCGGGATTCTCCACTCTACCTCAAATGCATTCCTTAGGCACGTGTACCATTTTCCAGCTGTGCCTTGTGGGGTGCTGTCATTGTATCGCAGGCATATTTTTCAAACCTCTTTGCGGGTGAGGGATCCTTGGTGGGGTACTCCCATACAAATTTGTTTGGTGCATCAGGCACCCCAATATCCGTGAATACAATGGTGAGAAAGACATTACTGAATAAGATCTTGTCCCCTTCCTTCACGCAACTGAAAATTTCCTCTGCAATGTACGTGGATAGGTTATATATAGTTCCCTCTGTAATATTTCTGTAGACACGTAGCCAAGGTTTGTTGACATGTGTCCATCATTCCTGTCCATTCAGCTTAGTCACCAGATGTGTGGCCATTTTCATTACAGGGTCCTTGATGTCTGAAATGTCATAGTACCGCGACCCTTTCTTGCAGGCATACTCGGTGATGGTCTCTTGAATAGCTTCCTTATCGCCAAGGTCATCTTCTAGGCTATCTCCCTCACATATGAGGCCTGTAAATTGTGAAATCAGCTGGGGAGTCACGTGCATCTTGCGCCCAACAAAGTGGAAGTAATCTTTATGCACTTGTGACATCAACCACTGGTACAAGTGCTTTGGCTTTCCAAAATAAGGCAACTCATAGAGTTGTAACAGCCCTACCTTCTCCATTTTAACCTTAACGTCATCATCATATATAGGAAAACCCTCAGGTGTTTGTTTGTTGGTGGGGCGTACTAATTCCAATGCCATTTATTTTTCTATTGTGTTCATGCAGTGATTATAGTCACTAACAGGTACACTTCTCAAGTGGGATTCCCATTCCTTCCCCATCATCACCCCATCTGGGTATTGCATCTCTGCATACCATTCTTCATTTGTGTCTACCACGGGTTCTAGTTGTTTAGCCTTGGCTTTGCCCTTTCCTTTCTTGGGTGCCATGGTCAAGGTATTTTTATCACTCCTACCCTCTCCTTGTTATTCTGTCTTACTTCTTCCAATCCTCCGATCTCATATTCGTGATACAACTCTTCTAACCCGTGCCCTAGTTTGTCAAACCCTAACTGGGATAAAATATTCACAAGACAACATTTCTTCACTCTCTCCATGCCCGTGTAACCCCTTCTGGTTTGCAAATTCAAACTGGTTGCTTCAATCTCACAGATCTTCCTTCACTCGATCGAATCTGAAAGCCCTAGTTTATGGAACTTGCTTATATCTCAAACTCTTCTATTTCGTAAGGTAAAAATGAGAGTGCCCCGACCCTTTACTTATAGTTTTTCTCTTTTCTAAACATTAAATGCTACTTCACCTACCACCATACTTTGTTCATTTAATGCATCTTTTTCAAACAAATCCCATCTTCAGCGCCTTCCCTTACGTGCCCAACCTGCATGAAAACTCCTCTAACCTTACGCGCGCAACCAATCTAACCTAACAGAGAGACTCTTACGCATGCGTAACCCACACCAAAGGCACTTCTTCTGTCCTAATCCTTGCTCTCACCTACCTCATGTTGCTTTCAAATGTGCTTTCTCCTCCTCAGTACATGGGATCTACAAGTAGCTTTACCCTGGCACCAACCATTCTTCCATCTTCCTCTTTATATACCTCTTTCAACCTGGTTACTCAACAAGGCTTTTCAACACAACTTCCTTGGTACTTTGATCACGCTTCTTCACCTTTCTCCACCCCACACTTAAAGTGATGCACGGTACTCTGCACATCTTACAAATTCTCAAAAATAGTAATAAGGTTACTTGGCCTAAGGTGCAAAATAAAACAACAACGCGAAGGAAACACAAGAAAGGAAAATGCATAAAAGAAACTTCTAAACTAACTGGAAAAACTACTTTGTATTTAAAAACACCAAGAAGACTTATTTATAGTAGGGCTTTAGCCTACTGCCATTGAAGTGTCTAGGAAAATTCGTCCCATCCAGCGCTTATAACTGGCATGTGCCCGAATCAAGGATGTACGAGATTGTGTAAGGACCCAACCAATGGAATTTCAACTTCCCAGGATGGTGTAGAAACTTAGAATCATATAATAACACCATCTTCCCAACCTCAAACTTCTTATTTCTAATGTGGTGATCATGCCAAGCCTTTTGCTTTGCCTTTTCTGTTGTTTGGCTCCATCGGGCAAGTGATTGTCTCTCATCCAGTTTCATTAGCTCATCAATTCTTTCTTCCAGCGCTTGTTCATCGGCTAACCCTCCTGTGCACGCTATTTGTAGAGAAGGCAACATAAATTCAACTGGAAAAATAGCTTCCGTGCCAAACACCAATTGAAAAGGTGTGGCTTTGTTTAGTCTTTTATACGTTGTCCTGTAAGCCCATAGTCTTTGTTGCTTGATACCTTTTCATCCCAATCTTGTATTCCGACATCACAAATATTAGTCAAGGTATGACTTAGTATCTTGTTGAATGCTTTTGTGGTTCCATTTTCTTGTGGGTGATAGGGTGTAGTCTTGTGATGAGCTACCATGAACTTTGATAATAGGATCCTGATGGTCTCATTCAAGAAATGCATACCTCTATCACTGGTCAAACTCAATGGACATCCATACCTCGTGATAATATTTTTCCATAAGAACCTTGCCGTTGTTGTTGTTGTGCAATCTTTAGTTGGAGCTACCTCTTCCCACCTTGTGAGATAATCTATGCAAGTGATGACATAACATGACCCGGTCCTACGCGTTGTCGGTGTAATAGGTCCTACAAAGTCTATCGCCCACTTTTCAAAAGGCTCTGCGCTAGGAATAGGGTGCAAAGGCATTTCATCTCTCCTTCCTAGTTTGCCAATGTGCTGACAATGGTCACACACTTTACAATAATCTTTGTAATCCTTGTACAAGGTTTCCCACCATAAACCTACCATTAATATCTTACGCATGGTGGCATCACCTACATAATGCCCACCCGCACTTCCTCCATGTGCTTCCTCCATGATGGCTAGGCGCTCATGCTCTAAGACACACCTACACAAAACTTCATCACGTCCCAATTTGTATAAGTCTCCACTGATTAACATGTAGGGCGTGGTGCATATGGCCAATTGCTTCTTTTCCAATGTCTTCATTCCATCCAGTACCACACCTTTCTTTAAAAATATTGCAAACTCTTCCAAATATGAGGGCGCATGCCGCAACCTAAACATTTTCACATCTGGCATTGCTTCCTCAATACTCTGCGTGTCCTCCTTGAATCAATTCTTGACAGATGAGCAGGTCCACAGTTTTTTTTCAGGTTTTACTACAACAGTGAATTCAAACTCTTGAAACAACAATACCCATCGACATATACATCCTTGTAGAATAGGCTTGTTCACTAAGTACTTCAATGTCACGTGGTCGGTGTAAAACACAAAGGGCATTTCCAGCAGATACTGTCTAAACTTGAAGAGCACATAAATCATTGAAAATGCCTCGCACTCGGTTGTGGTATAATTCTACTCTACTGGTATCAGCTTCCTGCTTGCAAAAAAGAGAGGATGATCAACAATCCCTTCACCTGGCTATGCAAGCACTACTCTAATGGTGGTCCCTGAGGCATCTACATGAACATGAAAGGGCTTGTCCCAAGAGGGAAACCATAAAATAGGCGTGGTAATAAGCCTATCCTTTAATGTATCAAACACCCTCTATTGCGCCTCTCCCCAATGGAAGGAAATTTTATGTCTAAGCAGCTCCTCTAACGGCATGGCGATCTTGGCATATCCCTTAATGAATTTTCTATAATAGCCCACATGCCCAAGGAATCCGCACACTATGCTCTGGCTAGTAGGCTCCCTTAACCCCACAATAATTGTAACTTTAGCGGGATCTACTAGCAAGCCCTCCTTACATATGATATGCCTTAATAAAGTCCTAAAGGGTGTAGCAAACACATATTTATTAATGTTGAGGGATATCCTCAACTGCCTACACCTCTCAAACTTTAACCTCAAATTGTCACAATGGTCTTTAACCAGACCATATACTATCTAGTCATCCAAATAAACCTGAAGAAATTTATGGATGAAGTCCTGGAATGCTTACACCACTATGCGAAAAGACAGCTGGCACATTCTTTAACCTAAAGGGCATGACCATATATGCAAAACTTCCCCACTCGGTGGTGAAAGTTGTCTTTTCCTGGTCTTCCTTTGCAATCTAGACTTGGTGGTACCCTAAAAATCCATCCATAAAGGAATAGATTTCGCACCCAGTGACTCCTAAAATTTATTCAGTGAAGGGGGTTAGAAATGGATCAATGACACAAACTGCATTCAATTCCCTATAATCCACACAAATTCTAATCTTCCCATCCTTCTTGATGCTGATTACCATCAGACTTATCCACTCTGATTCTTCCACTACCTCAATGATCCTAGAAGCTATCATTTTTCTATCTCCTCCTTGACCTTTATGCACAAGTTGGGATTCATTCGGTAGGGCCTTTTCCTAACTAAGGCATGCACCGTCCTTCAGTTTTATCTTCATCTCCCCCAAGGAATGGTGAATGCATTTGAGCTCATGATACCTGCGTGAAATAAATCCTCAAATTCACGCAATAGATCAATGATTTTTGATACTTCCTTCTCTGTCTAGTAATCCCTAATAATAGCTTCCTTAGGTTCTTCTTCTAAACCAATGTTAACTTTCTTCATTTTAAAAGGCTCATGATAGGCACGCATGTGAGCATCTGCACTCTCCACTACCTCGCTCATCCTACTGAATGGTTAACATCTAAGATTTTCGATTCCTCTCCTTCAATCACATATACCAAATTTCCCTTTTCTTTTTCCAAACACTTGCACTCAAGCTACAACTCTTCTATTTCCTTTTCTTCTTCAAAACATGCCTCTAATCCTAGTTCACCTAGTAATTTCAACAACCTATCTTCCGTCCTGGCACTTTCCCCCATGGTAAGGCGCTTGATACCCTACAAGGCCTTATCAACCGATTGCTTGGTACTCTGATATTCAAAGGTTTGAATAAGGTCAGCTGTGAGTTCTTGCTAATTCCTTATCTGGTAGCGTGTCTTTGAATGAATGTACCATGTGAGCGCACAACCTTGTAGTGTAGAATACAACTTTTGCACTCAGAGGGATGGTGGCAAAGCTTATGTGCCTTCTCTCCTGACCCGTTTGCACTCCTGGATATGGAAAGAGGTGGGTTCCTTCCCATGGTACTCCTTGATGATGGTGGGTACATTGCTCCTAGAAAATAAGACAGAGAGAAATTCTTAGCTCGTGCCACTCTAAAAGGCTCTCCTGATGTGTGGCCCACCACACTAAGCTATGTGTGTTGCAAGACAAGACATAACTTAGCATCTCCCTCCGTTCCTTCTCATCCTTCCACTGAGCTTCTACCTCCTGCAAAAAGATCTCAAGGAAGGCTGCTCCTGAATACTTGGGTAGTTCTTTTCCTCTAAGATGCCTAACTGTGTGCGCCTTTATTACCTTGGTCGCCGACCCTCTCAATTGTCATCCCATTAATTCGTAAGTTCCATGCACCTAATTTTCACATGCCAGACTGGTGGTATCACTCACTGACTAAGCATCTTCAAACTGGATAACCTCGTTAATAGGGTGTATTGTCTCAAGGTCTCTGATTGAGCGCACATAAATCTTATCCAAAACTTCTTCCCCCAACGGTTCAATATAGGGTGTCGAATTCCCATCAACCGGGGTATAATGAATCATTCCTCCTTGTTCTTAAGCTGATGTACCCTTTGTTGAACCAAAGTTCCGCATTGTTATTTGTAACACCAAGGACGCCTAAGCGTGTTGGGAAATTGTCCCCCTCAGTGAGCGCCAAGACTTTGAAGTCCCCAATAAACTTATCTCCTTGGATAGTAATAGCTGCATCCTTCAAGACACCGATGGGCATTTCCTTAGTCTTGTTTTCCATATACAACACATTCGAAGATGGCTGTAATACAAGTCTTCCCATCTAATGCCATGCATCCAAAGTTAGAACATTAACCTCCGCGCCTATGTCAATGAGGATATTGCTTGAGGATCCATCCATCTACAACTGCATTCAATGTAATATCCTTGTCATAGTCAAGGATGTGAGGGGAAGGTTCGCATGTAAGACCTGTCTCTTGCACTCTTCTCCGGTGCGTGGTACCTTCTCTCTCAACCAGGATCCTAGCAAGGGAATGATATTCTCCTGCCTTAGCATTTTACACACCTCTTTGACCTCATCCAGGTCATCCTTTTGCACCTCGACTCTCCTTCCTTGTTCCTCCCTCCTGGATTGCTCCTTTAGACACTGGATCTCCCCTTGTAAGCTCCGAATAACATCCATGGTGTCCTGATATATCTCCTTTTGATGCGCGACATCTGGATACTTTCCATGAACGGTCCTCCTCCCTTAAAACCATAGTTTTATATCTTGATACCTCTCTCACACACGTGGCTTCGCCCTTGTTGTTACCAAGATAGGTTCCAAACTTGCATCCCGTGTTACCCGAGGGAATCCACTTTGTATGTATGTATTCTTGATGCTGACCATTGCAATGCTCTTGTCCTTCCAAAGGTTTGCTTGATTCATATGCTCAAATAATTCCGGGCACTCCTCATACTTATGCTTCTTTCTGCACCATGAGCACTACAACAAGTCCAGGCACTCATGTTTGTAATGTTTTGTAGATCCACAGTTAAAACATGTTCCATGCGGGAACTCACTCCTTCCTCTATGGTTACCTCGACCACGGAATCCTCCACGGAAACCTCTTCCAGTGTTCGCCTCCATCTCAAGCGCGCTCCTCATAACGGTGATCATTATCCTTGGAACTACTAGCAACACTGGTTTGGCACACCCCATGATCAATGGCCTCATGGATCTGATCAATGAGCCTACAGTCCTTAGTGTCATGGGTTGTAGAGGTGTAAATTTTGTAGTAACAAGATACATTCTTCTTGATCACATGTTGTAGCAAGGGACATCTACTTGCATCATGGTCCCCATGACAAATTTCACAATCCACTGTCAAAGCATGTACCATCCTCCAAGGGCAATTATCCTTAACATGTCCCTCTATTTCACAATCTGTGCACCACAAACCACTACGGGTCTCATGGGCTGTGTTCGCAAATAATTTTTCCAACTGTTTTGCCATAGCAACAATCTGAGCCTCTAAGAACGGGATAACACCAGTATCAATACTACCAATAGCCTTGGCATGTAAGGCAACTTCTAATGCTTCGTGCGGGTCTGTAAAAGTTTTATGAGACAAGGCCCTTCTAAAAGGGGTGATCAATCCTCCAACAAACCATTGTGCATGCTGAGAAGGATGGATATCATATGATAATTTAGACAAGAGAGTTTTAAAGTGCACATCATACTCCCGCACACTCTCTGCCATTCCTTGCTGAATCTCCTTCAAAACGCTGATGCTCTTCTGTTTGAACTTAGGGATGTGGAACTCTGCCAATAATGCATTCTTTAAGGTAGTATAGTCCACCACCGTTTGATGAGGGTTGTACTTCTTATACCAGCTATGTGCATGACCTTACTGCAACATGGTTGTAAACCGACTAGCCTTTCATTAGGGGTTGTGACACCCTTTTGTGCGCCATAGCAGTTCACACTTGTGAACATGTTCAACAACATCTTCAATGCCCCTATAATCTAGAAAATGCAAAGACATTTCAAAGAATACTTGAGGTGGTGGCTGGGGTCCCTGTCCTCTCGAGCTTGAGCCTTGGTTCCCTCTGGTGTTTCCTCCACCGCCTGATCCACCGGGTCCTATGCCTCCAGAGCCACCAGATCCACCAGAACCACTGGGTCCAATAGGGCATGTAGGAGCTATGCCAAGTGCCCCCATGGTCCCACTGAACTATGCGCTGATGGTTTGTGATAGCGCTCCGCTACCACTACTTTTCCCACGCCACTCCCTGATGCGAGACCAAAAGCTTGTACACTTGCTTCTTGTCCAAAGACCCTCCAATCTTGGAATATGTGTAGCCATAAAAGAAGGGATTGTAAAATTGTATCTCTAGGCACAATCTGTCTCCTCCACCGATATTAACTAGGTCAATAACACTTCTTCCTAGTTCGGGAAATCCAAACACCAGGGCTCGGTCTCTGGGTGGGTTCAGATATGAGCCAACAACTCTCCTTTCTTTGTGTGAAGAACTCTCACCAGAAGCGAAAGGGTCTCCCTCACGTGCTTGCCAAGATGGGGTAGCACAGACTGCTCAGGTTCCACGTCCTCCGCATGAACCTCAACTCCTTCCCGCAATGTCTGTCTCCATAGATCCATCACACTAGTAGCTTCACATCGTCTAGCAATCTCCCTTTCACGCACTTCACTATACTTGAGCCATCTCTCTTCCCTCTTCTTCTGTTGTGATATCTGCCATCTTCCTCCACCCAAGCTCCTTACCCAAAGACTCAAATGGTTTAGCCGGCCATTGGGAAATCCTCTAAAATCATGGTAACCATCAATATCTTCATAGCTAGGGGAATAACACATAGAAGCGTTCCTCTAGGTTCTTGCAGAAATTCAAACTTAGCGACCTCTCGGACAAGAATTCGTGGAAATGGCATATTCAGAGTGGAACTAGTCAATACTCCTCTCCACCAATGATTTACTGACATGGGTCCACGCGTCGGATCTACATCCTGCAACCTTTGGTAGTATTCTTCGGTCCATACATGTGATCCATAACACCAACTTGATCTAGACGTGTAGGCTGAAAGCCATTCATATAGTTCTATTGGGAAGCAACAGAATAAGGTCTCATACAGATCATGGTAGAGGTTCTCTTCTACCCATCTATGCATTAAACTCGGTCCAGTCTTTGTATCTCCAAGAAAATTCATCCTCTGCTCTTGAACCACGATTCAACAATTTCCAATGTCAACTACTCTCTGTCATTACTCATTACACAGATCATGATGTATGCTATATCCCACTATAACTTCGAAAAGAGGTCTCGGCAACGGAGCTAAGATGTAGTCATTTTTACTCCTATCACAAAAGGAAGGAACCCCATGCATGCCAACCTATCACCCAGTAGAAGCTGAGCGCTCACCCGAGGCATGCGTGGGTACCAAGTCTCTCTTTTATGTGAGTTTAGTGGGAAGCATCAATTATGATTAGTGTAAGAGTTTTAATGAGGGAGGTTGAAACATACAAGGACCATAGCGCTCTAATCCTTGTAGTCACCTTAGACTGGTTCTTTAATAGAACCCAAAACATGCATTATGACAAAAATAATTATACAAGCATTCATACATAACATGAAAGAGAACTCATATGAGAGAAAAGTGCATTAAAACCATTGATATCCATGTTTGTTTATATAAGGTAACCTCATTATATTCATTGATTCATTATAGAGTGTCACAGAGAGCAAACCGTAGTCATGCATATCATTGGACGTATGTAACTAAGCTAACAGAAAAAGAAAAATTACAACTCCATGCTTAGTGCATTCTTTCCTGAATACAAATATCCACTCACAGTAATTTTGCAGAGCTCCACTCACTCTCTAACCCACTATACCTCATACTTCTAGATATCTCTTTTACTCTGCAGGCACTTGTATTTATAATTTTCCTACACTGCCAACTCACCTTCCAGCGTCCTTAGATCTGGTGCCAAGTGTCGAATGTGGTCCATGCGAGCATGCTTCTTTAGGCCTTTGAGCTTTCCACTTTACCTCATGATGTTCTTCTAGAAGATTCCATCCGGGCATGCTCTTTCTGGGCTAGCCTATCGCCAGGCTGGCATCTTATCCACGTGCAACCGATCATGCTTTTCATGTGTTTTGCCCTGGGCGCTCAAATTGACTAAGTCCTGAGCCTCCTTTCGCACATCGCACGTGCTATGTGCTTCCCTAATCCTTTCTCTCACGTTCTTTTGCCTTGTGCACCTTTTCATAACTGGGACCATGCACGCCCACGTGTCTTCATACTTGGTTAAGATTACATGGGTCCAACACTAGTTGCTTTCTTGCAGTAGCACACTTCTCAATGATTACCTCTAGATCTGGAACACCATGTGCAAGGGATAGGTGGCTAGGTGGGTTCAGATGCGTGCATGTGGTCCTCATTCTCTCCTCTGACACACTCTCATCCAAAGCCAAAGGGGATTCTCTACTACGCTTGCCTAAAGTTGGGAGATCTTGATGATGCGGCTCCTCGTCTTCCACGAGAGCTTCAAAACCTCATGATCCATCATCCTCCTCAACTCTAGTGCCTCCTGAATCTCCCATTTGCATGCCATGTCCCTCTCTTGCGCTTCATTAAACTTGAGTCGTTTTTCCTCTCTTTGTCTTTCTGTCGACATGTCTACCATCTTTCTCCACTCCTGCTCCTTCACCTATGCATGGTGGGAGTTTAGCTAGCCATGGGTAGGTGCTCTAAATCCATTTCTACTATCAAAATCTTGATTAACAATGATATAACACGCAAGTATGATCCTCTCGGGCTTGTGTAATAATATGAACTCAGCTTCTTTTGGACACAAATAAGTAGAAATAACGTACTCCAATGTGTAACTATGCAATACTCCAGCCCACCAATGATCTACAACTCTAGTCCACTCCACATCAGCATTGGAAAGAGTCTGGTAATACTTTTGTGTCCAAAGTCTCGGTCTATATCCCCAACACTTCCCTAATGCATATGCTACCAACCACTCATACAATTATACTGGAAAGAAGTTAAGAACATCTCATAGAGTTTATGATAAAGATTATCTTCCACCCAACGATGTGCATTGAAATCAGGTCTAGTGCTATATCTCTACGCAAACTGATCTTGACCGTTCTCTACCTAACTTTCAATTCTCTCCAGAGTCAATCGATATGTCATCTGCAAGCAACATCCTAGATAGACAGTTTGAAAAGAGGTCCCAACAATGGAACCAAAATGTAGTCTCTTATTTCCACTTAACTTCTATGTGCACTACACCTCATTCGGACATACATGAATGCTCACCCGAAGCACATGAAGCTCTTGGGTCCCTCATTTATATTACTTGTCAAGATGCTAGCATGCAAATACATGATAATATATAACCAAGTGTTCATTCATTCATAAGAACTCATTGCATACATTCAATTAGAAACACATGTAATAAGGAAACACACAAATCATATAACAACTAATATCATATTTACCATGTAATCACCATATTCAGACACATCAATTACGTAATCCATCCTCCATATTCCATCATAGCAAAGTATTACATAACATGAGTTGAATACATAACAATCATTACCACAGAGTCATGCGCGCTAGTACATCAAAGTGGCATAACCTATTACAACACAATGTATCCAATACAATGAAGCATAACAAGTATATATAGGGGTGGGGACTTGCCCTACACCGCCTTATGCGTTCGAAAATAGTCTGCATGCTCAAAATAAACATGCATACATACAAAAGCAGCCATAAAGCATGCATGCTCTAATAATAGATTAATCTTATAAATAAACTCTGCTTTAATTCTACTATTAGATCGATCCATGCACGAACTTTCACCTTCACTTTGCATGTGCTTTATCCAAAAATAGACGTTCCTTGATCACCAAGTCTCATTGTTTTTCTCCTTTGTGTGATCCACACTCCAACTCGCTCTTTTTAGTTTTAGCCTATGATTGCAAAATTGGCTAAGTCATGGGATTAGACTTTACGGGCACATGCCACTTCAACTAGCCCTTACACACGTTCACATGCCCCACTTGCACGCCTTACTATTCCACGCACTCTCTTAGTACTTAGTCAATTTTTCCAGATCCAACAAGAGGCATCAACCCTATCCAAATATGCTCGATCAATAAAATTAACTATCCTTCTACTAGCACAAGTGTGTAGAACAAACCTTTAGTAATATAATAGAATAAGGGGAAAATTCCATGAAAAATGATACCTCCTTTGATATGATTTGATGTTCAAAATGATTTGTGTTATGTTCTTTCTAAGTGATTTAGGGGGCGTGTATATATGTTTCTTAGTTTGATTTCACTTGTAAGGAAACCATGAAAACTTGTAAAAGATAACTACCAATATCAAGGAAAGTTATGAAAAAAATGGAATAAATACACAAAAATTGCCGATAATGATCATGACCATTATCGATGTTGATTATGGTCATGTGGTTTTGATAGTGACCATGGGGATCAAAAACTTGGAAACAATAATGGATAAGTTTGTAGAAGTGTAACAAGTGTCCCAATGTAAACCGATGATTAATATGAGGGTGTTTAAGATCAATTGATGGTGGCGAGAAGTTATTGAAAGTCAACAATGAGGGGAAAAATGTGTTAAAAGGGCGTAATGTGCACTATGAAGTTTGTCGATAAGAACTCTCGATATGTTCTCCCTATGAAATATTGGTATAGACATATGCAAAGTCCTCATCAATTGAGCGAGAGAGATACCTAGTCTATGAAGTTTTGGTAATGAGTGTCCAAAATTATGATGAACAAGTGAACCAAAAAGGTCAATTAAGGAAAATTGTGCCCTTGTTATCCTTTCCCTTTATCTTTATCATGAGATGGAATTGCTACATGTAAGTCATTATGTTCATGTGTGTAGTTCCCCATCCTATTACGCCTGGTTGGTGAAGATGTGGATCCATTTTCACGAAGCAAGGTGGGTTTCCAAACTTAAAAAATTAGTCGACATGTTTTATTGCAGGCATACTTGCAAGTTCACTAAGTGTTAATCCTTTTCCTTCTCGTGAAAAGAAAAGCGAGTCATTATCACCTTGCTAATAATTCAGAATGAATTTGATGTCTGGGCACATTATAGATTGGTCATCATTGGATGTTATTGGAATTGTAATCAAAGACATATGAAATACATCATATAATTTGCATCTCAGACCATGAATTTTTTTAAATCATGTTCGTTTTAATTCAAGCATGTGAAATAATATAATAATAATAATAATAAGGATTATGATTTAGTGGCCAAAGTTCAGGTCTTGGATGCGGTTTCAAATGTCCTTTACCTGGCGAATGGAAAAAAAAAAGTATTTGCTTTAGGCTAGAACTCGACTTGATATTTAATGGACTTAATGTAATTTTCAGTAGTTACGCCGGCGTTTACAATTGAGCTCAGCCCTCAACAACGACATAATATATTTTTATTTTCATCCGACGACACTGAAGAAGCCACGTTAATCGCTGTGTGTGCACATATTTCCATCGCGTTACAGTGCACATAGCGCAGAATCAATCATCTTCTTCTTCTGCATACAGCCGCAGGAAGTAGTTTCCTCTCAGAGACAATTGAACCCGCTTCAGATATAGATCCAGATCTAGATCAGTAAATTTGTATACAGTGAAATGAGGAGATATTAGGGTTACAGATTTGTCTCTGTTTGCAGGTCTGATTTAACCCATAATGCTGCTGATTTTAGGACGGCAATTAGCAGGAGCTCCGTTTAGCGTAACATTCTGTTTATTTATTTATTTCTTGCTGCAACTATCGAATTATTGCTAAATTTACAACGTTAACTTCGCTTTCAACGTGGTTAACGCCTCTGGATCTCAAATAAAGTGATAGTAATATTTTAAAAAGAAAAGGAGATAAAACAAACAAACAAAACAATAAATTAATAAAAAAACATGTAATGTTAAATAGAATGAAAGTGCCAACGTAGGTTATTATAAAGGGGTTGAAGCCTCCTTTGAGCTAGGCACGCAAGCAGATCTTTGGAGTCTTTGTGTGGGCGTCCAACAAGGCCATGGAGGTAGATCTGCATCAAATAAATGGAGCTCTTGAGTAGGAAATAGATATGTGAATGTATTTGTTGCTGGATTAAAACCACAAGTTTTATACAAATTTAGACGCCCAGTAAGGCGTATGGAAGAAGATTTTTGTCTTATGTTGCAGTGGTTTAATGGACTACAAACACTGGGAGCTATTCTGTCTTCCTCCATTCAACTCGCCTTTGCAAGCATACTTTGAGTCGAAGGAGGCATTCCACATCCTTCATTGTCGTTTCAGATGAATAAGCTTTTCTTTTTCTCATTCTTTACCGAACATATTTTGCATGAAGCACATCAACTGTTCGTTAAAATGCACCCAAGAAATGGGGTGTGGTGGACTGCATTTTTGGAGGAGTTTCACAAAATGGACTTCTCGGAAGGGCTTTGGAAAATTTTATGCCTACCTTCCTTCTTCTAACTCGCTTTCAAAATTTATAAAAAAAAAAACCCTTTTGTAGATCATGATTTTTTTAATATGTATATTTTCTTTCAAAAATTTAAATTATGTGGAGAATTTATTTTTAAGGGATTTAAAATAAGTACTTTTGAATAAAAGGAATTTAAGACAACCCATTGATTGAGAATAAAATCACCTTTTAAAGGTTGTGTATGTGTCACCATTTCATTGGTTAATTTATTAATGTGACATGATGTGACTCACTTTATTGGCTAGTTTTTATTTCATTTTTAACTTTAATTCAACCAACTAAATATACTTTATTTCATATATCCACTCACGTTCATTGGCCCATGCATAGTCAATGGCTCCTTTCCCCTACCGACTATTGAATCGGAAATAACCAAAATATTACTCGCCCTTTGATTTGCATTGTTGGAACCCAATCGGGAATTCAAATGGGAGAAAATGTACTTCTACAATATTAAAACAACCCTTCCAAATTCCAATTACGCAAAATGTTTCCCTGCCTTGTTATATGAGGATTACCTTTCATACCTTAATCCTCGTCGAGACATTCATTGGACATGTTTATAAAGTGGGTTTCATGAGCGCTTTGGTGAGTTGGATGTTGGTGGCAAATTTCGGTCAAGACAACGAAACTACTATGGAATTACATTATTATGTTTTGTTTGAAACCTGGCAGGTCATAGACCGCCATATCCCATGGTTGAGGTGGGCAGACTTCTTTGGCTAAGTGGCCAAGGACTGAGGGGTTTCCATTCTCGCCAAATTCGTTGGGCACGATCCCAACCTCATCCCTTATTACGGTATCTCCTGGCTTCGCTTTCAACGAGAATTGAACCCTGGTGGACTCTTTAAGAGCCAAACATCTTTCACCATTGAGTCAAACGCCATTTGATGGAATTACATTATTTTAAATGTCTCTATTTTTTTGAAAATAAAATATAGCAATGTAAACCTCTTCCTTGTAGTATAGAGAATAGTGCATCACTTTTTATTTGGCGTAATTCCATTGAAAAATACATTTTTCGCAACCTTTTATGAGCCACCTCAAATTAGACTACTAAAGTGTAACAACAATTTTTAATCAACTGGCTCTGGAGAGATGCTCTCTATTTGAGTTCCTTTTTCTCGTTTTGGGTCTCGTCGGTCTAGATGGGTTCTTTGTATAACAAAAAATAGGTTAGATGTGCAAATTTTTCTAGGCTGGGTGTTTGGCGAGCCTTTTGTCACGCCTTTTTGGAGCTACTTGGTCTAATTCGTATAATAGAGAAATAAGTCCTGTTGACCAGCTTTGACCCTTCGAGACACCTTTGGTAGGTGAAAACAAAATTTATGTATATAAACACGTGTTTTAACCACTTGAGTCATTTGGGATACTGTGACAAGATGATAATGTTAAAAATACACCAATTTATGTGAAATACAACACTTCTTACTTGAACCTCTTTGCAACAATGAAAATGATAACTATGTGGAAGTCAAACAACTATTTCAAACTTTAGAACCTAATTGAATTGCAAATTTGGTGTGGAAATCTTGTATGCTATCTCTATTATATCTTTTGGTTATGTGAATATGTTGTTGCTTGTATGAAAAAAGAATGAAATTTCTCTCTACCTCTCTCTCTCTCTCCTAAACTCATAAATGAAGTTAACAATTGTTAAGTCATGGAAAATAGTAAACTTCTCTTCCTCTATCTCTAAATTTTTGTTGCAAGTTTTGAAAATTTTGCTTGGTGGGAAGGGGCAAGATCCATGCCATCATTTTTTCTAACCTATGAATTACATGAAAACACAAAGTTACGGTGTAGTGTAACGGGAATGAAATGGTTACATACTTGATGTTTAATTTGTAATTAGACTTATTAAAGATATATCTTGTACTTGAAAAGAGAAACTGGTATAAATGTTATTGAACTTAATGCACGATTGAAATATGATTTATAACTACATCAATTGAAAGGATTGTGAAGTTGGATTTAAAAATGTAACCAAAATGCAATTATGTATTCTTGTTTAATGGTCCTGATATATGATAATAATAGTGATTTTAATGGAAATTGTATTTGGATTGAAATAAGTTAGTCATGCAAAATATCTAAGTAGGAGAGGTTGATTTGGATCATATTAGATGTTTGGTTGAGCTCTATTTTCCCTAGAACTGAAAACACTTGTTGAGACCTTAAATCAGGTAAAATGCATCTAGTGAAAGTATGATGGTTTTATACTTCCTAATCCTAGACATGGAAATTACGACATTCTTTACACTTGTGAAAGTGAAATCTTGTAAAACTCCTCATGTAAACCCATGATTGGGTGATGTAACTTAAAGCAATATTAGCTCCTAAAGAGCTTAGCATTCTACCCCTGTCCATGTCTCAAACACTTAATGAAAACATTGCTACATTTCAAATATTGTATGGAGAAAATGCTTAGGGTGTAATGAATGGAAAACTAAACTTGATGGAACTAGAATATCTCCCAAATATGTATCATCATGTATCTCCTTTGGATGAATTGTATCAAGATAGTGAGACCTTGAATCAGGTGGTAAAGGAATCCTATGGGCCCACATGGGGTATTTCACATTACATATTAAAAGATGGGGTGAATGCCATCGACAAACCCACTATCCTAGTTTAGTTGATTAATGTGAGTTGTTACTACTTATTAGCATGATCTCATGGAAGGGACTATACTTAAGTGACCTTCCACTAGTATCTGGACCCTTGGGCATCAACCTTGGGGTTTAGTCTTCATAACTTCCAATCAATAAGTTGGTACTCCTTGTGTCATGTAGGTTGTAACTTGAGCCTAGTGTGGAGATAGCTCCTTATGAACCTTGTGTTAAAATGTAGTCCCAAATGTAACAAAATATGATTTTTTTTATGATTTTAAACTAATTGGGTTGTTTTCTTGTTAACCTTTTGTGGAAAAACTTGGAAATGATCATCTTGATCATAGTTCGTACTCCTCATGGAGATGGGATGAAATTGGTCCTTGGACCTCTATAGGAGGCATGTGTACGAGTTCTTGTACATTGGAAATGAGAGTGTGTGCTCTAATGCATGTAAAATGTTGTATAAATAAATTATTCAATCTTAAGACATCCTAAGTGGTTATCAATGGAATTAACATTGTACTACATGCTAACAATTGAAATGGTTCATAAGAAGACATTTTGGATGCATAAAGTGAATTTGAGTCCTCATTTATAACATGTGGTTTAAGCTTGGGCTTCTTAATAACAATAAAATGAATTATTCTCATGTAAGGACATGTCTCTTGAGAACATGAATCTCCTACTTGGAAATGAATGATAAGTGACTTGTATGTGCCTTAAATGATGTCAACAATGATTGAAATATATAACATAATTGTAATACGAATGAAAGTAAATGAGTTGTACTCTTGGTGATTAAATGTTATAATGAAAGAAGAAACTTGTAATTTGGAAATGAGAACTTATACTTCTAATATATGTTACATGTTGTATAAAACAACAAGTTAAAATAAATAAACCTAATTATGATGATGATGCAAACTATGGGATTTATGTACATTGTGGATGATGTCCTTTATTCTACCTTTCTTTGCAGTACTTTTGTATCTTGTATCACACTTTGGAGAAATGTGGTATTAATCAATCTTGTGTTATCATGATTATGTGTAAGTTTCATTATGTTGGGGTGAGATTGCATCATTTTTATTGGAGGAATAAGGTGTTGTTAGTGAAGGGAGGAATAAGGAGTATTGTGTGTTGTTGCTTTGGAGGAACCAAAAAAATTCATGGCTAGTCTTAGTGGAGGTATAAGCGTGTTTTATAATGGAGGGATAAGGGGTCTATCAAAGTTAAGTGGTGTATTTCATCTTAGAGGAACCAAATGATAGCCATGATTCCTTAATGGAGCTATAAGTGGTAGTTGCAATGATGATCTCTCCCCCATTGCAAGCCTTGTAGGTAGGCTTGGTAGTGTGAGTCATCTTTATTTTTTTATTGACCACTTTCTCATCATGTTGTATGAGTGGGTCCATATTTGTGTAAGTGTATCATGTGATTTTGGGATGTACTTATGTGATCTTGTGATGCTTTCTAAGTAGTAAAAGAAAGAAAGACAACTATCCTAGTTTATTTTGGCTTGTGTTTTGGTTGCATGTGTGGGTGTTGCATTTGGTATCGATCGGAGGTTCATAGTCTCGAACCTTTGGGATAATTTAGTGTTGTGATGAATCTTCATGATAGTGAATGAGATGGAAGAATTATCTTATATAATGTTATGTTGTTAACATGTACTTGTGATCATGTGGATGTAATTAATGTTCTTACTACTTAGTGTGGACTAGTTGCGAGGTTGATGTGTTTCATGATGAGAGTACTCTCTCATGAATTTAACATGTGATACCATATTTTTATGTGTGAACCATATTACTTGTGCACCATGAGTGTGTTGTAGTGTTGCATCATCTGATCATTTCATATATGTGCATCAATGTGTTGCGTTATAAACCATGCTTTCTATTGAATTTTGTTGTATCGTGATGTTGTCACCATGTTGTGTCACATTTGCATATATTTCGTGATTTAAATCACTATGTTCATTTTACACGTGTATTCATATATTATGTGATAAATTCACATCATCATGTATTGGGGGCATATGGTGACCCTATGATCCCCATTGTATTATACTTACACTTTTAGTGCGTTATGTGGAAACGTGACGTGTTGTATGTCATGAAAATATTGTGAAGTTATACCTACTATGTATACCATGCATATGACGCTATGGTTGTTATTTGTAATTAATAATTGTGTTAGTGATGTGGTTATGTGTTATGTTGTGTACCCTACATTGGCGATCCCTACAAGTAGCATCAAAGGTGTATGTGTGGAGTGAGGTAAAGTGGACCGTTGTCCATTTAATTCGATCCGGCATTGCGAGATAGGCGGTGGAGTCGACATAGACTGAAAATCCACTTATTTTAATTTGGTATGTATGCCATTTAATCAATGGGTGTCATGTATATTATGTTGCACATAAAAATTAGGCTCAATGAATGGTAACTGTAATTTTTTCTCTCCTTAACTATTTGTCTTAGTGATAAAATATGTGTAATTATGACTATGTTGAGCCATTTGGAAGTTTAGAGATGATGATTTAGACAAATATTGTGGAATTTGAATCATTTGATCTATTATTATGTTTATAATCATGAGGATTATTGATGCCGAGAAGCACACTCGATGAGGTAGGACCACTTTGTGAGTGGACTCTTCAAAGGTTACTATAGTGCCTTGTGATGTGGATATTTTCATATGTATTTTATTTGTAAACTTAGTTGCACTTGGAAAAAAAAACTGATTTGTTGATAATATTTGAGGCTCGTTGTTTCTTTTTGTGATATTTCTATTGTTTGAATGCGAATCCTTGGCCATTTTTCTTGATATATCGATATTTCCTTGTTTTGGTTGTTTTTGAAACTCGAAGCTTTATAGATTTTGATGCCACTTGGCTATTCATTGTATAATGTGGAATTTCTGAAATATTTGAATGAGCTGGTCCTACCAAGTTATATGTGCTTATATATTTCCACCGTTGGTCATCTAGTGTACTCTTCCTATGTACTCATGCGCGAGAGAACACGAAAACCATCACGCGTAATTTTTCATCCTTCATGCTGACCTATCACGACGTAGTGTAGTCAATGCAACGTCCACCCGAAGCATGAAAAGTTTTCGAGTTCCATCAAATTTAGCAAGGTTGAAATAGATACATTAGTGAGTAAATAGTATTGAGCGTGTAAGCGCTAAACTTAAATGAAAAACATAGTCAAATATTTACCAAGCCACATAATCATTATATATTAATTAATGGTAGCCCATTTACATTCATGATATTTCAATATCCTACGAGTTCAACCATCTCAAAGGTAAGTCCAAAAGGTGCAAGCCCGTGCCTTAACATTCTCACACTCCTTAACTCTACGTATGTGTGTGTGTGTGTGTGTGTGTATACATACATACATACATACATAGAGTTAAGGAGTGTGAGAATGTTATATATATAACATTCTCACACTCCTTAACTCTGTATGTATGTATGTATGTATGTATGTATGTATGTATGTATGTATATATATATATATATATATATATATATATATATATATATAAAACATTCTCACACTCCTTAACTCTGTGTGTGTGTGTGTGTGTGTGTGTAATATATATCTAATAATTCCATCATGAGTAATTATACCACTTTGGGACTTTCCCTTCATTAGTCTTCTAAGATCTAATAATAAACTTTGAGTTATATATGAAATTTTAACTAGTGCATCTATGTGGTGGATTAAATTAGCCACTCGTTGCCTTACCCCTTCTCTCGCATGGTGACACTCGTAGAAGATCACTACTTATCCTTAACCAAGTTCTAATTTTATCCTAGATTTCTATCACTTCATGCAAGTAATCCAACCTACAACTTGAAGTATATCTTTGGAATCATATTTATCTTTATCTTCTTCTCGTCCTACATACCATCTTCCTAGCTTATCCTTCTACATGTTCCTTCGTATTTATCGGTGTTGTCTTTTACTTGTGAAACCTTTGGTTCCTTTCTTTTGTTCTTGTTCATGTGCCTATTCCTTTTCTTGGTACATGAATTTCCCTTTTCTATCACTCACATCCTCCTCAAACGTTCTACACATCCCCCTCAAAGAATAGTGGATCATGAATAAAGAATATTTAATTCCCCATGGATGTACAAAATAAATAATACAAATCTATGGGCATAACATCACCTTGTACTAAATTTGTTATCCATCCTTAAGAAACTCTTATTGGATATCTTCAAATAACTCTGGCACCACGACCTATAGTAAGTCTTCATGCACCTACCACTTATTAAATTTCTTGTGTCTAAGTTGGTCCAAGTTCTCCAACTCTACGCATATTTGGCTAAAAAGTGTAGCATCTTTCATTATTGTATTTACTTGTTGTTTGCATATGATTGAATTTTTGGTTCAATTCTTGATGCACGGTCCCTATATTTGTTTCTACATTATCATGAGCTTTCTTAGCTCTATTATATGTTGTTTTACCCTCTCTTTTTCTTTCCACAAATTCCTTACTAACCCTTTCACATTCTTCCATTAATTTGTTCCTGTTATCCCTATCCAAGGAGTTGTCTTCTAGATGAGTTTCAATGGTTACTAGTTTATCAACCATTTATTTTACAGGGGAATTGAATAATATTGGTTCCTTATAAAGTCCCTTAAGAAAATTTTCATCTTTCTTACCTTTTTCCTCTAGCTTTGTCTTGCTTGCTATTCTCACAGAGACTTTGACCTTTTTGTTGCAAATGATTCTAATATTTTCACTATCACCCCTTGGCCTTCTTGCTCTCTCCATTTACTTTTCTATTTTCTTGAATAACATAGTCATGAGTTGTTCTAACTCATCAATGGTGTCTCTGTGATGAGTGAAATATCCTCCATAAGCTTAAGGTCATTACTTATTATTCATTCTCTCCAATTGTTATACTTTAGAGTCCATGCACTCAAATTTCTTCCCGAGATTTCTGTTTTCATGTTGGAGCTCACACAATTTACTTTTTGTTTCTATGAGCTTCATCTCCACATTTTGTGACTAGTACTGTATATTCTAGACTCATTGTTGTTTTGTAAGTTTTATTGGACCACCTCTCCAATAATTTTTAGCGGTGCTGTAGATTGAGAAACAAGGGCGGAATCCTCGATAACTTATATTAAAATCAATCAACCAAATTACATATGAATGAGTTGCAATACTTATAGGTATTGTACAACTGAAAAACAAAAAAATAAGGAGTTGCAACAATGCAAAAACCAATACAATAGCTTCCAATATTACATCCGGGAAGCACATAATTTTATAACAATCCTAACACTTATGTACCGTGAAGAAATAAAACAAATATGGTTAATAAAACCAAATAACAACATTATTTAATTAATAACATTAATTAAATAATTAATTATATAATGCATAATTAATTAACCTAACATTCCCCCCTTAATTGTGCATTGTCTCAAGGGATGAGGAGAGGAATTCTTTGAACAACTCGAACTTGTCATGTGTAAGTGACTTCGTGAAGATATCTCGCTCGTTATTCGGTTGTTGGAAAAAATTGAAGCTAGATGTTTTTCTTCAACACATGATCGCATATGAAATGAACTCAGTACCTCAATGTGCTTTGTTCTTTCATGAAACACTAGACTATAAATAATTTTGAGAACACCTTCATTGTCAACATACATGGTGGTCGGTTTGTTCTATGGTATTCCAAGTCCTAGTATATGACGTAGCCAAATCGCTTCACAGAAAACTTCTCCTGCAAAATGATACTCATCTTCTGTGGAAGAACAAGAAACAAAGTGTTGTTTCTTACTTCCCCATGATATTAGTCTAGATCCCATAAAGAATACAAATCCTGAAGTGGATTTTCTGTCATCAATGTTGCTGCGTGATTCGAATCCGAATATTCGACAAGAATATTTTTTTGTTCTTCTCGTATTCTAGACCAAGATCCATTGATCCTTTGAGATATTTCAAGATGTACCTTGCTGCTTTCCAATGAAAAAATTTGGGTTCCTACATGAACCTAGATAGATAGCTCACTGCAAAGCTGATATCTAGGTCTAGTGTAGGTTAGGTAAATGAGACTCCCAATAAACTACTAATAGAGAGTGGCACTTACCTCAGGAGATGGATCTGAACGAGATAACTACAATCTGTTCTCCATAGGTGTAGAAATTTGTGTGCAATCCATCATCTTGAATTTCTCGAGCATTGTATTAGTATATTTCATCTGAGAAACAAAAATGTGATTCTCTTTTTGCCATACTTCCCATCAAAGACAATAATGCAACAGCTTTCGAGCTCGGTCATGTCGAGTGATTGATTAAGATCTTTCTTCGTTGCATCGATCATCCTCACTGAACTACTAGTGATGACTAGATCATCGACATAGACAACGACAATCACAATCTCCCCCTTGCTTTTTGAGGTATAGATTGGGGTCGTATGGATTTCTAAAAAATCCATGTTGTATGTGATTCTCATCAATATTGATGTACTATGCCCAGGGTGCTTGTTTAAGGCCATACAAAGATTTCCTGAGCATACCTTTTCTTCTTGACCAAGTACAACATATCCCTTAGGTTGAGTCATATAGACTTCTTCTTGTAAATATCCATTCAGAAGGCACTTTTTACATCCATTTGATAGAATTTCCATCCAAACTGTGAAACTAGAGCAAATATCATCTTGATCGTTTTGATCTTAGTTGTGGGAGAAAATGTCTCCTCGTAGTCAATGCCTTCTTTTTGTGCATACCCCTTTGCTACTAGTCTCACTTTATACTTGTCCACTATCCCATTTGCTTTGTACTTTGTTTTAAATATCCATCTACATCCAATGGGTTTCTTCCTAGTGGAAGATTGACAAGATGCCAAGTGGTATTTTTCATCACTGATTGATATTCAAAATCCATGGCATCTTTCCAAGATTTTTACTGTAGGGATTCCTGGACTATAGAGGGCTCATCAGATTCAATAACTCTACTCATCAAAGAAAAGTTAACTTCTTCTCTTGCTTTACTATAAGTCTATGGTCCAGGGGTGGATGTATCCAGTGGAGCATCCATTCTTGCATCTCGTAATGTGCTAGTACACCACTTGGGCATATCTTTGAACTGCTTCCTATGGGTCGTGGTTCTCTTGATCAACACCATTATCCCCATCATCACTTTAATCATCTATGGGAACATCAAATTCAATTTTACAACAGGTGAAGAATCTACATCCGGTGAGTCTGGAGGAGGAGACTCTGCTTCCTTCTTCTAAAAAAACTCAACATCTTTGCTGGTGTAGAATTTTTTGGTCTTTGGATCCATCAATCTGCACCCAAGAGTCTCTTCATGTACCTAATGAAGATGAGTTTTGTGACTTCATGTCCAATTTATTTCTATTCTACTTCGATATGTGCATACTTGCTTTGCACTGAATACTCTAAGGTGTGTAATAGATGGTTTCCACTTTGACCATTCTTCTTGTGGTGTTACTCCTTCAAGAGAAACTATGGGCACTCTTGTTCAACAAATACACTACTTTCTTTGCTTCTTTTTCCCGAATGTCTTTGCAAGTCCATAGTCGCCGATCATGCATCATCGTACCATTTCCATGATAGTATGATTTCTTCTCTCAACAACACCATTCTCTTGCGGTGTGTGTGGAGGAGGCATTTATAGACAAATCCCATGAGTTTGTAGATAGTATTTGAACTTATTACTTGGTGAATTCCCCACGATCTGAGTGGAGAGTCATGATGTGATGAACAATTTTGTTCTCAATCGCCTTTGCTTTAAAATTCTTGAAAGTTTCAAGCTTTACTTTTCTTGTGAAGAAAAAAATCCACATTTTCCTTGAATATTCCTCAACACATAACATGAAGTATGAAATCCGAAATCCGAATGACTCGGTTGTATCGACCAAAAGATTGGTATGAACTAGATCAATCTTACCATGAGATCGATATGTACTCTTCTAGAATGAAGCTCTATGTTTTTTTCCTATTAGGTAGTGAGGACACTTATCTGTATCCTTCTGAAGAGATGGTAGCCCATGTACCATATTACACCAACAAAGTGTCTCAAGATACTTAAAACTAACATGACCAAGTCTCTGATGCCACAACTATGCTTTGAGGTAGAGTTCTTAGCCACAAGTGCTTGATCATCTATGTGAACAAAATAAAGTTGGAACATGTGTCCCACATTGGAGGCTTTTGCAACTATTTTTGAGCCTTGTGATTTGTCTCGAATTAAACATATTTTCTTTCCAGAATGACTATCAAAGTCAATTTTTAAGTTATGATCTAGGAGTTGATTGACTGAAAGTAGATTCTTTGTTAACCCAGGGACATATAAGACATCTGATAGTTTGCAGTTGTGTGAACCAAGGGGTAGAGAAATGTTCCCGATCCTGAACTATATATGAAGAATCATCTCCCAATGAAACATGATTTTTTGATGGCGTATCCCTCATTGAAGTAAACTAGTCTCTGTGGCCGGTCATGTGTCGAGTGGCTCTTGAATCAACATACCATACATCACTAGATGACATGGATGGTTCACTTGATCGAGCAGTGTACAAGAAGTCTTCATTATCTAGAATGTTCTTCTTGCTCAACAATATTTCCTTGCTTGATGGGGTCTTCTTTTCCAGTTCCCCTTTTCTTCCCTTGATTGTAGTTAGAATGTACCTTGTGAGATTGTTGTGGAGGTCCAGAGTTGCTTGATGAACCTTTCTTGTAAGTATTATACCAACAATCTTTTAAGTCATGTCCTCTTTTACAAATTGGACATTTCTTCTTTTGTTGTTTGTCCCGTGATACTGATTTTGATGTTGGGACTTTTGATAGGAATTAGGTTTTCCTTTACCTTTTCCTTTCCATTTTTGATGTGAAGAAAGTTCCTGCTCCTCTTCATCATCCTTATTGTGCATTGCTTCCTCTTATTGCAGTAGGTTTACCAATTTGTCAAAACTAACTATCGTATCTAACAAGTTTAGTGTTGTTACAAAAATATGGTATGAAGAAGGGAGTTCTCTCAAAACAATGGGAATGAGAGCATCATCTTTGACCACTTCTCCTAGGGCTAGAAGTGAAGCCCTAAATCTGTAACTCTTCTTAAGAAATCTTTAATTTTCTCATTTTTTTGAACTTCAATGTGTGTAACTGACTCTACAAATTCAGAATGACATTCTTGTTTTTGGCCTCATACACCGTGCTCAACTTATCCCACACTTCTTTGGCTGTTGTGGCATCATGAATGTGGGGTTACACATCATTGGAAACTCAAACAAGATGACGGTTTTGATTTCTGATATGCTCTATCAAGCCAAGCCACTTGTTGTGTTGTATCGATGTACTGATTTGGTCATAGAGTACCATTCACAACAGCCGAGATCTCTTCAAACTCAAGTGTGTCTTGATTTTTGTCTTCCATACAACATAGTTGTTTCCTATGAGTAGTTGTGAATCTGAAAGAAAAATTTGGGGGCATTGGTTCCCATTTTGTAGAAAACACTGACAGGGTTTAGATCTTATCACTCCAGGTATAAGGTCTCCCAATCTATATACTGTCAGTTCGATATACCAAACCTTTCTATATACGCGCCCTTCCGATATACCCGACGGTATGTGGAATAATCTCACCCTTTCTATATACCTGATGGTACGTGAAAGAGGTGTTAACGTACGTGAAAGAATTCAATACGTGGTACCAAGACAGTAGTGAAAAGGGTCTATGCGATTATTGACACTGGATCAAAGAAATATCCTCATACACGCACATAACTTCTCTATATACTTGAATAATTTCTCAGTCCAGATTTCTGTCATGTAATAGTTCACAGACAGATGGGATGGCTCATAGTGTGTACACTATGACCTTATTACTCCCCGTCGATGCCCATATGATGTTGTTGCAGCTATATTAGGTGTTAAGTGTAGTAGTAGTCATGATGACTTTACTCGTAAGTGCTTCCCAGAGGCACTGTATATACCGAACACTGTGAATGAGATCTAGGATCTCATGAGTATTTCAAAACCAATTTTTTTACTATTTTTGATTACAAATTTCTACCAGTTTCTGAGTAGTTACAATATTTTTGGTTGACTATGAAAACTTGAAAATTAGTACAATATATTGAAGCATGTAATTACATTCAAAAATTTAGAAAAATTGAATGACAGGATTTTTTTTTTTGTTTTGCGGGCCCTGGTGGCCTCCGGAGCCCAATACGACCCTTAATGCAAAAATCCATTAAAAAGTGGCCCAAAATGAAGTTTTTGGGCAATCTTCCTTTTGCAAATGTTGCCCAAAATAAAAAATAGGCTTAATAGGAGATTTTGTTTTTACCCTAAATTAAAGTTTTTCTCACTAAGAAAATTAGAAGAATGTTTAGTTATGACTAAACGGTTAGAGGTGGTTTTTCCACCAAATTCACCTCCAGATTAGGTGGTTTTTCCAGTTTGCCTCTAAATGTCAAAATTCAAAATTTTGTGTTGGTGGTGGGTTTTGAACCTTGCACCTCACCCACCCAAGTCATTCCTCTTGTCCAACTAGGCCCTTTTGGCGCTTGTGATATGAAATGAACAAACTTGTATTTAAATAAAGGCAAAATCGACTCACCTTTGTAAAATGTGACCTGGCTGAATGGAGGCTTGTGTGGAGCTTGTGTGGTGAATTAGGGTTTCTCCTTGTTTTCGGTATATGAAGCCTTCATTTTTATTTATAAATAACCACTATGATTTTCTAGTCCATTGTATTTAATTTGCATGTATTTGCTTTTTTTTTTTGATCAGCATTTTTGTATATCCACTATATTTTGCTAATCGCTTTGCCTTCGTTGTTTCTTTTTAACTATTTCTTTAACTGATTTGATTTGCTTGTGTTTGTGGTTACGGTTCTCAATTATATACATGTGCATTATTTTTAGTGCGGGGTCAGTCTTTGCGTGGAGAGGAAGCCACGGTTTTTTCTAATACAACTTCCAATTGTATTGTTTAGATACGCTTCGACTTTGTGTAGGCTCGGCTATTGATTGGTTTCTCAGAAGTTGATCTCCATCTCGGTGGACAGGGAAATGGTTCGGCCTTGCTTGGTCAATGCAGTGTGGTTTCTCTCCCCAATATAGAGCTCGATGAAAGACATGTCAGAGGCTTGACTGTAATAATCTCCAAACCACTCAATACAAAAAACAACTCCATCAAATGCAAGAGTCAACTCAATGAGGAACACGATTTGTAATGCAACTAGCACGAAAAATAGTGCACCCTCTGAGCTACCAAATGTAGTAGTATTTTTTTTTAAATATTTTGAAAATGAACAGCTTCTAGATAGAAAATTTTCCTAGTGCAGAGGGCACCAAGGAAAAAAATTCTTTACGTTTACCTAGAAAACACATAGGAGATTGTGGGTCTGCAGGGAGATGTGGGAAGTTCTTTGGAGGCAACACTGGCTCTCTGTTGTTGCAGATTTCTTCTCCATGAATTCTTCTTCCTCTGCAACCTTCTCCAACCTTTCCAGGAGCTTCAATTCGCTCTGGTACCAAATGTAGATTGAGCAATAGGGGCAGAAGCCTGATAAATTATATTAAACTCAATCAACCAAATTACATATGAATGAGCTGCAATACTTATAGGTATTATACAGCTGAATACAAACAAATGAGGAGTTGCAACAATGCAACAACCAATACAGTAGCTTCCAATATTACATCCGGGAAGCACATAATTGTTATAACAATCATAACAATTATACCCGTGAAGAAATAAAACAAATATGGTTAATAAAACCAAATAACAACATTATTTAATTAATAACATTAATTAAATAATTAATTATATAATGCATAATTAATTAACCTAACAGTGCCTCTCCCACTTGAGTTTTGACATGTTATAAGTTGTGGTGACGAAGACATTACCCCTCCATTTTTCGAATAGTATGGATGTTTTTGCTCGACAACTCGATGAGTGAATCCTCTATACAGGAATCTAAGGAAAATGACAAAGTCTTTTTTGAGCGCTCATCCTGATGTTTGTCAAGATATCCCATTGGAAAAATTATTTAATATTCTTCTCCTATGATATTCTATGTGCATTGACATTTTTTTGGGTTTTGGAAGTGTCGGGGTCCACTTCTTTGTCATATATTCTAATCTATTATTCATGTATTGGCCTCTTTCCTATACTTGATTGGGGTTTCTCTACTTCTACATTAGCTCCACTATCACTTCTTTCCTTATGAATCATCCTGATGCTTTCATTTTTTCAACCTCCTCACATTTATCTTCAACCTTAATCAAATTTGGGGGTGACTTGTGAAAAAATGTTGTTTATGCACCTATGTTTAGTTTACCCATATGTTCAATTAGCCCACCTTCAGTGCTAACATGGAATGATGAGTATTGTAATAATTCTTTGACGTTGATCCCCTCTTAATCCTGAAATGATGTCATTCTTTATCTAGGGTCTACTTGTAGACAAAAATCATGCACTTGAGTCATTATCTCGTATCGATTGCATACTACTATTCATATGGTTCATAAGTAAGAAAAGTACTAGTCAACCCATGTATTTGACCACCTTTCTTTTCTTTATGCTTCTTCTCTCAGTCTTGTACTCTTACTTACTCAGTTTGTCTTTTTACCTTTCAGAATCATGTCATTCCGGACACTAGTGCCCATCTAGGACACTAGTCTTTAGGCCCTCATCCCCTTTGGGTTCCCTTTTCCTCTTTTTACTTTGGTCACACTTTTTTGGGTCCTTTTTATCCATTTGAGCATATTATCTTTTTGGTAATTTTCCTTTTTAGGGTTAATTATGAAATTCAAGCAAGGGAATCATATAAATATAAAGTTATGTGATCATAATAAGGGACCAAGAACTAAGCATCTACTATCTCCACCTAAGGTTGCATCCATCAAAGGCATCTATAACTCCATTTGCATCCATCTAGCTCCATCACAAGGCACACAATGTTGGTTCATCTGCATCACACTTCATAGGAGGGGAGTCTATTGTTTCCATGCACACATTATTTACATTCTACATCTATTTACTTGCTCACTACTCACAAAGTGTGATTGACACAAGAGCAACCTAGGGCACAATTCCACACACACACAAAAATACATTAGGTATGAGATGTAGTGCAACACTCAGTGATAAGTCCATCATTTTGGCAAATGAGGATAGTCCAACCCCTTCATATTCATATTTTTTTATTTAGGGTTTTCATGCTTTGCTTGGGGTTTCACAAGTGATTTATCCATTATAGGTTTACAATTACATCCAACGAGGTTCAATGACATACACATGATAAGAAGTGAAGACCCTTAACACCTAACGACTATATCAAAACTAGGTTCTGCCATTTTTGCAGACAGGGACTAAAAATGTAGACCGTGGCACCCATGAGCACCCATATTCCTCTTCAAGCACCCCAGTCCATCCAAATCACTTGGATTTGCAACTTTCTAGGCTTCATGTGATGTGTGTCGATCTCAATTCAGCTGGTCTCCACTACGACATAGTCTAACAACCTCTACAAATCAACTAAGGATCTTCTAACCCTATTTTCACATTAGGATTTCATATTTTCTAGCTTATTTTTCTTGGGTATTATTTTAGTATTTCATTATTTATTTATTTATTACAAAATTGCATTAGATTAAGCCAATGTATTTACATTTTAGGATAATCATTTTGGTGACCCGATGTTTAAAACCCCCTTCCACTTAGAGCTTCTCTTATCTTATTATTATGGCTCAATCTTCTGAAGAATTTACGGATGCCCATATTAAATCCCTAAATGATCATATTGTTGAGCATCCCCAAGATCTAGACTTTCTTTTATATGTTGCTCATGAGGAGGCTACAAACCTTGTGGAGCTTAATGCTTTTGCCACTATTCCCACCACCATTTCTACTCAACCACTTGCTTCTACCCTTCCACCCATTTCCACCATTCATATTTCTATTCCTACTCCTACTAATCACTATACCCCACCTCTTTTTCTCATATGCAAAAGTTTCTTCTATAGGAACTCAAGATCTAGCCTCCCTTTATCAAGACATTCAAGAAAAATTCATCAATTTCGGCAGGCCACTTCTCGTGCGTCTCCATCTTTGGATTCTACTCTATTACTACATACTCCATTCATGCCCGCTATATCCACTTATTCACTTCCACCAAATTTTTTCACCCCTAAATTACCTATTTTCAATGGCCATGGTGACCCAAAAGAGAATCTCTAAGCATTCCATATGGCTTGTCTATATTTTGCAGATGATCACATTCTCCTAGCTAAGCTCTTTCCTTGTAGTCTTCATGATTATGCAATGAGTTAGTTCTGTGATCTACCTATTCACTTGGTAATATATTTTACGCATGTGGTTGATGATTTTATCACTCACTTCTCTATTAATATCTGATCTAAGATCTCATATGACCAACTTGATTAACTTAAACAAGGATCTAATGAACACTTAACAGACTATATCTTACGATACAAAAATAACTTAGCTAAGATGTCTAATGTGCTCGCTAACTCTGAGCTTCAAGATTTATTCATTCAGAGTCTACTACTGTCTCTTTAGGAAAGTGTTCTCTTTGAGACATCTCCCTCATTCGACCAAATATGTCATACTCTTAAGCTTCATGAAACCAAGATTCTATCCATCGACAAGATTAAGTATCAGGAACAAGCATCATCTTCTACATGTTTTCAAAACAAGTCAACATTTAAAACATCTTCCAAAAAACCACTAACGTAAAAATCATTTGTCAACCCGGTATTATTACTAAAGAGCTTCAGTCACAACCACCTCAGTGCACATTCACTAAATTCCCTATTGCCCCACATCTCATATTATACTTCTTGAAAGAAATCTTATCACACTTCCTCCACCACTAGAGTTAGATCCATTGTGACTAAAAGGAAGAAATTAAAATGAGAAATTTTGATGTGACTATCATCGAAGTGCGGGAAACTATATAAATAGGTGTCTCAAACTCTGCACGATCATTTAAGATCCTTTCGATAACAAAAGCTTGAGTTTCTAGAGCCTACAAACTCTGTACCAGTCAACAAAAATCATAAGCTCAAAATATTTAATAACTCACTTCCACAACACGACAATAAAACTATTGATTCATCAGCTAATCATACATATCATGCAATGCCTCCTCTTGCATCAAGGGCCTTTTATTTCCTAGTGGTGGCTAATAATGACATTACTCTGCTAGTTATCTCTTTCTTTGATCATGATTATCATGCCACATTCTCTTCTAATCACTTACATATTAGTTCCTCTATCGGATCTGTCTCTATTAATAATACTAAGGTTGATCCATCTTGGCCCATCAGCGCATGTTATATTCCACTCCTCATCACTATTAGCTATCCCCTATCAAAAATTTCATATCCGATGAATAATTCATATGGTGTTGTCAAACTTTGCATTATTGTCGGTCCTCTTACTATGCTTGTACCCTTTCTTGTGGGACAAATAGTTGATGGGTGTGACATGATCTTAGGTCTCAACTGGATTCATAGGTCTCAATATATCATCTCCATGAATCATTTGCGTTTAAAATTAATTCATAACAATCAAGTCATTTCTATCAATGGTGTACCTCCATCTATTCCATGGTCACAACCGCCTCTCACAATGACTAGTGTATCATCTACTTCATCTAGTATGCCATGACCCATAGAACCTAAAGCACCATCGGATCCTAGTTCACCTACTTGCATGAACGATACGAGGTCTCATCACTCTACTAGTCCAACAAAGAAATATAGGCCCATTCCTCAAGTAGTTCCTGAAACTCACCATAGATCACCACCTCATTTTATTCCACGTAGGTGTCCATCACTATCGCATTCTACTTTGCATAGGTATCCATCACCTACACATTTTTACACCGGGTACACATCATATACTCATCTATCGTATGCACATCGGATTCAATCACTGCGTAACATTTAATTTGCTATATCACCACTACTTGATCATGATCACACACTTTCATCACCATAATCATCAAGTAGAGAACCTCCATCATTTTATTTCATCGATTTCTTCCTCAACATTACACACTTGGGGTGCATTATGTGTACTTCCCCTAATCGACAACACACACCTATTGACACATGCTAATATCTCCCATTTCCTAATAAAGAACTCTTGTGCTTTAGTTCACACTTTACTTTTGAGGGCATATTGTACACATGAACCTCACACACTTTGCATAATACACACTACACATCACACATCTTCACCCATCTTACATAAATGCATCCTACATCTTACATCTTATTGTGCATCTATAAATATCAGATTAGCCACACATCTTGCATTACATATTATACCTCCTACATTACACATATTACACATGACGATTTCTCTTCACCACATCTAGTAAAAATATCATGCATTTTTACTCATCTACTTATACACGCTGCACTCACTACCCGATGATGCACTCTAGTCTCATGGTCCATATTGGAATTTGTTGAGGGTATAAAAATCAAATGGACCTCATCAAACTCACACATTCAATCATTGAATCTTTCTATCATGTGACATTCCTCCATTAGTGACATATGATATAGGCTACATCATCACTTCTTCTAGCATCCATTAGTGGTATACGCTTTAAGGCTAAATCACCACTTCTTCGATTATCTTGTTATGATACACATTTTAGGCTATATCATCACATGTCTCACACCTCATCTCTAGGTTGCATATCATCATTACACATTCGTCACATCACGCTACGCACAAAACACAGTTTGACCATTTCTTGATGACACACTCTCGTTTATAGTTCATTCTTAACTATTGAGGGGGCATAAAGAAATGGAACTCATTACATAAAATTCCATTAACTTGGGGGGAACACAACTCCTATCATTCACTCTGCATTTAATTCCATCCATCCACAACATATTGCATATCTTGGTTGCATTTACTCTTGCTTGCATTACTTGTACATGTTCACTTTATTACACATGCTAGATAGATATCTTGTATGTCATTATCTTTATCATACACACATGCACGTTCACTTGCTTTCTAGTTGTGATCACAAATTATACAGGTCCATTACACACAACATGGATGCTTGGCGCAATACCTAGTACCAGATCCCACAATGGATCCTGGGGGATTCCACTTTCGTATACTACATGTGCTATTGTTTCATTTTTACTTAGCACTTTACTTTATCGGCTTATACACACATTGAAATAATTTTTATCTTTCTAACATGATAACAAGGGCTTCATGTGCAACATTTATTTATGCAGGGCAACTGGTTTCCATGGTTATCTGTTACATTGCTTGTACTTGCTTGTCATTGTATGCCATTATTTGTGGGATTTTACCTTTGTCTTGTGTGCACACTTGTATGCTTTTGGCTTAATCGGCCTTAATTGTCTTGTGAAATTGTGAGTGGTGTCCCATGTTTGTAACCCACTTTTCATGGTCTACATTGTCTTCTTGGGTGTTTACATTATCTACCTACACATTGTTTGCCTAGTTTACACTTCATATTATACATGCATGTTTGTTTGTACTAACACTTGTTTCCTAGCCACTTGTTTACATGTGCCTTGGTTTCTACCAAACACATCCCCTTCCCCATGTAGGGCATAGTTTTAGCATTGGTCCTCGTTTGGGCTGCATACTTTTTCGGTGATGTTGCATGCACTCGTAAAGAGGGGGCATTGTTTGGGTGAATCATTCACCCCATACAATGGTTTATACATAGTATAAAACACAACATAGTACCGGTACAACACAATTTAGGTCTTAGAATCAGACTTGGGTCCTTAGTATAGTGATGCCTTTCCTGGAGCACCTATAACCGGGGTAGTTACACAATGATTGGGTTTAGAACAGTCTACAAAACTCATACACAAAAATTTTACAGGGTAGGTTGTCCTTAGCACATGCATTGGTACACATCATCTGTAATGGTGTTTTATTCTAGGGAGAAGTTAAAGGTTAGAGGATAACACCAAACCTTCCTCTCTACACTACTTCTTCATGGCATCGATCACCCAAAAAACCAAACGCTATAGAGATATCTTCAGTTTAGGGAAGTGGTTAAAGGTTGTAGGATAAATCATACTTTCATCCCTATACTTATTCAGACAGTGGTGTGATATCAAAAAAAAAAATCGCACTTCATTAACAGGATCCTTTCTACACTCTTTCCACATCGTAGACCGGATGCACATGTTCCTTTTTCACATTTTCAGCATTTTCTTTTACATACTTCGTTACATGATTTTTACACACATACATGTGTCTTTACATACACTTTTAACATATACATGTGTATTTGAATACTTGATCGTCTTCTCTTTTATAGGTCCGTCTACATGGGAAAGCAAGTAGTTAACATCAACACCAATAAACAACATCAACATGACATCAACAATAGGTACATCACACACATCGACATTTAAACACACATGTTTGTGCCCTAGGTTCATTTTCATCACCTTTTTTACATTTTGGCATCATTAGTCCCCACACTCCTTCTTATTAATCCACACTTTGTCTAATCCCTCGACACATTTTCTACATTAATCCACATGTATATTAGGTACACATCTCTATCTAATTTACATTACCAAGCATTCTGCTACCAACATAAAGTGGGGAAAATGTAGAAAAAACATCACTTACTTAGAGTCATTATCTAGTTTCGATTGCATACTATTATTCATATGGTTCCTAAGTAATAAAAGTACTAATTAACCCATGTTTGTGGCCACCTTTCTTTGCTTTATGCTTATACTTTTAGTATTGCACTCTTCCTTGCTTAGTCTATCTTCTTACCTTTCAAATTTTTTTGTTTTGGACACCAACACCCAACTAAGATGCCAACACCAGTGGCCCTTATCTCTCCTCTAGGTGCCCTTGTCCTCTTTGTACTTTGGTCACACTTTTTGGTCCTTTCTATCCATTTGAGAATCTTATCTTTTTGGTATTCAGCCTTTTCAGGGTTAATTACGAAATTCAAGAAAGGGAATCATATAAATATAAATTTATGTGATCATATTAAGGTATCAAGCACTAGGAATCTATTATCTCCACTTTTGAAGGTTGCATCCATCAAAGGAATCTATAGCTCCATTTTCATCTATCTAGCTCGATTACAAGGAAAAAAAGGCTGGTTAATCTACAACACACTTCATAGGAGGGGAGTCTATTGTTTCCATACACACATTATTTACATTCTACATCTAGTTACTTTTTTCTATTTACAAAGTGCGATTGCACAAGAGCAACTCATTGTCGCCAATCATTGCACCCTTCAAATGACCAAGATGTGAATAGGATGTTCGGTGTGATTAGGACACATGGGATCACTTCTCAAGCTGTGGGACTTGGGCTCGAAGTGAACCTTTGGAGAAGGCTGACTTCCTCTTCCTAAACTAAGTGTTGTACTACTCCTAGTGTAATAAAAATGATTATCTAGTCCTATGCTAACATCTTCATGGGGTTTTAGGGAAAGAGATTTACGAAATGAAACTATACTAGGGATGGTGATGCACCAAATAAAGGGTATTTCCAGAATCAGGAAGGGTTAATTTGAAGAGGGTTTGTGCACCACAGGTCAACTTCACCTACTGCAACTTAGAGAGGGTACAAGATACCACAAACTAAGAGACATGCATTCCCTTTGTTAAACTTTATCGGACCAAGATATATACCGGTTCCTGTGAAGAAGGATGAACTCCGGAAGGGTGAATAGACACCACAACTCAACTGCATGCAATACTCCACCACTCCATAAGCACAAAACTCCAAGAACCTGTAATAGAAACTTAAACTTGCATAGTGTACCTACAAGTACGAGAAAGGCACAAAGAAGCACAGAAGGATGAAAGGACCAAGATTAGTCACAAAACACACACTTTTATTGCTTCAATAACATGCACAATGCATCATACATTCAGAAGAGGCAATAGTTGCCATTACAGTCTTGAAGAGGAAGCTTGAAAGTTCTCTCAACACATAAGAACAACTTGTAGAAGAGAGAGGACTCTTGAAAAGCATACACTCACCGAGATATCTAACTGTCCAACTTGTCTGAACTATTGGAACCCTTTGAAATGAGCTTCCAACTTACATTTATAGAAGAATATGTGAGAAAGAAGAGGAAAGGTCATAATTACATTCCTAAATTGAAGGCCCATGATGTATTTATTACAGTTAGTTGAACTACTTGAGAAGGTTCCATCATGGGTCATTAATTACCTGATGACCTAGTATTCTCAATTAATTAAAAGAATATTAAAATAAAATATTTAAATAATAATAATAAATATTATTATTAAAATATTTTAATTAAAATATTAAATTAATTAACATAATGTCGGGATCCCCCCATTGACCCGTTTGACTTGAAGAGGAGGGGGTCCATGTGGATAGAGTCTGCACATAGCCCAACTTGGTGAGTTTTGAATCCTCTAACTCGGTGTTGCACTCGATTTTGAACCCCACACCAACTCTTTCCTTGCCTTGGCAATCGAGCTCTTTTGCATTGAGTCCTTCGAATGGTGAGCTATCAAACTCGATTCTTATCATTTTCCTTGGTTAACTCAAGGCCATTTATGCATTCCACCTTGCCTTTTGTGAAACATATGTGAGCTTCCCCATAAAGTCACCGAGCTCCATTGGTTAGTTTTATCCTTTCCGAGTTTCGTTTTTCCATGAGCTTGGTTCATTCTCTACATGCTCATCCTCTATAAGCTCAACCGGAGCCAATTTACCCCACCGTCATGGCTTTTTGAACACCTTGTGAGCTAATCAAAATGAACTCAATTCTCCACAACTCGTCTTTCACCAGCTCTTCTCGATGCTCATGCATAGGGTTCCTTGACTAAGTTGTATATCTTCCTCATTAAGCCAAAATGCATGTAGATCCTGTGAACCTGGCCTGATGCAAGTTAAGACTCGCCTCATGAATGCCACTGCTACGGTCTTGCTTCAAACTCCAAATCGAGCCATTCTGAATTACCAAGCCACCTACATGCATCGTGAACATGAAGCTTTAAGCTCAAAATTGAAAGCCTCTACAAATACATTAAACTTTGACACCCGCGAGCTTAGTCTTTATCTCGACTTGGTACCAATGTTTCCACAATATGAAAAGTTTGACTCTAAATCATACTTCATGGCTTTGTTCTATAATACATTGGTTGTACCCATAGAGGTTAAACAATTCAATGAATTTAAATTATTTCACTCCTGCATGTTGCGCCATTTAGAAATGATTTTTGAGCTATGAAAATTGTTAGGGACCACGTCATGTGGCCCTGTCAACACTCAATCGATTGATTTCTCTGTGATAGCTCTAGCTTGACAGATAGAGTTATTTCTTCTTGTTTTGGACCACATATTCACATGCATTCCATGTTCAAACTCCATGAAACAACACCACGAGCTCCCTGAATTATCATTCATGCTTTCCTGAGCCAATTATTTCTAACTCAGTGAGCTCTACATGAAATCTACTGAGTTGTCCTAGCATCACCACCGTGTGTCCCCATAAGCTCTTCAACCGACTCGACTGGCTTTGTTTTCATGTCGAATCGAGCACCCGGTTGGCTCAACTCAAACTCTCACACATCTATGCACCAAACTCATATTTACCATCTTACACATCTTAGTTCCTTACTCCCTCGAATAACAATGGGTCTATGCTCATTGGTTATAAACTCAAGCACTAGCTCATGTGTTGAGCTCTTCTTTGATTCGGTCGATCTCTCGAGCTATTCTATGCTTTGTATCTGTGGGAAATATTAAGACTTGTTCGATCATGTTCACATTTTCACGCCTCTTCCTCGATGTTGATTCTTGTGATCACCCTGAGAAATTCATGTGGTATTTCAAGGGCTTCTCTTCGAATACATGCTTAATCCCTTTATATCATGTCGAGCTCCAAACCTCAACACGTATTTTTGGATCGTTGTCTGATCATGCCTGATCTCCTTCCATGCATACCTTGCAACAATTTTTTCCCAAAGATTTTACATGACCCATTCGAGCTTCAAGCTTCTGCAAACATGGATATTGCAGGATAGAGTCCATCTAAGTGATCCCTTGAACTTGTGGCTATGAAAATATCATTTTATCTATCGAGTTCAGCCATATCCTATTTTCCCATGTCATCTTATCATATCTACAACATGTCTCTAAGAACCGCTATGCCATAAGTGATTTCACTCAAGATATCAGTAAACTCGACCATCAATTCCTTTGGGTCTAACTAGGATTAATATTTTAACTGAACTTCAGTTTGAGCTATAAGCTTGATCTCTCAGTGAGCTCAAATGTTTCAACACTGAGCTATTTCCTTTCTCCCAAGAAACATGCTTGACTTTCTGAGTGACTCGTTGAAGATGCTCATATAATTGCAAAGAAAATTGTGCTTCATGAATATTCTGATATGAAACAGATCCACCTCTATGAGATTCACTTCCATGAGTTACATCGTAAAACAAGTAAGGTCTCAATAGAGAATCTTTGTAATAAATTTCATCAGGTCTCTTGGTAACACTCTCACTATCACTTAATCAATTTTGATAAAAATATCTTGAAGGAAAATCCTGAATTTGAGGATGCATTCGATACTGAATAGATAACAACATAGTTAGACAACCTACTTGTTGGAAGTGCTAAAAAGGCTTCTACTATACTGCAACATGCCTGCTGCCTGGTGCATGGGAGCTAGTCACCTATCCCTTCCATCTGGGTCAATTTGATCATGCCAAACACCATCAAGTTCAAATTGATTGGCCTTTCTTTCCTCGCATCCTTTGATCTCCATGCACTGGTTAATGCCGACTCAGACCTCAACTCGGTCTTGATTCCCATTTGATGAACACTTGTTATTCATTTTACCGATATCCTTTCAATGTTTGGTGTTCCTCACTTTGTGATGCATTCAAGGTCCATGCACCGCTCCACTCGGCATTTGACTCGTTCTTCCAACTTGGCGTCATTCCTTATTCACCTGTTTATATGGCGATTCACTCGCCATACCTCGGTCATCAACTTCCTCCTCCAAATTCACCAACGTGCTCTGATCCTCCCATTTACACACTGTGTGGAAGTCTCATGTTGGTTTTCCATCCCAATATTTCCAATTGACCATGCTTGCCTGAATCTCCCCTACGTAGAGTTAACAGCTTTGGCCTGCCATTCATGAAAACCCACTTGGAAATCATCATGGAATTTTCCCATGCATGGAAATATCATATCGGCTTGCCATGACACTATCTCCATTATCGAGCCGAGTTCTCAATGCCCATGTATGAGTTACCTTAAAACAACACTCTGCAATGACTTGGCAGTCTTCCTAACTCTAAGCTAACAATGGAGTCTGTGGAGACTGTAAACAATCTGATAACCAACACAATGAGGAAGATAAAGGGAGCTTTGAGCGTAGAACTGAAATTCTCCTAGGAAAGTGTCGTGAGGAAGTAATTGGCTATATGCAACAGCTATAGGGTAGAGAAGTAAACTTATCTCAGAAAATCAGTGGCCTCCAGAGAGAGTTAATTGTGACAGCTGCCGCAGGGTGATCCTAAGGAACCGTTGGTGTTGATCCTGATGTTCTGGTTACACGTGACCACAGTCGTGATCAGTTGTTGCAAAATCTTGCAGCTGTAGTAGAAGAATGAGATAAAGTTTTAGTTGAGTTGTCTCACCTTTTCATTTTGGAAAGTCACTTCCATGGAAGAAGCTCGATCAAATCTTGAGGCAAGTTTTGCAAATGAGGTTGAGATTGTGTTCACTACTGTTTCTAGTAGTGTCCGGAAGTTATTCTAGCACCTAGCCCATGGGTTTGATATGGTGGTTATAGATGAAGCTACAAGCTAGTGAAGTAGGCGTGTTACCTCCACTTTCATCTCGTTTCTCACATTTTATCCAACTCTATGCATGGTGGTTTATTAGTCCAAGCCTGAGCTCCATTGGTCTCATTGTGAGCAACATCATATCGACCTCTTTAGATTTGACACCGAGCTCCCTATGATGAGATCCTTCTTCACCAAGCTGAGCTCATGATACGATCTCCCTTTCCCTAAACCAACTCGATGCATAACCCTTAGAAAACTCATCGCAACATGTTAGTCAACTCACCGAGCAGCTTGTTGAGCCATGGTGAGTCATCTGGGTTCAAAACCCTATTAGATATTTTCACATTTGTCTCCATAAAATTTTGAATATAATTGAATGTTCTTTAACCATGAAGATCATGAAATGACAAAAATACACCTTTAAATGTGATTAGTTAATTTTGACCACTTGTGCCGTCGTTAGCTAGAAGTGGGTCCAGTACAGACAATGCTTCATATCACGTGACACTGTGAATGTTCCTAAAACATAGAATTTTGGTTTGTAGGCCTCCAAGTTCTTCCATGAATCCCTCTTCGGTTCAAAGGTATAATAGGACCCCGTTGTCCAATTTTGCCATGTGTGTAAAACTGGATAACAACAACTTAGGGCACAATTCTGCACACACACACACACAAAACTACATTGGGTCTGAGATGTAGTGCAACTCTCAATGATGAGTCCATAATTTTGGTAGCTAAGGAAAACTTGACCCATTCATATTTATCTTTATTTTTTTAGGGTTTTGATGTTTTGTTTGGGGTTTTGTAGGTGATTTATCCATTGCAGGTTTACATCGACATTCAACGAGCTTTAGTGACATACACGCAAAAATAAGTGAATAAGTGCGAAACCTAGCGACCATATCGTAGAACCAAGTTCGACCATTTCTACTGAATAGGATACCCATGGGCACCCTTATCCCTCTTCAGAACCCCACCCAGCAAAATGACTCGAATCTACAAATTTATAGGCTTCTTTGTGACGAATGTCCATTTATGTTCAATCAGTCTCCATTGCGACATAGTCTAATAACCTCTCCAGATCAGCTAAGGCTCTTCTAGCCCTCCTTACACATTAGGGTTTCACATTTTCTAGCTTAGTTTGCTTGGGTATTATTTTAGCAATTTTGTTACTCATATTTTTACTAAAAACTTTCATTAGATTAGGCTAGTGTATTTACATTTTTGGATAATCACTAATGTGGTGTTTATGCCATTGGGCTTCTCTATATCCTATTTCCTCCCAACCTCTTGTTGCAAAGGTAGGAACTTACCTTGGCTTCAACCTTATCTTCTTCTTGGGTTGTCCTGTCTATACACATGCACTCTATTTTTTTGTACCATCTAAATGCGATCTATTTGATCCCATGTAATTTTCCATGCATGCTTAGGCATAATAATTTATTATTTCTAGAAAGGAATTTCAATTTTTTGATTCTCACCATTATTATCATATGTTGAATCCTCTTTAGATTCATAGATATCATCATCTTGATAACCATTAGCTAGCTCAACTTTATATTTTTCATTCTCATGAGAACCCTTAATTTGCAAACCCTATAAAGCCTCCTCTTTTTGCATTTCCTAAACATTATTAACAACTAATTCCATCCCTTGGCCAATCCATTCCTCATATTTTATTTCATCATTAGAACTCCCCTATTTTTTCTTCTACTTCCAAAATTTTATGCATTCACATTTGATTTTAGCATAGTCATCCAATTTATTGTTTTTATCTACAAGATCACTTCTACACCATCTAGCCTTATGCCCATACTTGTCACAATAATAATAAATAATATCATATGATAAAGGAGGAAAATAATTAAACCTTTACTTGAGAAACCATCCATAACTATATTTCTATTTCATCCATCCTCATTCATATTCTATCTAAGAGTTTCCATACTTATGCAAAAACATGCTATATGCCCATAGTTGTGGCATTTATAACATACAATGCCATTCTCTTTTTATCCTAAAAATTATTTTTAGTTTCTATTTTTAACCCTAAAAGAACTTGTATTTGCATTCATATTCTTATCAAAAATTCTTGCATGAGATCTACAATCTACTACTCTATGCCCAAACTGATTGCATGAAAAACAATAACCATAAAACACATTCTAAACTTGGTTATTTAATGCTACCTTGAGGGAAATGATATTATGCATTTTTCTAAGATGTATTTGTTAGGAATGATTGTATTCTCATGAAAATGAGTCTCATTCTCATTTCTACTTTCATATGTGATAGAACCTTTAAGATAATTTGCATAGGTCTTTGATTTGTCTACATTTGACATGTTTGGTGGATCTTAGGAATCAAATTTAGTAGTCTTTTGATTTTATTCATAACCAAGACCAATTTTTTTACTGGTGACCTCTGATAACTAAGCATATCATCCAATATTTCATTACTCTTCTCAAACTTGAGGCATATTTTCAACTTAGTATTTGTCTTCTCAAGTTCCTTTCTTAAGGAAACAATTTTAGATTCAAGCTTCTCACAATTTTCATCTTTTTGTTTCAGATGGGTTCTCACAACCTCATCCATCTTCTTCATCTCTTCAAGTTGAATATTTAGGCTAATGATGATCTTATTATATTATTCAAGATCTTGTGAAAATTTTTATTTTGAGGCATCATATTCTTATTCAAAAATCTAAAACTATTGTTTTGTTTCTTATTCTTTTTATTAGAAATCTTGATCTCATCTAGGGCGAATTAAATCTCCTTCAAGATCCACCTCAACATCTTCTTCATATTTTGAAACCATCTCTCCTTCAATTCTTCTTAAGCTACTACTTTGCTTCTTGGTGTAGAGATTTTTATTATGCTTGTAGGATTTCTTTCTTTTCTCATATTTACTTTTCTTATAGTTCTTCTTAGAATGATAATACTTGTTACTTTCCTTCATGTTGTGATATTTTCACTATCAATGATTTCATTTGTTACATGTGGACATCTAGCCTCATAATACCCTACTTCACCATAAGTAAAAAATTTGAAGGGTAACTTACCTCTTTATTTTCCAATTCTTTTCTTCAGCTTCCTGAAAAAATGAGCTTATTCTTGATATAATTCATTGTTGGAGCATTCATGTTATTCACCTTATTTAATGTTTTGAAGGCTTCCTCTTACTTAGGTGATTTATCTTTTTTATTCCTTATTTCATATATTGTGAGAAACCCATGTAGTTCATCCATGGTTAGAGTATTTAACTCCTTCATTTATTTAACAACAGACACCTTGGCGTCAAACCTCAATAGAAGATATTTAATCCCTTTCTACACAATAACCTCATCTTTAATTTTTCTCCAATCCCTCTAATAGTGTTAACAATTTCATCCATGTGAAGAAGATAAGATGCAATTTTTCATCATCCTTCATCTTCAAACCCTCAAACTGACTTCTGTGTGTTTGGAGATTTTATTTCTTCACTTTATCATCTCCTTCATATATATATATATATATATATATATATTCGATTTAATCCTATTTTTACTTGAATGAAACGCAATACATCACTTAAGAAATTATGATTAAAAAAACCACACAATATTGCATTCATGGCCTTTTCATTGCTCTCACTTTCCTTCTTACCAACTTGATCTATTGGAGGAGTTTATCTAGCTGCATAACCACTTACAAATTATTGCCAAATGTCAAACCTAAGATATATAAGAAAGGTACACCTTATTATACTCCAAAAAGCAAAATTAGTTCCATCGAACAATGAAGCCTTGTTTCACGAGAATCCTTATTGTCTTGTCATGTGTACTATAGAGATCTACCTTCTAATGGTAAAATTATTATGAAGGAACCCACTATGGTACCAATTGAAGAGAAAAACTTGTACTTGAGAGGGGGAGGGTGAATTGATATAATACAAATTTTTATCATTTAAAAATTAAAATCCATAACAACAATAATCACATAGGATATAATAATAAAACAAGGATAGAACACAAGATTTATGTGGAAACCCTTTCGAGAGAAAACACAGAGAAAATAATACTTTAATCTACTATCCAAATCCATGCCAAAATATCTCAATATACATTCATAAGCACCAACCTAATGGAGATACCAATATCTAATGCTAAGCACCAAATTAGCTAGTTCATGAGCACCAACTCACCGGAGACATGAATCCCCCACGTCAAGCACCAACTTAGATAATTTGTAGGAATCAACCTAATGGATGCACCAATCCAAAATGTTGAGCACCAACCCACTAGAGACACCAACCCCCAAATTGTGAGGCACCGACCTTAACAAAACATAAATCCACCTTTTGTAGTTTCTTTTTCAACATAATAATTCCAATTTAATAATTCACTTCATATACACAGATCAAATCATTATTCTAACATGAAAGTTGGTCCAATTAATGAAATCAAATTGATTTATACTTTGCTCTTCATTTTTGTTCACAATTTCATTTACTTTCTCGTCTCACACATGTGATTCCACTCAAAATGTAGCTCAACCTCTTCTCATACTCACAACTCACTCCATTATCAAATCTCCATTCTTACCCCTTCAATAATTCACTATTTCAATCTATCTCGAGTTTGATCTTCCATTCACACTTTTTATTTCCTTATGCAATTCACCATCTAGACCACACATACTCACTTCTATCTCATTATCCATTCCAAATTTTGTTGTTTCTTCTCTTTAATGAATCCTCTCACACATATTTCTCTTCCTTTCACATGTCCTTCTCTTTCTCTAATTTTCCATTTTCTTCATGCAAGGGCACTCCTTCATAACTACACTTGAATCATACACCATTCTCTCCACCACTCCAAATCACATGAAAAATGATTCTACATATCATTTTAGACATGTGCACTTTCTTAACATTGACACTCAAGACAAGATGAATTTTTCCCATGGTTAGAAAAAAATAGATTAATGCCAAAACATACGAGTTCAACCATTTCTCTTTCAAGATTATAAGCCTATTTTTAATGCCTTGGAAGGTCGAAAAACATGATCATAAAACTATCTTCTCTATCATGGGATGATGTAATTTTCCTTGACTAATTGGAGATTCAAAACTGATTTTGTTTGGATAGAAATTAGTGGTATCTAACACACAACTAAACTTATTTCTATTCATATATAGTTTTATTTCTACTCGTATAGTCTTGCATTCTTCTTACTCTAGACACATTGATCAATTTTTCTCTAAAACATTCATAAGAGTATCGAGGAATGTATTACTACAATCAACTCAAAACTAATGGTTCAAGATCAAACAAACCATAACCTCTAGTCATAATCAAGCTATAGGAATATAATCTTAAGCTACAATCGGAGACTTTGAAGTTATATTCAGATACTCCAAAGCAATAATAGGATACTAAGAAGCTAGAATAAAAGAATTTAAAGATACAAATAGAGAATACAAAGTAATAGCAATATACATGTATTAATTACAAATCTTCTAACATTTTGATTTATCAGCTAGCTCCTTTAGCATCCTTAGGAATCAAAGAATCCTACAATTTTTATGTCTTCCATCTCCTTTAGCTTCCTTTTACATTAATTCTAAGTATTCCAATAAGGAGATCACCGATTATGACCACTTCTTCACCGTCTCTTAGGGCTTGCATTAAATCTTCACCTTGATTATTTAACCATGTTATTTTGTTGATTAGTGGTGGGATATTATCATGTGCCTACTTTCAAAGTAGAAATAAACCTCTTATAGATGAGATAAGGTATTGGAATAGTCCCGTAGGTTTGTTGAAAAAGGATAGGTTATGTAGTTGGAGTATCCTTATTTTCTCCCATGTCTTCCTTATGCTATTATCATAAATATCATTCCTAGCATTGCCTTTCTCGGCTTGTTGGTTGAAAAATTTCTGTCTCCAATGTTCCATCCAACCCATGCAAAAATTATTACAATATGATATTTTCATCAAGGTCACATGATTTTTCCATTACCCAATTTTTTTCACTTCCTCTGGGTATTGCATTTCTACATTTATAGGTATTACATTGGAAATTAGGTCCTTTTTATTCTTCTTATCCACAACCATCTTCTTCTTCCCTTTCTTTGGCACATACATAATTTTAAGAGGCCTCTAGGAAATTTGACGTGGAAACTCCTAGTGAATATCTTGGAACCAATTTTGTGACATAGGTAAATTTTTCGTGAAGAATTATCATTGCAAAGGTAAATTTTCCATGCAAAATATTCTTGTCATATGGATATTGACAAAAATATTATTGTTTCATGAAAAAATGTTTTTGTCCCACGATAGAAAGCTCCTATTACACATAAACAAATTTCTTGTCATGTGACAAAAAAATTCCTATTGTACATCAAAATATTTCCAATATGCGACATAAAATTTGTTGTTGTGCGCGACATGAACTTGTTGTTGTATGCTAATAAGTTCCTTATCATGCATTTTTAACCTTTTTTTGTTCACGTGTCCTTGTATTTTCTTTTCCTATGTCCCCGCACCCTAACCCTAACCCTTAGCCCTTAACCTCTCTCCTATAAATACCCCCTCCCACACTCATTTCTCACAATTATCAAATTCTTTTCCACAATTCTCACCGGTCACACATGTTTCGTATTTCAATGTTTCAATGCATTTTACAAACTAATTATAAGCCTTCGTTATGACATCATGGAATCTCAAACCATCTAAGCCCTACCCAAGGTACATTACAAGAACATAATATGTTTGTAGATTAATTTCCTCTTGTAATTGAATGAAACATACAAGGATTGGGTCCAAGATTGTGAGTTCGAAGGACTCGTTAACATGCCACAATTTGAGATAGATGTCCAAGTCCTAAACTACCTCCTTTCATCATACAATCTAGTAGATGGAAAATTCAATGTGATTTTACCAAATTGCACATTCAAATTCAGTGTCAATTCTTAGGATATTCATCGATTTAAATGCCTTTCTTTTGAAAATTGTGATGTTGTTATGATGACCAAAACCACATTCTCGAAAGCCGTTAATATTTCCTTGAGTCCTATTATAATTTCCAAGTAGATGGTATGTGTTGTAATTTTTTTGAATTTATCAGTTTAATTTTGATATACATTCTACTTAATTTTTATTCAATAATGATTTTTTTTTGTGTAGCAAATCTCAACAAATCAAGATGAGGAGTCGATGTACAAGGAGTCAAAAACAATTTTCTTCATGCCATGATCACATTTTTTAAGCCATAATTATTTTTAAGGGTAGGAAGGTAGATGTCTTCATTAGGCTATTGCCTACATTCTCACAACTGTCTAAAAGAAAAAATTTGATTGGTGCACATTCTTATCAAATAGGATAAACAATGATCTTGCCAATGTTTAAGCTACTAAAAACCCTAGTTTTTATTCTACAAACTATATATTTGATCTTTATTTTGAGTCATATATAGTTTACAAGATGAATCCAATCCTACTTGTATGTACCAAAAGTTGAAGGAATTTTTGATTTCAATTGATGAACAACATGTTACTAAATTATAATATTGTTAAAAATTAATTTTTGATGTTTTTATGATTACTCACTTCCATTTTTTTGATAACCTTATGTAGAATTTCTTTTTGACCTCCATTCCATGAAGAAAAACAATATCAAGAGGAAGAGGTCAACAACATGCCAAGGAATTGCGATATTCACGATTTACGACATGGATGCTCAATCATCCCCTCTTCAATTTTAATTAGTAAAACAAAAGAGATGTAATACCACTAGCATTAATCATGTCACTAACATTATTGATTTTTTTACATTTTAAGATTTTTCATATTCCTTTACTATTTACCATTTTACAGGGACTTTGAACTACCCTCCTTTACATCCTAAACAACCATTATCACTCATCGGTTTAGTTACAACCATATATTCAATTGCGGAAACCTATTCCACCACCACTCCATACACCCACAAAATCATTTCATTGTAGGCTGCCGTAGGTTCAACAAGGTATAAAATTGTTACTTTTTGTAATTTTTAAGAATTTTTATATAAGTTAGTAATGTTTTTGTTTTTGACAGTGCATGTGTCACCATCAATTCAAATTATGCCACCTCCTCCACCACCATTCTGAATCCAAATTCCAACAAGAGGAAAAAACCATTGGTAAATGCATGACACTTCGGTGGGACACTCAACATTGCGGACGAAATTTATTAATCTCTCTTTCGGTGGCATGCCTAGTACAACAAGCCAAATTTGTTTTAAATAAAATTTATTTGGATAAATATTATTTGAGCATAATAACAATGACCCAACAAGTTTTTTGATACATGTGATATGATTTAGGGCACACATGTATGTTTCGATGTATTTATTTTAACATTCTTCTATATCAATTTTTAATTTTTCAATCACTTTTAATATCTAAATTTATTTTAACACATAAATAGTATTAATGCACAAAACAACAAGAAGTGGAGGCATCAAAAATAAAAAAACCGCAAAATGTTGATCCTTCAACCCCCATCCTATCCATCCTCTTTGAAAAATGATTAAAAAAACTACATTTTCTTTGGATAGCTTGATTGGTAATGACTGTGATGCCCATGTCAGAGAAGTTATTTTGCCTAGTATAAATCAGATAAAAGAGTGGGAGAAAAGGGCCGAGTATCAATCAATGTGATAAATAATAATTTTCATAATCACACTTGAGGTATACTTTATTTGTTGGCGTTCAAAATCATCTAGCTATGATTGATATCTTATTGAACCAAGCACAAGATGGAACTCATTACATATAATAATAGCTATCAAGATAATATTTTAGATATCATTTTAAGTTGATTAGAGAATATTAATGTTGAATCCCAATCATATTACAAAAATGGTCGAAGGATAAAGATCTGTGTGAAATTGCCAGTCTTTGAAAAAGGTAAAGCTTTTGCAAGTATTATGGGTAAGTGCACCAAGTTAGGGGGCCAACAGGGGTCTTAAGTGGATACATTTTTTTGAAAAAAATTTAAAAATTCAACTTGTACAAGTTTCTTGAAATAGTTACACTCAAAATTGGAAGATGTTGTAGAAATATGAATCATAACATTTAGAGTTTAGTTTCTAAGCCATTAAATTTGATTGAAAACGAGATAAGTTTAAGTTAAAATAAATAAAATACCAACAGTGCTCCTACTTTTGTTAAAAAACATAATAGAGTGACTTTTGTTCCCCCCACCATTTTTTGAGCACCATTTAGTATTTTTGAAAACCGTTTAGTAGAAAGATATCTAGGAGCATCTAGTTTGTGTTAGAAGTTTTTTAAATATTTTTTTAGCGAGTATGATTTTTTAATGATTTTTCTAGTACAAAAATTTTATGTTTTGAAAAATAATAAAGATCTGACCTTGCCCCCTAGCTACCTCAAAAAATATCAAAAATTAGTTTTTTTAATATGTATAGAATTACTCCTAGTTTGTGCCTAAAAATGTATTTTATTTCGATGAGTCAAAAAAGATACACGAAAAAAGATAGACATGTTTAACTTCAAAAATAGCTATAAAAAAAGGAATAGTTAGAACATAAATAATATAGAAACCTTATATTTGTTACAAAAATAGAAAATAATGTTTATACAAAGAAGAATCTACGCTTTACGTTGTGATATACATTTTTAAATGAATTGATCATTTGATGTTGATTTATCATGGCGTAAGTCGAATTTTGCATTTTTCTGCAAAAACATGTGGTTTGTTGTGTTTGTGCAGGTCCATGCCTTAGGCTTGGGGATCCAAACCGGATCCCAAGCCTTGAGGCATGTGCTAGAAAAGGTAAAAATCATAACGTGTATGCATTATGCTTTGTTTATAGATTGTGTTCCCTAACGTCCCTTTCATCTATTTCATGGGATTTCTACATACATTATGTTTGGTCTGCAATTTTCTCTACATTCTTGCACAATTTTTTAGTAGTTCATTTTTTCCCTACCCCACTAGTTGATTTTTTCTAATCATGGGTGATAAAATTTGAGCTAAGGATAAGAGGAAAGTCAAGAACAAGACACCAGAGAAATTGGAAGAGATGAGAATAAAGAAATTGAAGAGAATGCAAAAACTTCGTGTAGGGAAAGGTACATCTGCTATATCAAATGTAGCTAATGTATTAGAAAATGGGGATGAAATACATAATGAAAATGTAGAGAATAATTATTTTGTAATGAATAATGATATTGAATTGAATGATAATGTTGGTATGTATGAAGAAATTGATATGAATCCAATTGTTGAACCTTTACCCGAGAATCCAAATGTTAACCCCAAAATTTGTATGAAAACACTGAATGCAGAAAGTAACCTTGTAAATGAATCTTCACCTCTAAGAACACCTCTTTCCATTTTGCAAAGAAAACTAATTCACTTAATTGAAATTGATGAAAACATTATAAAACCAATGCCTAACAAAATGTCTGAAAGAAATGTGAGAAGAAAAGCTAGGGGAATTTGGGATAATTACTTTGAGAATTTAAATGACACACAAAGATATCAATTATTTTTACATTGATGGAATTAATTAAGATGAGACCTATAATGAACACCATGGGGTTAAGAACATCTAATGTTGTTGATCAAAATGCATCAATTGTTCAAAACATACATAAAGCGTACCAAATCAGTAGGTGGCAAAAATGCACCAAAGATAGTAATGCTACATGAAGTGTACTTACTAATTGTATAGTAAGTGATAAAAAAATTAATAAACACTTGATTAGAAAAAAAGAAGTGCTTTGAAGCTAAACAGAAAAAATAATAATGAAAGCAATAGAGAGACGTAAATGTCTTGAGTTAGTCAATAACACTAACTATTGGGATTTCTCTAGCAGACTTCCATGGAAAGACAAGAATACATATGATATTCTAAAAGAATTAATTGTAAAATTTTGGAATGAGAACACAAGGGTGTCACCAAATAGAAGAGATATAGTAAAAAGAAGAATAGGTTCTCATAATCGTGAATCATGTGTAATACATTTCTTAGCTATGACTCAAACAAAATTGTTCTCTAAGCTTAAGAATGAAAATACAAAAATTAACATTAGCCAAATATTCTTTAAATGAGTGTAGTCATTTTTACCCTTAACATAAAGAAAGGAATCCCATGCATGTTGACCTATCACCCAACGAAAGCTAGGCACTCACCCGAGGCACGCACGGGTGCCGAGTCTCTCTTTTATGTGATTTTAGTGGGAAAAATCATCTATGATTTGTGTTTAAATGACCCTCAAAAGGGTTCAAAACATACAAGAACCATAGGGCTCAAGACAGCCTCTAGATCCTTGCAGTCATTTTAGGTAGAGTATTTAAAATAATCTATAATGTGCATCATTTCAAAAAGAAACATACAAGCATCCATACTTAGCATGAAAGGAAAGAGAACTCATGAGAGAGAAGTATGCATCAGAATCATTGATATTCATGTATACATATAACAAGTAACCTCATTACATCCATTGAGCCATTACAGAGTGTCATTGAGAAGCAGACCATAGTCATGCATTGCAACTGGACTTATGCCACTAAACTATTCAAAAATAAAATTACAATCCCATGCCTAATACATCCTCTCTTAAATGCAATTATCTACTAGCAGATTCCTCACAAAGAATTCTATAGAGCTCTTGCCCATACTGTCTTTGCATTTTTACTTTGTAGGTGCTTGTATTTATAGCTTTCTTGGATAATTCACCCTCTAGCACCATCGATCCGGTGCCAAGTGTCCGAATGTGGTCCTCCATGTGAGCATGCTTCTCTAGTCTTGAGCTTTCCACTTTATCCCATGATGTGTTACTAGAATCTTCTAGCATGATCCTTCCCAGGCCAACTGTCGCCAGTGACACGTTATCCACGTGCAAATCGGATCATGCTTTTCATGTGTTCTACTCTAGACATCCAAATTGGGTAAGTCCCAAACCCTTGGCTTTGTCCTTGTGCATCATGAATGCTACGGGCTTCCTTAAACCCTTCTCTTTAACCCTCCTTTGCGTGCTCTTTACCTTGTGTGCCATTCCATAACTAGGACCTTGCGTGCCTACGTGCTTTCATACTTGGTTAATATTCTAGGGGTCCAAACCCCACACTACGCCTGTTCTCCATACACGGAACACTTCTCTTAGTGGGAGAAAGAGTACAATAAGCTTACGCCTAAGAAAAATAAAGAAAGAAAGAATAAGGGGATGAAAGAATGGGGAAAGAAGAAAGAATGGGGAAAGAAAGAATCACTGTAACAGACTGGGAAAATCCTTTTGCAAGTCAGCCTCCAATTTATTCCAGGCATCAACTTCGTCCTGCGCCCTCTGACAGAGGTCACCGACTAGAGTGCTCACTTCATCAAACTTTAATCCATCTCCTTCTGCGCTCATGGTGTCAGTGATCTTTTCCAACTCCTTGCATATATCCTCCAATGTGTCCATTCTTCGTGTAATACATGGATATAGCTCCTTCAACCGGTTCTTGATTGAAACTCTTAAGGTTTCAATGGCCTCTGATTTCTTCTCAACCTCGTAAAGATTTTGTCTCTTTCCGCCCTATTCCCCTTGTTTTTCTCTTGGAACTCCTTGAGTTCCGCTTCATGAGGGGTGACTAGGGTGCCTACCACTCTATCTCTATCCATGCAATTTTCATATGTGGCTTCAACAGTCTAGGAAGTGGCCCTTACATCAGCAAGCACTTTACTATATTCCATGATGAGCGCTACGATCTTCAATTTGTCTTCCTTCTCCAGCGCGTGGTCACTTCCTTTCTGAGAATCCAAGGCTAAGGCTAGCGGCTGTCTTTCCATGGTGAGGAATCTTGTTAAATCCTCCAGAAATCCCAAGGTGGATCCATACTTCTGTGTGGTGATGCCAAGTCTGGATGCTTTAAAAGTATGGCCCCATTGATAGATTCTACTTTCTTGTACACAAGCGCTCACCTTGGCCTTTTCATCCTTCAATTCCCACTGCCACTGGGCACTAATTAATTTTTCCTGGCTCAACTCCTTGGTTAGTGTGGCTAGCTCTTCCTCTTTCTCCTTCATCTCCCCTTCTAGATCCCTGATTCTATCATTTCACCCGAAGAGCCTAGCCTCTAACTCAACGGAGACTTTGTTCAACATGTTGCATAGTTGTTCATCCGAGAGCTGCTGGGTATCCACCACTGGGTTATCTTCTCCTGGTCCTGGAAATGTTACCATTGCCCCTTGGCTTACCTCAAACTCTGGTTCATCAAGGTGGGACTCAATTTCCCAAGAGATCATCTTCCTTGTCCATGGGTAGGTAACCTCCTTGTCAAAAGATGACATGCATACAAGCTCCTCCGTCGGAATGGTACTCTAGAACCACGCGTGAAACACTTTCTTGGGGTCATCAACATAACCCATCTCTAGCCCCCCCTTCTGCGTGCTTCCTCTCGTGTGTATACCCTTGGGTATACTTACGGTTAAAATGGGGCCTTTAGTGCTGCCGCGTTCCTCTTCTGTGCTCTTCTCCTCCTCCTTGTTCAATGTTGGTTCAGCGCTATGCTCCACCTTGTCCTTTCCCAAGGTCTCAATGTTCCTTGTGTCTCCTTCTGGCATCTTGGCTATCTGATCCTATGTGGAGCTTGGAACTTCTTGTTTCTACGTGCTAGCCTCCTCATCTTCTCCTGCGTTCTGGGCACCCCCTCCTACTTGGCTTGTCCTTGCACCGCACAAAAAGGAACCCCTGATCTTCTTCTCCTTCTTCCTCCTCCAAATCATGTATATCAAAAATAGGTGGCCCTTGATCTTTCCTAGGGTCTTGTTCCCCACTTACTTCTTCTTCACTATCATCCTTCTCTCCTTTTCTCAAACTCCCAACTTCTCCCGAGGTGGTCTCCTCTTCTACCCTCTACTTCTTCCTAACCGGAGACTCGGTATAGGTGACTCTATTTCTTCCTCAGATGACTCCTTGTCTGATGGTTCTACTCTTGTTCTGAGTCTTCTCCTTCACTAAGGGCCTCTTCTTGCGTGCGTATGTGCTGGTCCTAGTGCTCGTCCTAGGGGAACCTATGGTCTATGTCTCCACCACTCTTGGAATCTTCTTTTCTGGTCCCTTTTCCTCCCATTTGGGTGTGGGTCTCTTCCTACCAGTTGGGTCCTGAGGTATGGACACCTCATTTTCTAGGTACATACCCTTTTCTGATTTGGGTCGTATGCGAATGTAGACACATGCCGCGGATCCTTCTGCAATGGGTAGAGTCACCGGCCTTGTCATTTTCACTTCCTGTGATATGTACCATTCTATGTACACATGCTTTCTAGGGTAGACTAACCCTTTGCGCATTTCCCTATGGTCTTTCTCTAGACTGCCAAGATCCAACTTAAACTTCTTGGACTCCTTGAACCTGTTTACTCCTTCTTGGAAGTATTAAGTTGTGAAGGTAAAGGGGAGCTTGCACCATGGGCTCCATGTTTCATCCATCAGTTTGAATCTGAATAGGTAGAAATGTTGGTACATAGTGAATTCTACTTCTCCCATAGTGGTTGCTTGCAATTTGTTCAAGAATTCTCCATTCTACCCCGAACGTGTTCCTCAAGCGCATATACCACTTCTCCAAGTGCACCTTGTGCACTATTGTCATAGTGTCACAAGCATATTTCTCAAACCTTTTGGTGGGTGAGGGGTCTTCAACAGGTACTCCCATACGAATTTATCTGATGCGTCTGGTACCCCGATTTCTGAAAACACAATGGTTAGTAGCACATTTCCAAAAAGGATCCTATCTCCTCCTTTGTCAGCGGTTGATAATTTCATCCGCGATGAAAGCGGATAAATTGTAGATGGTGCCCTATGATATATTCTTGCATACATTCAACTAGGGCTTAGAGACTTGAGTCCATCCCTCCTGTCCATTTAGCTTCGACACTAGGTGCATGACCATCTTCATTACTAGATCCTTGATGTCTGTGACATCATAGTACCTTGACCCATTTTTGCAAGCAAATGTGGCAATAGTTTCCTTGATCACTTCCTTGTCTGTTAAATCATCCTCTAGACTATCTCCTTCACAGATGAGGCCTGTGAATTGTGAAATGAGCTGAGGAGTTAGGTGCATCTTGTACCCTATGAAGTGGAAATAGTCCTCATGCACATGCGACATCAGCCACTGGTATAACCACTCAGGTTTCCCAAAGTAGGGAAACTCAAAAATTTGTAGTAACCCTACCTTCTCCAATTTGACCTTTACATCTTCATTATATATAGGCAAACCTTCTAAGCGTCCTCTTGTTTTGTTGGCTACACTAACTCCAGCCACCAACTCCTTTTCAATTCTACTTGTCGATGATTATAATCATTTATAGACATATCCCTAAGATTGGACTCCCACTCCTTCCCTAACAACACTCCATCTGGGTACTGCATTTCTACATACCATTCCTCATTTTTGCTTGCCTCAATTTCTTGCTATTTTCCCTTGCCCTTTCCCTTGCCCTTTTCCTTGCCCTTTTTAGGTGTACTAGCTGGTTTCTTGGGTGCCATTTTCTAGGTCTTCTACCCACTTCAAATTACTTCTGCTACTTTTTTCTTCCACTCTCTCCAACCCTGGATCTCGAACTTGTGAAGAAAATTGTTTAAACCCGTGCCCTAGTTCTTCAAACCCTAACTGGGATACTCCCTTCACAAGACGACGTCTTCTCACACTTTCTCCCACACCCATGAAATCCCTTCCTTGAGGTTTGCAAATCCCAACTAGTTACTCACGCTTCAATCCTTTCAAATTCTCCTTCACATAGATCAGTTTCTTGGAAGCCCTAGTTTGCAAATGTGTAAAAAGTGCTTCGTTCTCCTTATACGCAAAGTGAAAAATGAAGTGTCCCGACCCTCTTATTTATAGTTTTTTCCTTTTTGAGCATTAAATGCTACTTCACCTACCACCATACTTTTTTCATTTAATGTGGCTTTTTCAAACAAAGCCTAATTTCAAATCCTTTCACTCACGTGCCCCACCTCGCGCAGAGATCATCCCCAACCTTCTGGCACACAACCAATCCAACATGACAGGAGACTCTTGCACATGCGTAACCAGCACCGAAGGCACTTCTTCTGTCCTGATTTTTTCTCTCACCTACCTCGTGTTGCTTAAAGCAATTTCTTCTCCTTGTACATGGGATTTGCAAGTAGCTTTATCTTGGCACCAACCATTCTTTCTCTCTTTTCTCTCCATACACCTCTTTCAACCGGGCCATTCAACAAGGCTTTTTAACATAAAATTCCTTGGCACTCTAACCATGCACTCCTCCACATTATTCCACCCCACACTTAAAATGATGCACGGTCCTCTCGTGCATTCACGATTATCAAAAGTAGTAATAAGGTTACCAGCGCCCAAGGTGCAAAGCAAAACAACAATGCAAAAGGGAAACACAAGAAAAGGAATGCATAAGGAAATTTCTAAACTAACTAGAAAAACTAACTTATTTACAAACACCAAGAAGACTTATTTATAGTAGGGCTTCAACCTACTCCCATTGAAGTGTCCAGGTAACTTCGTCCCATCCAGCACTTGTAACTGGCACGCACCCGAATCAAGGATGTACGAGATTGTGTAAGGACCCAACCAATGGAATTTCAACTTCCCAGATGGTGCAAAACTTAGAATCATATAGTAAAACCATCTGCCCAACCTCAAACTTCTTGTTTCTAATGTGGCGATCATGCCAAGCTTTCTACTTTGCTTTCTCTATTGTTTGGCTCCACCTGGTGAGTGATCGTCTTTCATCCAATTTCATTAACTCCTCAATTCTTTCTTCTAGCGCTTGCTCATTGGCCAACCCTCCTGTGTGCACTATTCACAGAGAAGGTAACATGAATTCAACTGGTAGAACAACTTCCATGCTAAACACCAACTGAAATGGTGTGGATTTGTTCATCCTTTTATACATTGTCCTGTAAGCCCACAATACTGCCGATACTTTGTCATCCTAATCTTTTCTTCCAACATCACAAATTTTGGTTAGGGTATGAATCAGTATTTTGTTGAATTCTTCCATAGTTCCATTTTCTTGTGGGTGATGGGGCGTAGTCTTGTCATGAGCCACCTTGAATTCTCGATAACAGGATCCTCACGGTCTCATTCAAGAAATGTGTACCCCTATCACCGGTCAAACTCAATGGGAATCCATACCTTGTGATAATGTTCTCCCACAAGAACCTTTTCATTGTGGCTGCTTTGTAATCTTTAGTCAGGGATGCCTCTACCCACCTTTTCAGATAATCCATGCAAGTGATGACATAGTGTGGCCCAGTCCTACGTGATGCTGGTGTAATAGGGCCTACAAATTCTATTGCCCATTTTTCAAAAGGCTCCGTGCTAGGGATAGGGTGCAAAGGCATTTCATATCTCCTTCTGGGTTTGCCAATGTGTTGACAATGGTCACATGCTTTATAATAGTCTTTACAATCCTTGTACATGGTTTCTCGTGACAAACCTACCATTAATATTTTACATGGTGGCATCACCTGCATAATGCCCACCCACACTTCCTCTGTGTGCTTCCTCCATGATGGCCAGATGCTCATGCTCTAATACACACCTATGTAAAACTTCATCATGTCCCAACTTGTATAAGTCTCCACTGATTAACATGTAAGGCGCGACGCGTATGGCCAACTGATTTTTCTCCAATGTCTTCATTCCTTCCGGTGCCACACCTTCCTTTAAAAATACTACAATATCTTCCAAATCTGAGGGTGCACGCCACAACCTAAATAGTTGCGTGTCTGGCATTGTCTCCTCAATACTCTACACATCCTCCCCTGAATCAATTCTCGATAGATGATCAGGTCCATAATTTCTTTTCCCAGGCTTCACTATAATGGTGAATTCAAACTCTTGAAACAACAACACCCACCGACATATGCACCCTTGCGTAGAACATGCTTATTATCCAAATACTTTAATACCATGTGGTCGGTGTAAAACAAAAAGGGTCTTTCCAGTAAATACTATCTAAATTTGAAGAGTGCGTAGATCATTGACAATGCCTCACACTCAATTGTGGTATAGTTCTTCTCTCTCGTGTGTCGACTTCTGTTTGCAAAACACAGAGGATGATCAACAATCCCTTCACCTGGCTATGCAAGCACTGCTCCAAGAGCGGTCCCTGAGGCATATACATGGACATGAAAGGGCTTATCCCAAGAGGTAAAATGTAATATAGGTGTGGTGACAACCCTATATTTTAATTTATCAAATGCCCTCTCTGCACCTCTCCCCAATGGAAGGCACTTTTAAGTCTAAGTAGATCCTCTAAAGGTGCAATGATCTTGGCATATCCTTTAATGGATTTCCTGTAATAGCCCATATGCCCAAGGAATCCACGCACTGTGGTCTGGATAGTAGGCTCCTCTAACCCCACAATAATCTGTAAACTTTAGTGGGATCTACCAACAAACCCTTCTTACATATGATATGCCCTAATAAAGTCAAAAAGAGTGTAGAAAACACACACTTCTTAATGTTGAGGGATATCCTCAACTGCCTACACCTCTCAAACATTAACATTAAATTTTCACAATGGTCCTTAACTAGACCATACACTGTCTAATCATCCAAATAGACTTGAAGAAACTTATGTATGAAATCTGGAATACTTGCACCACTATGCGCAAGAAAATAGCAGGTGCATTTTTCAACCCAAAGGGCATGACCATGTATGAAAAACTTCCCCACTCAGTGGTGAAATTCATCTTCTCTTGGCCCTCCTTTTCAATTCAGACTTGGTGGTACCTAAAAATCCATCCATAAAGGAATAGATTTCGCACCCAGTGACTCCTTCCAAAATTTCTTTAGTGAAGGGGGTTGGAAAGGGATCAATGACACAAACTACGTTCAATTCCCTATAATCCACACAGATCCTAATCCACCCATCCTTCTTGATGTTGATTACCATCGACTTATCCATTCCAATTCTTCCATTACCTCAATGATCCCAAAAGCTATCATTTTGTCTATCTCCTCCTTAACCTTCACGTGAAAATTGGGATTCATCCGTAGGGCCTTTTCCTAAATGGGTGCACACCGTCCTTCAGTTTTATCTTCATCTCCCCCAAGGAATGGTGAATGCCTTTGAGCTCATGGTACCCATGTGGGAATAAATCCTCAAATTCACGCAACAGATCAATGATCTTAGATACTTCCTTCTCTCGACCAGTAGTCTCTAATAATAGCTTCCTTAGGTTCTTCTCCTAAACCGATGTTAACCTTCTTTGTCTTTAAGGGTTCATGGTAGGCGCATGCATGAGTATCAACATTGTCCACTACCTCACACATCCCTACTGAGTGGCTAACATCAAAGATTTCTGATTCCTCTCCATCAATCACATACACCAACTTTCCTTTCTCCTTTTTCAAACACACGCACTCAAGCTATAACTCTTATATTTCCTCTACTTCTTCAAAGCGCGCCTCTAATCTTGGTTCACCTAGTAATTCCAATAGCCTATCTTCTATGATGGTACTATCCCCCATGGTAAGGTGCTTTATATCCTACAAGGCCTTATCAAATGATGACTTGGTACTCTGATACTCAAAGGTGTGAATAAGGTCATCCGCGAGCTCTTACCAATTCCTTTTGTAGCGACATGTCTCTGAATGAATGTACCATGTGCATGCGTAACCTTGTAATGTAGAATATAACTTGTGCACCTAGAGGGATGGTGGAAAATCTTCCTCACCTTCTCTCCAAATCTTCTCACACTCTTGGATATGGAAAGAGGTAGGCTCCTTCGCATGGTAGTCCTTGATGATGGTGGGCACATTGCTCCTAGAGAATCTGACAGAGAGAGCAATTATTACCTTGTGCCACTCCAAAAGGATCTCCTGATGTGTAGCCCACAACTATGCCACTATGTCGAGCAAGACATAACCTAACATCCCTCAATTCCTTCTCATCCTTCCACCAAGCTTCCACTTCTTGTAGAAATATCTTAGGGAAGGATCCTCCTCCGAATACTTTGGTAGCTCTTTTCCTCCAAGGTGCTGAACCATTCGCACCTGCCTGTTACCTTGGTCATCGACCCTCTAGACTTCCATCCCATCAACTCATAAGTTCCATGCACCCAATTGTCACATGCCGGACTTGTGGTATCACTCATGGATCGAGCATCTTCAAAATGGATAACCCCATTAGTAGGGTGTATCATCTTTGGGTCTCTGATTGAGTGCACATATATGATGTCTAGAAATTCTTCCACCAATGGTTCAATATAGGGTGTCGACTTCCCATCACCTGTGGGGTATAATGACCCATTCATCCTTGTTTTTGAAGCTGATGTATCCTTTGTTGAACCAAGGTCCGTATTGTTTTTGTAACACCAAGGGCGCCCAAGTAGCGCAGGGAAATTTTCTGCCTTAGCAAGCGCCAAGAATTCAAAGTCCTCAGTAAACTTAGCTCCCTAGATAGTAATAGTTGCATCCTTCAAGACACCGATGGGCATCACCTTAGTATTGTTTTCCATATACAACACATTCAAAGATGGATGTAATGTAGGTCTTCCCATCTGATGCCATGCATCCAAAGTTAGAACATTAACCTCCGCGCTAGTGTCAATGAGGATATTGCTAAGGAGCCATCCATCTAAAACTACATTCAACGTGATCTCCTTATCATAGTCAAGGATGTGATGGGGAAGGTTTGTGTGCAAGACCTTCCTCTCGCACTCTCCTCTGGCGCATGGTACCTTCTCTCTCAACCATGATCCTAGCAAGGGAATGATATTATCTTGTTTTAGCATTTTACATACCTCCTTGACCTCATCTAGGTCATCCTTTGGTGCCTTGACTCTCCTTCCTTGTTCCTCCCTCCTAGATTGCTCCTTTAGACACTAGATTTCCCCTTGTAAGCTCCAAATGACATCCATAGTGTCTTGATATACCTCCTTCTGATGCATAGGGTCTAGATACTTTCCATGAACTACTTCTTCCCTTGAGACCAGGTTCCTCTGTCTTGGTATCTCTCTTGTACACGTGACTTCTACCTTGTTGTTACCAAGACAGGCTCCAAACCTATATCCCATGTTACCCGAGGCATCCACTTTGGGTGTCTTCCTTCTTAATACTGACCATTGTAGTGCCCTTGTCTTTCCGGTGCTGTTGATTCATGTGTTCAAACAATTTTGGGCACTCCTCATACTTATGCTTCTTTCCATACCACGAGCACTGTAATAGGTCTAGGAATTCACGTTTGTAATGATATATAGATCCACAGTTGAAATAGGTTCCACATGGGAACTCAATCCTTTCTCCTCCACGGTTTCCATGACCACATAACCCTCCTCAAAACCTCTTCCATGTGTGCCTCCATCTGCACGTTCCTCATAATGATGATCATCACCCTTAGAAAAGTTGGCAATGCTGGTCTAGCATACCCCATGATCAATGGCCTCATGGATCTGATTGATGAGCCTACAGTCCTTAGTATCATGGGTTATAGAAGTGTAAATTTTGTAGTAACAAGATACATTCTTCTGGATTGTGTGTTGCAGCAAGGGGCACCTACTCGCATCATGGTCCCCATGACAAATTTCATAATCTACTACCATGGCATGTACTATCCTCTGGGGGCAATTATCCTTAACGTGCCCCTCTACTTCACAATCTGTGCACCACAAACCACTACGAGTCTCATGGGATGAGTTCGTAGACAATTTTCCAACTGCTTGGCCATAACAACAATCTAAGCCTCCAAGAATGGGCTAACGCCAATATCAACACTACCAATAGATTTGGCATATAGGGAAGCTTCCAATGCCTCGCATGGGTCTGTAAAAGTTTTATGAGATAAGGCCCTTCTAAAAGGAGTGATTAAACCCCCAAAAAACCACTGAGCATACTGTGAGGGTGAATATCATATGATAATTTAGACAAGAGAGTTTTAAAGTGCGCATCATACTCCCACACACTCTCTATCATTCCTTACTGAATCTCCTTCAAAGTGTTGATGCTCTTCTACTCAAACTTAGGAATGTGGAATTCTGCTAAGAATGCATTCTTTAAAGCAATATAGTCCACCACTATTTGATGAGGGTCATATTTCCTATACCAGCTATGTGCATGCCCTTACAATGTGGTTACAAACTAATTAGCCTTCCATTCTAGGGTTGTGACACCCTTTGCGCACCATAACAGATTGAAATTTGTGAACATGTTCTATAACATCCTCAATACCTTTATAATCGGAAAATATAGAGACATTTCAAAGAAAACTTGTGGGGGTGGTTGGGGCCCAAATCCTCCTGTGCCAGATCCTTGGTTTCTACCTGTGTTTCCTCCACCACCTGCCCACTATGCCCACCAGGTCTTGAACCACCAGATCCACTAGGCCCACCAGTCCCGAACCACCGAGATCAGCAATGCACCCACTAGCTCCTACTCCTCCTAAACCACCAAATCCACCGCACCCACCGAGTCCCGAAGTGGTTGTGCCAAGGGTCCCCATAGTTCCATTGAGCTATGTGCATATAGTTTGTGACAATTCCCCACTGGAAATAGTATACCCCATGCCACTCCTAATGGTGTTTATAGCCATAGAATTCCCAAACGAGAAATTATACCTCCTGGGTGTAGACTGATCACCTCTAATGTAACCAACTAGATCGGTAATATTTTCCCCTTGATCTCGAAAACCAAGCACCAGGGTTTGGTCACTAGGGGGCTTAGATGCATGCCAACGGTTCTTCTTTCTCCATATGAAGAACTCTCATCAAAAGCTGAAGGGGTCTCTCTCACGCACTTGCCAAGATGGGGTCACACAGACTGCTCAGGTTTCACGTCCTCTGTGTGAACCTCAAATCCTTCTTACAACATATGCCACCGTACATCCATTACACTGTGATCTCATGTTGTCTAGAAATCTCCCTTTCACGCGCTTCACCATACTCGAGTCATCTTTCCTCCCTATCCTTCTCCATCGTGACATCTGCCATCTTCCTCCACCCTAGCTTCCTCACCTAACACTCAAAATGGTTTAGCTAGCCATTGGGAATGCCTCTAAACTCATGGTAATCATCAATATCTTCAGAGCTAGAGGGATAACACATAGAAATGATCCTTTGAGATCCCATAGAAATTCAAAATTAGCAACCTCCGACAAGAATATGTGGAAATGGTATACTCCAGTGTAGCTAGCCAATACTCCTTTCCACCAATGATCCACAGCACGGGTCCACATTAGATCTACATCTTGCAGCCTTTGGTATTCTTCTTGGGTCCACACATGTGATCCATAACACAAACTTGATCTAGATACATAGGTGAGAGCCATTCATATAGTTCCATAGGGAAGCAACAAAAAAAAGTTTCATACAGATCATGGTAGAGATTCTCTTCTACCCATCCACGTGCATCAAACTCAGGTCTAGTGCTGAATCTCTGAGAAAATTCATCCTCTGTGCTCTTGAACCATGATTCAAAACTTTCCAATGTTAACCACTCTATCATTACTCATTACACAGATCATGATGTATGCTAATTCCCACTACAACTTTGAAAAGAGGTCTCGGCAATGGAACCAAGATGTAGTCATTTTTACCCTTAACATAAAGAAAGGAATCCCATGCATACCGGCCTATCACCCAACAAATCTGGGAACTCACTCGAGGCATGCGCGGGTATTGAGTCTCTCTTTTATGTGATTTTAGTGGGAAACATCATCTATGATTTGTGTTTAAATGACCTTCAAAAGGGTTCAGAACATACAAGAACCATAGGGCTCAGAACGGCCTCTAGATCCTTGCAGTCATTTCAGGTAGAGTATTTAAAAGAATCTATAATGTGCATCATTTCAAAAAGAAACATACAAGCATCCATACTTAGCATGAAAGGAAAGAGAACTCATGAGAGAGAAGTATGCATTAGAATCATTGATATTCATGTATACATATAATAGGTAACCTCATTACATCCATTGAGCCATTACAGAGTGTCACAAAGAAGCAGACCGCAGTCATGCATTGCAACTAGACTTATGTCACTAAGCTATTCAAAAAGAAAATTACAATCCCATGCCTAATACATCCTCTCCCAAATGCAATTATCTACTAGCAGAGTCCTCACAAGTAATTCTGCAGAGCTCCGCCCATACTCTATCTCTCCTTTTTTTTACTCTATAGGGTGCTTGTATTTATAGCTTTCCTGGACTACCAATTCACCCTCCAGCACCCTCAGATCCGGTGCCAAGTGTCTAAATGTGGTCCTCCATGCGAGCATGCTTCTCTAGGCCTGAGCTTTCCACTTTATCCCATGATGTGCTTCTAGAAGCTTCTAACATGCTCCTTCTTGGGCCAACCTATCGCCAGGATGGCACCTTATCCATGCGTAACCGGGTCATGATTTTCACATGTTCTACTCCAAATGTCCAAATTGACTAAGTCCTCGAACCCTTGGCTCTGCCCTCGCGCATCGTGTGTGCTACGGGTTTCCTTAAACCCTTCTCTTAAACCCTCCTTTACATGCTTTTGCCTTGCACGCCATTCCATAACTGGGACCTTGCGTGCCTACGTTCCTTCATACTTGGTCAATATTCTAGGGGTCTAACAATGAGAAAATCAATCACCCACGTACCACTTGTTGCAGGTATCATGTTGATTTTTCAATGCATTATGATGATTTTTTTCAAATATGTCATGTTTTGCATAATGATGTCATGTTTTAGGAGTGTGGATTAAATGTCCCACCAAAATATTTAAGGGAATTTATTACAACAATATTTTGTGAAAAATAAAATAGAATTTTTTTATAACAAAGTATGTTTGGATGGAACATGCAATGTATGTGGTGGCTTGCTAAATTTGAAAAGTTGTATCCATGAGGAGAGTACAAATTCAATAGGAAAATAATTGGTTGGTTTCAACAAATATAAATTGGTGGCATATCAATTAAAATATGGAAAAGAATCTAAGATGTGTGAGCTTGTTACAAAAAAATTACCTGTATTAGAATATATGGTCAAATTTAGAGAGGAAATTGTTTATGAGTATGCAAGGAACACACATAGAGCTCAATGGTTAGATGAACAATTCAAGTTAAGTAATGACACATTCCCACTTGGTACTATTGTTTTAGTAGTTGAATTTTCAGAGAATTACACATCGCAACCACAAATGGAGGTTTAGTCTCAATATTATAACTCAGTGTAAGTTGCTTATTTTTGTGCATATAACATTCATGAACTCTCCAAGAAAGCACTGAGAAAGATCAAAAAATATTAAGAGAGTATCATTTCTACATCGGTGATGATTAGACACATTCTATAGAATATGTACAAGGTTGTTTCTAGGTGTTTTATGTGAATGTGAATGAGAGGAACATTAGTTTCAATCAACATTACATTTGGTCAGACAATTGCACATCACAATTCAAGAATACATGGATGTTTTATTGGCTAAGTAGGATGCACAAAGAAACAAATTTACAACATATCTAGAGTTTTACTGAGGTAGGGCATGGAAAAGGAGAGCATGATGGTGCAGGAGCATGTGTGAAAAGAGAACTTGCAAGAGAAGAATTAAAGTTCAAGGATGGTGCTCAATTTATAGATGCAAAAAACATTGTTGATTGGTGTGTCGAGAATATGGGACATGAATCTCAAGAGATATCAATGGTTTAAAAATATTTTTGGTTGATAGAGGAACAACATATGAAAAACTTTGAAGATTTTATGATAGTTGTAGGATCAAGTGATATGTACTCATTCTCGTAGTTTAGATGCAAATGCTTGGACTATTTATACTAGGTGCATGACATGTTTTTATATATCATGCATTGATTTTACGTGGAATGAATGTGAGTCACATCAATGGGTGGATGAATGGACTTGTAGAACTCTAATTCCACTCGACACACATCAAGTTCCATGAGCATTACAACTTGTAGGGTCTTGATCAAATGACAACATCACCGACTTTGACTAATTCTTTGATTTAGTACAAAAGGTACATACATATATGTACATGCCATGTTTTAGATTTATAAATTATTTAATGGTCAAATATTAATGTATTTTAAATTTGACTTCAATTTTACTTTGTGATGTAGGGCACGTTTTTGCGATAAAATTTAAAAAAGATGGAACATACTACTTCTTGTCTCATTGTGTAGAGGTAAACAAATTGACTTCCACAATTATTAATGGTGAAGACCTCGAGTATCCCACTGGGTTAGTGGTAGTCATTGGAACTTGGCTTCAATGATATCCTATAAAAAAATCAAACATTGGTTGTTTGAAGACTATGAAGTACATCGAAAGATACTTCACTATTCACATTTGGTTCTTGTAATAAATATTAAATTGATCAAATATCGAGGTCGGCCATTAAAGAAGAATCAGTGGAAGGTTCATGAATTATATCATGAAGCAATTATTGCTATTGTCAAGAGTAGAGGTTATCCTTGTGGTTCATTGGATTGAATTTGCAAAGGTATGTTCTTCATGAATTTAATTTGAATATTTATTTTAATGATTTTGTTTAAATTCTATATGATTTAAATTCTATTTAATTTCTTAGTAACATGTTTATGTAGGTTAGTGGTGCCAAAAAAGCTTCAAACTTCACATGGTTGTCACTATCGATACATAATTTATTATTCTCGAAGCCGTGTGAAGCAAAGAGAAATTAAATATTAGAAAGGAGCAACAAACAAAATTATCATTTCACCACCTATATTGTAAAAATATGTTATTAAAATTCTCATTTCACCACCTATATTGTATGAACCACCTATATTATTCAGGTGATTGGAAATGGACAACCTTACATTGACTCAGACTACACTATTTCACGCATTTGCAAATAATAGGATAACAAGAACACCAAAATGAGATGGAAAAAAATGACATAGGATTTCGTAGAGGTTCCCTAGATGGAGGTTTTAGATATGACAAGACATCTCTAGGTGCCACGGAGTTTGAGAAATCACTTGTCAAAGATATAACATGTTTTGGTCTCAAGGCTCTTAAGGGACTATGCTCGGACGAGGTAGCCTGGAAGCATGGGGAGCATAGGGAACCAAAAATATGCCTCCACTAGCATTAACCAGGCTATTCAGATGTGTTGGCATAAATGGTTCAGTCCCACGAGTTACCATTTGTAAAATATATCGTCTGACATCCTTACATTAACTCATACTACACTATTTCATGTTTTTGCAAACAATAGGAAAGTGATAACACCGAAAGGATATGGTAAAAATAGGCATAGGATTTTTAGAGGGCCCCAACATGGAGGTTTTGAATCTCATGAGCTATCTCTAGGTGCCACGGAGTTTGAGAAATCACCTGTCGAAGATATCGTGTTTTTTGGTCTCAAGGCTCTTAAGAGACTATTCTCGGATGAGGTAGCTCAAAATAATCTGGAACTTTGGCATCAAAAAAACAACCCCCTAACATTTGCCCGCCACTTCGACGTGTTGGCATAGTTGGTTTAATTCCAAGAGCTTCCGTTTGCAAAATATTGTATCAGATAAACTTACACTATTGTAGCATGCAAATGAGACGGGATAGAAAAAGGTAGAACTATTATTTTATAGAAATTATAGGAGATGATAGAGGAAGGTGTCATGATTCTTCCTGCAAAATTTTAGGTCAAATTTAGGTCATTTGTTCAAGTTATATGAGTTTTTGTAAAACAAACTTTTGTTCAAGGTTGTCCGACCAAAAAATGTTATATCTTCGATGGGTAATTTCTTGGACTCTATGGCACCTAGAGACACCTCATCAGATCCAAAACCTCCCACTTTTGGGCCCTCTAAAAAAATCAAATTCTTGTTTTTACGTCTCCTTTCAGTGTTCTCTTTATCCTATTGTTTGTAAATGCGTGAAATAGTGTAGTTTGTGTCAGTGTAAGGCTGTTAGACACTATATTTTGTAAATGATAGCTTGTGGGACAAGATTTTCTGTGGAAACAAATCATTATGGCTTGGTGAATGCTATTTGAGGATTTTATTTGGTTCCCTACGCTCCGCATGCTTTCGGGCTACCTCATCCGAGTGTAGTCCCTTAAGAGCCCTGAGACCAAAACACGTTATATCTTCGACAGGTGATTTCTCGGACTCCATGACACCTAGAGATGTCTCATCAGATTCAAAACCTCCACATTGGGGCCCTATAAGAAATTCTCTCGTGGTTTTATCCATCTCCATTCAGTTCTCTCTCTGTCCTATTGTTTGAAAATGTGTGAAATACTACAATTTGAGTCAGTGTAAGGCTATTTGATGCAATACTTTGCACACGAAAGCTCTTGGCACTAAAACAAATAAACATACACATCTAGATGGATAGGTAAATGCTAATGGAGGTGTTGTTTTGGTTTCCAATGCTCTCGTGCTTCCGAGCTATCTTGTCTCGGTGTAGTCCCTTAAGAGCCCTAAGACCAAACCATGTTATATCTTTGACAGGTGATTTCTCGGACTCTGTGGCACTTAGAGATGTCTCTTCGATCAAAAACCTCAACATTGGGGCCCTATATGAAAAAATATCTTGGTTTTATCTATCTCCATTTTCTTCTCTCACTATCCTATTTTTTTCAAACATGCAGAATACTACAATTTGAGTCAGTGTAAGGCTTCTAGACATAATACTTTACAAACAGAAGCTCTTGGTGCCGAACCGACTACGCATACATGTCTAGATGGCCTGGTAAACACTAGGGAGCTGTCATTTTGATTTCCTTTTCTCCACGTGCTTCGGGCTACCTCATCCGGTGTAGTCCCTTAAGAGCCATGAGACCAAAAAATGCTATATCTTTGATAGGTGATTTCTCGGACTCCATGGCACCTAGAGACATCTCGTCAAATATGACACCTTTTCCATGAATTATTTCTCAATGAATAGATTTATCTGAAGAATGAATTTGATAGGGGAATGTCTAAGAACACACAAGAGTTATCAATCACATAGTAAATCTTTCTTGTTTAGTTTTGAATGGGAGTTAGCTAGCCTATGACTTAGTGACCTTCCATTCATTGATAATTTATGCTATGATAAACTAATGGATGATTTCAAAAGCACCTTCAAAAATATAGGAGTAGTCATGAATCCTAGTGAAGGGTGTGATGTGATTTCCAAATAACTTGAAATGCCTACAGATTTAAAGGTAATAACATGAATTGGACAGGATTAGACAATCAAGAATCATTAAGTGTCCAAATTAGAATGTCATTGCATCTGGAGACATTCTTGAGCATTGGAGTAATGCATATGGAGATACATTCTCAAAATATCAATAGATGAAAGGCATCAAATTGTGATGACTCTCAGGTGTTTTAACAGGGAGAAGACTAAGAAGAATTGAAGAATGTAGTAGGTGCATGATAAGATAGGAACCAATACAAAGAGACCATGAGCAAGAAGAAGTGTAAGTAAGGTAAATACATATATACACATTGATTGAATAATTACTTAGATTAGGTAACTCTTTATATACATACATTATATAAATATTGATTTCCAAATTTTGATGCATATTATACATTAAAAATGCTAGTACATGTACATCACCAATAAATGAAAAAATAATCCATAATGTCTTAAATATTGTCAAGTGCACATCATATTAGTTTCATGCAAAAATAATCTCAAAAATGTAAGGTCTCATACAAAAATATCAAGTTCCAAATAGTATTTTAATGTGCATAATAAATATAAAAATGCCCAAATAGGTCATATACCATCAAGTTCAAATGCCATATAGGCATACATACAATGCCATGCACATAGGCATACAAAAAAATGTCATGTAAGACATATATATTTCCTAATCATCAAAATATATCCCTCTCTTGGCCTTGCTCGAAGAAGGCCCTCCCTTAGATGAAGATGGAGATCTATGAGATGACTTTGGATCGTCCAAGCCCATGCTATGAGTCCTCTTCTGTTGAATACTCACCTATAGATGAACCTGTAAATGCAAACAATGTTTTTTTGTCAAAACTTAATTTATATATGTTTTCAACATGGATTTAAGACCATGCTAGAATGAAAGTATTTACATAAATACACAAAACTTACTAAAGCTATCGATCACACTGAATCAGATCTCATGCTCAGATGAGTCATCGAGAGCTCCTGGAGTATGAATGAGGGTACGAAGACAATGAAATGGAGGAATCCAGGCCCTTGAAGTCAAAATGGAGGGGGTTGAAGTTCCCTACATACATATAAGATCATAAAATTTTACATCAGAATTAGTGAAAATGGAACTAAGTACATCTATGTGTAATGACAATATTTTAACTAATTTTATCAATTTAGAATTATTTTTTTACCTGCCATGCCTCGTTAATCAAATGAACAAGGATGCTACCTATTGCAGAGTAACTCCCGCATATACATAATGAAGGACATTATTAACATAATTTAATAATTCTACGGTGAAAGACATTACTAACATGTAAATTCGGATAATATGAATTATATGAGTAATTTAACGAAATTTACATGTTGTTTGAATACCTTAGTGAGTTACTTGTGTAGATGAAATCACAACGGAAACATCGTTCTCTACTTATTGCAGAGATGGTGGGGTGTTTAGTGAAGTCAACATCTTTATCAAACATGTATCACGTGAGTTAGATGAACATACAAGAACATACATATATTTGACTTCAAAAGTTTTATATATATATATATATATATTTGCATGTATGTGAAAATTTTACACAATTAACATTCTAAATTACCTCTGTGAATGTATGTGTACACATGGTGCTCGCCGCCTATGGTTGGGATGAAGATGTGCCTCTGTGTGCTGTAATATCGATGCATGTACATGTACAAATACAATTATTTCAAAAATTTAACATATATAAGTAAATAAAGTACTCTAAACTTTTTAGAACACACATATTAAAACATAACAAATACCTGTAAAGGTGACACCAATGATTGTAATCCAAATGTCTCACTCAAAAGGAATCGACATAGTGAAATTATCAAGTGAACCCCTATCACTAAATCCACCAAAATCAATAACATGAAAGTATCATCCTCCTCTAGCCCTAAAAATATGATACCACATGATGAGTAAAGATGTGACATCATGCTAGTACTCCATGAGGGAATAATTTGTGTACCGCCATGAGCATCGGCTCATAAATCTCCCTCTTATGTTGAACAAGGGTTGTAGATAGTCCCTAAAGTGTGTGGAGTGTATAAATATCTAATGTCTCCTTCACTATTGGAGGTATATTCTCAGGGTGAGGGGGTTTATGTGTGTGGGACTCTACCCTATTAAATAGGTGCATCTTTGTGAACTGGTTGATCTGTGTAGATCCTTTTCCTCTACCCTGGAAATATCAGAATTCAAAATAATTTGGGATCTCGTTGAGGATAAAATTGCAATAGAGTTTCCTTAGAAAGTATAGTGGAACATCATTGTTATTACAAAGTGGAAAATCAAACACCATCCACCATCGGTCCCAAAAATTATTTTAAATCAAATTATTATTGCACCAATGGATGGGAAACCATTTACATAACAAGAAAACAAGAAAATTAGTGTGGGGGTGTGTGAATAAGGTGCATATGAGGTATTTTGTAATTTATTTTTATTTACATCCACATATGACAATTTGTTGGAATAATAAACCCTACAACCCTCTTTGTAAGTTGTCTAATGAATAATTTTCCCCGTTACCACGTCAACTTGAGAAAGTAATGACTCCAATGTGTTTGTAAGAGAGGTGTGATGGGGCTTTATAGATTGTGAATCCCTCATTATTTTGATTAAATCCTCAATTTCAATTTTGTTTTCAACTATGTGGGTTGCTAAATCTTCTTGACTGCTTGGGGATGTTGAGCAATTGTGGGAGGGTTGGGAGGGATGACAGAATAACATGGTTTGGTTGTCATTGATTCCCTTGACCTTGAACTGCAGCAATAATAAAAAATGTATTCAATTAAAATTCTACTTTATAATTATCATATTTTAATGCAATTTTGAGAAAAGAATTGTGCCTACCTCTTCTCCATGGTGCCATCATCAATTCAAATCTTCCCGGTGATCTAGAGATGATCGTTTGAGCTTTAGATCCAGATGAATGACAAAACAAGAGGGCACGATTAAGCTCTGAAACTCACATTTGAGGGAGATAAAATGATAGAGACTTGGGCTTCTTGTTTTATTTATAACAGACATAACACATAAGCATTATGGTTTGATAAATAACAAACCTAGGAAATTAAAACACGACCACGTTATAATAGAACGTGTATGTGTTTTACTTTTTTGGGTTTTTGTCCACTTTTTGGCCCCCTAACTTTGTGCACTTACCCTTATGAATTACAATATTCAAATTTTAACCATAGTTTTTATTACTTTCAATTTTTAATAATATGTTTGAATTGATCTCAAATTTTTATTTATTTGCAGTCCAAATATGAAAATTTAAAGAGTCAATCAAGGGTTCACTAGGTTCACTTAGATAAAGCTTGTAAAATTTTATATGTGGAAATTCAATTTAAGCAGACTATTGTTTTGCTTAACAAGCAAAACAATACATTGAAGAAAATTATAAAAGAGAATGAAATGGATGTCAATATTTTGTTCAAGAAAATATAGCCATAGATCCTTATTTGTTATCCCTAGAGATGCTTCAAAGGAAGATGAAGCAATTGTGAGTAACTTAAATATTGTTGTAGAGGATCTTGTCAATTCTAGAATTCTTGAAGTATGGAACAGTGCAGGGAAAAGTGACACAAAAGTTGTCAAAGAAAAGGAAAAGGAATCTGGGAGTGGGGAAGATGTTTGAATATATGTGTATTTGTTGAAAAATGTTGACAAAATTTTAAAGTTGAAAAATGTTTATTTCTATGTTGAAACTTGAATCTTCATTTAAGTTGAAGAATATTGTCTACTTCTATAAGAATTTCATTTATTTTTTCAACAAGATATGCTTGCAAGTTGCAATGGTTTTCATTGAATCTGTTTTATTTTCTATACAAGATGTGCTATTAATGGTTTTCATGGAATTTGGTTATGTTAATATACAAGATATGTTCATGAATTTGGATTATTTTACACGTGTTTAAGTATTATCATGCAATCTGGTTAAAAGTTTCATGGAATGCAATGATAATAGGATATGTATAGAAAGATATGAAATGAATTTATATTAGGTTATATATAGGAATATATAGATTGTAAATTGTAATGATAACAAAATATGTATGCAATGCATTTGGTAAATCAAAAAATACTAAGTATGTTTTAATGTTGAATGTTTAATTATTTACAATGTTGATTGTTTAATTATTTATAATGGTATTATTACTATGTAAAATGTAAAATATGGAAGATGGATAACTCAAATGGTGTTTGATTCATTATGGAAGGATGTATACTTTATTTTCTTACATCTAATTACAATATTTGAAAAATAGTGTTCTAATAGATTACGTTGTCTTAAAAAATACACATGTCACAAACACAACATCAAAGTAGTTTGAAAATATAAAAATAAATAAAACATGATTATACATACAAAAACAACATAAGTATAATAACTAATTGTATTTTTGAATTCATTATTATAAAATTGAGTACATAACAAATTTTAAAATGTCAAATGAAAAATAATAAATGTAAGGTAATACCTGTAACATTTTAAATAATTGCTAGAGCTGAAATAATCCATTTTCAATAGCCTTATCATAGTTGATATTTATATCAAGACTTAGAACACACACCTCTTCTTTCAACAAGGGAATTCCAATGCACAATTACTCTATCATAAGGAAATGTGTCCATGGAGTAATGCAAAACATACAACCTCATACAAATTTCTATATTTTTATCCAATCTATTTCTTAGTTTTGATTTTACAAAAGATAAAGCACTAAAAACCCTTTCATCCTCCATAGATCCCAAAATCATAGTTTGGCACAACTCGTATAATAAAAAATATTCGTTGATATTTTCTGTAACACACTACTATGGGAGATTTTTCTCCACAACCTTGTAATTGCACCATTCTCTTGAGGTTCATTTAAACAATGATATTGGTCAACCATTGTCAGTGAAAAATGAGTTGATTGAGATTTTATTAAGTCCTTATTCAGAATACCTTTGATTTCAACACCATTGACCTTTGATGTCTTTATGAAATGATCCATTATAGTACCCATGGATTTATGAAATAACTTACTAAGTATATATGCATGATCACCCATCGTATTCCAAAATACCGGATTCATCATTCCCATGGCTTCAAGCGTGTCATCTTTATTGAAACAATATTTGATTTCTCAAGATAGGAATTGTAAATTTTTAAAAATATTTATTCACATATCATATATAATAGTATAAAATAGAACACGAGTCACATGAAATTATTCTCTTTTTACATTTGGAATATCTTATCATTTTTGTAAACTTTAGGGGTATTGTTGAATATTTTTCATTGTTATATGTGTTGTCATTGATGTCAAGATTGATGAGTTGATATCAAGTTGCATTGATGGAAAAATGAGTCAATTGGTAAAGTGAGCATGTGAAGCAGATGAAGGTTGATTGGTAGTGTTAGCTCACAAAGGCTTTGATATGGTCAAGGATAAGTCCTAAAGGACTTAGAAAATATTTCTGCAAGCCACGAAAATAAGGTACTAGCTACCATGTACATAATAAATCATGGAGTAAAGAAGCTCAAGGAAGGAACCGCAGACTAAAGGAAAGCTCTAGAAGAAGCTTTGATAAAGGCGGGTGAGTGAAATAGAGTGAATATGGTCGGGAAGGTAAAGCCACATATATGAAGATTTGGAGAATGCCACATATAAAGGAAAAATATGCAAAACCGTTGATAAGTAAAAAATCTACTAAGTATAGAAGATTTCCACGCAGACGAGAAGGAAAGCTACGAAGACCTAGAAAAGGAGAAAAGCCATGGAAAGTAGCAAATGTTGGTTAGATAACACTTGATAGAAAGCACATAATAAGTATGCGTGGGAAATCAAGTCATATTTAAAGGTGCAAACAAAAGGGAGAACATTCATGTGGAGCAAGATCAACTTTTCAGGACTTAGCCGTTTTCACTCATAAAGGTCTATTTTTAGAGATGGCATGCAAGACCACACAAATGAGGCAGAGACATGCACACAACGTATTGGCTATTCTTAGAGGATCAAATACAAATCACTTTGCATGGACACGGGATGGAAATAGATCTACTACTATCAGTTAACTACCAGTAGTCTATTATTAGCGCACTTGCATGCGTGGCTAGTTTTGTAAAGGCATGTGGCTAATAATAGCATGTGATATATTTTGGGAATAGATAAGAAGTGAAGGAAAGTCCCCACCCTTATATATATGTAGTAAACTATGTAATAAAGAGGAGATAGAGGAGATATATACAGAGATATGTTTGTTAAATCTGTTACGCGCATACTACTATTATTGTAATGAAGCTTCTATATACTTATTGCATTGAATATAATGGAGGATATTGGCTGAATCTAAGTGTTAGTTTTGTGTGTATCTGAATCTAGTATGTTTTTAATCTCATCATGGTTAATACTTAATTCTATTCTCCCTTAGGTATAGATATGGTATGCTCTGTAGAATGATGTGTTAGTAATGGAACTATATGTATCTCTTAAGTCTTCATCATGCTAACATCTTGCAATAACAACCCTAAAGAGGGACTTGGTACCTTTGTGTGCTTCAAGTGAGCGCTCATTTTAGGTTGAGTGATGTGCCAATGCATGTCTAGGGTCTTATTGGATTTGTATCATTGAATTCTAGGCTGCATCATTGGTTCCATTGCCGGACCCTCTTTTTCAGTTGTTTTCAAGATGGTTTGTGATGAAGACATACTAGTTGACCTTAGCAAGTGTTGAAAAATGGATACATGATCTGGAAGAAGAATATGCGAATTCAACACTGGTATTTGAGTTTAACACATGTGTGTGGGTGGAACAAAATGTGTATGACAATTTATACGAGATATTTTTCACTATCTTTCCAGTAGAATTGTACAAGTGGCTGAGTGTTTATGCATCTAAGCAGAATTGGAGGTATCACTCACTTGTTTGGATGCAAGAATAATTCCAGGCCCTTTATGATGCTGATTTGATTTGGAATTGAGTTGTGGATACATGGTTTTATGGTGTCTTGAACAGTTATATCTTGGAATACTCAATTTCTACTTATTCGTGTCCAAAAGTAGCTGAATTCCATTTTTTACAATATCCAAGGGGAGCTTACCTACAAGGCATTCATCTAGGGATCAAGATCCCGATGGTAACTTTGAATCTGGAGAGTAAATCGATGGCTAACTAAACCCCAACATGCACAGGTCGGGAGTAGTGTTGGTGAAAGATGGCAGACTTAGCGGTAGAAAGGCGAGAGAGAGAAAGGTGGCTTGAGTATAATGAGGCACGCGAGAGGCGTATAAAGAAGCAATGTACTATTATAGAAAGTATGGTGTCGAGGAAAGAGATGGATCATGAAGGATTTAAAGCTCATGTATAAGACATGAAGCCGAGCATTAGGAACTCCCTCATCTTGGAAAGCATGACAGGGGATCCCCCTTGGCCTCATGTAGAAGCATGCCAATAGAGACTACAGGACATAGGCATGCATCTAAATCCACCCGTAACCTAGCCTTTGCACTTGGTTTTATAGTATCTAGTATGATAAGTAATCAAAAAGAAAGTGTGGGAAATAAGAGAGAAAGTACATAAATGTTAGGGTAGTCGACTTCATTATTATGTGGTGTGTTTTTAGGCATGTCGTCCACACGTAACATAAGCGTGTAGAATGTTGGATTCACCTCTAGAAGTGGAACTACTTCACAGACCGTAGGGGTTCAATATAGTACTACTTGTTGGAGCACAAGGGAGTACGTCTACATGACCTATTCCAGCTACAGGTTCGGATCAGGAGGCATAGGTAGCTCTGGTTCGGTGGATCTGGTGGTTCTGGAGGTAGGGGAAACACAGGAGGATCTGGATCAGGTGGGAAAGGTCCGCACCAACCCTAGAATATTTACATGGAAATTTCTCTTCATCTTCTAAAGTATAGGGGCATAGAAGATGCTACTGAACATGTGCACATGTGTGAAATATTATGGTGCAAAAAAGGAATCACAACTTCTGAGTGTAGGGCAAGCCAATTTGCTACTACGTTATAAGGGCGTACACACAACTGGTACATAAATTTTGACCTTGATAAGACTTGCATAGATTATATGGTTTTAAAGGATGCATTCCTTAAAGAGTTTCATATCCTTGAGTTTGAGCAGAAGAGTATAAGTGTGCTCAAGGATATTAAGGAAGGAACTACTGAAAGTGTTAGGAAGTATGATGCTTTGGTTTAAAACGATGATATCAAATATTTCTTATGACATACACATAAGCCAACATGCACAATGGTTCGTTGGGGGCTTTATTACCTATTTTAGGAGGGCATTATGACATAAGACATACATTGATCTACACAAAGCACTTGAAGCATCCTTACACGCTGAGGTAGTTGGAAGCATAGATACCAGGGTGAGACTATTTTTAGAAGCACAAATAATAGAAATGGTGAAACAGTTGGAAACAATATCAAAAAATTCAGCTCATGAGACGTGCATAGGGATTTGGTGCACATATTATGAAGTATAAGGTCACACAAAGAATAGTTTCCCTCATATAACAGTATGCTCATTACTGATGGATTGTGAAATATTTCACTTAAACCATAATGCTAGCCACTACCCATTATTACAATGCATGATAAGGAAGAATGTTTCAAGCCATCAGAAAATATGCAAGTCCACAACTCATGACATAGAGGATTTCTCGGCTAATTGGATAGATCCATAATGCTATAGGTGTTGGTGTACGAAAAATAGGAGTTTCAGATAACTCTAAGGGAATGAATGAGCATCAAGACTAGGAGCACAATTATACACTCTATGATTGTAATGAGGGGCATTTTGAAGGTAGTCATGGTAGAGGTTGAGGATACCATGGTGGATTCGAGAGGACAAGGCCATGGTGGTGGAAGAAGTGAGTTCCCTTGTAGAATATGTTATACATGTGGATCTCTTGATCACTATAGGCTTGAATGCCCATGGAATATTACATGTTATTTTTGTGGAAAGAACCATAGCTATGAAGAGTTCCCAGACTTATATATGCATCTGAGTAAGCAACATAAAATAGAGAACAAAGGTGTAGGGATGGTTATGATACAACGCGTGGTGGACAATCAATGGATTCCCAAGATGGAAGTAGAATCTGAGGCACTACAAGTGAAGATCACGACCCATGCTTGAGGCAACATGTGCCAGGGAGGCATTACAACAAAAACCTACCATCACTAAGGATGAGGTTCTTCATGCATGGTACCCAGATCCTTGCTATCGAAGGAGGTTTATCAAGAAACCATGGAAGTTATAAGGAATCTTTAGGGTGAGATATAATACTTAAAGGAGAAGAAGAAATCATCAGAGACGGTCCAAATTGATATAGATGACTTGAGAGAAGTGTGTAAAATGTTGTGCCAGGAGAACATCATTCCACTATTAGGGAATTGGTTAAAAGGGAACACTCTACGTGCGAGTACTGAGAATAGACAAAAGATCTTGCATTCAAACCTCCCTCCTCACAGCCTAGATTATGAAAAGGAAATCACTCTAAATGCTGTTGTGGATGGGTGGATATTAAGTAATATACTGATTGATACAGGCATGGAAGTTAATGTTCTTACCTTGGATGCATGGGTACAAATGGGAAGACCCCATTATAGCCATCCTCTAATGTATTATTCATGGCTAATTGGACTAAGGCCATTCCCATAGGAATTTTGAAAGATGCATCCATTACCATATAAGGAGCCAAGTTCACTGGAGATTTTAAATTTTTAGCATTGGTAGAATCGGATAGTTTCCCACTCTATTGGGGCCCTTGGTGCTATGCAAACAATGCTGATCTTTGGTTCAAAAAGGGGTATGTTGGTTTTGAAAATAAAGAGGAAAGGGTTATTATACCTTTAATAGATGGAAATTCCATGCCCTATGTTGAGCCCTTTAGTGAAGAATACATGAATAAGATTTATGTATGTGCCATCTGAGATCCAGAGATGATTGAACCAACCAAATAAGGACCAATTCACTAGTAGGTTGCATAGTCCATTATCGATACTACGAGTGTTGCATGTGATAATTGGGCTCATAGAACTTATGAGTTGGTAGGGTACAAAGTAAAGAGCATATTTCCTTGAGGCACAAAACCATGTTATGTTAGGAGGATAGGTAACAACTCAGTACCTTGTTACACAAGAGAAGGGGATCTTATGGTATTCCTATGTGCCATGGAAGAAAAATGGATAGATACAATGGAAAGAAGAAATATGCTAGCATATACACTACGTGGGATAACAACACATTGGTGGGTGGTCCACATGGATAATCTTGTTGGATGGAATGAAATTGGGATTGCTCTTACTACTAGGTTCTTTAGGAGAAATACACCTATAGAAATACATAATTATCATGGTAATAAACATGTTCATCACCACATTTAGAAGTGTGAGAGACTGCGGACGGAAGGACAGAAGCTTTACCACCTTCGCTATGGGTGCACCAATTCTATTCCACTTTACAAGGATGCATGTGTGCTTGGTATCTATATGCAAAACTCCACATAGAAACTAGAAATTGGTAGAATTTAATTGGAGGAGTGGTCCATACATTTGAATTATTCTCTACAAAGCCTTTGGTGGAATAAGCATTAAAATTTATCAAGTGCTCAACTATGGGGATAGTACGAGGATGAAGAAATACTTAAGGATTTATTAGATAAAGAAAAATCAGAGCACATCTTGATAACGAATTAGAGGCTGATGTAACATTACTTCAACACATTTTCCTTGAGAAGGAGAAAGGAAAAATGGTCTACTTAGTGGATGACAAAGAAGTAGATAATTTGGATGTAAACCATTTGGCGGGAAGGCATGAGGTATTGGATAGTGCGGATAAGACCGTGCCTATCATGAACCAATGAAGACAAAGCGGGTGAATATTGGAGTAGATATTGAGCCTAAAGAAGCCATAATTGGAGATTATTGGTTAGACTTTGAAGTGGAAAAAATCATTAGGGAGATGAAGATAAAGCTTAAAGAGGGTGCACACCCAATTAGAAAGAGGCCTTACATAATGAACCCCAATTTGTGTGAAAAGGTCAAAGAAGAGATTGATAACATGTTAAAGTCTGGAATTATCAAGCCCCTTGATGAGTCAGAATGGGTTAGTCCAATGGTGATCAGTATTAAGAAGGATGGATAGATTAGAATATGCATGGAATATAGGGAGATGAATGCTACATGTGTAACTGATCCATTCCATATGCCATTCACCGAGGAAATACTAGGAGTTGCAGGGCATGAAATCTATTTGTTTACAGATGGGTTCTTTGGGTATAATTAGGTTAGGTTTTCCTAGAAGGATCAAGAGAAGACTACATTTAATACTGAATGGGGTAGCTTTGTCTATAATGTCATGCCTTTTGGTCTAAAAAATGTGCCTGCTATATTTTTTGTGCATAGTTTTCCAAGCATTCAAGGAATTCATTCACAAATTCTTACAGGTATATTTAGATGATTGGACGGTATATGGATTAGTTAAGGATCACTGTGACAATCTATGCTTAATGTTTGAATGGTGTAGATAGTTGAGTATCTCTTTGAACATCAAGAAGTGCATATTTGCTACACCATTTTGGATAATTTTAGGACACATAATTTGTAAGGAGGGTTTTTGGTTGATCTAGCAAAGGTTGCAGTCATTATAGGCCTAAGGGAGCCTACCAGTAAAAGTGAGGTGCATGGATTTTGTGGTCATATAGGATATTACAGAAAATTTATCAAAGGCTATGCCAAAGTTTCCACACCATTAAAAGAGTTACTGAAAGGGAAAGGTACGCGTTCTACTAAGGAGATAACAAAGAACGCACATTTAGGACATTCAAGGAGAAACTTACTACCACGCCTATTCTATGTTTTCCTTCATGGGACAAACCATTTCATGTACATTTTGATGCCTATGGCATGGCCATTGGTGTGGTGTTGGCCCAACCTGGAGAAGGTATTGTAGATCATTCTATCTATTTTTCTAGTATAAATTTGACTCCTACAAAACATAATTACACAACTACAGAGTGCAAAGCTTTGTCAATGATCTATGCACTACATAAATTCAGCTAGTACCTACTAGCTACACCATTCATCTTTTATACAGATCACATGGCATTGAAGTATTTGGTAAATATGGCTATTTTACAAGGGTGCTCTTATTTCAAGAATTTGATTTCATAGTTGTGGTAAAACCAGAAAAATTAATATTAAATAGACCATCTCATCAAGAATACAATCAAGAGAAGAAGCACATGCGATTGAGGATACCATGCTAGATGCATAGTTAAATAGGTTACAACACACACCATCGAACTAGAGGAAATTGTTGTCTTTCTACGTACATGGATGACACCGGAAGGAATGAAATCCTCGAGAGAAGAAATAACTTCATATATGCCACACCTTATATGTTAATCGGTGGTGACTTAACAAGTTGGGTTGTGATGAGGTATTGTGCCATTGTGTATTAGAACATGAGTGCATGGGAATTATGGAAGAATACCATGGTGGAATTGTAGGTGGCCACTATGTAGGTGATGCCATAGCATGTAAGATTCTACTCATTGGATTATGGTGGGAGACCCTCTATAAATATTGTAAGGAATTATGTAAGGAATGTGACCATTTTTAACGTATTGGAAGACTAGGTCAGCAAGATGAAATGCCTCTCGAGACCTATTACTAGCAAAAACCATTTTAGAAATGGCCTATAGATTTTGTGGGTCCTATTTCACCAAACGCATGTAGAACTAGATCACACTACATTATAAGTTACATAGACTATCTAATAAAATGGGCGTAAGCAACACCTACCAAGGACTCGCTAATGGCTACATCGACTGATTTCTATGGGAAAATATTATCACAAGGTATGGATGTCCTTTAGGTTTGACCAATAATAGGGAACACATTTTCTTAATGAGACAATCAGAATTTTATTGGATGAGTTCATGATTACACACCATAAGAATACACCCTATCGTCCTAAGGAAAATGGAACTGTTGAAGCTTTCAACAAAATTTTGGGCCAGACATTGACAAAAATATGTGATTTTTGAAGAAATGATTGGGATGATAAAGTATATGCAGTACTTTGGGCATATCGAACAACATATAAAAGGTTGAATAAAGAAACAACATTTTAGTTAGTGCTTGGCGCAAAAGATGTTCTTCCTATGGAATTTATGCTACCTTCTTTGCATATTATGCACATTGGAGGTCTAGCTAATGAGAAATATTTAGAAGAATGGATTGAAAAGATAATTTAGCTGGATGAATGAAGAGCCATAGCATGTTGGAGTCAGAAGCAAGAAAAGGCTAGGAAAAAGGCATGGCATGACAGAAACATAAGGGACAAGAAGTTTGAGATTGGAAAAATGGTACTTCTCTATGACTCTAAGTTTTTATGCCATCCAGACAAACTTAAGGTACATTGGTTGGGGCTATATGTTATCACTTACATCCTTGAAACATGCACTTTCCAATTAGAAGCCCTTGATGGAACACAACTACCCGGTTACTTCAACGGGAGTAGTTGAAGCCCTACTATAAATAAGTCTTCTTGGTGTTTGTAATAAGGTAGTATTTCCATTTAGATTAGGTTTTCAATTATGTATTTCCTTAATGTGTTTCCTTCTTTGTTTCTATTCTTTTTTATTTTATTGGTGTGTTGTGTAATAAGCATGCTTATGTGCATGGAGATAATTACTATATGAAGCATGTTTATGTGTAGAGGACTGCACATAATTTTAGTGTGGGGTGGATTGTCGATATTTAGGTACAAAATCATGGGAATTGAAAGGTGAAAGGAATAAGCTGCTACGGGTGCTCTTTGAGTCAAAGGATTGCTTCTAAAAAGTGACCAAAGATGGAGATGAATGAAGGGACAATATAACGTGAGGTAAGTAGAGGCCATAACAACTACCAGTAGAAGGTGTAATGACAAGGTACTCGAGTGTAAGGAATCATGCTAAAGAGAAGTCTGTGACCGCAGGGTAGGAAGGTACAATAAAGGTTATATCTAGGATGTGAAGATGTAACACACATAAATAATGGAATTGATCAATTAAAGAGAGGATATTTGGTAGGTGAAAGAGAAATGAATGCATAAAAAATTTAAAAATCTATATAAGGATGGGATGTGAATTCATTTTTACCATTACGATTAAGAGTATTTGAAAAAGAACTAAGTGTGAAGAGCCAAGAGACTGAATTGAGGTATGAGAGGTTTGTAACCATTTGGGATGAAGAGATATGTGCTCATACAGAGCTTGTGTCCCAGTGGTGAAGGGTTTGAGCAAAGCAAGGTGACAAAGAGGAGTGAGGGCACATGATTTCACCTAGGGCACACTGAATCAAGCTAGGGTTTGATTCGCATGTTGTAGAATTCAAGAGGTGAGTATCTACAAAGGATTTCAAGATAGAAATGACACCTAAGAAAGTAATTACAGTGTAGGAGTGAAGGGAAAGAAGAAGGTGGTCGAAGAAGAAGAGGAGATGGCTCCCGAAAGTAATTTTTCTGAAATGTAATATCCAGAGGGGGTTATCGTAGGCTAGGAGTGGGATTCTCACATAAGAAAAAGAAAGGTGAGTGAGTACAACCACCGTACCATAGAGAATAAGAAGGAACTTGATGCCTTGCTGAACACAAAGACAAATAAACGCATGACATAAGATATGCCGGTGTATGACAATGTTGGCAAGAAGATATTGCAAAAGATTAGAGTTTACCAACTATATGAGCTCTCTTACTTCAGAAATGTGATCCCTTGTACCGGTGGCTCATGATCAAAGTGCAAAAATATTTTTCTACTTTGTAAGACTTTGCTATCTCCATGGTAATGGGATTGAAGGGCATAAGAGAATAATTTTTATAGACAAGGCCATATTGCTCATCTCCATGGTAATGGGATCAAGGGCATAAGAGAAGATTTGTGAGATGATTTTATAGACATCAAAAGATTATCAATCGAAGGAATGGAAGAATAAAGAGATGGGAGAAGGAAGAAAACAATAATGCTTTTGGGAAATATAGATAGCAGAGTATCTCCCTACTCACATCAACCAAGAAAATATAGAAAAGGATCAATTACTTCACCACCGATGCAAATCTATGAGACACAAAGTTCTAAAGATTACACAGACTAGAACACAAAGTTTCTATTGAATGCAAAACAAATGATCCATTGAATCAGCAAGGAGAGAGAGAGATATAATAGAGAAAAAAAGAAAAGAAAGAACTTCTATATTGAATTACTTCAAAATTTACAACCTTCCCGAAAAACAAAATCCCTTCCATGGCCAAAACCATGTTCTTATAACAATTCATATACATCCATACTTTTCCCCAAGAAAAGAATATCCAAAAGGAATAATGTTTGTTGCAGATCCACTTTTGGAAAGTGACATGAAACAAACACACTCATGAAAACTAGAGGTTCAAAAAGGTGAATATTTCATGTTCGAGCATGATTACTTTAGCAGGGGGCATCTCATGATTTTCTTCTTCATGTGGTCCTACCATTTCCACCTTTTAACCACTTTCATAGCACTCAAGTGCTTACTGGTAAGTTTTCTCCCTTTTTATCATGTATGCCCGATAAACTCCATTTTCTGATGATCAAACTTTACATCCCTTTAAACTTATCGATTTGGCTCCATAATAAACCAAAAATGCATCTCATGGAGAAACGAACAAGAATACAAAGAAAAAGAATGAAGAATGATCCATTTTTGCATTTTGCAGAGCTCTGGTTCATTAATGGCGTTAAAAACTAGATGAGTGCATTTGGCTATCTTTTCCCCTTTTACCTTCAAATTTGGACCCTACACATGGCAAGATCCAAGCAACGATGGCCCTGTGGGAGAAAATCTACATTTCCTGACATTTGGGAGAAAAAGCATGATTTCTCATTTTTCTCCACCCCCATAGCTCCGCCAAAATCTGAGACACATGGCACCATCTGAGTGGCTGAGGAAATGCGGTTCAAATCTGCCATTTAAACTCTTTTTAACAAAAATCTCAAATTCTCAAAAACCTCCACCGGCCTTTGACTTTTCAACGTGAACACATGGCACACCACGATTGGAAAAAGGGGTCGTGGCTCAATTTGCAACATTTTAACCCTTTGGTGAAAAAGGCTCAAATTCTCAATTTCCTCCATGGGCCCATTGTTCCGATTTCATTCTTCAACACGTGGCATCATGTGACTAGTTGCGGGAATGCACTTTAGTTTTATACTTTATCCACTTTTGAAAAGGGGAAAAATTCCAACTTTTCCCCAAAAGTCCATGCCCCCGCCATTGACTTTTCAACGTAGGCCACGTGTCCCTTTCTAATTTGCTATGGGCCTCAACTTAGAAATTTTCCCTTCACATGAGCGGGGCCATGGGCCATTTTAGAACTTTTTTCCCTTTGTGGAAACAAGGCTAAAATTCCCAAAGTCCTCCTCCACCATCAGTCTGCCAAAGCGCATATGAACTGAAAAATGGCCACATGTCCTTTTTTCATTCTTCAACACATGGCATCACCTGATTGGTTGTGGATGTGCTTTACTTTTTATCTATTTTGAAAAGGGGAAAAATTCCAACCTTTTCCCCCGAAAGTCCATGCCCCCACCATTGACTTTTCAACGTAGGCCATGTGTCCCTTTCTATTTGCTACGGGCTTCAACTCAAAATTTATCCTTTCGCATGGGCGGGGCCATGCGGGTCATTTTAGAACTTTTCACCCTTTCACCATAATGCCTTAGAGAATAAAATGGATCCATCACCCAAACTTCCACCAAAACTACTCCAGCCAATCAGGGACCGGCGGGGATGCGGGCAAATCTGACATTTTTTCCAAAATCACCAAAAGTGATAAGTTCAAAAAGAACCCATCCGGCCACATCCAATGAGAAACAAATGCATAGCTTCACCTTTTCCGAGCAAGAATTTGATGGGGAAAAGAACGTAGGAAGTTGCAGGAAATGGGAAAATGCCATTTTTTCTCCCGATGAAGAATTTATTTCTCTGCCAAAAGGTTAAAAATGAAAGATGCAAGGTCCCACACATTCCAAACATAAAAGAAGAACTAAAATCATTTCCCATCCATTAAAAATAGGTAAAACATTTTAACGGCAATAGATACTGAGGAGGAAATTTTGATTAAAAACATCATGGGAAATGAAAATGAGCATCTGAGGAGTTTAAAACATGAATTTCTTCTATGGTAGGGCTCCAATTTTCATGAAATTAGATTCAAAAGGGTGGGGAAAATTGAGAGGACAACAACTGGCTCCTTTCTGGGGATGATTTGGTAGAGGAAAGAGGAAAATCAAGAACCTTAGAGAATTTTGGGTAATCAGATCGAATCAGTGTCTTAGCCAATGGGCAAACAGAGTCAAAAAGAAGCAATACCAACACAGAAGAGAACACAGAAAGGAAACCAACCAAAACAAAAACAAGGAAAGAAAAATGCTATACAAAATGTACAGAGGGACCACCAAAACTCCTAGGTTTTGAACAACTTCAAAAATTTCCCACTATAAGGAAGTGGGAGAGGAGAACCATCCATGTAATCTAGGTAAAAAGAGTTCTCACCAAAAAAATGTCTAATTTTAAAAGGACCAAGCCAAAGGGAATCAAATTTACCATGGCTGCCTCGAGGTTCATGCCTTTTGTCCCAAAGAAGAACATTGTCTCCCACTTGAAAAGTTCTGGGTTTAGCCTTTTTGTCAAACAGAGCTTTTACCTTGAGTTGATGAGCTGATATTCTATCAACCACTTGCAATCTGTCTTCATTCAACTTCTGGAGGTACATAATTCTTTTGTCCAATGAATTGGTAAAGTTGGCATCCTCAATGGCCTTCATCAAATGTAAGGCTGGTAGTTCCAATGTCACTGGCAAGCTGAGCTTCAACTCCATATACCACTTGAAAAGGAGACATTCCAATGGCTCTCTTAGGTGTAATCCTATCTACCCATAAAGCATCATATAGTTTCTTATGCCAATTCCTCTGAGAGTCATTAACAAGCTTCCAAACAATGGTGACCAAGTTCTTGTTAGTTGATTTTTTTGCCCATTCCCTTGGGGATAGTAATCTGAAGAGTGGGCAAGGGAAATGCCATAGCCATAGCAAAAATCCATCATCTCAGTAGAAGAAAAATTGGAAGCATTGTCAGTGATAATCTTGTTTGGTATCCCAAACCTTATTAAGATGTGCTCCTTGATGAAGTTGCATACTACTTCAGAAGTAGTACTTTTAACTGGAATGGCTTCCACCCACTTGGTGAAATAATCAGTGGTAGTCAAAACATGAGTATGCCCTACACTTGAAGGTGGATTGAGTGTCCCAATGAAGTCCAAACCCCATTGTTGAAAAGGTTCCTCAATCACCACTAGTTTGAGAGGTAAAGCAACCAATTTGGTCTTCCAACAAAGGTTTGACATGCTTCACACTTGCCTACCCACTTTGATGCATCTTTGAACAAGGTAGGCCAATAATATCTAGCATGAGAGGATTTTGTGGGCCATGTGATAAAGTAGAAGAGAAATGACCTCCACAGGCCTGGTCATGAAAGGCTGAGAACAATTTCTTTTTTCTCTTTGTCAACACATTTCAAAAACCTTCCATCTATGCCTCATTTGAACAATGCATTTTCCCACAACACATATTACGCAGACCTTAATTTGATGGCTCTCTTATCCTTGGCACTCAAATGGGATGGACATTCTCCATAAGTAAGAAAGTGTGCAATGCCAACATACCATTCATCAGTTGAGCTGAGGAAAAGAACAACAGGATATCAACTTCCTCCTTGGACAATTTGGCATCAACTCCTTCAAGCAATGAGTTCACATAAGCCCTTTCCTCAAACTAGCTTGGTGGGTTTGATGTCAAGATCATACTCCTAAACTTTGGCTACCCAATTTCCTCTCTTGGTTCCAAATTCTTGTTGTGTAAGAATGGATTTAATAGTTGTATCAGGCACAAGCACAATAGAATGAGAGTTGAGGATGTAAAAATGAAACTGCTTCACAACTTTGACCACTGCAAAAGCATGTTTCTCCATCATGGTGTACTTCAGCTCATGGGATTTCAAAATATAACTCATGAATGCTATGGGGAGTTCATGACCTTCAACATTCTCCTAGGTTAACACAACAGCTAGCTAGAGTACTTTCAGTAGCATAACAATAGATAATGAAGTCTTTGTTATAATCAGGGCATGCCAAGATTGGAGTCTTTGCTATAGCTCTCTTGATGTCTTCAAATGCAACCTTTCCTTTAGAGGACCAACCAAAAAATTCTTCTTTTCATCATGTGGGCTATGTTCAAAGTAAGTTCAGCAAAATCAGGTATGAATCTTCTTAAGAAGTTGATCTTGCCAAAGAAAGAGTGCACACCCTTCTTGCTTGTGGGGAGGGGGATCTGCTTGAATCATCTGACTCTTTCTCTAGATCAATCTTGATTCCCTCCTTGAGACAATGTGTCCCAATAATTTTCCCTCGGTGACACAAAAGATATATTTCTTGGGATTCAAGGAGATGCCATGCTCTCTACACTTTTGGAGGATAGTTTCAAGGTGTTGGAAATGATCAGCTCTAGTTTTTGAAAACACAGTCAGATCATCAAGGTATACAACTATGCATTTTCCCTTGAGACTACCAAAGGCCAGGTCCATTTCCCTCTGAAAGGTGGCACCAACATTGATGAGGCCAAAAGGCATTCTCCTATAAGAAAAGGTGCCCCAAGGAGTGGTAAAGGAAGTCTTATGCTGATCTGCAACACTTACTTCTACTTGATTATATCCTGAGAATCCATCAAGCATGGACAACATTTCTAAACCTGTAACAACCTGCAACACTTGATCCATTATGGGAGAGGATAATTATCCTTCAAAGAGGCTTGATTCAAATTCCTAAAATCAACACAAATCTGATCTCACCATTCTTCTTCCTGACAGGCACAATATTAGCAATCCACGTTGAATGGTGAATGGGGAAAATGATCTTAGCCTTCAATAACTTTTGGATCTCTTGAAAGATTATATCAGCAATTTTAGGGTTATACTACCTCTACTTTTTCCGAAGGGCTTGATCCTAGGTTTTAGAGGAATGAAATGTTGCATCTCTTTTGGCTGAAAAGCCTTGAGATCATCATAAGAATATGCAAGAACATCAACATACCTTTTCAACAGATTCACTTGCTTTTCCCTCTCCTCTCCTCATGTGCAACACTTTCCAATGTTTACCAACATGGGTTCATTAAGACTCCCAATGTTTATCTTTTCATAGTCAGTAGACTATTGAGCTCCTTTGGAAGTTTTGGACTTGATGTACCTATCATGTTTATCAAATAACTCTTCCAAACTTACCAACCCTTTAGGTATCTTATTACCTTTTAGTTTTATGCAGCCATCATGATCCATTTCTTCTTTGTTATCTTCTTCATTTGGGGGCACACACTCTCTAGGTAGATTTCCACTTCCTTCAAAGTACAACTAGTCAAAATTATCTCTGAGTTCAAGGAAGGAAAGCAAGTGTTGATCATCATTAAAGACCTACCAATTGTTTGCATTGTCAGGACACACTAGGCCTATGAATCATCTCAATGGTGAATTTATCTTGGGAGAAATCTGGATGAGGGATCAATAGAGACCCCGAGACAGCCAAGGAATCAGCCCTGTGTTTCTTTCCCTTGGCATGGCTTCAATGGAAAAGGCATCAAGGAACTCAATGGAATCCCAAACCAGATTCCTGTAATGTTTCAACCTTCTATTCTTCACTTGAAAAAGATCTCTGACCTGTTTTACAATCAGCTCTACATCTCCATGAGCAAGGAGATTCTTGATCCCCATCTCTTTTTCCATGCTTAAACCGAGGATGAGAGCCTCATACTCAGCTGTATTATTTGTGTTTTTGAATTGGAGCTTGAAAGAGAAAGGATGAATTTTCCCTTCAGAGAAATAAGCACCACACCAGCTCCAGAACCAGCTGAGGAGCAGCTCCCATCAAATTCCAAAATCCAAATGCCATTAGGATCAAGAAGCACTTCCTTAGGATGGTTAGCCTCATCTTGTGACATGATCATGTAGTTACCATGACCAATGTCCTCATAAAGTATTTGTGCCTTTGGGTCATCTATTTTTTTGCATGATATATTCAGTTTGTTTCTCAGGCAATAGCTTCTTCATTTTCCCATTCACTGGAATAAGAGCATGTGACCAATCCATCATGATTTCTCCTCCAACATCTTTGCAAAAATTCTACTCAACAACATGCCATAGGAAGGGGGAATATCAACTACCAAAATGGTGGCTAAAACTCTCTTCTCTGGAAAAGCAACAAAGGCTACTTGTGCATCCTTGATCCTTCCAACCAATGGCACTTCTCTACTTTCCATTGAGTAACATGAACCAAAAGTGTGGGTTAGGGTTAAGCCTAGGGCATGAGCTACCTTAGCAGGCATCACATTATCTGAAGCACCAGAATCAATAACACAATTGTTGAGTTTGTGGCCAGCTATGAGGAGAGTGACATAAAATGGTTTGATCTTCTCATCAGATGAAGTGACTACTACCACAAGGCTTGGTTGAGATGAAGGAGAAGGAGTGGGCAAGAGACCTTTAGAACTAGGGGATGAAGGCTTGGATTTGGAGTTTACAAAGTCTACCATCTTAGCAAAGGCCTTGGGATGGGTTTGGTAGAATTCAGCTTCTGAGATCTGGATCTTAGTTTTCTTGAGATGGTCAATAATGTCAAAAGAACCAGAGGTAGATGGAGCATCATTGATAGGAGTAGATGAAACTTTTGACTTATCAACTCTATCATTTGAAGGGAAAGAAGTTTTAGGAGCAGAAATAGAGGAGGAAGGAACAACAAAACTTACCTTGGGTGTGGAAGAAGTTGGAATAGGAGCTCCTCTCCTTGCAATCACTGGAATGACCGTAGGAGGCTCCTTAGATCTTTTAGTAGGCTGCACCACTTTCTCCTTCTTGTTGGCTTGCTCATGAGTCATGACAACATATGATTCATTGTTCATCTCTACAACTCTTTCTTCATAATCATCCTCTTCATCTATACCTTCAGTGGTGAGAAAATGGACATGAGATCCACTCAACTCTTCTAATTCTTCATCAGCTTCCTCTTCATGTTCTTCACATATTTCATCCTCCTCCTCATCATCAGCTCCAACACTTCACATGTTGCATTGATGGAAACTTAACAGTGGGCCTTCAATTTCCAATCTGGTCTGAGGAGAGGGAACCGATTCTTCTTGGGCTGAAAGTTCTTCCTAGGAACATCCTGATAAGGAGCATGTTGGGCTAACTACTTCTTGAGAGCAATAAGATCATTAGCAAGTTTTACCAACTGATCTACATTAGCTCTAGGAGAAGATGTGGAAGAAGGAGATGCTTTGGATTTGGATGAATCTCTCCTTAGCTTTCTAGACATGATCAGATCATCTTCAACACTAACAAAAAATCTCTATCTTATCAACATCTAAAGTGGCAAGATTAGCTCTTCTAAGTGCATAGCTCACTTCATAGAAGTTGGGCATTAAGGAAGAAACATTTAAATCTGATCCATAGGGCATGTGTTTTGTGGGATCTTGTTAACCAACCTATTGAATTTGGCCACAAATTCCCTCATGGGCTCATGTGACTCTTTCTTGATTTGAGAAATCTGGGCCAAGAGGGCATGTACATCCTCAACAGGTTTGAAACGCTTGCTCAAACTGGGTCATCATGGTGTTCCAATTGGTGATGGATCCAACAGGAGATGATAAAACCAATCAACAACATTATCTTGCAATGTCTCCACAAAAATTCTAACAGAGATATCCTCATGTTCAACTCCGAGAACACCACAAGAAACAATGAAGGCCACAATATGTTCATCTGGATGAACCTTCCCATCACCTCTGAATTTAGGGAAATTCTTTCTATTTCCTCTAGGAAATTCATGCAATGGTTGGGGAAGAGCAAGAGGCCCAACCCTTTGGCCCCAAGGCAGAGGAGCTGCCATCCTTGGAAATATTGTTTGGAGAGGAACTAAAACACCAATGAGAGAATCAAAGCATGCAAATTAGGACTGATTTGATCTTGAGGGATGTCACTCCCAAAAGTTTTGTCTCTAGCAGGAGGAGTGCTTATAGATCTTGTTCCTCTTCTTTTTCTTGATGATGAAGGGAGAGAGAAACCTTGATGATCCAAAAGTTGGAAATGAGGGTCTTCTTCCCCAAGGGTTCTTCTACCCCGAGTGTATCTTGGAGTCACCAGATCAAAGATGATCAAGAAGTTGTTATTCAAAAACTGGAATCCATTTGCAATGAATTCCCCAATGAGTCACCAAAAAAACTATGGGTTTTAGAATGGAACATGGGTTGAAACCACAGTCAGGGGACAACAAGTCCCTCCTCTTTAATGGGAGAGGTTCCCTTATTGAAAGATAGAAAAAAATGTACAAATCTACAACTATCAATGTTTGGACCTTGGTATCCTGGTGTGTTTTCATACTTAAAATATTATCAATCAAAAGGAATGGAAGAATAAAGAGATGGGAGAAGGAAGAAAACAACAATGCTTTTGGGAAATATAGATAACAGAGTATCTCCCTACTCACATTGAACCAAGAAAATATAGAAAAGGATCAATTACTTCACCACCGATGCAAATCTATAGACACAAAGTTCTAAAGATTACACAGACCAAAACACAAAGTTTCTATTGAATGCAAAACAAATGATCCATTGAATCGAGCAAGGAGAGAGAAAGATATAATAGAGGAAAATAAGAAAAGAAAGAACTTCTATATTGAATTACTTCAAAATTTACAACCTTCCCATAAAAACCAGAATCCCTTTTTTCCATGGCCAAAACCATGTTCTTATAACAATTCATATACATCCATACTTTTTCCCCAAGAAAAGAATATCCAAAAGGAATAATGTTTGTTGCAGATCCACTTTTGGAAAGTGACATGAAACAAACACACTCATGAAAACTAGAGGTTCAAAAAGGTGAATATTTCAGTGTTTCAAGCATGATTACTTTAGCAGGGGGCATCTCATGATTTTCTTCTTTATGTGGTCCTGCCATTTCCACCTTTTAACCACTTTCATAGCACTCAAGTGCTTACTGGTAAGTTTTCTCCCTTTTTATCACGTATGCCCGATAAACTCCATTTTCTGATGATCAAACTTTACATCCCTTTAAACTTATCGATTTGGCTCCATAATAAACCAAAAATGCATCTCATGGAGAAACGACAAGAATACATAGAAAAAAAAATGAAGAATGATCCATTTTTGCATTTTTAGAGCTCTGGTTCATTAATGGCGTTAAAAACTAGATGAGTGCATTTGGCTATCTTTTCCCCCTTTTACCTTCAAATTTGGACCCTACACATGGCAAGATCCAAGCAACGATGGCCCTGGGGAGAAAACTACATTTCCTAACATTTGGGAGAAAAAGCATGATTTCTCATTTTGCTCCACCCCCCCACAGCTCCTCCGCCAAAATTGGACACGTGGCACCATCTGAGTGGCTGAGGAAATGCGGTTCAAATCTTCCATTTAAACTCTTTTTAACAAAAATCTCAAATTCTCAAAAACCTCCACCATGCCCGCTTTGAATTTTCAACGTGAACACGTGGCACACCATGATTGGAAAAAGGGGTCATGGCTCAATTTGCAACATTTTAACCCTTTGGTGAAAAAGGCTCAAATTCTCAATTTCCTCCATGCAGCCCATTGTTCTCGATTTCATTCTTCACACATGGCATCATGTGACTGGTTGTGGGAATGCGCTTCAGTTTTATACTTTATCCACTTTTGAAAAGGGGGAAAATTCCAACTTTTCCCTCGAAAAGTCCATGCCCCCGCCATTGAATTTTCAACGTAGGCCACGTGTCCCTTTCTAATTTGTTGTGGGCCTCAACTTAGAAATTTTCCCTTCGCATGAGCGGGGCCATGGCCATTTTAGAACTTTTCACCCTTTGTGGAAACAAGGCTAAAATTCCCAAAGTCCTCCACCGGTCCGCCAAAGCGCATATGAACTAAAAAATGACCACGTGTCCTTTTCATTCTTCAACACGTGGCATCACCTGATTGGTTACGGGATGTGCTTCACTTTTTATCTATTTTGAAAAGGGGAAAATTCCAACCTTTCCCCCAAAGTCCATGCCTCCACCATTGACTTTTCAACGTAGGCCACATGTCCCTTTCTGATTTACTGGGGCTTGACTTAGAAATTTATCCTTTCACATGGGCGGGGCCATGGGTCATTTTAGAACTTTTCACCTTTTTCCATAATGCCTTAGAGAATAAAATGGATCCATCACCCCAACTTCCCAAAACTTGCTCCAGCCAATCAAGGACCGATGGGGATGTGGGGCAAATCTGATTTTTTCCAAAATCACCAAAAGTGATAAGTTCAAAAAGGAACCCATCCACCGCATCCAATGAGAAACAAAATGTGTAGCTTCACCTTTCCGAGCAAGAATTTGATGGGGAAAAGAACATAGGAAGTTGCAGGAAATGGGAAAACACCATTTTTCTCCCGATGAAGAATTTATTTCTCTGCAAAAGGTTAAAAATAAAGATGCAAGGTCCCACGCATTCCAAACACATAAAAGAAGAACTAAAATCATTTCCCATCCATTAAAAATAGGTAAAATGTTTTAACAACAGCAGAAGACCGAGGAATTTTGATTAAAAATGTAATGTCGAGGAAATGAAAATTTTCATGAGCATCCGAGGAGTTTAAAACATGAATTTCTTCTAGCGTGGTTCACCATGAAGGATGGAGCATGGAGCCCTTGGTGTAAGTTACCATATGCCTTCACAACAAGGTACTTCTAGGCATCAGTACATAGGTTCTCAGATGCACGACACCTAATGTTCAATGTAGACAAGGTAGATTGTGACTACCACATGCTAAGGAAGAAATATGTGTATCCAGGGTGGGGTGCATATATTGAAAGGCTCATTTCAGATGTATTGAGCATTAAACCAATAAGTTTGGTTGTGGGAGATATTGGAGCAGCACTAGTGTACCTCCAACTAAAGCCCAAGTTGGAGAATAACAAGTATGTGGAAGATGAGTTTACACTTCTAGCACCACCAAAGGGTAAGCAAATGATGGAGAACATCCCAATGCCTAAGCCCACAGAGCCAATTGAAGTGGAGGATGAGGAGGATGAGTGCAAGGATAGTGGTGGTTTGGATAATAGAGGTAGAAGACATCCTATGAACAAGGATGAAGCTGAGTGTGCCACTACACTACCTCACCCATAAGAGGGAGATGATGAAGAATGGATGCGATCTAAGGAGAGCATAGATTTAAGAGAGTGTTCAAGAGAACAATAACCCAAGGTGCTACTCCGTAAACAAATGATGTAAATCACTCGAATCTCTCCATAAAGGAGATAACCACGCAAAGGAGAAGGAAACTAAAGTTGAATGAGGAGGTGGAAGAGTCAGAGAAAAGTGCACCTAATTCTCTTACACCTCCAAAGAATGTATAAGAATAGAAATATGAAAAAATGAAGTAAGGAGAAAAGGAGGAAAAGGGAACAAATGAGACAGTTACAGAGACTACTCAGGACATGGAGGCACAAGTCCCAAATCTAGAGGCTCAAGTTCCTAAGTAGCCAAGGTCTAGAAGAACAAGTGGAGAGCACATTCCACCAGCCATGGGTTATGTAGAGGATGTAGGTAAAATTGTTCGCGCTTGTTTCCAAAGCACACTGTCACACAAAAGGACTTATATGGCTGGGAGTTAATGGATGAAGATATGGCTACAGTGTGCACAAGAAAGTAGTTATCATGGTCCATGTACACACACATGGATGAGCCAGATTTTGATGTGTGTGAGGAGTCATGCATATCAAGGAGGTTGAAAAAGACACCTTATGATAGACACATGATAGTAAAGCCTACTTGCCATGTCAAATGAACAGGTAAGAAATGCATTGGTGAAAGTCTCAACAGAGGTGGCGATGCAAAATATGGACAAGGATTCCATAAGTAGGGTGCTCAAGGAATATATTAAGACCAAGGATGGGGAAATAGTGTGCCTAACGCAAGAAAAGACTTAAAACAGAAGAAGAAGTCTGTATTTATCAAAGATCACGAGAGGAAATTAGTGATAATATCATAAGAGCTAGGCCACACTTAGAGCCAAAGGTACCAAAGATATTTCCTTTGGCAATACACTATGTAGGTACATTGGTGGACCTGGTGCTTGAAGATGAACCTCTATGCATGTCAATTCCAAAGGAGCACAAGAAGTAGAGCGAGAAAAGGCTTCAGTGATGTGGAAGATTACATCATATGAAGGACTACTGCAAGCACTATAAGAAGAATCTGAACAAAGCGGGCTAAGCATTGAACATATGCATAGCTCCAGAGGTGCTCATTAACATAAAAACCCTGGAGGAGAACAATGAGGTCCAAAAAGTGATGAAGGACAAAACATTGGGCCGCACGTGAAAGATTATCAATGGTTAAGAAGAAGCACGAGGCCCCAGTAGCAGCCCAAGAACCACACAACAATCAGCTGGAGGAGCTTGGGAAGCTCATTGCACAAAAGATGGATTTACTAGAAGGGAGGATGACTGCAATATCCAACATTGTGTTGGTTTTTCAAAATGAAAAAGGAGAGATCATGAAAGATGAACTAGAGTCTATTGCTGTGGACATTATAGAAAGAGCAGAGGAAGCACTTACTGAGTGGCAGACCTTAGAGGCTGAAATAAAAGAGGAATATCCTGAATTATTTTTTCAGGTTGTAGAAGAAGAGACTCTAGAATAAAAACATTCTTTCATTCTTTCCATTCTTCTATTCTTTACTTATTTCCATTATTTAATTCTTTCCTTCAGTTTTGGAGATGAAAATTATCGGGGCAAAAATGAAATTAGTGTGGGGTAATGTTGATCAGAGAACACTTGATAGAAAGCACACAAGAATTCCATGTGGGAAAGTAGGTCATATTTAAAGGTGCGAACAAAAGGGAGAACATGCGCGTGGAATAGAAGATTAGCTTTTTGGGACTTAGCCATTTTTTCTCATGAAGGTATATTTTTAGAGATGGCTTGCATAACACAAAAACACGGTAGAGATGTGCATGCAATGCATTGGCTATTCATATAGATATCGCAGATAACTAAAAGCCACATAAAGAAGGAAAAAGATGAAGTAAAAAAGAAGAAGCCGCGATATGAAGGAAAAGATCAAAGATGCCAAAGGAAGTTGTGGAACGATTAAAGTGAACTAGAGTGGATTAAGGACAATTAGTTGGAGTTCAAATTGAAAGAGTGAAATTTTGCATTTAGATTTCGAACGAGATTTGATTTAAAGAGAATTGTAACTGCAAGTACAACTTGAACTTCACAAAAACCAATGAAATTCTCTATTCCGATACCAAGATTTAATGCATGTGTACTAAGAGGAAATTTGGTTATAATATCGATGGAGATTCCTAATTTCAAGGAAAATTAAAATAATGCAAAGAATATGGGTCGCCATTTTAATTTCATGATGAAAATTTTAAACAATGCAAGTTTTCTATTTTTGGAAGTTGGCTAATAAATTGGTTTGTCAGATGCATGGAAGGAGGAATGAAGTCGAATAAGGAAAGAACAAAATATAGACTCAATTGGGAACATTTAATGATCCGGATTCATAGGCGACAGATCAGGAAGAGTACATGATGCAAATCTTGAAGCAAGATTTTTGAGAAAAAGGTGAAATAAAAGAAAAACTTGAAGTGATTCGATAGGAGTTTCTCATGAGAGAGAACTAAGGTATTAGAGCCAAGAGAGCAAAAAGGAAAAAGAAGAAAATATGATGCAATCAAGCTAAGAAGAGCTACAACGGTGGAGAAGAGAGAAAGGGTGAGATCAAGAAAATAATGAAGAACATGATCAGATAAGTAGAGCATAAAAGAGGCAGTTTGAATGAGCAGAAGAGAGTGATAGAGGAAGAACACAGATTGAGCCAAGAAAGTGATCATAATCCATTGTATTAGTAATTGTTGTAACTACATGATAAAAATGTATATGTAAAGAAGTCTAAGTTGTATCTTAGCACATTTAGGGAGTTGTAGCTTCCTTGTAGGTGGGTGCCTATAGAAAGAAATATCTTGTGATGTGTAATATTCACTTGAGTCCTTTGTTATGTGTAATATCAACATAGGTGTAGGGTTTGGTGCTCCTTATGGGATTGATGTCTCACTAAACAAATCTTGTAATATGTGTTATATTCTTATGAGTCCTTTCTTTGTGTAATATAAACAATGGTTTTGGTGGGTTTTTCTCCTAAAAGGGTTTCCCACAATAAATATCTATGTTTAGTATTTATGTGTATGATGAATACTTGTTTGATTATCTATTGCTCATACATATAGATTGGTAAATAATATAAAATTGAATCAAGAGTGGCAAGTTTTAATCTGCCGATTTACCCCCTCTCGGTGCTATGATCTACAAAATTTGTATCAAAGTGAGTACTTATTACAGAAGATTAACATCTATGAGGAGATCCTCCTATAATACACATGGAATCAAATCATGCACAAGATGGTCAGTCACTATCCATAGCACCTATGTTCAAAGGAACAAATTATGCATTCGAATAATAAGGATGAAAACATATTTGATGTCACTTTGATTTGACATCTGGGAATTCATTGAGAAAGGATATACAACTCCACCCACACCAATCACCTCTTCAATGGATAAGGTAGAATATGAGTGCAAATCAAGAGCTATGAATGCTATCTTATGCAGTTTGACTGAGATAGAATTTGTAAAATTAATGCACTGCACAACAACAAAGGAGATATGGACAAAATTGCAGAGCATCTATGAAGGAGATGAGAAAGTTAAAATAAAAATTTGCAAACTTACAGAGCTCAGTTTGAGAATTTGAAAATGAAGGATGATGAGAGCATCGCGACATATATGTAGAGAACATATGAGGTCATAAACATGATCAAAGGCTTGGGAGAAAATCTAGAAGAATCTTTCATTGTTCAAAAGGTTTTGAGATCCTTGACCAAAAAGTATGATGCAAAGGTTTCTACCATAGAGGAAGAAAAGGAAATGAAGAATCTTACAATGGATGAGCTACATAGCATTCTTGCTGCATATGAGATGAGAACTATTAGAACTAAGACCACCAAGAAAGAAGTGGATTTCAAGGTAAAGAAATAAATAAAAGAAGATGAAGAAGTATCAGGTTCTACATATGAGATGGATGAAGAAAATATTGAGGCATTGCTTGTGAGGAAATTGAGAAGAGGATCTGGTAAGTACAAAGAAAAACTCCCATTCAAATTCTTTTCTTGTGGACAGGTAGGTCACTTTTCCAGTAGATTCCCAAACAAAAATAAAAACAATTAGTCGGAACATGAAGAGCACAACCATAAATATAATAGAAGAGAAAATGAGTATAAAAAGAAAGATAACAAGAAGAAATTATTCAAGAAAAAAGAAAATTCTACTCTAAATAAGAATCTAGTGAATCGGAGTTGAAAAACACAAAAAATCTAGAAAATGAAGATAATGAAGATCAATAAGAATTTTTGTTTATGGCTATGAAGGAAGATGAAGAAAGTAGCTCCAGAGGGAAGAAATCAATTGAATATGAATATTTTGATGAAGAGGAAGCTGAGGTGAATCTTGAAGTAGAGTTGGTAAGTGCACTTGAAGAACTACAACTATGCGAAAGAAAAATCAGAAACTAAGATGCACATTAAAGGATTATGAGGAACAAATCTGCATCTTTGAGAAAAGACAAGCATGAAATAAGAAGAGGAGGCTAATGAGCTAAAGGAACTTGAAACTCAAATAGAGAAGATCTCTAAGTCCTACAAATCAAAAGAGGATGAGTGCTCAAAGTTGAACACAAAATTGGAGGAGTTGAAATTAGAGATGGATGAAATGTTCAACAAAATATGTATGAAAAACTAGAGAAGAGCTCTATTGTGCTAACTGATATACTCAACAACCAATGTGATACAAATGATAAATTTGGAATTGGATTCAAGGGAGAAGGCAAGGAGAAAGAGTTAGCAACAACTGAAGAAAATAAGTCTGCAACTACAACAAGTACTTCCTTTGCTACAAATAAAGGCTTCCAAAAATCCATGAGAAGAAGAAAAAATGTTCCTAGGATCACCTATGCAATGAGGTACACACATTCCTTTTATGGGTATTATTTCTCTTGTAATCAGTTTGGACATAAAGCCGTAAAGTGTAGAAATAATTCTAGAGGCTATAGAAGAAATTTTGGCCCATATTACACCAGTTAAAACTATAATTCTTCTTAGTACACCTATCAAAAGAAAATAAATAATCCACCAATAAGGAAACAAGAGCCGCCTAAAAAAAAGTGGATATATGTGAAGAAATATGTGAATAAGAGAAAATAATGCTGCTTAGTAGTACAAACCACGTTCCATGTACAAAATGAAGATAAAATTTGGTATTTGGACAGTGGATGCTCCAGTCACATGACAGGTGATAAAAGTAAATTTATTTCTCTGTCAAATAATGCATCAGGTGTTGTGAGATTTGGTGACAACAACTCTGCCAACATAGTTGGAAAAGGGACATTAAGTTTGGATAATGGAAAGACTATTATAGAAAATTTTTTATATGTTGAAGGCTTGAAACATAACCTATTAAGTGTGAGTCAAATGTCTAAGAGAGGATATAATTTCATATTCCATGACCGAGGATCTGATAATATCAATGAAAAAATAGGAAAAAGAGTTGTAAAGGCCAAGCGGACAAAGAACAACATGTATGTGCTGAATGAGATAAATAATGAGAAATGCTTCACAGGTAAAGTTGATTATAGCTGGCTATGGCACATAAGACTTGGACATATGATCTTTGAGAATTTGGTTAAAATGAGTGCTAAAGGGTGTGTGAGACACATGCCTAAGATTATCAAACCCACATATACACTATGCAAGGCGTGTCTACATGGTAAACAGACAAGGAGGTCATTCAAGTCAAAGGAGTACTCTACAACAAGACCACTGGAATTGATTCATACAGACATGTGCGGTCCTACCAGAACTAAAGGAATATTAGGTGAAGTATATTTTATGTTGCTAATATATGATTATACAAGAATGGCCTAGGTAGCATGTTTAAAATAGAATTATAAATCCCTAGATAGATTTAATAATTTCAAGGCATTAGTTGAAAATGAGAAGAACAAGAAAATCAAAAGCCTAAGATCGACAAAGCGGTGAATTCTCACAAATGAGTTTGATGAGTTCTATGAAGGACATGGAATTAGGAGACAATTCTCAGCTACACGGACTCCTAAATAGAATGAAGTTGTTGAAAAGAAGAACAAGACAATGCAAGAGATGGCAAGGACCATGCTAAATGAATCAAAACTCCCAGACATGTATTGGAGTGAGGAAATATATACCGCACTCTATCTATTAAAAAGAGCTCAATTGAGAGTAAATAGTGATAAGACTCCCTATGAATTATGGAAGAAGAGACCTACAAATGTGAAGCACATTAGAGTGTTTGGAAGTAAATGCTACATCAAAAGGGATGAAGAAAACTTAGAAAAATTTGAATGATGGAGAAATGATGGCGTTTTCCTTGGATACTCAAAGGTTAACATGACGGATAGATGCTACTGACAAACAATTGCAAAATATAGTGGAAAGCACTAATGTTAAGGTAGTTGAGGAAAAATCTAGAAAAACCAACAATTAGCACAATTTGGTGGAAATGAAGAACAAGAAGATGATGAAGACTTGGACAGTCTGCGTGAAGAAGAAGAAGAAGAAATACTAGACACTAAGGCACCCTCCAGGAAAGTCAATAAGGATCATACTACAAATAATATCATTGGAAACAAGGATGGTGACATCCTAACAAGAAGGAGATTCAAAGAGCTAAAAAGTCATGATGATATAACACTCTTGTCCATGATAAAACCCTAAAATATTTCTGAATCAAGAAAATATCAACATTGGGTAAATGCCATGAATGAAGAATTGGATCAAATCGAAAATAATGAGACATGGGAAATATTACCCATGCCGCGAGATAAGAATGCAATTGGAACTAAGTGGGTCTTCAGTAATAAGTTAAATGAGAAAGGAGAAGTTATGTGCAACAAGGCTAGACTAGTGTGTAAAGGATATGCGTAAATGGAAGGGATTGAATTTGATGAGAAATTTGCACCAATTACAAGAATGGAGGAAATAAGGTTGTTTCTGGCTAACGCGACATACAAGAAGATAAAAGTGTTCCAGATGGACATGAAATCAAACTTCTTAAATGGTTTCCTAAATGAAGAGGTATACATTGAACAACTTGATAGATTCTCATTGACTGAAGATAAATATTATGTGTGTAGGTTGAAGAAATCTCTATATGGATTAAAGCAAGATCCTAGAGATTGGTACAATAGATTAGACTCATACCTCATTGAGAAAGGTTTCAGAAAAGGAGTTGCGAGACAACAATATATACATAAAATAAGAAGGGGAACATATTCTCATTGTAATAGTATATGTAGATGATATCATATTTGGTGGAGATCATGATAAAATGACATATGAGTTTTTAGACATGATGAAAGAAGAATTTGAGATGTCAATGCTTAGAGATATTTCATTTTTTTGGGTTTATAGATCAGTCAAATAGATCAAGGTATATTTATATCCTAGACTAAGTATATCAAGGAAATGTTGAAAAGGTTCAGAATGGAAGAATGCAGACCAATTGGTACACCAATGGAAGTTGGGTGCAAGATGAGAAGAGATGATGATTCACCTAAGGTAGACAAAACACTATACAGATCCATGATAGGAAGTCTACTTTACTCCACAACATCAAGACTTGATATCATGTAGGTGGTAGGACTTATTGGAAGATTTCAAGAAGATCCAAGGGAAACACACCTCAAGGAAGTCAAGAGAATTCTAAGATATCTCATCGCACAATTGAATATGGATTATGGTACCCCAAAATCAATGATTTCAACATCAAAGCATATACAAATGCAGATTGGGAAGGAAATGTTGATGATAGAAAGAGTACAAGTGACGTAGAATTCTTTATTGGAAATTTCTTAGTATCTTGGATAAGAAAGAAACAATCATCATTATCTCTTTCAATAAGTGAAGTGGAGTATATAGCTTCCGCGATTGCTGCACTCAAGTTCTATGGATGAAGAAAACATTAGAGGACTACAAGGTAAAATCTGAAGATCCAATTTCTTTATTGTGTGACATTACAAGTGTAATAAGTGTCTCTAAGAATCTGTGTTCCACTCAAAAACCAAGTATATACCAATAAGGTATCACTTCTTAAGGGAATAAGTAAATGATAGGAAGATCAGTCTAGAATATGTAAGCACAAAGAAAGAAATTTTAGATATAATGACTAAGCCACTACCAAGGGAAACATTTGAGCACTTAAGGAATGAATTAGGGGTCATTCCTAATCCCACCAACAAATAGAAGGAATGTAGAAAATACAAGGGAGAGTTCTCAAGAAATATCAACTCCTAAAAAATGCCAAAGCAAAGGGGGAGATAATCCATTAGCTCAAAAATATTCAAGTATGCATCATATCGTAGGAACATTGCCGTAGAAATGCCGAAGAGATGAATAAGAAACATAAGCCTAGGGGGAGCTTCTTGAGGTAAGCACATGAAGAAACTAGCTTACAAGTATATTCAGTTATGTGTGGCATAGATGGCCCTTTGTCATTGTTGTCAAAGGGGAGAAATAAAGAAACCAGAAACTAGTCCACAGATATAGAAGAAAATCGAAAAGGTGAATTTAGGTATGCAATCATTTTTCCATCAAAAGGTTATAAGGTTTCTACAGGATGGAGTGTTGCCATCAATGAAAAAGGGGGATATTGTTGAATATTTGTCATTATTATATGTGTTGTCATTGATGTCAAGATTGATGAGTTGATATCAAGTTACATTGATGGCAAAAGGAGTCAATTGGTAAAGTGAGCATGAGAAGAAGATGAAGGTTTATTGGTAGTGTCATCTCACAAAGGATTTGAGATGGTCAAGGATAAGTCCTAAAGGAATTTTACAACATTTGTGCTAGCCATGGAAATAAGGTGCTAGCCGCCATATACATACGAAATTCACAGAGTAAAGAAGCTAAAGGAAGGAACCGTGGACTAAAGGAAATCTCTAGAAGAAGCCACTGAAGGTAGGTGAGTGTTGTAGAGTGAAGAAGGTTAGAAGGTAAATCCTTGGATATGAAGATTTGGAGAATGCTGTGTGTATAAAAGAAAAATATGAAAACCACCGATAATCGAAAAAGCCACTAAGTATAGAAGATTTCCATAGATAGAAGGAAAGCCACAAAGAACTAGAAAAGGAGAAAAGCTGTGGAAGGTAGCAAACAAGGAGGAAGCCATGAGAAGTTGAAAAATACGCACAATGCATACATTTTCCATAGATAAATTAAAGTCACATAAAGAAGGGAAAATCCGAAGGACAAAAGGAGAAGCCGATATGAAGGAAAAGATCAAAGATGCCAAAGGAATCCATGGAATGATCAAAGTGAACTAGAATGGTTAAAGGACAATTAGTTGGTGTTCAAATTGAAACAGGTGAAAGTTTGCATTCAAATTTCAAAGGAGTTTTGATTGAAAGATAATTGCGACTATAAGTACAACTAGAACTTTGGACATGAGATGATTGAAATTATTTGTTCTAGCTACTAGCATTTAATGCATGTTGACCATGAGGCAATTTGGTTATAAGCTCGATGGAGATTCCTAATTTCAAGGTGAATTAAAATAATGCAAAAAATATGGGTCTCCATTTCAATTTCATGATGAAAATTCTAAATAATGCGTCGGTTGATAAATTGATTTGTCATACATGGTGAAGTAGGAGGAATGAAGTTGAAAAAGGATAGAATGAAATCTAGACTCAACAGGGAACATTTAATGATCCAGATTCATAGGTGACAGATCAACAAGAGTACATGATGCAAATCTTGAAGTAGGATTTTTGAGAAAAAGGTGAAATAAAAGAAAATTTTGAAGTGATTCGAGAAGAGTTTAACATGAGAGAAAAATAAGGTACAAGATCCAAGAGATTGATAAAGGAAAAATGATGAAAATACGATGCAATTAAGCTAAGAAGAGCTACAATGGTGGAGAAGAGAGAACGAGTGAGATCGAGAAAATAATGAAGAACATGATTAGATAAGCAGAGCATAAAATAGGAATTTTGAATGAGAAAAAGAGAGTGATAGAGGAAGAACATAGATTGAGCCAGAAAAGTGATCATAATCCATTGTATTAATAATTTCTATAACTATATGATCAAAATGTATATGTAAAGAAGTCTAAGTTGTAGCTTAGCACATTCAGGGAGTTGTAGCTTCCTTGTAGGTGGGTGCCTATAGAAATAAATCTCTTGTGATGCGTAATATTCACTTGAGTCCTTTGTTGTGTGTAATATCAACATAGGTGTAGGGGTTGGTGCTCCTTGTGGGATTGGTGTCTCACTAAAAAAATCTTGTAAGATGTGTTATATTCTTATGAGTCCTTGTTTTGTGTAATATAAGCAATGGTTTTGGTGGGTTTTTTTCTCCCAAAGGGTTTCCCATGGTAAATATCTATGTTCAGTATTTATGTGTATGATGAATAATTGTTTGATTGTCTTCTAATCATACATATATATTGGTAAAGAATATAAAATTAAATCAAGAGTGAAAAGTTTTAATCTACACTTTGCTTCACCCCCTCTCGTCTACGTGATATGTAACAGGTATATCCCTCTCATTAACATTGATACAAAGGTGATCATGAATATTAAAATTAAAATAATTATTTGGATTCTTAAAATCCAATAAAACTTTACAACTACTGAAAATAGGTGTATTAAAACTTTGTTTAGACAAGTACAAGATATCAAGATATTAACATGTCTTCTTTCTCATCCATATAAAATCAATAATATAGATGGATCTCTCTTGTGCATATTTCATCAAAATATTTATATCCTTCAACATTGGTAGAATGCCAACCAATGTAAGTAATGTTTCCAGATTTGTTAAATGGAACAAAAAATCCTTAGCTTTATCAACTTCATTATGATATTTATACATGAAACCAACCAAGGATGGATACTCCTCACTAATTCTGCATGCAGGCTCGTAAAAAGAAATCCACCTTGTATTGAAATTCTTGAGAATATTTTTACCATCAATAAATCCAATTGATTTTTTTGAAACTCGAGAAATTGTTTTGGACTGCTTGATATATAGGAATGCAGTTCTCAGAAAAGGTCTCCTACTTTTGCAAAATTTTCAAAGTTGAAAACTATTTTATATGCTAGATTCATTCTATGAGCCATATAATGAATTACAAGCATATAAGGGGCTACTGTTGTTTGCAATCAAATACATAGCCCAGTTTTATGACCTTACATAAATGATGCATCATTGACACAACACATACCAACTTCATAGTGATTTCATATTCATTCATGCCAGTAATATCTTTCAACTTGCAATAACTATTTTATATAGATTTTCAACATTGTAATTTTCCACATTTTTGTACAACTAATAGATGGGGTTACCTTACATTGTTTTCAAAATTATAAATATGGATATATACCCATGACATGTTGTCAAATGCTGTTAACTCATCAATTGATAGCGATAAAAACTTTACGTTTTTCACTCCCTCTTTCAAATCTTCATTTTTAATCATTGCAAGAAATTTAGACATTTCCCATGAACTGCTATTTGACCAATGTCTTTGAGGAATGTTGTGCATTCCATTATGTTGAAACAAATTTTTAAAATCAATGAAATTAGAAATAGGTCTTCCCTTCTTAAGGATGTGCAATATGGTAGAGAACTATATGATTTTAGCATGCAAGTTTAATTGAATCACCTTTTTAATTTATGATGTGATTTCTCGACCCTTTTACACAAGATGTATATGTCTTTTCTTCTTAGCTTTATAATTTTTGCGTATGTAACATGCATAAATTATTTTTAAATTTTCTATTCGTGTTTTTTTATTATCTCGCCATCCTCCCGTTAAACAGATAAATATTATTTTCCACAATATTTGTCAATTGTGTCTAACTTCAATGGCATTTTTTTATGTCCTTGTTTCAGGTGCATGTTGTACATGTACATTCAGTAGGGATATATTCATAATTATCTTCCTCTCTTGGTTTGATAAAATGAAATTTTAAAGCACACTCGAGCTTATATGTCCTACCAAGTTTCCACACATTTTTGTTTTCTTTCAAAGTTTTGCAACCAATTTTTTTAGGAATATCTCAATCATCTTGTTTCCTCTTTCATGAAGCAAACTTTTCAATTGAATTTGGTGTTACAGTTTGTCGAGTATTTGAGATATCTTGATCCTCTCTTGGTTACATCTCAACATGAATTTTGTCCAATGTTGATGATCCTATTTGATTGTTCAGAGGAAGAGAAATATCTTCAAGTTCTAGCATGTTGTCATCATAGGTATCAATTTTTTGAGATTGTGTTAAATCCATGTCCACATCAATAATACCTTCCACATAGTCTGTATTCTTATTAATTCCAGTGGTATTATGGGTGCTAGTGGTAGCTGTAGAGTTTCCATAATACTTGAACAATGTTGCCTTTTGAGATATTTTGGTTTCTTTTTGGTTCTTATAAACATCCTCTATTGAGTAGTCTAGAATATGGATTTTCTTCTTGACAGAAAATAAAATGTCCCCGGGAAAGTGAAATTGACTTTTCACATGTCTACAGCTTTCTGTTGCGTGTTTGAAAATCCTTGCACAAATATAACACTTCTTGTTGTGTGTCTAACACTTCTTATTGCACTTCTCAAACTCATTTTCTAGCCTGAGATGAATCTTACTTGATTATACTTTGGGTACTTGGTGAACTACACATTTCTATATAGGAGGATTTTTCAACAGGAGGTGTTTAATTCCCTAAAATATTTTATCTTTGGAAAATTTAGGTGAAAGGTTATTTTTCGTGCCCTAAAAAATTCACCTTTTCATATTTTCCAAATATGGAATATTCATCAAATTATGAATATTCAACACTAAAATTTTCGCTTCTTTTACGTGGAAGATCTTGTTCCTTCTTCTTCTATTTGGATTTTTTTATATTAACTACCTCTTCCTCGCCACTTTTTTCTTCTTTGATTACTATGGCCTCTAAGTCACTTCAATATTTTGAACTTGACATACTTGTGGATCCTAAACTTGTTAATCCTTTCTCTTCCCCTTCATCCGGTGCCTCTCCTTCCAAGTTTTTAATTTTCATTTTAGGTTGGAAACCACTTTTGTGCACCATGGGGTGGTTAATTTACCCAATTTTTTTTTTTATAATTAGGGATTCTCAACCTCCACATTAATGATGACCAAAAACAAGGTTTTACTTGTATTGATATGATAAATATTAGGTGTAATCTAGATATCACTATAAATGCTTGAATTTTTGAGATTAAATTTTTGTTAATGGCAATTGATTCTTATTTTTTTCTCGGGTTTTGTCGTTGAATCATTTATTTCATGTTTTTTTGCTGGTTTTCACTAGTGATCTCATTTTCATTGTAAGGTAAGTAAAATGAATTACAATTCCTCCTATTTATACCCCATTTCCATAGGTAATAAATGATATTTTCATTTACTCCTTGCACATGTGATCTTTTAGTTCCCCATAACTACCATTAATGTCTATTTTTGACAATTGCATTTTAATTTATTTTCTCTATTTGATTCTTAATGATCATTAAGTGTGCATCATGGGATTCTTCATGGTTTTATTAGGTTTTTTCCTTCCCGCCTCTATCTATATTAGGAAGCTTATGTTTCTAGGCCACATTGCTCTCCCTTGTGCACTCCCTCCTTTTTGCGCTTCCTTGCCTTATAGATCCTTATAAAAGCTAACATCCTTTTTCCAAATATTTCTAATTCCTTCATTTGATTCACTTTGTCTTTATACCATTCCATCATTAAGGATTTTCCTATTGCACATGGGTCAAAAATGATTTTTTAAAAAGTGCTTCTATATGCGCTTCCTTTTGTCATATTGCACGCCCCTTTTTCACCTAAAAGCATCTATACTGATACTTTGTAAAATTCATTGTATTTCCTCCTCCCAACATACAACATTGCATGGTCCTATGCACATTACTACTTGAGATACAAATTTATTATAAGCTTGTTCAAAATAACACAATCATAAAAAAATTACGCAATGTTTTTTATGTTTATTTCATTCATGAAATTAATTTAATCTACTAAATGAAAGAACATATAATTTAATGGCATACTCTTTATTTCCTTATATTCACACTTGATTGGAAATAGGGTTTCAACCTACTCCCATTCAAGTAGTTTGGTTGAATAATGATACTAAGGTCCATTAGTTTACATGCCCTAGTTTACAAAAATTTTAATATCTTATAAGGACCTAGCCAACGGGTCTAAAATTTCCTAGGGTGGTGAAAACACTTTGAGTCATACAAAAAAACTTTTACACCCACCATAGGAGCATCATTCTTGAGGTTTCATTCATGCTATGCATTTTGTCTTTATTTTTCAATATTTTATGACCATCGAGCTTGTAACCTCATTTCATCCAAGTGTAAAAACCTTGTCAAGAATTGAATAAGAGAATCTTCATCATCCAAGTTGGAAATTTTCACGATTCAAAAGGATGGCTCTATAAAATTTAGTGGTAAAACTACCTCTTTTCCATAGACAAGATAAAATGGAGTCACTTGTATGTTATTTTATATGCCAAATGAATAATTGAAACCTTATAATCCCAATCCTTATGCCCCATGTCGTAAATATTTTTTTAAGGTATGACTCAAAATTTTATTGAATGCTTTAAATGTTACATTATTTTTTTGGGTGATACGGTGTGGTTTCGTGATGTGCTATTGTAAAATATTGTAGGAAAATACTTATAATATCATTCAAGAAGTGTGTCCCTTTATCTCTTATTAAGTTTAATGGACATCTAAGCCAACTAATATTTTTTTCCCATAAGAACCTTTTTGCTATTTCTATTTTACAATATTTGGTTGGCATGGCCTCTACCAACACAATTAGATAGTTGGTGGATGTAATTATATAGCGTGCACCTCTTTTTTGCGCTATAAGAATGATAGGTTCTACAAATTCAATCACCCATTTTGTAAATAGATCTTGTGTGATCATGAGTATTAGTGGCATATCATCATCCTTGCTTGGTTTTTATGATTCATTGGAAATGGTTATATGCCCTTGCATATTCCTTAACATATAAAAAAAATTCCACTAGGGAACTGTAGTGAGAATTTTCCACATTATTCTTGTTGGAGCTCAAATGTGCACCCACACCCGAGTCATAGATAACTCGGGATTTGATACAACATGGTACTGTCTCAAGTCGTGGGACTTGAACCGAGACAAAACTTTAGAGAATTCCGGCTTCCTCTACCTACTCCTAATGCTAAGTTACTCCTAGGAAATGTATGTAACTAATTACCAATGCCAAGGGACTAGGGAGAAAGATAGAGTACATGAAATGAAATCCTAAACTATGGAGGCGATAACACCAAAAGAATGGGTTGGAGAGAACCCTAGTGAGTGAAAACAGAAGCAAAATGAAGTAGGAGAGGACATACATAAATACCACTATCCAAAAATACATTCAGATCCCTATTTTCATGGAGCACAATAGCCCGAGTCCTATAAGAAGAGTAAAGTATGGATAATATACCTATAAAGAAATGACAGAAAGAAACATAACATAAAACAATTTAGGGTGCAAAAGGCCACAAAACATGAATTTTATTGCTCAAAAGGACGCACAATCCATTACATAGTATAAATAAGCAAGAATCCTTTGCAAAAACTCAAATATGAGGTCTATAACTCATAAAAAAGTTTCTGGAATAAATTTGACAGAGTTCCTCTACAATTGTTAGAAAAATCCCCCAAAAATGAGGGGGCAATCACATTATATAGGAAAATTTGTTCACCTACCCTAAATGAATTCCCTAATAGGTAGTTCAACAACCTCAACTACCGCCATCAATGTGCTACTCATAGGTGATATTTCCTAATGACCCATCTAACCCATTAGCCAAATATCATATCTAGGTTGGTCAATCCGTCTATATGTTAAGTTGTATAAATTGAGTATGCCACCCATCCTCATTTCCATGCATCCTGGAAAGTTTGGACATTGTCTAACTTTAAGGCCATATAAATCAAGCAATCACCAACCGAGAAGACCATTGATTTTCCACTTGTGGACCATCCAACTAGGTGGGGTTAATGAACATTTAACTCGTACAGATAATATTTCTATGAACCACATGTCCAACCAAATGACCCATCCAACTGATCCACCTCCTTAGTTCTATATGCCATCTAAATAGGTTGGAAAACCATATATTTGTTTCTCGCCATACATCGCCTTATTTTTTTGACCAACTATCAAGTCGACCAACTTGGTGACCCAACTAACCATGCATATCTGGGTTGGACGCAATCCAACAAGTTAATCATCTAACGAGGTAGCCATTTAACTAGTTAATATTTTGTGCCACTCTTCCACAACAGGTCATCCATCCAACCCGGTCATCCATCTCAATCGACTAACCCACCTTCCATACTAGGGGTTAGACACCATCCAACTTGTTACCCTTCCAACCCGGTGACAAACCTTCAACTTTTCTAACCACTTGGTACATCTTCTACCCGACCAACCTAGTGGTTGGATGTGTCGACCATCCCTTCGGATAACCTAGGCATCCATCTAGGAAACAAACCTAGTGAAAATTTTAATTTCCACAATGAGCCCGACCACCAACTTGAACCTTCACCACAGCCGAGCCATCTCACCGCAAGTAAATCCCAAATTGGCCAAGTTAAAGCATGGGTTATATTTATCTTTTGATGGGGTCAAATTTTATGGCCATCTACACGTCACAATCCTCTACTAAAATTTTTAATAGGTTAACCGAATTTGCAAGGGTTCAAATTTAGGATAATATTTTGCAACATCCATGGGACATTAGCCTATTATATATAGAGACCATCCACCTCAAAGAATCCATTGGGCATGGATTTAGTATACACATGAACTACTTTTTCATTAAAAACTCTCCCCTAAACTTATGTGAAGTCTGCATGGATTGGCCTTGATCCGGAGCTGCCACAAAGCTTGCTTGAAATTGAAAAGTGTAAGAGAAACCAAGGCACAACTATGTACAAACATGAAAGATCATACATGTTCCAAATGGAACATAAAGAGTGTGTGCCAAAAATTATATAAAATAAAACTTAAACTACCAAAAAATAGTGTGGTGCAAGCACATGGAGGAATTGAAATCTAAACTATTATGTACAATGATACAGAAAATTGTCTTAATGAGAATGCTTAAGATAAATCCCATTGACTAGGATTTGTAGTGCATAACCATAAAGATCAGTAAGCTCAAAAGAATCTACTTCCTTACAAGTTTTAATGGTATTTGGACTCTCCAAATTGCATCAAATTTGGAGTGTCTTCCTAGTTTGGCCTAGTCAACATTTCACTTTAAGACCAAATCACCAACCTTAAAACTTCAAAATCTGGCCTTTTTATCAAACCATTTCTTAGTAGATTCTTGATGCTTCTCTAATTTAATCATCACATAATTCCTCAATTATTCAAGATTCACCAACTTTACAATTCTGATTTCTCTTTTATCTGACCCTTCCAATTCCAATTCTTGAGGCCAATTCAAGTGAAGGAAATTCCAATGACAAAGGCAACCTTGCTTCTTTTCCATAAACCATCTTGTATGGTGAAGTACCTATTTCCTTTTTCATGGTGATCCTGTCAACCCAAAGAGCATTCCTCACCTTTATGTGTCATTACCTCTAATTGACATCCATTTTCCTTTTCATAATCCTAATCAGGTTCTTGTTAGTAGATTCCCAAACCATTACCTTATGGGTAATAATTGGAAGAAGTTTTCAAATAAATACCAAGTCTTAGACCCTAATAAAAAAATTTAGATCCTAGAAAATCCTTTGCATTATTAGAAATTATGGTTTGTGGGACACCAAACCTTGTGACAATCTCCTCAAGGAAATCAAGAATGACTGATTTAGTTGCTTCCTTCAATGGTACAACCTCGTTCCACCTTGTAAAATAATATGTAGCTATTAGGAACCAATTATGGATGACACTTGATGGAGGATTGATCATGGTGATAAAATCTAACAAGCACTAATAAAAAGGATGATATACTTAAATAGGATGCTATGAAAGAGTTTCCAATCTTTCCTTGCTAGTGAAAAGGGCACAATCCTTGCATTTTATGACCCATTTGTGATAATCAACAACTAATATGGGCCAGAAATACCTTGCTCTTAGAATCTTCATTGTTGTGGCTTTGGCTGAAAAATGACCACCGGATAAGCCACCATGAAATTCTATCAATATTCTCTCTACTTGATCCCTCAATACACCTAAGCAAGACTCCATCAATGCTTGTCTTGAAAAAATACTATCCATGAAAACATAGGGAATGGAATGCAACCTTAAACATCTCCTTTTTGCTTTTCTCAAACCAAGAGGATATGCACCTATAGATAAAAAAGTGATAATATCTCTTATCCAACTATGACCATTGGCTATGTGTTCCTCATTCTCATGAATTTCAACATCATGTGGAGGTTGGTTTTTTATGAAGGAGGTATCTTCATCACCTTGATCATCTGAAGAAATCTTCTCACATAATCCTTTACCTCTAACCAAATTTTTAGCCTTGATAGTCACATTGTATTCCATTATATTTTTACCAATATAGATATTTTCTCATTAATATCGTCGACCATGATGATATCTCTCACACTAGAATGTGAGACCAAAACCTTGATGTGATTGGAGGATACCATGCTTCTGAATTTCTTTAGAGCTATCATAATGGAAAAAATCTATTCTTCAATGTGGCTATACTTTAATTCATGTTCCTTTAGTGTTTGACTAAAGAGGCCACCGGGCTATTCCATTATTTCATTATTCTATTGTGTCAAGACAACAACTATACTAGTGTCAGCTCTATATGCATACAAAATAAAATCCTTATCATAGTTAGGATTAATCAATGTAGGAGCTTGGTCAATTCCCTAGTTTATTTTCTCAAAACTTTCCTTCCCTTTCATTGTCCATTTGAAATTTTTATCGTTATTTAGAATCAAGGTGATGGGCTTGACAAGTCTTTCAAAATTAGGAATAAATCTCCTAACAAAGTTAATCTTGCCCAAAAATGATTGCAAGGATTTTTTATGAGTAGGCAAGGAGAGAAAGATGATGGCTGAAATTCTATACGGATCAATAGCAATGCCATATTTTGAAACAATATTCCCTAAAATCTTACCCCTATAAACAAAAAAATTACACTTCATGGGTTTAAGAGACACCTAAAACTCTCTAAACCTCTCAAAACCTTATCCAAATGGATGATACGATCCTTGATTTTCTTTGAGAAAATGGTAATATCATCCAAGTAAACAAGGATGAAATCATTAATGTAATATTTGAAAGCAATATCTATTTCTCTTTGAAATGTGGCACTTGTATTTGATAAGCCAAAGGGCATATTTTGATAGGAATATGTACCCCATTTTTTCATAAATGCATTTTTGAATTGATCCTCTTCCCTAACCTTGATATGATTGAAACTTGAATATCCATCCAACATAGAAAAACTTTCTTCCCCTGCAACAATTTGTAAAATCTATTCCATAGAGGGTAAAGGGTAGTGATCCTTTAGGGAAGCTTTGTTTAAATCACAAAAATCAACACAAAGTCTGATTTCCCCATTCTTTTTGCTCGTCTGCGAATCAAATTGGCCACCCAAGTAGAATATTTAATTGGAAATATTATTTTGGCCTCAATGAGTTTGAATAACTCCTTCCTCATGAGGGGATCTATTTTAGGTTTAACATGCCTTTACTTATGCCTTATCGACTTGACATTGGGATAAAGGTATATAGAATGTTACACAATATTTGGATTAAATTCCTTCAGATCCTCATAGTCCCAAGAAAATACATCACTAAATTTTTTACACAAGGAAACAAAATCTTGTTTCTCATTTTCATCATATACCTTTCCCAACAAAATCTCTTTTACTTGTGTAATGGTGACTCATTGGAATTCTTCTTGCTTGGATGCCATGTTCCTCTCAACCCCTTTGAATTATTTTTTTGAGCCAAATATCGTCTCAAAGTAACTAAACCCTTTGGCAACTTATTTTTTTCAATGAATAATCTGCTCACCATATATTTCCTACAAATAAGATTGCATATTGGCGAAAAATCCAACCTCATTTTAGATGAACTGACCGGTTTATTCATCACTATAAAAACTTTCCAGTTGGTTTCATTAATCGGGATTAATGGCCTAACCACCATTTTAATGTGTTGTATATTTCCCTTGATCAAATCCATAACATACGAGAATTGTGATCTAAGTGTTGCCATATGATCTACTTCTTTATTTAATTTTCCTTGGTATCACTCGTAAATTAAGAGCATTAGAGCTCTCAAAAAATCCCGAACTATATGCTTATAATCTTTCAAAAGCTTATTTTTGTAGCAAACTTCCCCGTGACCTAGTGGATTACTAATTATCTGTCCCCAAAACTCGCAACACTTTAATTTTCCTTTTCTCAAAGAATCAACAAGCCATGGACCAATGCTTTGTATTCTACCACATTGTTAGAAAATGTAAAAGCTCAGTAACCTATGGGAAAATATTTTTTTCCTCCTTGGGTGAAATTAACACAACACCTGCTCCAACTCTATTCCCGCTCTTAGAACCATCAAATTTTTTTTTCCATAATCCTGAAGCATTTTCTTCTCTCTGTTTAAGCATCTGGGTAGTACATATTCCTCTTGAAGAACATAGTAAGTACCTAAACCAGTTTCATAGTGGATTTAAGTTCTTCATCATAGGGATCAAATTTATTATCTCTTTCAGCCCATTCATCCAACAATAGGTCTAGAATGGGAGGAGGAGTAAGCTTGTTATTTTGAAATTGACTATTGTCCCCGATTTTCTAGAATTAGACAATTTTCTTTGATAAGGGTGGGGTCATATGACTTGATATGATAATTTTTGTAAATATCTTTCCCTCGGGTAGATATAGACAAGCAAAAGAATATGGAAATCAAAGAAACTTAGACCCCGACATTTGATGCGCCCATGGCGCACCTTGAGTGTGGCGACATGCAAAAAGTCACGCCAAGGCGCAGGTAAGAGGCACACATCAGAAGGTGTTAACACAAAAATGGATGAGCCCATAGCACAGGTAAAGGGTGCACATCAGAAGGTGTTAACATGAAAATGGATGCACCCATGGTGCAGGTTAAGGGCGCATGAAAAAGGATGTCGACATGAAAATGGATGCGCTAATGGTGCGAGTAAGGGCACACATCGAAGGTGTTAACACAAAAATGGATGCGCCCATGGCACGGTTAAGGGTGTATGAAAAATGATGTCGACATGAAAATGGATGCACCAATGGTGTAGGTAAGGGTGCACATCAAAAGGTGTTAACACGAAAATGGATGCGCCGATGACGCGCGGTAAAGGCGCACATCAGAAGGTGTCGACACAAAAATGGATGCCCCACGACGCAGGGAAAATGGCGCGAGTAAAGAGGTGTCAACACAAAAATGGATGCACCCATGGTGTAGGTAAAGGGCACACATCAGAAGGTGTTAACATGAAAATGGATGCGCCCATGGCACGAGTAAAGGGGGCGTAACATTTTGAGCGGCGACAGAAGTAGACCACAGCGCGAGATATTTAGATGGCCATAACTTTTGACAGGGAGCTCAGATTAACGCAAGGTTCAATTTTTGGAAATCTTACGAAGTACTCTATCCAACTATGACTAAATATATTTAATTGGGTGGGAAAAAATTCTTAAAAATTCAAAATATAGTTCGCCACTTTTTGGGTTCGCTAGGGTTCTCACCTACCATCATAATGAGATGAATTAAATGCAACCTAGAGGTGGTTGGGGTAGATTTGGATTTCCTCTCTCTTCCCTCTCTCATTCTTCCTATAAATTGTAAGGAGGTGATTCTTTCTAAAGGTTGGAAATTCTTGTTTTTCCCCTCCCTTCTTCTCTTTGGCAGGTGAATTTGTGGAAGTTCAAACCTCCCATTTAAAAATGTAATGCAACTTTGCTTCTTGGCATTCTGTAGTGTATTGTATCAATCTTTGGAGCAAATAATGCATGTCTGATGGATGATTCTCAACCCTCTCTATGTTCATTTGCATCCTCCTGATCTTTCACTACAATTTTTTTATCTGCATGATCTTGCATCACATTTTTATGGTTTGTGTTTATTGGCAAGATAGGTGTTCTTCATTCCTCGGTGCATCACCTTTGTAGTTTAGGTTTTATTTTTATGCATATTCTTACCTTGTCTCCTTGGAAAGTTAGATTAGGTTTTTGAGTAAATCCTCTACATTTTTATGTGTGCATCTGAATAGAGGAATAGGAACCGGCCTTCATCCGGAGAGCTTTCCCGATTCACAAGGTCCCACACTTGGGAAAAGCTCCATGTTATGCAATCACACTAAGAGTCTCAACCCATCAAGTTGCAGACATTCAGGGGTGTTGTGATTCACCATCAACAATAATTAAATTTAGGCTCAGCTTGTATGGTAAATCTGGTACCATACCTAGTTCTCAAAATCATGTGAGTCCAATCTGAAGACAACTAACCACCTACCTTGGAAGTAAATTCTCTTGACAAACAAATGGAAAACATTGGAGGAAAGCCAATAACCAATATATCATGAGTTATGGTTAGACTTGGGCAAGCATGAAGGGTTAATTTCAGATCTTTAATGACTCCCAAAACACTAACTATTGATCCATCAAGCTGTAAGACACTTTTAGCAACAAGGATGTACTCTAGACCTAGGACATAAAAAAATTTTCTTTGGCATAACTGAGGTACTAGCACCTGAATCTACCATGCAATTATGGACTAAGTTCTTACCCACAATCAATGACATATAAAATGGTGGGGTTTTGATGACTTTACTTACTTGCTCCTCCTTTGAATGGAAAATATTAATAGCAATAAGTGCCTTTTGAATTATAGGGTCAGCAAGGGAAACTACTTTAGAGCTTCACATAAGAGGTCCCTTTGTGATGGGATAGCCAAAACATCCCACATTGTTACATTGACATTCATCCTCTTCATCTACTCCACAATGTTGAAGGGAAGACCCATATATTTCTTCAATTGTGGTGTAATGTTCTCCTTCCTTTTTACTCTAATAGTGGAACAAGCATTTTTGGTTGGAGAGTAACTTCCTTGATGTGAGCTTTAGGTGCTTTGCCTTTTCTCCCATCCATCCCCCTTTCCTTGTTAGCAATGTTTCCTTGTTTAGAGTATGATGCATGTTGAGATTCCAACATCCTTTTCTTTTACGTTGTGTTATCAAGTAACCACCTAATTTTGTGCACAAAAATCATCTACTCAAAAAAACATAAGGTTTACATTACGGTTAGTTTGTTGAGCTCGTTCTTTACTAGGATTGGGTGCTTCTACCAATGGATCCTTATGATTGGACGAGTTATAAATCATAAAATATTGAAAATGCAATTCCTTCTTATAAATTAGTTGATTGTGTAGAAAATTGCAAGGGAAAACACCACTTTATTTCTGAATGACATTATTCTACACAAGAACCAATGTTTGAATAGAGATAGAAAAGGAGATGGGTGGGAAGAGGCCACTTTGTACAAGTAGAAGAGATGCATTCTAAGCTTGCCACCTATTATTCTGCTGATTCTATCCATGCCATTATTTTTTTATTTTTGTGAGGATGATAACCTTGATTAAAGCCTTGGTTTGAAGACTACCCCTGATTCGAATAACTCATGTATGATTAGGCCTACTACTTCTCCAATGATATAACCTTGTTAGAAAAATTCCTTATCAAGGCTTTCATGTCTTCATCCTCCTTTTGTTGTGTAGTAGAACAAGATGTTGATGCGGTAGGATGGTATTTTCTCTTGGGAATAGGGGTAGCGGAAGGTTGAGTTTCTTGAGGTATCTTAGGGTACAATGGCATAGGTGGCCTAGGAGCTAACTTTTCAGCTTGGATCAAACAATTTTCAGCCCTAATGGATATAACATATGCACCTAGAAAAGTTGTGACACCCATAGATTAAATCATAACAACAATATCAGAATTCAATGCATTTAGAAAATAAAAGAATGCACCCTCAACAATCGGTCTTACCAGGATTGGAATCATCTCCCAAGTCTTTTGAAACCTAAAATTAAAATCCACCATGACCTCATTGGAGGCCTTTTTTTATAGTCATCAGCTGCGCAAGCAAGGAAAGATTATCCACCTTCTCTCCAAATTGATTGTAGAGAGCTATCCCAAGTTCAAACCAATTAGTAATTGACCCTAGTGTAAGGTTTCTAAACCATTATAAAGCTCTACCCTTGAATGAAGAGGACAACAACCTAATAGCTACGTCTTGCTCTACAATTTGATGAATAACATAGACATTCACAATATCTTGGATGTGCTCTATTGGGGTAGTTTGATTCTCACCAGTGAAATAAGGGATGCTCTTAAGAGCAGATGCTATAATGGGATTGTTGGCATTGAGGGCAAGAGGACTGGTGCTAGTTAAATTGAAAAATCCCAAATTCTATTGCTTTTGAATTATAATAGGTCTGAAAACTATAATAGACTGCAAGAAAGGCCTACCAAGAGGTGGAGTGGAGAGATTATTGTTTGGTGGTGAGGGTGACCTTTGAATAGTTCTTCCTCTTCTTCCCCTTCTAGGTGATAACTGCAGATACTCAAAAACTCCCTCCTTGGTCATTACGGATCTTGTTTGAATTATTCTCATGAACCAGAGTGCTTTGGTACTATTGAAACATATTGATTTGAGATAAGGAATCACTAGATGTGTAGAACAAGCCTCCAAAGGCTAGGAATTACTAATCCACACACAAAGACATAATAAGAATGAAGTTATAGACCTTACAAAATATGACCTCAAGTGGTCCTAGTGAGTGTGCCAAAAATTTTGGAGCTCAAATGTGTACTGCACCCAAGTCATAGAAAATTTAGTATTTGAGATAATATGTGATTGTCTCAAGTTGTGGGACTTGAACCGATACAAACCTCTAGAGAAGTCCGACTTCCTCTACCTACTCCTAATGCTAAGTTACTCCTAGGAAATGAAATGTAACTAACTACCAATGCCAAGGGACCATGGAGAAGAGAGAGTACATGAAATGAAATCCTAAAATATGGAGGAAATGTCACTAAAATAATGTGTTGGAGAGATCCTAGCGAGTGAAAACAAGAAGTAAAATGAAGTAAAGAGGGAAGACAAAAATACTACTATCCAAAACTACTTTTAGATCCCTAATTTTGTGGAGAAAAACAGAATGATTCATGCAAGAAGAGTAAATTATGCAAAATATACCTGCAAATAAATGAAAGGAAAGAAAAACAATATAAAACAAGCTAGGGTACAATAGGCCACAAAAATGAATTATATTTCTCAAAAGGATGATCAATCCATTACAAAGTAGAAATAATGCAATAATCCTTTGTAAAAGCTCAAATATGAGGCACGTAACTAATAAACAATGTTTCTAGAACAAATTTGACAAAGTTCCTCGACAATTATAAGAAAAATACCAAAAATGAGGGGGTGATTACATTATATAGGAAAATTTTTCCACCTACCCTGCATTAATTCCTAATAGGTAGTTGAACAACCTCAACTACCGCCATCAATGTGTTGCTCATGCTCACAGGGTGATATTTCTTAATGGCCTGTTTAACCTATTGGCTGAATATAATATCTAGGTTGGTAAGCCATCTATCCATTGAGCAATACAAATTGAGTAGGCCACACAATCTCATTTCCATCCATCCTGGAAATGTTGGACATCATCTAACTTTAAGGCCATATAACTCTAAAGCAATTGCCAACCAGATGACCACTAATTTTCTAATGTGGACCATCCAACTAGGCAGGGTGGATGGCCATCTAACCTTCTTCCATAAAATCTATCAACAAACCACATGTCTAACCAAATGACCCATCCAACTGAGCCACCTCCTTAGTTTTGTATGCTATCCAACCAGGTGGGTGGCCATCTATCTATTTCTGTCATATATCACCTTGCGGTTTCGACCAATTATCGAGCTAAAGAACTTGGTGTCATGACCAACCATGTGTCTCTAGGTTTGGACACCATATAAATAAGTATCCCTCTAACTAGGTAACCATCTAACAAGTTACTCTTACGCACCATGCTGCCATAACAATCGACCAACCAACCTGGTCATCCATCTTAATCGACCAACCCACCTTACATACCGGAGGTTAGACGCCATCCAAATTGTTACATGTCCAACTTGGTGATAGAAATTCAACCCATCCAACCACTCCATACATATTCTACTTGACCAACCTAGGGGTTGGATGCCAACCATCCCTACCTTCCAACCTAGGTGTCTAACCTAGTGAACTTTTTAATTTCCACAATGAGCTCGACCACCAACTCAAACCTTCACCATGGCTTACCGATTCACCATGAGTAAAGACCAAATCATATGAGTCAAAGAACATGCTATCTCTCTCTTATGATGGGGTTGAATTTGATAGTTATTTGCAATTCACAATCATGTATCTCAAATTTTTAATAGGTTATCCAAATTTTCAAGGGTGCAAATTTGGGATAACGATTACATCTTTGACGTAGTGACATCCCCAAATCCTTTCATGCACCTCATAAATAACATAAGTCCTTCCATGATCCAAAAAAATCACCTCAATATTTCATCATGCCCCATTTTATATATTTTATCTCTAATCAACTGGTATGATGTGACTTTAACAACTAATTGCTTCCTTTTACTTATTGTATAGTTTACTAACGCTCTTCCATGGTGTAGAAAATTGGTCACGCTTTCCAGTTCACCAAGAGTACTCGTTATTTGTAATAATTTGGCATCCTTCATTCCTTCTTCTATTGGTTCTACACTTTCACCAGTCTCTATGCATGAAAAATGATTGAGTCCGTATTATTTTTACTGGTTTGACAACCACCTTAAATTGGAAACCTTAAAAGACTATAATCGACCTATAAATTCTCGCATATAAGATTTCTTAATTTACCGATATTTTAAGAGCCATGTGATCTATAAAGAACAAAAATAGAGTTGCCAAAATATAGTGTTAAATTTTTTGAAGTGCATAACCATTGATAGTCCTTCTTTCTTCATGGTAGTATAATTTCTTTCTATGAATGTTAATTTTTAACTTGCAAAATAGATATGATGGTATAAAGTCCCCTCTTTTGGTTGTGTAAATATTTATCCAACAAAATTCATGAGGTGTCTTTTTCTACATGAAATGGTGTGCTCCAATCTAGGAATTATAAAATAGGAGCTTTGTGTTAACCTCTCCTTTAGTTGTTAAAACACATGTTCTGATCTACACCCCACTCAAATTATCTTGTATTTTCTATTAGATTTTCCAATGGTGCTCTATGTTTTGCTAAATACTTAATGAATTTTCTATAATACTCGTAATGTCCTAATAATTCCTATACTTCTCTATGTGTTCAAAATGTCTCAAGGTGAAATATCACCAAAATATTTTCCAAATGTACCAATAACCCATACTTGCATATTATATGTCCTAATAATGTGCTAAATGGTATTATGAACACACATTTCTTCAAATAGAGGGAAATATGTAACTTTCGATAGTATTTAAAAATTAATCTCAAATTATTACAATGATCACATACCAAATCATAGACCATTCAATCGTCTAGGTCCACTCGAAGGAAATTTAGTATGAAATATTGAAACAGAATTACAATAATGAGCAAAAAGACAATGGGTGCATTTTTAAGATCGAGAAAACACAACATAAGAAAATGACCCCATTCATTAAAAACCTTGTCTTTTACCTATCTTCTTCTACAATGTTAACTTGATGATATCCAAAGAATCCATATGTGAATTTATATATTTCCCTTCGTATGAAGCCTTCTAAAATTTCTTTAGTAAAAGGTGTGGGAATGGGTCAATTATACATACATATTTTAAGGAATTGTAATATACATAAATTTGTATGCACCTATCCTTTATTATGCTTATTACCATAAGAATTTTCCATTCATATTATTCCATGGGTATAATAAATCTTGTGCCCAACATATTATGAATCTTATTTGAATTTTAAATGTAGGTTTGGATTCATCTGGTATGGACACTTTCATATTGGATTTCATTATTCAAGTAGTTTTAGTTACATGGTTCCTAGTGATGGATGTAAACCATTCATTTCATGGTTTCCCCTAGGAAATATGTCCTCATGTTCATGTAATAGTTCAAAAATATATGTGATTTCTGGTTCACTCCAGTAGTCACCAATTGTTACCATTTTTGGTTCATTGTCACTACTTATGTTGACCTGTATGGATTTGAATGGATCATCCTGTGGTTGATTCCCATGTGATTTATTGTTTATAACTTCTTTTTACCCATATGAGACATCCACATTTAAATGGAAATTATCTCCCTCATCTTCTATTCGTTGCACCTTTACCTTTTCACGGAAAATGCTCCTTCTTTAATAATTCCTCATCTTCTTCACTAGAGATATTATCCAAAAGGTCCTTACTTGAATATTTTTTCTAACATGAATCCCTTTATCATTTTTTAGTGCTAAATTTTTGTCTTCCATAGTAACATCGTCCCATGATACTATTGTTTTTATACATTCAAGTGGATAATTCAATTGAGGAACCAAAGATTGAAATGAAAATGCGTGTAGAAACCCTTATGTTAGTTTTTCCTAGGAACTTGATTACTGTACAAAAATTACATCGACATACCATGCACGTGACCATAAATGTAGGATAAGATAGAATAAGTGTGTCCATAATGCATGGTTAACATTTTTAGTAGTTGTCCATATCTCAACGTACACTTGTCGGATGGTAGTATAAAAAAATTCTACCATTGACAATATTAAGGAAAATATCACAAACTTAAATTTCACGTTAATGGAGAATTGACCCCTAAAATTAACTTGTACTCGGAAAATATAGGTAACCTAGTTCTAATTCCTACCCTAAAATTTACCAATTATAACTTTTAAAAAACTAAATATTTATGAATTAACGAATATTCGCCACTAAAAGTTTCCTTGATTGGATAATATATACCTATAAAATTAAATATGTTTACATATGGTGGTAACCATGGCATGTAATAAAAAAATGTTAGGAAAAAGAAAGGAAAATGGTAAAAATAGAAACTAGTAGAAACAATGTATGTATAAAAAAATAACATCAATGTAGTTAATTTACAAACAAAGTGAAAAGAAGAACATACAAAAGGGTTTCAAGGTCTCAGGACATGGGACACCCATGATGTCACAATTAAATCAAGGAATGTAGGATTAGATGTTGGAAGCACAATGGAATGAGGAGGAGGGTGAATCAAGTATTACTATAATTTTACTTCATTTACCAAACACTTTGCATTCATCATTTAAGATATCCATTCATCATTCATAACCATACATGTACATATTATATGTAGTATTTTATTTTACCAATTAGCCCAAGGTGCACCGACCCATCACTCAAAAATACCAAATTGCTCGCACAAATCATGCAAGGGTACCATGTCCTTCTTTTATGGAAACTTTTTCAATGCGTTTGTAGTCTCGTTTACTTGTATCCTCTAATATTTATTCAACCCCAAGCACATCGGCGTATCACCCAAGTGTAGGGTGCTCACCTAAGGCATGTGTGGTTAATGATCCCCTCCTTTATGTGAGCCTCATGAGAATGTCCTGCCATTAATGGAGGAAAGGTTTGTAGAACAATAACACACACATTTAATATATCATAAAGGTAGTGGTTATAGATCTAATGGAGGATGGGTTGCAAATTGTAGAAACATATGCATTCAATTAAGAATAGAAATTATATATACCAGATTCATACACAAATGTACTATTAATGGAAATAAAAATTGTACTAAGTAAAAGAAGCTAGATCCGATCCATAAAAACATGAGAACACACTACGGTTTAGTCCATAGACACAAAGATTCAAGAAAAAGCTCCATATATTGATTAAATCTATTTACCATAGCCATATTAGATCAAAAATGGTCATCTCATACCATATACATCATGAAATAATGTTCCAATGGTACAAATATACTTTGAACAAAGATCATAGCTATGTTTTCCCATTACAGCCCTTACTCGACCCGAGCGCATACATATATGCTTAGTAACAACATTCTTGCAGCACTTTGTTGCCTCTCCAAATCTTCTTTATTTCAGACCCAAGCACTCCCTTAAATGGAATCTAGATTCGCTACCATAGCTTCACCCATGAGAAGATCACATGCCAAGTAGAAGTGTGGTCCTCTATGATCGAGTGCTTATGCCATCTTGTAAAGGCCTCCACTAACTATAATGATCCTCTTGGGAATATTCCCTACATGGAATATTATTTTCTTGACCTCTAAGGCTCTAGGATGACACCTTATCCATTCATCACACCTACTTAGGCCCTCACGTGTTTCTCTTGCAATACTACCTTCAAAATGCATATAAGTACCCAAACCTTCTTTTGCTCTTGTGCACCAACTTCTCTCATATGTGCCTTTCCTTGAGCACCTTCCTACTTACTTTCCTTGCACACATGTGTGCCTTCTACTTTAGGACTTAGTCAATTCTAGTCCCAACATTACCCCACACTATGTGTGTTATCCATCCCTAGAAACACCCTTCTCTATCACCAAATAATAAAGAGTAGGACAAATAAAATAATATGCAATTAAATAAAGAATGGAAGAATAGTAGGATCCCACTACTTCTGCATGAGGAGTGGGAAGTCTCTCTTCATGGATGATTCAATTTTATCCCAAGCATATTCCTCACTTTGTGCATGTTGAAGTAAATCACCTACCAATGCGCTAACCTTGTCAAAACTTAGCTCATTCCCTTTAGCCTTTAGCGTATCTCCAATTTTTTCCATCTGTTTGCTAAGGTCACCTAAAGCATCCATCTTGTGAGTGACTTTGGGGTATAAATCCTTCAGTTTATTTTTAATCAATACCCTCAAGGTTTTGACTGCCTCAAATTCTTCTCTAACTCTATCAAGATCTTATCTTGCTCCGCCCTATTGCCCTTGTTTTTCTCTTGAAACTCCTTCAGATCCGCCTCATGGCTAGTAAAAAATATGCTTGTGTTGGTTAGATATTTTTTCAAGCCAAAATATGAGGTTCAACCACAATACATGGGATTAAATCCAGCCTCAAAGATAGGTGAGGCTACCTATTTATTACTAATGTAAAACGTAACAAAAATAATATATACAATATTCACACTATTCTAACCATTCGGGTTGAGATAGAATCCCGAAATCCATATCCACACTAGGTGAATATGTTTCAGTTTTAGAAATGGAATGGATTGGAAAGGATATTATTAATATGGAAGAAACACAATGGAAAGGAACATATTTTCTTTTGAGCAAACATAGATCACGAAATAATCATACGAGTTTTAGATAACAAATGTAATGTTTGAAACAATTAAAATAATCGAGAGTGATAAACAAAGAATAGCTTAAGATTTTGAACATAAGAACAATATCTTAAGAGAGATGAATCTCACAACACAAAGTTTGCAAAATAGCATCAGTTTCTATTCCTCAAATGATTAAAAGAAAACACAAAGTTTTTCTTCTTCACAATAGTTCTCAATATTCCAAAAATCTCAACCCTTTGGAATGCATAAGTATCCCTTATTTATAATAAAAAGAGTTGAGAGAAAATAGGATAAATCCTAGAAAATAGTCTTTTAATGAGAGTCCTATTTTTCTTGACTCTCACGAAGGAGACCAAGTCAAAATTTTCTTCCTACATGATGAAACGAAAATGAAAAAGACATGTCAATTTTAGGATTGAAATGACATGAAACATTATGCCTATTCTATTTCATCATCTTTGTCTTCCTCCAGCAAAGCCTGCTTGTCCCAAAATTCTTGGAACTTTCAGATTATGCCCTACATCTCATCTTCATCAGGTGTGGTGGAGTGGTCACTCAGGACCTCACATGTTTCCTAAGTATCACTCGTGTTACCAAGAAGTTTCTTCAATCTCTTGTTGAGTTTCCTTAGTGATTCCAAAGCATGTTCAATCTTCACAAACCTATCAATGATTTCCAGACTAAAGCCATAAGTTGGCTCATGCTGAATTGATTCTTGGATCTTCTTGTAAATATCATCAGTGGGTAGAATACTCGAGATTTCATTCAATAATTTAGCGTAGATCTTGGTTAGCTCTTCTTCTATGTCATTTGTGGCATCAATCAATTGATCTCTTGATTCCCTCAATTTGTTGCAAGCTTCATTGAGAATCTTTATTTTGAATTTGATGGCTTTGGTTAGTTGAAAATTCTTGTCCCCATGTGGAATGATTCCTTCTTCGATCAAGACATGGGACGGAACTTGTTTCAGCTGTATTGAGAGCTTCAAAAGTTAACTCTAGGTTCCCGACTTCGCCAAAAACTCATCATCCATTTTCTCGCCATCCTTATTTATATTCTCCAAGGATTTGTAGACTTCCACGGTGTCATCAATGACCTCTTTTCCTTACAGGAGTAGCCTCTAGATCCATTCATCAACCGTTCTCCCCTTCTCATTAATCTTTTCAATCCTGGGTACCGATGAGAAATCGAACCTGATAGGAGTAGGGGTAGAGGATGATGGTGTTGACTTAGGAGGCTTTGAGAGCTTGAGTAGTACTTCTATCAGCTGCTCTACTTTCTCTTTTAGCTCATCTCTACTTGCCTTCGTTTCCTTCAGCTTCTGGCACAACACATTCATGGCATCTTGTGCATCCTATTGTGCTCCCTCCGTTGTTACTTTTCCTAGATCAACCCTTATGATCTGATAATTGATGACCATTATATCATTCTTCATTTTTTCAGCCGTGGGAGTGGCAATCTCCGCAAACTTATACCCCGAGGCATCTACTCAAGCTCTTGAAAGCTGTTTTGGGTTTCTTGGCAAAATTAGCGGGAGTGACCTTGAGGGAATTGAAATTAAAGGATGGTAGGGGAATTGTGACCTTCCTCTTCCTTAGGGTTTGATCTATTAACCATTGGGGTATCTTTGGAAGAATTTCCTCCCATCATAGGTGTTACGGTCACATCTACAGGTGGAGGAAGGTTTTCTTGTGGAGTGGTGATCACTGCGAGTGTAGTGTCTGTGGGAATGGACTCAGGGAATGAAGGTACAGAAGGAGGAGGCATATCCATGGTTAACTTGGGTCCAGTGGGGAGAGGTAAGAGGTTAGAGAAGATGCTAGCCATGGCTAAGGAATTTGGTGAAGAAGTCTGAAGCAAGGAAGGTTGAATGGGAGGAGGTAATGATTATGAAATTAAAGCTTGAGAGGTAAGAGGAAGACTTACCTCTGATGAGCTGCCAACCAAAAGGGAATGAGAGGTTGACCAACCTCTTCTCCTAAAGGAATATTTCCTTGTTTTGGTGGTGGAGGTGAATCAAGTATCTCAACCATTTGTGGGGGAGTGGCCAATGATGTGGTCACTTGCTCTTCTCCGTTTCTAAAAATTTAACCTTTATTAGCCTCTTAGAAGGGTCCTTATCCTTATCCTTTTTCCCTTGGAGGGTCCCACTTCCAAAGTAGCTATATTTGAAAAAATATTTTCTTTATAACTCATTCCCCAAGAAATGAGCCACACCTTAGTACGGGTAATAATTTGAGCAGCTCTTCCTACGATAGAAGCTTTCTCAGCAATGGACCAATCAATGGCTGGGAATACATATTGGTCTTCATTCAACCCATCATACGAGGTGTCAAGGACACTTTCATTATCCATGGTGCCTTCTGGGATGTCAGATAGATCTAACATCTGAATCTCTTCAAGTGTTAACCTATTATTTTCCTTTCTTTGGATGGCAACTTCATCTGAAGATCAACCCAAATGTCTTCTACATTGGGCACATGTAGATATAAGGTTCCATATGACTTAAGGACTCCTCAAAAATCAAACCCATATCTCTACTTCATGTGCTTCTTCAACTTATCCTATATCTCATGCACCATGTTCTTGGTGCTAACCACTGATTGAGCATGTGTACCTTCTAATGGAAATAGGGAAGGAGACGGTGGCCTTGTGCTTACTCTGTTGGAATTTGTGAAAATCCAACAATTGTCTAACCAACTCCATCAGGATCAACTTATCACCTAGGAACCTGGGAAAATGGAAAGGATCACTGGGTACATGACCACCCGAAGGTATGTGAACTTATTGAATTATAAGAAGATACAACCCCATTTCGATACTTTGGCCCATGCCTCATCAAAGACTCTTCTTTTCCTTAGATCAGGGTTCATCCTGCAGATGTTTTCATAAAAGAAGGCATCGTTCACTCTTTTGAATTGATCCTCGAGACCCTTCATTGTTAGTTGAGGGAATTACTGATATATGTGTTCTATTTCCCTATTTCCCTTCGCATCCAACCCTGGATAATTTCTCATGCCAGTGCTTTGCATAGGTGACGTATGATGACATATAGAACTTGCCAATAGACAAGATTGTTTTCATTTAGGACTCTATCTCATCACTTATAAGACTACTCTAATCAATCCCTTGGTCATTCTTCTTTATGATGACCATGAATTGATACATCCACCCTTGGAAGCCTCTCAAATCGGGAGTCAAAATACTTGACTTAGCAGGGTGATGATATCACTGATTTCAAGGATGAAATCACTCTTGGGGACAAACTTGGGAAACCTAGAGATGGCTAGCTTGGCCTTGATCAAGAACTTTTATTTACATTCCTGATGCAATCTTCTTGATTGTTGTCCCAAGCCTTCTGCGCTGATTGAAGATTCAAATCAACATATTCTTTAAAGTTGGGAAATCTTAAGAGGTCATTAAAGTAACCTCCATCCAACTTCACTATGGTTTCTCCTTCTTGATTTCTCACCAAGCGGGAAGCTGAGTTATAATTGGAAGTGTAGGCCAGAATGAACTTGGTGCATTAAGTAGAAATTGGGATTCTGCTGCAAGAGGGAGGCCACTGCCGTCTATTGACTTCATCTAGGGAATTTGAGAAGAATCCTTGATTATGTTCCAAAAGTCTTCCATGTCTATATTACCAAGCTCTGTGTCCCGGATATGTCGTAATTCCAATCTATGTAGAAAGGGGAATCCATCTTCCAAGACTTATCCTTCATCTTTCCTAACTTTGTCTAAGTTATCCTTAGATTGTCTAGGATCTAACATGAGAAGTCTTAAAGAAATAATTCCTAGATGACTTCTGGTTGAACAATCAAGCTTGAAATCTTGCTGAGCAACCCTATAGAGTTGACACACCAACCAGACTTTGGGACTTACAAAGCACTTTGTGAAACTTGACACACTATAATGTATATCAAAAATTAGGTCATGTCAAACACTTTATGAAACCTAACACAAAGGTGGAACTCATGGGATGTTAAGCACTACATAAAACCCGATACACTACGGAAGCCGAATGATGTTGGAATCCTGTAAAACTTGAAACAAAGGCATCGGGTTTTGGGATGTCAGAACACATAAAATTCCCACCAAGTTTGTAAGTTAGGATTTTTAGATTCTTCTCAAAAATCAAAAGAGTATATCCCATGGGAAAAATAAGAAAACACCCAAAGGGTGAATTCCAAACAAGAGGTTTCATGGGAATACAATAGGAAATGAAGAAAACAACCCAAAACCCTAAACCTAGAGGAAAGAAAAAGAAAAGAGGGAAAAACACCAAATGAACACCTCAAAAACAACCCCAAATACCTCAAAGCGGTAAGAAGAGAAAAATACCTTCAATAAATTTGAAAAATGGTCGAAGACAGATCATGAAATCGATCAAGAAGTTCAGTCAGGTTTGGAGGTCGAAGGAACATGCATGAAAAATCCACGCAAAGGAAAATATACCAGGTAAAAATGACGTGTAAAATCAAACTATTTATAAATCCCTAGCATTAATTACACCTCATCTGACACATGTGCCAACTACCAGACAACTCAACATTAATGCCATGTCATCATGCTCGAGTGTCTGAAAACCCAATACAAAGGTTTTACTATCAAATTAGGTTTTATGAAACAATTTTCATGAAGTATGAGATGTTTAGATGTTATCAAGTTCTGAAAACCTGACACAAAGGATCATTTCAGGTTTCGGGTTTCGGGAAACAAGTGACATGGAACATGCATTTTACAAGGTATGTTCCGATGCTTCTGAGTTCTGAAAACCTGATACACTGGCTTGTAATTAGGTTTTAGGTTTTGGGAAATAATTGACATGAAGCATGTAAAGGATATGTTTCCATGCGATGGAAACCCTGAAAATCTCCTTCAAAGGGCATTTTTAGGAGATTTTGTCAAAAAATTTCTATGGTTATCTCAATTTTAGCTAAAATCACTAAAAACAAGATAACAACTGGCTCCAGTTGGGAATTTATTTGAGACATCAAAGGAAGAGAAATCATATATCAAAAATATTTATCCATTGGGCTATGGAGTCTAAAGAAGAAAAATCGAAAACAAACAAAGAAAGAAAGAAAAGAAAGAAAACACACAACAGAAAATAAATTATGATACAGTGCAAGAGAGTGTCTTGCATTACTGATGGAACAACTTCAGATGTTGACCAATGAAAGGTAGAGGGAGCAACTCTCCATCCAGATATGATAGATAGAAGCTATTTTCACCATTCAACTGATGTATTTTGAAAGGACCTTTCCATAAGGAGTCAAACTTGCCATGCATCCCTTTCTACTCTCTTCTCTTGTCCTAGAGAAGTACTAGATCTCTGACCTAGAAATCACGTTGCTTTGATTTTTGTCAAATATATTTTTGACTTTTCTCTGATGATCTGCAATGTGATCCACCACCTTGCTCCTTTCTTCTTCTAGCCTAGCTAGGTACCTTATCCTTTTCTCAATAAAATCTTGAAAAGTTTCATCTTTAATTACTTTGGCCAACTATAAGGCTGGTAATTCTACAGAGATAGGAATATCAACATCAATGTGACATTCTAATAGCTCACTTAGGATTAATCCGATCTGCCCATAATGTATCATACAATGCTTTGTGCCATGTCCTCTAATTCTCATTGACTAACTTTCCGATTATGGTTACTGTGTTCTTGTTGCTTGATTCAGCTCAACCATTGCCTTGGGGGTAATAATCATATGAATGAACCAATATAACCCCAAAGCCATAACAATTTTTTTTTAACTCATGGGATATGATATTGGAGCGTTTTCAGCAATGATCTTGTGAGGCACACCGAATCTAACAATTATATTCTCCTTGATAAATTTGCACACAACTTCGAGGATTCTTGCTTGATTGGAATAGCTTCCACCCACTTGGTGAAATAGTCTATGGTGGTGAGCACATAATTATGACCGACACTAGAGGTAGGATTCAACACTCCAATGAAATCAATTCCCCATTGGTGAAAAGGTTCTTCAATCACCATAGGTTTCAAGGGAAGAGCTACCAGCTTAGGACGACCAACGAAATGTTGACAAGCTTCACACTTGGCTACCCATTCAGCTGAATCTCAAAAGAGAGTAGGCCAATAGTACCTAGCCCATAAGATCTTGTAATCCATTATGGAGGAAGAGAAATTTCCTTCGCATGCTAGATTGTGGAAGGACTCTAGCAACCTTACCTATTGAGACTTATCAACACGACGCAGAATACACCATCAATACCCTTCTTGTATATACCATTATCCCATAGAATGTATCTTGCAAACCTTAACCTAACTGTCCTCTTCTCCTTTTGGCTTAAATGCAGAGGGCATTCACCATAAGTTAAAAATAAAGCAATATCCGTGTACCATTCATCTGTTGTGCTTACAAAAAGTGCCATGGGCAATTCTGAAGAAGTACCTTCAGTTTCTTCACATTCTATCTTAGAATTTTTTTCCACAATCAATTGGCACATGCCTCTTCCTCATACTAACTTGGTAGGTCTGATTTCCCAGTCATACTCCTAGAATTTTTCTATCCAGCTACTCTGTTGACTACCCAACTCTGTTGAGTCAAGATGGATTTAATCTGCGCTTATCAAGAACGAGAACGAGAGTGTGAGAACTCAATAGATAATACCTAAAATGTTTCACTTTGCGCCTCACCACTACATAAGCATGTTTTTAATTTGTGACATCTTCAATTCATGTTCCTTTAATGGGAAGCTCATGAAAGCAATGGGAGATTCAATTCCTTCTTCATTCTCCTGCATCGGATGAGATGATATTGTATGTGTGGAAGCATAGCTATACATGATGAAATATTTTTTGAAATCTAGGCACACCAGGATGGGAGCATGAGAAATTACCCTTTTGACTTCAAACACAAGCTTCCCTTTAGTGCTCCATCAAAATGGAGTTTTACCTTTCATCATCCCAAGGATATCCTTGGTTTTATCAGAAAATTTAGGTACAAATCTTCTTAGGAAATTGACCTTCCCGAAAAAGGAGTGCACCCTAGTTTTTCTTGTGGGTAGGGTAAGGCTTTGGATGGCCTTCACCCTCTCTGGGTCGATCTTGGTTCCTTCTTTAGTCATGATATGACCCAAAAAATTCCTTCTCATACGTTACTCCGAACATGGAATTTTAGGATTTAATGAAATCCCATGACGCCTACACCTTAAGAGTACCTGCTCCAGATGATCATAATGATCACTTTGCTTTTAGAGAAGACCGTCAAGTCATCCAAATACACAACTATGACCTTGCCCATCAAATATCTGAAATCTAAATCCATAGCTCTTTGAAATGTGGCTCTGGCGTTAATCAAACCAAAAGGCATCCTCCTGTAAGTGAAGGTTCCCATGGGGTGGTGAATGTCATTTTATGTTGATCTTCAGCAGCTACCTCAACCTGATTATACCCCAAAAATATATCAAGCATGGATAACATTTTTGATCCAGTGATAGTCTATAATACTTGGTCCATGATGGGAAATGGATAATTTTCTTTCAATGAAGACTGATTGAGGTTCCAAAATCAACACAAATCTAAATTTCACTGTTCTTCTTTCTGACCAGGACAATATTAGCAACCCAAGTGGAATGATGGATTGGAAAGATAATCCTTGCGTCTAACATCTTCTGAATTTCTACAAGGATAGTCCCTGATATATTTGGGTTATAATGCCTTTTCTTCTTCCTATAGGGTTTAACTTCAGGCTTTAAAGGAATGCTATGTTACACATCCTTAGGCTTGAAAGATTTCAGGTCCACATAGGACCATGCCAAGATGTCTATATATCTCTTCAGGAGTGAAATGAATCTTTCTCTTTCCTTCGGAGAACAACATTTCTGATGTTTACCATCTCGTGGTTAATTAGCGGAGCCCAGGTTAACTTGATTTACCTCTGACGAGGAATCACCTTCAGCTTTCCTTTTATCCTGAATGAAATGGTTATGCTTTTTGAACAGACCTTCCAGACAAACTAATACCTTCGGAATCTTATTGCCTTTAAGCTAGATGAATTCACCATCAATTTCTTGATATGAATTTGAGACAGACTCATGGAAAGTTGATTTTGATCCTTCAAAATAAAGCTCACTGAAATTGTTAGCTTTCTCAAGAAAAGATAATACCATTGATCATCATTAAACACTTTCCAATGCGTTGAATTATCTAGAACACTTGGATGATACATGATCTCAATGGTATATGTGTCTTGTTTGAACTTTGGGTGAGGAAGGAGAAGAGATGTAGATACGGGTAAAGAATTAGCTTTATCATTGTAGTCTCTTAAGACTAACTTAATGGAAAAATCATTAAAGCATTATATGTTGTCCCAAACCTTATTCTTGTAATGTCTTAGGCAATCATTTTTTACCTGATAGGTCCCCCTTGATTCACAATCAACTCAGCATCTCCCTACACTTTAAGATGTTGGATTCCTTTTTGTCTTTCCATTTATAATCCTAATAACAAAGCTTCATATTCAGATGTGTTATTAGTATTATCAAACTGCAATTTGAAAGTAAAAGGAAAAATCTCAAAATCTAGAGATATAAGAACCATGCCAGCACATGAACCAGTAGTTGAACAACTCCTGTTAAACTCAAGGGTTTAAAAATCATTAGGATATTCTTATTTGAATTCTACAGAGGGCACCTCATATTTCATGAAATAATTACCCAAGCCTGCATCTTCAAAGAGAATTTGAGCCTTAGGATCATTTGATTTAGTGACCAGGTACTTTGCTTGTGCTTCGGGGTGAAGGACACGAGGAACTCCATTTACTAGAATTTTAGCTTTGGTCCAATCCATGTTGATTTCTCCTCCAACATATTTGTAAAAACCTCTTCCTAAGAGAATACCATAAGTAGCTGGGATATCAACAACCAAGATAGTCATTTTCACTCTCTTTTCAGGGAAGGCAACAAATGCAAATTGTGCATCCTTGATTTGGCCAATCAAGGGGACTTGTTTGGTTTCCATGGAATAACATTGCCCATAAGATTTAGTCAAGGTGATTCCAAGGGCATGAGCTACTTTTGCGGGCATTACATTATCAGAGGCTCCTGAGTCAATTATGCAATTGCTGAGTTTAAAACCGTTTATAAGTAAGGACAAATAAAATGGTTCAATCTTTCTTGAAGAAGCAGCAGAGGTCATATTACTCTAGAGGTAAAGGTTGGGTGGGGCTAGGAAAAATGACTTTTGAAGATGAAGGAATAACAACATTTCTTCTAATGAATTTGGCAAGTTTCTCAAATTGCTTAGTGTTGGACTGTAGATATTTGGCTTCTGACATTTGTATTTTTGTTTTCTTTACATGATCAATGATGTCAAAAGTGGTATATGAAGGAATGATGGAGGGTTTAGTTAAGTTACACTGTCCGAGCTAAGGTACTAGTCTTGAAGGAAGGAGAAAAAGAGTTAGAAGACGGAGTTAGCTTTTTATTTATCTCCTTTTTCAGTTTGTGCTAAGATGGGAGAGCCTCTTTTAGCCATAACCACGGGAGATTCTTTACTTTTCTCCTTAGAGCCTTCAACCAGATTTCTGGGGTTCTAAGATTGGGATCGAGTGAAGACTACAAATGATTGGCCATCATGCTCACCTTCATCTTTCTCGTACTCCAAGTATCCAATGCTTGGAGTCGTCAGCTGAATTGTCAATAGACTCATCAACATATCCTAAAGCTTTGAAAGCTTCATGAGAATCTTGATCTTTTGGTTCCTCACCCTCCTCAACTATTTCAACTATTGTGTTGAAAGGAGGAGCTTCAATGGCTAGCTTGGTAGGAGCGAGGATCAACCGATTCCTGTGTCTTGTGGGAGTGCCATTGACATTGTTGAAATTCCATCTAAGAATATCCCGATAAGGAATGTTGGTTGCTTGTTGAGACATTTGCTTCTTTAAAGCGATCAAGTCATTGACCATCTTCTGAATCATAGGATTAGTAGTAATCTGAAAAGAACTTTGATTTTTAGGCTTGGATGATTCTCTTCTGATCTTTTCAGCCAGAATAAGATCATCTTCTATTTCAGTGGTTGTAGCTTGAGCAGTGGCCAAATCGGGGATAACATATCTTCTCAACAAGAAGCTCACATCAAGGGGTTGAGCATTGATGAAGAAACACTTTTTATTTTCAAGAGTGGGAACGGTTAGCTCTGGGATCTTACAAATAAGCTTATCAAATTTGGCTATGAAATCTCGCATGGGTTCATAAGACTCCTTCTTCATGTGTGTAAGCTGTGCTAACAAGGCATGAGAATCTTCAACCGGTTTGAACCTTGCTTGAATACAGACCACATGGTAGTCCAGTTGGTAATGCATGCATTCGGAAGATGGTAGAACCATTATGCTACTACACCATGCAATGTATCAACAAAGAGTCGAATAGAGACGTCTTCATGAGAAACTCCAAGAATGCCACATGCAACAAATAATGAAGTGATGTGTTCATCGAGTGTTGCTTCCCATCACCTGTTGAACTTAGGAATATTCTTACATGACCCATGTGGTAGATCATGCAATGGTGGAGTTAGGGAAAGAGGACCAATAGCCACCCCAAGGAACAGGTTGTGCCACCATTATTCTGAATGAAGTGCATATAGGAATCCAAGTATCAGACAAGAATAATGCATGACAGGTTGTAGAAAATTCTTGTTCTTGAAGAACCCGAGTTCTTTAGATAGGTGAAGAACTTCTCACTCGGTTAGATGCAACACTGTTGGGTGAAAGTCTAAAATTGTGTTGCTGAAGCAAATCAAAGAATGGATCAGTTTCACCCCTGGCTCGGCTTGAACGAGTGAAGATTTTTCTCAAGCTAGTTTGAACTGGAAAATAAATATTTTTGAAAATAAGGAAAATACGGAGTCGCTAGACACCAATAGGATAAGATTAGTCTTATTAATCCGTATTCCCGAAAGTGGAGTTGCCAAAAATGTTGGTTGAATATTTTTTCAAGCCAAAATATGAGGTAAACCACAGTACATGGGATTAAATCCCTCCTCAAAGACAAGTGAGGTTGCTTGTTTATTACTAATCTAAAACACAACAAAAATAATATATACAATATTACAACTATTCTAACCATTGGGGTTGGGATAGAATCCTGAAATCCATATCCACACTAGGTGAAGATGTTGCAGTTTTAGAAATGGAATGGATTGGAAAGGATATTATTATTATGGAAGAAACACAATGGAAAGGAAATGAAAGGAATGTATTTTATTTCGAGCAAACACAGATCACGAAATAATCATACGAGTTTTAGATAACAAACGTAATGTTTGAAACAATTAAAATAATCGAGAGTGCTAAACAAAGAATAGCTTAAAATTTTGAACATAAGAACAATATCTTAAGACAGATGAATCTCACAACATAGTGTTTGCAAAATAGCATCGGTTTTTATTCCTCAAATGATTAAAAGAAAACAATTTTTTTCTTCTTCACAATAGTTCTCAATATTCCAAAAATCTCAACCCTTTGGAATGCATAAGTATCCCTTATTTATAATAAAAAGAGTTGAGAGAAAATAGGATAAATCCTAGAAAATAGTCTTTTAATGAGAGTCCTATTTTTCTTGACTCTCATGCAGGAGACCAAGTCAAAATTTTCTTCCTACATGACAAAATGAAAATGAAAAAGACATGTCAATTTCAGGATTGAAATGACATGAAACATTATGCCTATTTTGTTTCATCATCTTTGTCTTCCTCCAACAAAGCCTGCTTGTCCCGAAATTCTTGGAACTTTTGGATTATGCCCTGCATCTCATCTTCATCAGGCATGGTGGAGTGGTTGCTCAAGACCTCACATGTTTCCTGAGTATCACTCATGTTACCAGGAAGTTTCTTCAATCTCTTGTTGAGTTTCCTCAGTGATTCCAAAGCATGTTCAATCTTCACGAACCTATCAATGATTTCCAGACTAAATCCATAAGTTGGTTCATGTTGAATTGATTCTTGGATCTTCTTGTAAAGATCATCAGCAGGTAGAATACTTGAGCTTTCATTCAACACTTTAGTGCAGATCTTGGTTAGCTCTTCTTCTATGTCATTTGTGGCATCAATCAATTGATCTCTTGATTCCCTCAATTTGCTGCAAGCTTCATTGAGAATATTTATTCTGAATTTGATGGCTTTGATTAGTTGAAAATTATTTTCCCCATGTGGAATGATTCCTTCTTCAATCAAGACGTAGGACAGAACCTGTTTTAGTGTATTGAGAGCTTCAAAAGTTAACTCTAGGTTCCCGACTTCTGCCGAAAACTCATCATCCATTTTCTCACCATCCTTCTTTATATTCTCCAAGGATTTGTAGACTTCCACGGTGTCATCAATGACCTCTTTTCCTTGTAGGAGTAGCCTCTGGATCCATTCATCAACCATTCTCCCCTTCTCATTAATCTTTTCAATCCTGGGTACCGATGAGAAATCAAACCTGATAGGAGTAGGGGTAGAGGACGATGGTGTTGACTCAGGAGGATTTGAGAGCTTGAGTAGTACTTATGTCAGCTGCTCTACTTTCTCTTTTAGCTCATCTCTACTTTCCTTCATTTCCTTCAGACTTCTAGCACAACACATTCATGGCATCTTGTGTGTCATGTTGTGCTCCCTCCGTTGTTACTTTTCCTAGATCAACCCTTGTGATCTGATAATTGGTGACCATTATATCATTCTTGGTTTTTTCAGCTACGGGAGTGGAAATCTCCGCAAACTTATGCCCTGAGGCATCCACTAAAACCCTTGAAACCATTTTGGGTTTCTTGGTAGACTTGGCAGGAGTGACCTTGAGGGAACTAAAATCAAAGGCTGGTAGGGGAACTACCACCTTCCTCTTCCTTGGGGTCTAATCTATTAACCATTGAGGCATACTGGAAGAATTTTCTCCCATCGTAGGTGTTATGGTCACATCTGTAGGTGGAGGAAGGTTTTCTTGTGGAGTGGTGATCACTGTGAGTGTAGTGTCTATGGGAATGGACTCAAGGAATGTAGGTATAGAAGGAGGCATAGCCGTGGTTAGCTTGGGTGCAACAGGGAGAGGTGAGAGGTCAGAGAAGATGTTGGCCATGGTTGAGGAATTTGGTGAAGAATTTTGAACCAAAGAAGGCTGAATGGGAGGAGGTAATGATTCTAAAATTAAAGCTTGAGAGGTAAGAGGAAGACTTACCTTTGATGAGCTGCCAACCAAAAGGGGAATGAGAGGTTGACCAACCTCTTCTCTTGAAGGAAGATTTCCTTGTTCTGGTGGTGGAGGTGAATCAAGTATCTCAACCATTTGTGGGGTAGTGGCCAATGATGTGGTCACTTGCTCTTCTCCCTTTCTGAAAAATTTAACCTTTATTGGCCTCTTGGAAGGGTCCTTATCCTTTTCCTTTTTTCCCTTGGAGGGTCCCACTTCCAAAGTAGCTAGCTTTGAAAAAATCTTTTCTTTATAACTCATTCCCCAAGAAATGAGCCACGCCTTAGTACAGAGCAAAAATTTGAGCAGCTCTTCCTACGATAGAAGTCTTCTTAGAAATGGACCAATCAATGGCTAGGAATACATATTGGACTTCATTCAACCCATCATACGAGGCGTCAAGGACACTTTCATTATCCATTGTGCTTTTGGGATGATAGATAGATCTAACATCTAAATCTATTCAAGTGTTAACATGTTATTGTCCTTTCTTCGGATGACAACTTCATCTTGAAGATCAACCCAAATTTCTTCTACATTGGGCACATGTAGATATAAGGTCCCGTATGACTTAAGGACTCCTCAGAAATCAAATCCATCTTTGTGCTTCATGTGCTTCTTCACTTATCCTATATCTTGTGGACCATGTTATTGGCTTTAACCACTATTGAACACGTGTACCTTTTGATGGAAATAGAGAAGGAGATGGCAGCCTTGTGCTTACTCTGTTGGAATTTGTTAAATTTCAACAATTGTCTAAGCAACTCCATCGGGATCAACTTATCACCTAGGAACTTGGGCAAATGGTAAGGATCACCGAGGTACATGACCACCCAAAGGTATGTGAAATTCTCGAGTTGTAAGAAGATATAACCCCATTTCGATACTTTGTCCCATGCCTCATCGTAGACTCTTCTTCTCCTTAGATCGGGGTTCATCTTGCAAGTTTTTTCATAAAAGAAGGCATCGTTCACTCTTCGAATTGATCCTCGAACCCATTCATTGTCGATTGAGGGAAGTACCAATATATGTATTACTGTTGCCCTATTTCCCTTTACATCCAAACCTAGATAATTTCTCATGCCGGCTGCTGCATAGGTGACATATGACGACATATAGAACTTGCCAGTAGACAAGACTGTTTTCATCTGGGAGTCTATCTCATCACTTATAAGACTGCTCCAATCAATCCCTTGGTTGTTCTTCTTTATGATGACCATGAATTGATACATCCACCCTTGGAAGTCTCTCGACTCGGGGAGTCCAAATACTCGACTTAGTAGGGTGATGATATCACTAATTTCAAGGATGAAATCACTCCTAGGGACAAACTTGGGAAACCTAGAGATGGCTGGCTTGGCCTTGATTAAGAACTTTTTATTTACATTCCTGATGTAATCTTCTTGATCATTGTCCTAGGCCTTCTGTACTAATTGAAGATTCAAATCAACATATTCTTTAAAGTTGGGCAATCTTAAGAGGTCTTCAAATTAATCTCTGTCAAACTTCACTATGGTTTCTCCTGCTTGATTTCTCACTGAGTGGGAAATTGAGTCATAAATTGAAGCACATGCTAGAATGAACTTGGGGCATTGAGCAAACATTGGGAATCCTATTGCAAGAGTGAGGTCACTGTCGACTATTGACTTCATCCAGGGACTCTGAGAAGAATCCTTGATTTTGTTCAAAAATTCTTCCATGTCTATATTACCAAGCTCCATGTCTCGGATGTCATAATTGCAATCTATGTAGGAAGGGGACTCCATCTTCTCGGTACTTGTACTTCATCTTTCTGACCTGTCTGACTTATCCTTAGATTGTCTAGGATCCGACATGAGAAGTCTTGAAGAAAGAATGCCTAGATGACTTTTGGTTGAACAATCGGGCTTGAAAGCTTGTTGAGAAACCCTATAGACCCACCACACTAACCAGACTTTGGGACTTGCAAAGCACTTTGTGAAACCTAACACACTACAATGTATATCAGAAATTAGGTCATGTCAAACACTTTGTGAAACCCGACACAAAGGTGGAACTCAGGGGATGTTAAGCACTTCACAAAACCCGATACATTGCGGAAGCTAAATGATGTTGAGCACTAGGAGAAACTAGATACACTGTGGAAGCTGAACGATGTCGGACACCCTATAAAACCAAACAAAGGCATTAGGTTTTTGGGATGTCAGAACATGTAAAATTCCCGCCAAGTTTGTAAGTTAGGATTTTTAGATTCTTCTCAAAAATCAAAAGAGTATATTCCATGGGAAAAATAAGAAAACACCAAAAGGGTGAATTCCAAACAAGAGGTTTCATGGGAATACAATAGGAAATGAAGAAAACAACCCAAAACCCTAAACCTAGAGGAAAGAAAAAGAAAAGAGGAAAAATGCCAAATGAACACCTCAAAAACAACCCAAAAGACCTCAAAGCGGTAAGAAGAGAAAAATACCTTCAATAAATTCAAAAAATGGTCAAAGATGGATCATGAAATTGATCAAGAAGTTCAGTCGGGTTTGGAGGTCGAAGGAACATGCACGAAAAATCCATGCAACAAAAATATACCAAGTAAAAATGACGTGTAAAATCAAACTATTTATAAAGCCCTAGCATTAATTACACCTCATCCGACATGTGTGCCAACTACTAAAAAAATTGACATTAATTCCATGTCATCATGCTCGGAGTGTCCAAAAACCTGATACAAAGGTTTTACTATCAAATCAGGTTTCGAGAAACAATTGTCATGAAGCATGAGATGTTTGGATGTTATCAAGTTCTGAAAACCTAACACAAAGGATCATTTCGGTTTTAGGTTTTGGGAAACAAGCAACATGGAGCATGCATTTTGCAAGGTATGTTCTGATGCTTCTGAGTTTAAAAACCCGATACATTGGCTTGTAATCAAATTTCGGGTTTTAGGAAACAATTGACATAAAGCATGCAAAGGATATGTTTCCATGCGATGGAAACCTAAAAACCTGAAAATCTCCTTCAAAGGGCATGTTATCCAAAATTCACCCCCCAGGGTAAATTTGATAACATGCATCGAGATGTCCAAATTCCAAGAAAATGACTGATTCGAGCAAAATAAGGTTTCTAGGGTCCCTTCAGAATCTTTCTAAACTCCCAGGGCGAAGAAGAAAGGACCAAGCTTTGAGAAAGTTCGGAGAAGGTTACAGAAAGCAAGTAGTTTGGGCCAGGAAAAATTGTGAAAATCGGCTAAGTCCTAGTCCAGCACAAGGTGGGACAAATGGGAAAAAGGTACGCGAACCGCCCGAACCGGCCGAAATGAGTCCAGTCGGCCCACTAAGCATTTAGGACAAGTGGGACGAAAGCACGCGGTGGGTGCGAAATGCCGGTTCGACCGAGAGAGAAAATCGACTAACTTCTTTGAGAGGGCGATTCGGGGCCTTGCGGGACAGAAATATCCGAACCGGCCGAAAAGAGTCAAGTCGGTCCATCAATCAAAGTGGGACAAGCGGGCTAGAAATACCCGAACCGGCCGAACCAGCCAGTGAAATTGTCCCAAAAGGTCCAAAATCAAAATGGGATGTCAGGGACGAATGGGCGCGAAGTCACGCGGAAGACCGGCGAGCCCAAGAACCATTGAGAAATTGCCACGTGTCATCGGGAGAAGCCAAAGGTCAAAAGGCAAGGTTTGAAGCGCTGGCCCGAGCCAATAGAAATTGGACACGTGTCCAATGGAGCATAGAAGTGCGGAGCTCGGGAAGGAGTTGGAAAGTTTGGCCAAATCTAAGCCAGAAGGGGTAAAAATGAAGGAAGACCCGGCAGGTTCGTGAACCAACCAATGCATGCCACGTATCCCTAGTGGCGGAGCGTGGGAAAAAATGTGGAAAATATTCCAAGAGCACCAAAAGTCAAAACTCAAAAGACAGCCCGCTGAAAAGTAGAGGAGAGAGAATTATTCAGCGAATCAGAGCATGCCACGTGGCGTCCAAGTGGCAGTGCGCGGGAAAATATTTCAAAATCCGTTTTCGCCTGTTCCGTGTCCTAAATCTTCAGATCGACATATCTTTCGATCCAGAGCTCGGATTTGCACGTTCTTGGTATCAACGGAAAGCTGCTGAAATTCTCTACACGTTTCCAGGGTCAATCTTGCATTTTGGTGTAGTCTGGAGGGAGAAAATTGAGAAACACCTCTGGCACGAAATAACAAGCGAGAGTAATGCTTCAACAACCACTTTAATGCAGCAGACAACCCGCCGCTTCTGTTAGGCAAACCGCCGCTTTGCCAGAACCCGCCGCTTCTGCCATGATGAACGAATTAAATGCAACCTAGAGGTGGTTGGGGTAGATTTCGAATTCCTCTCTCTTTTCTCTCCCATTCTTCCTATAAATTGGAAGGAGGGGTTTCTTTCTGTTGTTGGACATTTTCTGCTTTGCACCCTCCCTTCTCTCCTGTTCATAAGAAGATTTGTGGAGTTTTCAAACCTCCCATATAGACTGTAACACCGTTTTTGCCTTTTGGCCATTGCAATGTATTGAATCGATCCTTGAGCAATATATATGTGTCTGTGGTTGCTTCTAAACCCTCTTACATATTTATTACTGTCGTTTTTGATCTTTCATTGCATTTTTGCTATCTGTGCATGGTGTTGTGTTATATCTACATGGTCTCGTGTTTATTTTTGCAAAAATTATGTTCTTCATTCCTCGGTGCATCACCTCCCTAGCTTAGGTTTATTTTTATGCATTTCTCTCTCCTGTCTCCTTGGTAGTTAGATTAGTTTTGGGGTTAAACCTCTACGTTTCATTGGTGCATCTGAACAGAGGAATAGGAACCAGCCTTCTCTAGAGATTCCTTTCTCACTCTTCAAGTCCCACACTTGGAGAAAGGATTCAATGTTATGCAATCACACTGGATGTTAGTATGATCAACCTAGAAATCTAATCAACATCCAGGGGTGCTGTGATTTTGCACTAACAGTTTTGGCACGCCCGATGGGACCAGAGGTCTCAATTTTATTGCAGCTAAGTTGATGTGCATCTGCTGCAAGTTTCTTGCTTGAAAAGAGCTATTAATTGCATATCTGGCGACTCCAGGGGAAGAATCAACTAGTTTCAAAGATCAGGCCTAAAAGCTTATGAGAAGAATCACAAGGTCAAGAGGCGGAGAAGAGGAAGTCTTTGTTTGAATACTGCAACTATCTCCAAGAAGAAGCAAAGAGGAAGAAGGATTCAAAGGTCTCCATCTCCACCAAGCGAGAACTCTCTCAACTCCTCCACCTGAGCGGCCTTTCTTTCAGTATACAAGGGCTTTAAGACCAATCAGAATGGCGTAACCAGTAAACCCCTATGTCAACTTCACAGGCAGCAGCCCACTTGCTCTTAATGCACAAAATCCAATCCCAGTAGCAGCATTGAAGAACATTCCATATTTCTTGGAGAAAACCAGACCACTCCTGGTGATCATGTCAAGGACATTGCTAACATTTGTGCAATCCATGAGATTAATGAGATGCAAGTAGCTGTCAAATTGCTGGCATCTTCATTCAAGGGGAAAGCATTGCAATGGTTTAGGAGCCTTGGAGCTAGTTCTATCACAAACTGGAATCAGCTGTGTATTGCACTTCATGATCAATTTGGAGAGAAGGGAGACAACTTGTCTCTTTTGGAGCAGCTGACAACCATCAAGAGAGCTCCCAATGAGTAGCTAACCGAATTCAACTTCAGGTTTCAAAGATCTTGGGATAGAATTCCGGTGGCAGTCAGGCCAACAGCAGAAGGTGCTTTTCTATACTACCTTAAAGCTTTAAATTCTGATATTTCTATGTTGGTTCAATCTATGGGAGGCACAACTATCCCTGCTACTTATAGTATTGCCATTAGAGCTGAAAATTGTCTGATTCAAGCTGGCAAGCTAGCTCCTAGGCCTCCAATGCCATTATATCCAAGTTTAGAGAGCCCAAGTACTGGTCAAGCACCTGTCTTAACTCCTATTCCCACTCCTAGAAATCAAAGTTCAAACGGAGCTTCCACTTCATCTCCAAGTGCCCCAAATGAGCTTCAGGAGGTCATGAAGCAATTGCAAAATCTAGGCAATGAGCTGGTTACTCTAAAAAGACAGCAAGCTCAAGGTTTTAGACCTTCGTATCAGCCTCAAAGGCCACCTAATCCAGCTGCAAATATGAATCAAACAAGGCCTCCTGCCAATAGACCATTCCAGCCCTATAATCCAAATGCCATATCTGCCTCTAAGGCATTAGTACCAGCACAAAACAACATTGCCCAAGAGTATGATTGGTGTTTTCCATGTAATGAACCCCATAACCAATCCATGTGCTACAATGGTGCTTTAACTCAAGCTTTAATGGTAACAACTACTGGTGTGGAGGGTGAAAGCAATCAAGAAAACGGCCAACAACAAGAAACATTCCAGCAGCAATCTGCCCCAAATGACACCACATTGGTAAATTGGCAGGCAGAGGATTTCTGTGGTATGAATCAGGCAGTCCTCTCAAGGTGTTGCAGCCAATACAAGGTCAAAAAGGAGAAATTTGGGTGAAGAACAGCCATTAGCCCCAGCCAATCCACAACCTTCCACAGCTCCACAAATGATTGGCAAGCAAAACCCAGTTTCAAATGCACAAGGGCAGCCAAGAACAGCCCCTAGGCCAACTCAAATGCCAGCTGTTGCTGCCCACATACAAGGAATAAATGTGCAAACCAAAGGACAGCAGAGAGATCCTTCATCACCATTCAATATCATTGATCAGATGAAGAAGACAAACGTCAATATATCTATGTGGGAATCCCTATCCATCCCAGGCCAAAGAGATCTGCTGCAAGCTGCTATGAAGGATTGGCCAACTTCGAATCAACAGGTTCAGAGGCAAGACAAAGTGCTTACAAATGCTGCCCAGCCTGAAGGAAATCATGGAGCACAACAAGGTAGAATGCTGAAACCTCCCCCTTTCTATGTTTCGTTAATCATTGGAAATCAGCTAGTACATAATTGCATGATAGATTCCGGGGCAAGTAGCTCAGTAATGCCTAAATAGATAGCTGATCAGTTAGGGCTCCAGTATGAAATAACATCTAAGGGAGTAGTGCAGCTGGATGGGACAGCAATAGCAATTGTTGGAGTGATTAGAAATTTGAGTCTTACCTTGCATGCATGTCCAAATGTTGTTGTCTTACAAGATATATCAGTCATAGACCTTCCACCACTCTTTGCCCTCTGTTTGTCAAGGGACTTTACTGCCAAGATTGGGGGATATTTGTCCGCTGATTGGTCACACATGCTGTTCAGAACGAGGTATGGAACTAAAGCTACAATTAGGTCAGAACCTATTGCAGATTTCCACATTGAGCCCTATACTCCAAGTCATATTAATACCAATTGCTCAGCATTTGATCAAGAAGATCACCTTGGCACTGATGAAGCCGACACTAAGGTTGGAAGTATCCTAGATTTGACTCTTGATGAATGGGCAAGCAAGGTGCATGCTTTTGATCCTTATCAAGAAGTAGAAGAATCTGAGCTAGGGGTCTATTGTATACACGAAGAAAGTCAACCTATTCCTAGCATCACCAAGCCAAGCCACAAGGATGACAATGAGGTATGGCAACTGTTTTTTGATGGATCAAGGAGTAGACAAGGCGCAGGAGGTGGAGCCGTGCTTATTTCACCTCAAGGAGTAAAGTATTATTCAGCTTTTAGATTTCAATTTGCATGCTCCAATAACACTGCTGAATATGAAGCCTTGGTGCAAGGGATGCATTGGGCAATAAAGAGAAAAATAAATAACTTGCAAGTTTTTGGGGACAGTGAGCTGATTGTAAATCAGGTCAAGGGACAGCATGCCGCCAAAAATGATCTACTCAGATGCTACAAGAATAGGGTGTGGGACCTCATGGAAGATTTTGAGGGTTTCGGCATCAAGGCCATTCCTAGGAAAGAGAATCAAGCTGCTGACAGGCTTGCAGCAGTAGGGGCAGCCTTTGACATTGTAGAAAACATTCAACAAGACAAGGTACAACCAAACATCCACGTGATTGTGAGGCCTTCAGTGCCGGATAACGATGTCAATTGGCAAGTATTCGAGAATGACCAGCAAATCATCCACTTCTTGCAGGAAGAAGCTGAGTTCTCAGCTAAGAATCAAGAGAAGTTGGAACAGCAATATGGTGACCAGGTGATACAGCTGAGAACTGACAAGCTGCCCAAGGGACTTGTCACCTTGGAGTCAATTTTTAACCCCAATGATCAGTTTAGAAAGGAGAAAGCAAATATTCAGGTCAAGAGGGAAGATTCGGCATCCATCTTGGTAGAAGAGAACAAGCCACTGCAAATTGGAAAGATGACAACTGAACAGGAAAGGTATGAGTTCATACAGCTATGTCAAGAATTCCCTGATGTGTTTGCTTGGAGCTATGAAGACTTGAAAGGGTTCAATCCCAACTTAGCTCAGCATACAATCGAGTTGGATCCAAATACTAAGCCTGTCAGGTAGAAACAGAGACCAGTCAATCCACACATGGAGCCTCTCATGAGGAAGGAGCTGGACAAGCTGATTGAGTCAGCAATTATATTCCCTATCAAGCATTCAAGCTGGGTTGCGAACTTGGTTCCGGTCAGAAAGAAAAGTGGAGAGATCAGGCTATGTGTTGACTTCAGAGATTTGAATAGAGCCTCTCTCAAGGACCATTATCCACTCCCCTCCATGGAGCAAATATTGCAGGTCGTAGCTGGTTCAGAAAGGTTTTCACTACTTGATGGATACTCAGGCTTCAATCAAATTATGGTAAAGGAGGAAGATCAGTTTAAGACAGCCTTCACAACCAAATGGGGCACATATGCTTACAAGAAGATGCCATTTGGACTGTCGAACGCCGGAGCAACATTCCAGCGAGCCATGGATATGGCATTCAAAGGCTTGATCAACAAGATAGTGCTGATATACCTAGATGATATCACTGTCTTCTCAAAGAATCTTTGCAGAGACCATCTCTTTCACCTCAGGCAAGTGTTTCAGAGGTGTAGAAAGTTTGGAGTGTCTTTGAATCCTAAGAAGTGCATCTTTCTTGCACATGAAGGGAAACTCCTTGGCCATATTGTCTCCAAGGAAGGATTAGCAATTGATCCAGAGAGGGTTGAAGCCATAAGAGCTCTACCATTGCCAAGTCACAAGAAAGCCCTTCAGAGTTTCCTGGGAAGGATAAACTTTGTTCGGAGGTTTGTCCCAAACTTTGCAGCCCTTGTCAAGCCCATCACCAAAATGTTAAGGAAAAGCATGGCTTTCAAATGGACGGCAGAAGGCAAGGAGAGTTTTGAAGCAATCAAAGAAGCCATCTCCCAGGCACCCACTCTCATCAACCCGACTTTTCCAAGGATTTCATCCTCTATGCATTTGGAGGTGATGACACTATTGCTGCCATTCAGTACAATGTAACAAAGATAATGAGGAGCAGCCGATTGCTTTCTTCACCAAAGCCTAAATGATCATGAATTAAGGTACTCTTTTATTGAAAAACATGTGCTTGCATAATCGGGAGCTTGAAGAAATTCAAGCATTTAGTCTCAAACAACAAGGTCCAGATTGCTGGTCTCACATCATGTGGGGTTAAAGACTTCCTCCTCAACAAGGATTTAAATGAGAAAAGGGCAGGTTGGATCACCCGTGTCATGGAGTATGACATTGAGATCAAGATCACCAAGCTGGTAAGAGGCAAAGGTTTGTGTGAGCAGCTCGCTTCCAAACAACTAAACAACCCAGAAGATAAAGAAGACGCTGTCCTGCTATTACAAGATGATCAGAAACAGGAAAATGATGATGTGTCCACTCCCTGTTGGACTCAGAATATGATACATTTCCTACAGATGGGTATGTGCCCTCTAGAAATGAGCAAAGCAAGAAGAAGACACTTCAGGTTGCAGGCTATTCCATATACCATCATTGATGGAGTTTTGTTCAAAAAGGACGTGAATGGAGTGCTGCTGAGATGCATTAACACAGGTCAGATTCAAAGGGTATTAAAGGAGTTTCATGATGGACCAGCTGGTGGCCATTTTGCACCAAGAGTGACAGCTCTGAAAATCATGAAGGCTGGTTATTATTGGCCTAAAATCTTTAGTGATTGCTATGCATGGATCAAGAAATGTAAGAATTGTGCATTCTTCACAGGAAAAGAGAAACTTGCAGCCCTCCCATTACATCCAATCTCAGTTGACCAGCCATTCATGCAATGGGGTTTGGACTTCATTGGAATCATCAATCCCACCCGAGCCAAGGGCACAAATGGATTTTGACCCACGAGACTACTTCACCGGATGGACAGAAGCAGTAGCACTCAAAGAGGTGAATGAGTCTAGCATCTTGGACTTTTACGAGGGGATAACTACCAGATTTGGTGTACCTGCTACAATAGTCTCTGATAATGCATTGGCATTCATTGGATCTAAAGTTACTGAGTGGGCTGTCAAGAACGGGATTTACCTGAGCACTTCATCAAACTACTACCCTCAAGGTAATGGCCAGGCCGAGTCTACAAACAAAAACTTGCTGAGGATCATTAGGAGGACTCTTGATGAGAATCAGAAGGCTTGGCATACCAAACTGAAATCAGCCTTATGGGCAGATAGGATAACTCCCAAAAGATCCACAGGTAACTCTCCATTTAGGCTTGTCTACGGAAGAGAGGCAGTCTTGCCCATGTCACTTGAGCTGCCAACGTTGGAACTCATGAAACAGCTGGAGTTGCTAGAGTTTGGGCCCATGGAGGTGAGATATGTAGAATTGATGGAGCTGTAAGAAATCAGAGATCAGGCATTCCAAGCAATGGAAAAGGATCAGGCTTTGATCAAGAAGACCTTTGATAGGAAGGCCAAAGATAGATCTTTTCAAGTAGGAGATCTAGTATTGAAATGGGATGTGGACAGAGAGCAAAACCAGGGAAGGCATTCAAAATTTGATGCCATTTGGAGTGGCCCATACATGGTCACAAAGTGCAAGAACAACAATGCTTTCCAATTGGCCTCATTGGATGGTGAAGAACCGCTGCAGATTCCATAAATGGAATCTATCTCAAGCATTGCTTCTAGAGGGAGGTTCACTACATCTGTAAATACTAGATTAGTTTTTCCTTCCTCCAAGTGCTTGTGCACATTGTTTTGCTGTAGATTAGTTTTGTTTTCCCTAAGTGCCTTGCACACTTGCTTGTCCATGGAGATGATGCATGTCTTTACTAAAGTCAAGTCTCTTTCCATCTTCCTCCTCGCACATTCTGAGTCAGTTTGGATTCTAACAGAATATTTGATGACTCCATGCCCAATGGATTGCTTCAGGCAACTGGTCTTTTCATCTAGCAGGCAGATGATCCCACTGAGTCACCAAATTGTTATCCAAAATTCACCCCCCAGGGTAAATTTGATAACATGCATCAGGATGTCCAAATTCCAAGAAAAATGACTGATTCAGAGCAAAATCAGGTTTCTAGGGTCCCTTCAGGAATCTTTCTAAACTCCCCAGGGCGAAGAAGAAAGGAGCAAGCTTTGAGAAAGTTCGGAGAAGGTTGCAGAAAGCAAGTAGTTTGGGCCAGAAAAAATTGTGAAAATCGGCTAAGTCCTAGTCCAGCACAAGGTGGGACAAATGGGACAAAGGTACGCGAACCGCCCGAACCGGCCGAAATGAGTCCAGTCGGCCCACTAAGCATTTGGGACAAGTGGGACGAAAGTACGCGGCGGGCGCGAAATGCCGGTTCGACCGAGAGAGAAAATCGACTAACTGCTGAGAGGGGCAGTTCGGGGCGCGGGACAGAAATACCCGAACCGGCCGAAAAGAGTCAAGTCAGTCCGAATCAAAGTGGGACAAGCGGGCTAGAAATACCCGAACCGGCCGAACCGGCCGAAATTGTCCCAAAAGGTCCAAAATCAAAATGGGACGTCCGGGACGAATGGACGCGAAGTACGCGGAAGACCCGGCAGGCCCAAGAACCATTGAGAAATTGCCACGTGTCATCAAGGAGAAGCCAAAAGGTCAAAAGGCAAGGTTTGAAGCACTGGCCCGAGCCAATAGAAATTGGACACGTGTCCAATGGAGCATAGAAGTGTGGAGCTCGGGAAGAGTTGGAAAGTTTGGCCAAATCTAAGCCAGAGGGGTAAAAATGAAGGAAGACCCGGCAGGTTCGTGAACCAACCAATGCATGCCACGTATCCCTAGTGGCGGAGCGTGGGAAAAAATGTGGAAAATATTCCAAGAGCACCAAAAGTCAAAACTCAAAAGACAGCCCGCCGAAAAGCAGAGGAGAGAGAATTATTCAGCGAATCAGAGCATGCCACGTGGCGTCCAAGTGGCAGTGCGCGGGAAAATATTTCAAAATCCGTTTTCACCTGTTACGTGTCCTAAATCTTCAGATCGACATATCTTTCGATCCAGAGCTTGGATTTGCACGTTCTTGGTATCAACGGAAAGCTGCTGAAATTCTCTACACGTTTCCAGGGTCAATCTTGCATTTTGGTGTAGTCTGGAGGGAGAAAATTGAGAAACGCCTCTGGCACGAAATAACAAGCAGAGGTAATGCTTCAACAACCACTTTAATGCAGCAGACAACCCGCCGCTTCTGTTAGGCAAACCACCGCTTTGCCAGAACCTGCCGCTTCTGCCATGATGAACGAATTAAATGCAACCTAGAGGTGGTTGGGGTAGATTTTGAATTCCTCTCTCTTTTCTCTCCCATTCTTCCTATAAATTGGGAGGAGGGGTTTCTTTCTGTTGTTGGACATTTTTCTGCTTTACACCCTCCCTTCTCTCCTGTTCATAAGAAGATTTGTGGAGTTTTCAAACCTCCCATATAGACTGTAACACCGTTTTTTGCCTTTTGGCCATTGCAATGTATTGAATCGATCCTTGAGCAATATATATGTGTCTGTGGTTGCTTCTAAACCCTCTTACATATTTATTACCGTTTTTGATCTTTCATTGCATTTTTGCTATCTGTGCATGGTGTTGTGTTACATCTATATGGTCTGTGTTTATTTTTGCAAAACATATGTTCTTCATTCCTCGGTGCATCACCTCCTTAGCTTAGGTTTATTTTTATGCATTTCTCTCTCCCTGTCTCCTTGGTAGTTAGATTAGTTTTGGGGGTAAACCTCTACGTTTCATTGGTGCATCTGAACAGAGGAATAGGAACCAGCCTTCTCTGGAGATTCCTTTCTCACTCTTCAAGTCCCAAACTTGGAGAAAGGATTCAATGTTATGCAATCACACTTTGGATGTTAGTATGATCAACCTAAAAATCTAATCAACATCTAGGGTCTTTGTGATTTTGCACTAACAGGGCATTGTTAGGAGATTTTGTCAAAAATTCGATGGTTATCTTAATTTTATCTGAAATCACAAAAATGAGATAACAACTTGATACTCTATCTCTATCGCCATAGTTATCATACACAACTTTTTCCATTTACGGCATGGTCTTTAATGAGCAAAGGAATTTGGAGTACCGAGTTATTATCTCCCCAATCTTCAAATTTTCTTCTTCCTTCTGGTGTGCCATCACCTCTTCTATTGACTCCAATGCAAGTGACCACCTCTCCATGGTGAGTATGCATGTCAAGTATTCCAAGAAGTACATGACACCTCATAGTTCTGCTCAAGAGGGGTCAAGTCTAGGTGATTTAAGATAATGGAATTTAAAATAACCTCTATATTTTTATAGACCTAGTGCATCTTCACGTTCTTATCCCTAAGCTCACACCTTAACTACAAACTGATCAATTCCTTCTATTTTATCTCCCTATCCCTCTTAATGATCTCCTCATTATTTTTCTCAAGCTCATCCTCCAAGACTCTTATTCTATCATTTCTACCAAAAATCCTTGCTTCTACCTCTACCAACACTTTATTGAGTGTGTTAAAATTTATCATCTGATAGCTATTGGGAATTCACAAGAGGATTTACTCCGTCGATATTTTGTGTCTCCATCAATGCACCACTATTAACCTCAAACTCGGGCTCATCAACATGTGACTCAAAAGCCTAGGATAGAATTTTCCTTTTGTACGAGATACACACTCTCTTCATCAAAATAAGACCAAATAAGGAGATGTTCTCTAGGCACCGTGCTTTGGAAACATGTGTGCAATACCTTGTTTAGATCATTGATATAGGTCATGGTGTGTTCTTGTGCTTCTAGTACACCCTTTCCACCTATGTGCATTGCCTTAGGGAAACTTACTACCCGGCTGGGATCTCCGCCCATACTTCCATACTCTTTCCCTACACTCACGTTCTCCTCTATTTCCTTTAGCACTTTGTCAACGCGTTGCACTCCACTTCTTGCTTCACCAAGTTATGAATGATGCCTACCACTTCCCTTTCCATCATATCTTCTAATTGTTCTCTCGGTCAAGGGTAGGGAAGCATATGTCCCCACTTCTTCCTCACTACCTCCCATATTATGAGCACCTTCTTCATAATCATCCTGCTCTTCATCAGACTCATGCACATTATGAATAGGGGGACTCTTACCTTCATCGTGCTCTTCATCCTCCTCAAAATCATCACCCTTCATGCTCTTTGTCTCCTTAGAGTCCAAGATTTGCACCACTTTCTGCTTCTTCTTTATTGGTGACTCCTCTAATATAAGGGATCCTTCTTTTTCTAAAATATTTTCCTTAATAAGAGATTTATTCCTCCTTATATAGGTAATTGGTCTTGTTCTAACTCGCATAAACTCCGTAGTCCGAATGGTGTGTGTACTTGGTTCCCTACTAGTTGTGGTCTCTACTCTTTCTCTCTTTGTTCCCTTCTTCAAGGAAGGGTCCTACAGATGGATACATCATCCTCCAAGTATGTGCCCTTCTCAAACTTAGGCCTTAGGTGGATATACACCCTTGCCGCTATTTTACCTATAATAGGAATTGACACTAGCTTCATCATATTTACTTCATGGGAGACATACTTCTCCACATACACGTGCTTCTTAGGGTAAAATAGACTTTGGCACAACGTGTGGTGATCCTGATCTACCTCACTTAGATCAAATCTAAAATTCTTTTCCTCTTTGAACCTATTGACCACGCTTTGAAAGTACTTGAATCATGAAGGAAAAGGGTAGTTTACACCAAGGGATTTTTTTCCATTAATCAAAGTAAATCTTCCTATGCATAAGTGTTGGTATACAATGAACTCAACCTCACCATCCACCAAGGTTGGAAGTTTCTCCAGGATTCTCCATTCTCGTCCCAAATGCATCACACATTTTCTTATACCAATTTTCTAAGCATGCTTTGTATGGCACACTCATCGAGTCACAAGTGTAGGATTTAAACCTCTTTGCACAGGGGAGGGGTTCTCATCAGGGTATTCCCATACATAGTTGTTTGGCCCATCGGGCACTCCAATCTCTGAAAACACAATGGTAAGGAGAATGTTACCATACATAATATTATCTCCATCATGCGCTGCATCTATAATCTCCTCCAGGATGAAGGTTGAGCGGTTGTAGCTTTTTCCTTCGAAATATTCTTACAAATGTTGAACCATGTATTTTCCACTTGTGTCTAGCTCTCCTATCCATTCAGCTTGGTAAGTAGATGTACGACCATCTTCATAGTTGGGTTTGTGATCTTGCTAATGTCAAAGTAGCGTGAACCCTTCTTATATTCATACTTTACGTCTGTCTCATTAACGATGTCCTTGTCATCCGATCATCCTCTATGGATTCTCTTATGCATATGAGTCCAAAGTACCTTGAAATCGATTGGGAAATAAAGCACATTATTCTTACTTTAAAGTAGAAATAATCCTCATGTATGTGTGACATCAACCATTGGTACAACCTATTGGGTTTACCAAAATAGGGAAACTCATAGAGTTACAAGAGTCTGGCCTTCTCCAATGTGGTTTTCATCGAGTCATCATAAACAAGATTATCATCATGTGTTATTTCTCCAGTTGAAAAAAATAAATCTTGTGCCATCTCCTTTTCTATGGTATCTATTCTATGGTTATAATCACTTATGGCCATCTTACGTACATGAGAAACCCACTCCATTCCCATCAACATGTCATTTGGGTATTGCATTTCCACATACCATTCTTTGTTAAAACTTGTTGATATGACATGTTTTCCTTTGCTCTTGCCTTTTCCCTTCTTCAATGAAACATTAGATCCCTTCCTTGGTGCCATTTCTTCCCATCGGTCTTGGTAAGCTCTTTTTCCTTCTTTTCGTAACTCTTCTTAGTCCTGTGGCTTTACCTCTCTATAAAAATCTAAATCTCGTGCCCTAATTTTGCAAACCCTAACTCGAGAGCATTACTTCCACAAGATGGCATAACTCCCATGATAATCCTCCAAACACACTTCTCCACCCATGCTCATGTACTCCCTCTCCACTTTGGTTCACAAATTTGTTGAATCTTTTGCTATGCACACAAATCTCCACATTTTTTTCTCTTCACAAGGATGCCCTAGTTCGTAAGAGCTCTTCAACACAAAACACAAGGTAAAGAATAACTCACCTTGACCTTCTATTTATATCTTTTTATCTTTCCATAAAACTCCAATGCCACTTACAATGTATGAATGTATTAAAGTCAGGTTTTTCCAATGACATCCCTCTACGCATTTTGTCCAAATAGCTTTCCCTCCACATGAAAACTTATGCGATAATTTTAACAACCTTCTAGCGCGTAAGACTTATTTGAAAATAGACTAACTTGTGTGCACTCCCCATCCTAAAGTATGCCAAATTTTTCATCCTTTAACAAGTTCTTTCCTTCACCTACCTCATGTTTCTTCTATGCTTTTTACCCTTGTACTTGGTTTTCTCAAATATTTTTGACACCAATCTTCTCTCATGATAACCTCTGCTCCATGCACTTTTTTATTTTCTTACTTAGGCAACCTATGCATATTACTCCTAACACTTCTCCTTTGCACATTATTTTACAGAAGATATTCTTTGACACCTTCCACCCCACACTAAATATATGCACGACCTCTCTACACATAAAAACCCTTTAAAAAAGTAACAATGTTACTTGGCGTATGCAAATGTGCCCAAAATTAAAAGACAAAGAAAAGTGACGTAAAAGGGAAAAAAATAAAGGAAATTACATTTAAGGGAAATACTAAGCTAACTGGAAAGACTTCCTTATTTACAAACACTAAGAAGACTTATTTATAGTAGGGATTTAGCCTACTCCTATTAAAGAAACCAGACAACCTTATCCCATCCAACACTTATAACCTGGAAAGCACCTAACCAAGTATGCAAGTGATAGTGTATGGGCCCAACCAATGTACCTTAAGCTTTCATGGGTGGTGTAAAAACTTAGAGTCATACAACATGACCATCTGCCCAACCTCAAAATTCTTATTCTTGATGTGTCTATCATGTAATGCCTTCTTCCGATTGTTCCAATTTATGACTCCATCATGCTATTGTACATCTTTCATCTAACTACATTAACTTGTCAATCATTTCCTCAAGTGCTTGTTCATCAGCTAAACCTCCTATGTGCACAATACATAGTGATGGTAACATGAATTCAACAGGTAGTACAACCTCTCACCAAACACCAATTTTTCTTGTTCAATCTCTTATAATTAGTATGATATGACCGTAATAAGGCTGAAAATTTGTTATCATAATCCCTTCTACCAACATCACAAATCTTGGTCAACATGTGACTCAAAATTTTGTTAAAAGCTTCCCGGTCCCATTAGCTTGTGGGTGATAAGGGGTAGTATTGTGATGGGCCACCATGAATTCTACCAATAGGATTCTAACTGTCTCATTTAGGAAATGTGTACCCCTATCACTTGTTAAGCTCAACAAGAGTCCATACTTTCTCATTATGTTATCTCATAAGAATATACCTATTGTCGCCACCATGTAATCCTTCATAGGCACCATTTTTACCCACCGTTTAAGATAGTTTGTGCATGTAATGATATAGCATGAACTTATCCTTCACACGGATGGTGAAATAGGGCCTACAAATTTAATCACCCATTTCTTAAATGACTCTACACTGATGATAGGCCTTAATGGCATCTCATCTCTCTTCCTTAGTTTACCAAGGTGTTGGCAGTGATCATAGGCCTTGCAATACTTGATCTGATCCTTAGTTTCCATTTCCCAAAGACTATCCAAAATAATTTTGTGCATGGTCAAGTTCCTTTCATAGTTCCCTCTCGTAGTTCCCCCATGAGCCTCTTCCATGATTGTAGCACGCTCATGCTCTAGTATGCACCAATGCAAAACCTCATCACAACCTAGCTTGTATAAGTCTCCACCAATTAACATATAGGGTGTGAAATATATGGCTAACTACTTCTTTTCTAAATCCTTCATCCCTTCTGGTGCCCCACCTATTCGTAGGAACAAATAAATATCTTCCAAGTCAGAGGGCACACACTGCAGCCTTAATAACTATGCATCTGAAATCATATCCTTAATACTTGACATATCCTCACCTGAAGTAATTCTTGACAAATGATTAGGTCCTAAATTACTTTTCCTAGTTTCACCACAACTGTAAACTCAAACTCCTAAAATAATAGGACCCATTGGCATATGTACCCTTATAAAATAGGCTTGTTCACTAAGTACTTTAATGCCATGTGGTCCGTGTAGAAAATAAAAGGTGTTGCCAACAAGTATTGTCTAAATTTTTTAAGCATGTAAATAATTGAAAATACCTCGCACTTTGTGGTGGTAAAGTTTTTTTCATTGGGCTAAGCTTCCTACTTGGTAAAACATAAGGGATGATCAACAATTCCCTCTCTAGGTTGTACTAATAGCGCTCCATTGCCATTGCGGATGCATCAACATGCATATGAAAAGGCTTATCTCAAGAGGGACAATGTAGAATGGGCGCGATGGTAATATTTTCCTTCAATGTGTTGAATGCCACCTCCTATGCCTCCCCTAATAGAACTTACTTTTTTGTTTCAATAAATCTTCCAAGGGAACAAAAATCCATGCATATCCCTTGAAGAATTTCTGTAGTACCCCATATGTGTTAGGAACCCATACAACACACTTTTATTGGTAGATAACTCTAATCTTACTATAACAACAAAATTTGTAGGATTGACCAGTAAACCTTCTTTACAAATAATGTGTCCCAACAATGTGCCAAAAGGAGGGTAAAAACACATTTCGAATATTGAGGGAGATGCTCAATTTCCTGCATCTCTCAAACATCAAGTGTAGATTGTCACAACGATCCTTGACTAATCCATAAACCATATAGTCATCTAGGTAGACTTGTAGAAATTTTTGAATGAAGTCCTGAAACATCCGAACCACAATACACGAAAACATAGTAGGCACATTCCTCGGTCAAAGACATGAATGTGTAAGAAAAACTTCCCCATTCAATGGTGAAAGTTGTTTTCTCTTGATATTCCTTCACAATTCTCCCCTGGTGATAACCCAAGAATCCATCGGTAGTAGAATAGATATCTTGCCCAACACCACCTTCCGAATCTCTTAGTAAAAGGGGTTGGGAAAGGGTCTATGACACATGTAACATTGAGATCCCTATAATCTACACATATACTTATTCTTCCATCCTTTTTAATACTAATGACTATGGGACTTACCCACTCAAATTCCTTAATAGCCTCAATAATTCCTCGAATCTATCATCTTGTCAAGTTCCTCCTTAACCTTCACATGTAAATTCAAATTCATTCAAGAGGGAAATTTCGATGGGGCACACACCTTCTTTCAACTTGATCCGCATTTCACCAAACAAAGGATTAACCCATTTTAATTCATGGTACGCACATGGGAATGAATCTTAGAAATTGTGCAATAGTTCAACTACTTTTGAAACCTTCCGGTCTCTCCAAAGGTAGTCTCCAATAACAGCTTCCTTAGGCTCTACTTTAGTACCAATGTTAACCTTCTTAGTTTTCAAGGGTTCATGGTAGGCGTGCACTTTTTCGTCTTCCTTATCCAGGATCCCGTGAGTTCCTTTTGAATGCTCAACATTAAAATTCTCCATCTCCTCACCATCCACCAGGTACACCAACTTACCCTTTTATTTCTCCATGCAAACACGCTCAAGTTGTACTTCTCCGCATCTTCTTCTTTAGCAAAATGTGCACCCAACTCAAGTTCATTTATAAGCTTCAAGATTAGGTCCTCGGCCATTTCACAATCTCCCAAGGTAAGGTTCTTCTATAACCACAATGCCTCATTCATCGATTTCTTAGGGGATTGGTACTCAAAGGTATGGATGACATCATCCATCATCTCCTTCCACCCCCGTTTGTGCTGTAACTCTGAATGGATGTATAAGGTGCACACACAACCCTGTAAGGTGGAGTAAAACTTATGTACCCATAGGGAAGGGGGTAAAGCTTCCATGCCTCCCATCCAAGTCTTCTCACACTCACGAACATGGCATGAGGTGGGTCCCTTTCCATCATAGTCATAAATCTAAGATGTTGCATTGCTTTGGAGAAACCTAACAAAGAGTGCAATTCTCACTTCATGCCATTCTAGAAGATTATCTCGATGCATTTCCCACCATCATGTCATTGTTCCACACAAAGTATAGGTAAGCATATTCCTTCTCTCCACTTGACACTTCCAATAGATCTCCATTTTTTGCAAAAATACATCAGGGTTTCCCTCCCCAGTGTACAATGGCAACTTCCTTCCTCCCAAGCACCTAACTAAGTGCATTTTTACAACTCTTGTCCTAGTATCCTTCAGATGCCTTCTAACTAACTCGTATGTCCCATGTGCCCAATTATCACAAGCAATGTTGGTTGTATCACTTATGGAATGTGCATCATCCCATTGAATGACCCCTTCCTTCGATGGCTAAATGAACTTCGAGTCCCTGATGGTGCGTACATATATATTGTTTAAGTATTCTTTACCCAATGGTTCCACATAAGGTGCATACCATCCATCAGTTAGTGGAATGATCACATGCTCCTCCTTGTTCTCAAAATTGATGTAGCCCTTATTGAAATGTAGGTCAACATTGTTTGCATAGCACCAAGGGCACCCAAGTAATGCTAGGAAACTATCAACCTCAGTAAGCTCTAGAACCTCAAAGTTCCCAAGTAAACTTTTCCCCTTGAATATTATGGATGCATCTTTCAAAACCCCTAGAGGCATGGCCTTTGTCTTGTTAGCCATGTATAACACATTCGAAGATGGATGCAATGGGGCCTTCCCATTTGATTCCATGCATCTAGAGTAAGGACATTGACCTTCATGCTTGTGTCAATTAATATATTACTCAAGATCCACCCATCAAAAATTGCATTCAATGTGATCTCCTTATCATAATCAATGTTGTGAGGGGGTAGGTTAACATGTAGGACTTGTCTCTCACACCCTCATCCAACGCGTGATACCTTTTCCCTTAGTAATTCTCCTAACATATGAATAATTTTCTCCCGCCAAAATATCCAACACACTTCCTTAACCTCATCCATATCTTGTTTGAGGAACCTCAATGATCTTTTTATGCTCCAATTGGTGTGATTCCTTCTTCGAGACAGCTGGATTTCTCCTTGTAAACTACTTATCACCTCTATGGTTTCTTAGTACAGTTCCTTTTGGTGTGTAGGATCAAGATATTTCCAATGAATCACTTCTTCTCTTATGATAAGAGGCCTCTACTTTGGTTCCTCTCGGGCTGTGCAACCTCAATGTGTGTAGCGACCAAAACATGATCTAGCTCACGCTTAAGCACTACCCTCAACATCCATTGTGGGTCAGTCCTCTTCACACTCACCATCCCTGTGCCTTTGTCCTTTTTCTAATTCTTTCTCATGTGGTCATAAAACTCCAAGCACTCTTCATACTTGTGCTTTCTTCCACACCATGAGCACTGCAACAAATAAGGGCACTCGCACTTGTAGTTTTTAATCAATCTAAAATTATAGCAGGTTCCATGAGGAAATTCACTTCTTCCTCCTCTGCAATTTCCACGGCCTCTTAATCCTCCCCAAAAACCTCTTCTGCAGCCTCCTCCATCCGTGCACTCTTCATAATGATAACCATCATCCTTGGAGCTACTTGAACTACTGGTATGACACACACTAAGATCAATGGCATCATGGATTTGGTCTATCAATCTGTAATCCTTGTTGTCATGAGTAGTAAAGGTGCAAATATTGTAATATAAAGACACATTATTACATTGCATGATGTAACAACCGCATCTGTTTTCATCATGAGAAATCTCACGATCTACTGATATGGCTTGCACTATCTTTCATGGACAATTATCCTTCATGTGCCCCTCTACTTCACAATCATGCACCATAGCCCACCGTGAGCCTCATGAGCTAATTTCATAGATAATTTTTCAAGCTTCTTAGTTGTGGAAACAATCTATGCTTTGAGAAATGGCTTGAATCTGGTATCAATGATCCTAATTTCCTCAATGCATAAGGCAGGACTCCAAGGCCTCACACAAGTCTATGAAGGTATTATGCAAAAGCACACACCCGAATGGTGTTATCAACCCTCTAAAAAACCATAGAGCATACTATGAAGGATGAATATCATAAGATAACTTTGATAAGAGAGTCTTGAAACATGCATCATATTGCCGCACACTCTCTACCATACCTTGTTGGATCTCCTTCACGGTGATGATGTTATTCTCTTCAAACTCAAGGATGTGGAATTTCATAAAAACACATCACACAATGCAATATAGTCCAACACCATCTAGTATGGATCATATATCCCGTACTAGCTATATGCATGCCCTTACAACGTAGTTGATAAAATAGTTTCCTTATGTTCTATGGTAATGATACCCTTTGTACGCCATAATAACTCACACATGTGTACATGTTCTACAACATATTCCACACCCTTGTAATTGGGAAAATGCAAGGACATATAAAAAAACTTGTTGAGGTTGTTGTGGCCCTTGCCCACCGATCCAGAACCTTGACCTCCTCCTAAATTTCCTCCACCACTAGCACCACTAGATCCACTAGCTCTTATCCCTATAGATCCTCCATATCATCCTCTTGTCATAGGTAAGGGTCCTAAAGTAGTTGCGCTTTGTGTTCCCACCATTGTGCTTAACTACGTGCTAATAGTCTATGATACCGAACCACTCTTGGATGTGTTTTCCATGCTACTTCAAGGCACAATACCCAAACCTTATAGATCGATAAGTATTCCATATCTATAACAAGTAATCAAGTATAAATAATAACATAAACTATATCTATATCACAACCATAAGTAAGAATGAACTAAACAAGAATCAAGATCAAGTCTACCATACAAGATCCAAAAACATATATGTCAATAACCATTATCCAACCACAAAGATCCATTATATTAATCACTGTCAAAAAAGCCAAATACATACATAAGAGCATCACCATAAGTCATGCACTCCCCTAAAAAGTAGCATAACCTTACCAACATTTAGAGATACTAAATCCATGCAAATCAATACATATATATAGGGGTGGGGAATTTCCCTTCACCACCTATGCATCCTCAAAATAGGTTGCATGCTAAGAATAGCCATGTGCCACTACAAGATAAATACAAAAGCATGTAAGCTTGCTAATAATAGATTATCTAATAATAACTACAAGATCTAATCCTATTATTAGCCCAAAATTTGGATGTCATTTGATCTTCCACTTGTCTAAAATATCATTTTCTTAGTCTCTAAGTCTTCATGCCTTTATATACCCCGCACTCATACCTATCTTTAACCCATTAAGAAAGATGACTAAGTATCGACCTCATAATTTCCCAATGTGATCCCTTTCCTACTACATTTATAAGCATACCTACGTGCCTTTTATGCTTGGTGCCCCCAAAACCTATGTGTATTTAGTACTTAGGTTGTAATTCATCAGCCCAACACCCTACACTAAAATTATGCACATTCCTCTGTGCATGAATTCAATAGATAGTAATAATCTTAAATTTATGCAAGCACGTATTAAAACATAACACATAAATAAATTGACAAAGCATAACAACATTGAAAGGAAAAACATATGAAAGGAAAGAATTAAAGGAAATATAATCTAATGGAAATAATGTCTTAGTAAAAAAACAAGAATGGTTATTTATAGTAGGGCTTCACTTACTCCCGTTGAAATAACAATACAATAATGTCCCATCTAATTCCTATAGCTAACAAGCACTTGAATCAAGTATGTAAGTCACAACATACGGTCCCAAAAACAATGAACTTGAAACTTTCCAGATGGTGCTGAAAATTTGAATCATACGGAAAGAACCATATGTCCAACTTCAATCTACTTATTCTTAATATGTCTATCACGTCATGCCTTCTACCTATCCTTTTTTTCTTCTAGCTCCACCTAGTAATAACATGCATTTCATCAAATTGCATTAGTTTATCAATGCACTCTTCAAGTTATTACTTATAATCCAATCCTCCTATGTGTGCAATACATATGGAAGGTAACATGAACTCCACTGGTAAAACAACCTCCACGCCAAAACCAACCGACAAGGTGTGGCCTTATTTAACCTCTTGTAAGTTGTTACTATATGACCAAAGTACAACAGAGACTTTTTCATCCATATCCTTCCTTCCAACATCCATATATTTTTTAATGTATATCCCAATATCTTGTTGAAAGCTTCAAAAGTGCCATTGGCCTATGGGTGATAGGGTGTTATTTTATGGTGTGCCACCATAAATTCTACCAACAAAGATCCCGATAGTCCGATTAAGAAAATGAGTTCTCTTATCACTTTTCAGACTCAGTGGACATCCATACCTACCGATTATGTTCTTCCATAAGAACTTTGTTGTTGTAGCTGCCATGTAATCATTTATAGGCATTTCTTTTGTCCACCTTGTAAGATAATGTGTATAACTAATAATGTAACGTGATCTAGTTCTATGTGTGGGTGGGAGATAGGATCCACAAAGAAAATTTCCCACTTTTCAAAAGGTTATGCACTAGAAATTAGACTCACAGGAATTTCATCTCTATGACTAGGCTTTCAAGGCATAGAAAATGGTCAATGCCTTACAATATTCTATAAAATCCTTATAAATTATTTCCCACCAAAGGCCTCAATGCGAATCACAACAGAGATGGCCTAGGTGTGAAGTGAGGCATTCGGTGTGATTGCAAAATGGGAATCTCTCAAGATGTGGGACTTGAAAACTTGAGAGGGACCTCCAAGAAATTCGGTTCTTTTTCTACCTACCACAAGTGGTGATATTCTACAATCTAACCATTCCAATGGGATAGAGAGAGAGAGAGAGGGTGAAAGATCCAACACTAAGTGGTGATACACTAGAAAAGGAAGTGGTTGAATCACATATCTGACTGCCTGAAGTGGAGAGAGGTGAGTAGAGGAGAGGGTGGATAGAATGCACCATGGACTAAAGATAGATTTCACTCAGAAAAACACTTCAAAACCTATTAAGCACAACTCCTAGAACTTGTAACAAACATCAAAGTATGCACAATATACCTACTGATGAGAGAGGTAAGAAGAGAACAAAAAGCCAATAGGATGGATAAATTGATGCATCATGAAACAAATTTTATTGCTCCAAAATGTTACATGGTACATCATCAGTGGGAAAGAGGAAAGAAAACACCATTACAGAGCCATGGGAGGAGGCTTAGACTCCACATTCTACCCTAAGGAAGAAAGAGAGAGGGGGAAGAGGAGAAACAATGACAAACCACTTGAATATGCCCCTTCATTATAATATATAGGAAGAATGAGAGAGAGGAGGGAATAATTTGAATCCAACTTCAACCACCTTGAGATATGCATTGAATCCTGCTTTGAAAGTTTAAACACCATCAATCAATTCCCCCTCTTAAATCTACCTACAATCTATCGATTCTAGTTCCTTATATGTCTTTCCATGCTAAGGAAGAAGAAGAGCAGAGGATCAAATAAAATCTAATCTAGTAGTTGAAGAAATCAGATTTTACATTAATGGACTAGAAGAAATTTTCCCATTTTTCACCTACTAAAGCCTATTAAGAATGATATTTTATGTTTCCATGGTGTAGAGGGTGTCGAGACATTTCCAAAAAGTCTTCTCCACCCAAAATTGAGTTTCCAGTCAAAAGATATGGCCATTTGAAGTTTCGGGTCGTGGGAGCACAATATTTAAAGAGCCTATCCATACAGGGTCCACATGGCAGCCTCACACATCTTGGAGATTGATCCTTCCTTATGCTCTTGAAATTGCATCTTAGGCCAAAATTGACACACTCCACAACTTCCATGAGCTTCTTTGGGATCCTTTGTATTTTTCCAAAGTCTCCTTTCTTGGCGGGGCCAAAAGTTTGACCCTGGACACGTGGAGGCTTGGCACTTGTTTAGAAACCCACCCCAAATTTTACTTTTGAAGTAGTGCCACATTGACACTTGGCTCCCTCCACTGGCCTACCTCTTCTTTGACTATTCAACCCCCTAAATCTGTCCCTTTTTGGACTGGGACACGTGGCGAGACAATGTTCATTTGGGGACTACCTCCTAGACTTTCCTTTTGAAATTGTGCCAATGAGACATGTGGAGGCTTCCTGCCTAGTTCTCTATACTTAGTCATTTTGGGCCTGTTCTGTCCCATTTTTTAATTTGGACTACGTGGTGAGCCCACACTCATTTGGGTCTCCACTCTTTGGATTTATCTTTGAAGTAGTGTTGTTTGGACACTTGGCACCTTCCGCTAAGTCGAAGAATTTTCAATGGCTGGTGCAAATTTTGGGGCTCTAGACACGTGGGGGCTTGGTGCTTGTTTGAGTCTCCCTTTTGGATTTAACCTTTGGAGGTGTACCACTTGGACACTTGGTAGCTTCTGCCAACACCTTTATACTTAGCCAATTTTGGGGCTCGTTCTAAATCATTTGCAGAGCTTGAAGACTTGAGCCTTCACCCTTTCTTTTCCTTTGAGCCTTTGGTTTCTTTGACATTGTATTCTCTTCCCCGACCTTTTATTCCATTTTAGAGCCCACTTGTAACTTGTTTGTTGGATTTGAAGTGTGGGTTCATTCAATGAAGTTGTTTCTTTAAATTTTTCTAACTCGGGGTCATGTTTGATCAATTTTTCTGGGGAAAAATTAGGATAACAATTTGGCGACTCTTGGGGACATCTTCCTACTAGATGAAGAGACCAGTGGCCTTAAAGAATCCATTGGGCATGGAGTTGTGAATGATATCCTGGTACTGATCTTTTCCTGAAATGGACTCCTGATTGCTTGCATTTTTTGACCCTGAACCTGTCCCAGAAATAGATTTTCTCAAAAACATTTTTATTTGCTCTACATTTGTTTTATTTTTAAATTAGAAACTATTATAGGAAACTATGGGTCTTCTTCCATGGATACCAAAGGGCCTAGCCTTGGTATCTTTGGAGTAATATGAACAAAACTCATGTATAAAATCAAAATCATACATGCCTCAAATGAGACATGCAGAGTGCGCACAAAGCACTTTTCTTTTAAAACTTTGTCTACTCCTACTCCTACACTAACCAGAGAGAAAGAAAAGCTTAAACAAATCCTACCACAAGAAGGGAGAAATAGCTTCCTTTTCTAAAAAGGGGCAGCCATGTAAATGGTTTGTCACTGAATATGGCTTCCTAGATGAGTGAAAAACTGACAATAAGTCGGTCCTCCACCCAAATCATCAAGGTATCAACATCAATGGAAAATACCTCCTCAAGCTGATTTTCATTGGACTCCTAGAGGCATTGATGGTGACCCTTGGCACTTTGAGGCTCTTCTCATGCTTAGAAGCAAGCATGACTGGTTGTGGCTTCTCCCTTGGCTCTAATGAAGCCAAGTATCTGATTGGGCATGGTCTGATCCCTTGAATCTGCCCACTGATCTAATATTTAACTCCAAAAATGGAGTCTTTTTGTGGACCTTCTTGGATGGATGGTGTGAGAGAGATGATGACATCCTCTTGCTCTTTCCCTTCCTTCTCTTGTGAAGAACATGGAAGACTCATATCTTCCAACCTTAGTCCTAGAGAGTTGTTATGAAGTGCAAGTTGTTGTCCTTGAATGTCCTCCTTCATGGAAGTAGGCTCATGTGCTTGGAAGGTGGATGATGGAGGATCAAATGATGTAATCTCCATGGGATCTTCTCCATCAAAGCAATCCTCCAAGTCAAACAGATAATCTATCTCCTTGTTGTCTTGTTACATGTGCTCGACCTCCTCCATGGTGTCCTCCTGATCTACAACTTGCTCACCATGGTTCCCTTCATCCTCCAACATGAAGTTTGAAGTTCAAACTCCTCTTCAACATTAGAGATTGAAGGGGATGAAGTGGGAGGAAGAATTGAAGGTTCTTTTGTAGCCTACTCCACACTTGGAGCCTCTAAAACTATATGGTCCTCCTCCATCATGGGTTCATCAATCAAATCAGGCCCTTGAAATGAAAGAAAAAATACTTCAATGATACTTTCTTCATTGAGTGGCTTCAACACTAATTTGATCTCTCCCAGTTCTCCTCTTCAATGGGACTTGGAGCTGATTGTTCCTCCTCTTTAACTAGTTGTGTAGCTTGGATTAGATCAACATTCTCTTTAGATAGAGTGCCATTAATGAAACTATATTCAGAGAAAACAAAATTTTTATCTTCTTCTTCTTATTTTTGTTCCTTCTCTGCTGAAAAATCAGCCTTAGCCACCACTAGCTCTTCAACCTTGACCTCCTCTATTGGCTTGACCATCAAGGGGATCTTTGTAAACCCAAATATGGAAACCCAACTCTTCAGATCCTCTATCATTTTTTCTTTATTGGGTTTCTCCTCTTGTTGTTCTCCTTGACTTGGTCTTTGGAATCTCTTCCCCATATGGAATTGGGAAGGCAAGAGGAGTGGCAGGTTGGGGTTCAACCAGATTTGTAATTGTTTGTGGTGGGGAGGGAGGTGGAACTTCTTGTTTGTTTGGAGGGGATGACTGTTTGGAAGGGAAAAGGGTAGAGGAACTGAGGTGGGATGGGAGATCAGGAGATGGAGAAAAGAAATTAACACTTGGGGCAGCAGATGAGGGGCTTGACTCTTGATCATGCTGAAATGATAAAGTTTGAGAAAGAGAAAATGAAGAGCTAGGAGGTGGTGGACTTACCCATTGACAAGGTTGTCTTACACTTTTCTCATAAGCCTCAATGTCCTCAATCCACTGTGTAAGTTGAGGAAACATTTCAACCATGAAGTCAATCTTCTCTTGAGGGTTATAATGTCTTGGAAAAGGGCCTCCCCATGGACAAGGTGCCCTGAAACCAATCTTGAATGCCTTCATTTGTGCTATGGCCCTTGATTGAACCATGCTAGCCTCCATTTTTTGAATCTTCTCCAACAGATTAACTTCTTCCATTTGACTATTGTCATTGTATGCATACCCTTGTTCTTGATAAGCTCCATAGCCAAACTATTTCTGCAATTCTCATATGGATAAGCATGATTATCCTGGGTCTGATCATAATGCTGATCTAGAGGAGTTAGGAAATGCATTAGAGGTGGATTGCATTGTTGTTGCTGTAAGTGTGAGTTCCATGAAGGGAATGAAGTCATGATTGCACAACTTCATGAAATGGAAGAAAATGGGAGATATGGAAAGAAAAATGAATGAAGATGGGTGGAAATGGATGGAAAAGATCTGTAACTTTAGAGATGGGGTTGTTGACTAGATGGAGTTACCAAATGTGCTTACATGTGCCTCAAAAGGCTGAACCTTAACAGAACACACAAACCTGCTAAGATGAAGTGGTAAGGTGCTTCAGACCTATCCCAAGGTTTACCAAAATTGTTAGTGTAGAATCACAACACCCCGAATGGCCTAGGTGTGAAGTGGGGCATTCGGTGTGATTGCACAACATGGGACCATCTCTCAAGTTGTGGGACTTGCAAAACTTGAGATGGACCTCTAGAGAAAGTCGATTCTTGCTTCCTAATCTACCTACCACAAGCTACTCCAGTGTAGGAAAACCTATTCTATCCTAATCTAACCATTCCAAGGGGACAAGAGAGAGAGAGAGAGGGTGAAAGAGCCTACACTAAGGTGATACACTAGAAAAGGAAGTGGTTGAATCACAGATCCATTGCTTGAAGTGGAGAGAGGTGAGAAGAGGAGAGGGTGGATAGAATGCACCATGGACCAGAGATAGATTTCACATGGAACACCACTTCAAAACCCATTAAGCACAACTCCCAGAACCTACAACAAACATCGAGTATGCACAGTATACCTAATACAATGATGAGAGGTAAGAAGAGACAATAAAATAAGCCAAGGATGGAAAGATGCATCACAAAACATATTTTATTGCTCCAAAATGTTACACGGTACATCATTAGTGGGCAAGAGGCAAGAAAACACCATTACAGCCATGAGAGGAGGCTTAGACTCCATTCTACCCTAAGGAAGAAAGAGAGAGGGGGAGAGGAGAGAAAATACCAACCAATTAAATATGCCCCTTCATTACAATATATAGGAAGAATGAGAGAGAGGAGGGAAGAATTTGAATCCGGCTTCAACCACCTTGAGATATGCATTGAATCTTGATTTGAAAGTTTGACCACCATCAATCAATGCCCCTCTTAAATCCACCTACAATCTATCGATTTTGGTTCCCTATGTTTGCTTGGCATGCTAAGGAAGAAGAATGGCAGATCAAATAAAATCTAATATGGTAGTTGAAGAAATCAGATTCTGCATTAATGGCCTAGAAGATATTTTCTCATTTTCACCTACTAAATCCTATTAAGAATGATATTTTATGTTTCCATGGCATAGAGGGTGTCGAGACATTTCCAAAAATTCTTTCCCCCAAAAACGAGTTTCTAGTCAAAAGATATGGCCATTTGAAGTTTTGGGTCGTGGGAGTGCAATATTTAAAGAGCCTGTCCATACAGGGTCCACGTGGCAGCCTCACACATCTTGGAGATTTGGATCCTTCCTTATGCTCTTGAAATCACACCCAAATTGACACGTGTGGCAATGACTTCTGAGCTCCTTGAGCTCCTTTGAATTTTTCCAAAGTCTCCTTGTTTGGCGGGCCAAAAGTCTGACCCTGGACACGTGGAGGCTTGGCGCTTGTTTGGAAACCCACCCCAAATTTTAATTTTGAAGTAGCGTAGCGCACTAACACTTGGCTCCCTCCACTAGCTTGCCTCTAATTTGACTATTCAACCCCCGACTCTATCCTTTTTTGACTTGGGACACGTGGCGAGACCGTGCTCATTTGGGGACTACCTCCAGACTTTCCTTTTGAAATTACATTGATGAGACATGTGGAGGCTTTGTTGGTTCTCTATACTTAGTCATTTTGGGCCCGTTCTATCCCATTTTTAATTTGGACTATGTGGTGAGACCACGCTCATTTTGGGTCTCCACTCTTTGGATTTATCTTTGAAGTAGTGTCGTTTGGACACTTGGCACCTTCCATTGAGTCGAAGACTTTTCAATGGCTAGATGAAACTTTTGGGGCTCTGACATGTGGTGGCTTAGTGCTTTTTGAGTCTCCCTTTTGGATTTAACCTTTAGAGGTGCACCGCTTGGACACTTGGTAGCTTCCACCAACACCTTTATACTTAGCCAATTTTGGGGCTCGTTCTAAATCATTTACAGAGCCTAAAGACTTTGAGCCTTCGCCCTTTCTTTTCCTTTGAGCCTTTGGTTTCTTTAACACTGTATTCTCTTCCCTGACCTTTCTAATTCATTTTAGATCCCACATGGAACATTTTTGTTTTATTTGAAGCATGGGTTCATTTGATGAAGCCATTTCTTTAATTTCTTCTTACTCGGGGTTGTGTTTGATCAATTTTGCTAGGGGAAAAAATGGGATAACAATTTGGCAACTCTTGGGGACATTTTCTTGCTAGATGAAGAGACCAGTGGCCTTGAAGCATCCATTGGGCATGGAGTTGTGAATGATAGCTTGGTACTAATCTTTTCCTAAAATGGACTCCCTGATTACTTCCACTTGTTGACCCTGAACCTATCCCAGAAATATATTTTCTCAAAACATTTTTAGTTGCTCTGTATTTGTTTTATTTTAAGCTAACAAATTTGTTACAAGAAACTATGGGTCTTCTTTCATGGATACTAAAGGGCTGGACTTAGTATCTTTGCAGTAATATGAACAAAACTCATGTACAAAGACAAAATCATACATGCCTCAAATGAGACATGTAGAGTGTGCACAAGCACTTCTTCTACTGAAAAAAGTCTACTCCTACTCCTACACTAACCAGAGAGAAAGAAAAGCTTAAACAAAGCCTGCCACAGGCAAGGGAGAAATAGCTTCCTTTTCTAAAAAGGGGCAGCCATGTAAATGGTTTGTCACTAAATATGGATGCTTGGATGAGTGAAAAAATGACAATAAGCCGGTCCTCCACCCAAATCATCAAGGTATAAACATCAATGGAAAATACCTCCTCAAGCTGATTTGCATTGGACTCCTGGAGGCATTGATGGTGACCCTTGGCACTTTGAGGCTCTTCCTCATGCTTAGAAGCAAACATGACTGGTTGTGGCTTCTCCCTTAGCTCTAATGAAGCCAAGTATCTGATTGGGCATGGTTTGATCCCTTGAATTTTCCCACTGCTCTGATATTTAACTCCAAAAATGGATTCTTTTTGTGGACCTTCTTGGGTGGATGGTGTGAGAGAGATGATGACATCCTCTTTCTCTTTCCCTTCCTTCTCTTGTGAAGAACATGGAAGACTCATATCTTCCAACCTTGGTCCTAGAGAGCTGTTATGAAGTATAGGTTGTTATCCTTGAATGTCCTCCTTCATGGAAACATGCTCATGTGCTTGGAAGGTGGATGATGGAGGATCAAATGATGTAATATCCATGGGATCTTCTCCATCAAAGAAATCCTCCAAGTCAGACAGATAATCTGTCTCCTTGTTGTCCTATTGCATGTGCTTGACCTCCTCCATGGTGTCCTCCACCAACTTTGTGAAGTAATCACTGTAGAATTATCATGTGAGTATTCCCAACACTAGAAGGTGTACTAGGAGTTCCAATGAAATCCAATCCATAATGTTGAAAAGGATCATCAATCATGACTTGTTTTAGTGGTAAATCATCCAACTTAGGTCTCCCAACAAAAGTCCTCGATAGGCTTCACACTTACCTACCTATTTTGATGAATCTCTCAACAATGTAGGCTAATATTGCCCTGCATGAAAGATCTTATGGGAAATGAAAATAGAATATAAATTCCCTCCATAATCCTGATCATGAAAAGATGAGAACAACTTCTTCTTTTTCTCTTTGTCTACACACTTCAAGAATATTTCATCTATGCCTCGCTTGAACAAAGCATTATCCCATAATACATACTATGCAGAACTTAACTTAATAGCTCTCTTTTCCTTGGCACTCAAGTGGGATGGGAACTCTCCATAAGTAAGAAAATGTGTAATATTAGCATACCATTCATCTAGTTGAACTGAGGAAGAGGACAACAGAACATCAACTACTTCTTTGGACAATTCTGCATCAACTCCTTTAGCAATAAGCTCACATAAGCCTTTACCCCGGACTAGCTTAGTTGGCTTGATATCAAGGTCATATTCTTGGAATTTTGCTACCCAATTGCCTCTCTTAGTTCCAAAATCTTGTTGTGTAAGAATAGACTTGATGGTTGTATCAAGTACAAGCACAACAAAATGAGAATTAAGAATATAAAAATGAAACTGCTTGACAACTTTGACCACTGCAAAAGCATGTTTCTCCATTATAGTATATTTCAATTCATGAGATTTCATAACATAGCTCATGAAGGCAATTAGAATTTCATGATCCTCATAATTTCTCTAAGTTAGCATTACAACCAAGGTACTCTCCATAGCATAATGATAGATGATAAAATCCTTGCCAAAATTAGGACATGCTAAGATGGGAATCTTAGCAATGGCTTTCTTGATACCTTCAAATGCTTCTTTACCTTCGGAATTCCAACCAATTTTTTTCTTTCCTTTCATCATGTGAGCAATGATCATAGTCAGTTCTGTAAAATCAAAAATGAATCTCCTCAGGAAGTTTATCTTACCAAAGAAAGAGTGAACACCCTTTTTGCTTGTGGGGAGAGGAATCTGCTAGATTTCTTGAACTCTTTCTCGGATCTATCTTGATTCCTTCTTTAGAGACAATATGCCCCAACAACTTGCCTTCAGTAACACAAAAGATAGACTTCTTAGGATTGAGAGAAACTCCATGCTCTCTACATTTTTAGAGGACTAATTCAATATGTTGAAAGTGATTTTCCCTTGTTTTGGAGAAAATAGTCAAATAATCAAGGTACACAACAATACACTTTCACTTTATACTATCAAAATCCAATTCCACTACCCTCTGAAAGGTGGCACCAGCATTGATAATAATAAAGGCATTCTCTTGTAGGCAAAGGTGCCCCAAGGAGTAGTAAAAGTAGTTTTGTGTTGATCTAGGGTATTGACTTCCACTTGATTGTATCTAGAGAATCCATCAAGCATAGAAAACATCTCAAATCCTATGACAACTTGCAAAACTTGATCCATCATGGGGAGAGGATAGTTTTCTTTCAGAGAGTCCTGATTCAAATTCCTAAAATCTACACAGATGTGGATCTCACCATTCTTTTTTCTAACAAGCACAATGTTGGAAATCCATGTTGAATGATGTATAGGGAAAATGATATTTTCCTTTAGTAACTTCTAGATCTCTTGAAAAATAGTGCCAACAACCTTGGGATTATATTGCCTTTATTTCTTCTTGAAAGGTTTGATCCCAGGTTTCAAAGGGATAAAGTGTTGCATTTCCTTTGGCTGGAAATCCTTGAGATCATCATATGAATAGGCAAGAACATCAACATACCTTTTTAATAGATTTATTACTTTCTTCTTCTCTTCTTGAGTGCAACATTTTCCAATGTTCACCATCTTGGGTTCCTCATGACTTCCAATATTAACCTTTTCACATTTAGTAGATTTTCGAGCACCTTGGGAAGCTTTATACTTAATGTACCTATCATGCTTATCAAACAGATCTTCCAAACTCACTAGCCCTTTAGGGATCTTGTTACCTTTCAATTTGATGCAGCCATCTTGATCCATCTCTTCCTTGATATCTCCTTCATTAGAGGATACACACTCTCTAGGAAAAGTCTCACTTCCTTCAAAATATAATTGGTTGAAGTTGTCCTTAAGCTCCAAGAAAGAGAGAAAATGTTGATCATCATTGAAAACCTGCCAGTTGCTTGCATTATCTAGTACACTGGGCCTATGAATCATTTCAATGGTAAATTTCTCCTAAGATAAATTTGGGTGAGGAATCAACAAAGATCCTGAGACAACTAGAGAATCAGCTCTAGTATTCTTCTCTCTTGGCACAACTTCAATGGAGAAAGCATCAAGAAACTCAATGGAATCCTAGACAAGATTTCTATAATGCTTCAATCTCCTGTTCTTCACTTGAAAAGATCCTTGACTTGTTTCACAATCATCTTTACATCTCCATGAGCACAAAGATTCTTCACTCCCATTTCTTTTTCCATGTTCAATCCAAGTATGAGTGCCTCATATTCAGCTATATTGTTTGTATTTTCAAAACAAAGCTTGAATGAAAAAGGATGAATCTTCCCTTTTGGAGAGGTTAGCACCACACCAGCCCTAGAACCAGCTAAAGAGAAGCTTCCATCAAAATCCAGAGTCCAAATGCCATTGGGATCATGAATCACTCCCTTAGGAAGTTTTTCCTCATCTTGTGACATGATCATGTAGTTACCATGCCCTATATCTTCATAGAGTATCTGTGCTTTTGGATCATTAGTATTTTTCACAATATACTCAATTTTTTTCTCAGGTAGTAGCTTCTTCATTTTTCCATTGACTGGGATCAAAGCATGTGACCAATCCATCTGAATTTCACCTCCTACCTCCTTACGAAACTTCTACTCAAAGCAACATACCATATGAGGGAGGAATATCAACAACCAAAATAGTGGCTAAGAACCTTTTCTTTGGAAAAGAAGAAAAAGCTACTTGTGCATATTTAATTCTCCCAATCAAAGGCACTTTCCTACTCTCTATGGAATAGTAGGAACCAAAGGTATGTGTTAGAGTGAAGCCCAAAGCATGAGCTAATTTTTTAGGCATTTCATTTTCTGATGCTCCTGAGTCTATGACACAGTTACCAAGTTTATGGCCAACTATGAGATGAGTCACATCGAATGGTTCAATTTTCTCATTAGTGGAAGTGATTGCGCAGCCACAATTGATCAACCTCTCTGGATCAATTGCTAATCCCTCTTTGGAAATGATGTTGCCTAGGAGCTTTCCTTCATGAGCTAGAAAAATACATTTTTTGGGATTTAAGGATACCCCAAATCTTCTACATCTTTGGAACACTTATCTCAAATGAAAGAGATGATTTGCTGCACTTTTAGAAAATACAGTAATATCATCTAGGTATATCAGCACTATTTTATTGATCAATCCCTTGAACGCCATATCCATTGCCCTTTAGAAAGTGGCTCCAGTGTTAGACAACCCAAATGGCATTTTTCTATATGCATAGGTTCCCCATTTGGTGGTGAAGGTTGTTTTAAATTGATCATCTTCCTTTACCATGATCTTATTATGCCCTAAATAACCACCTAGTAATGAAAACCTCTCGGATCTAGCAACAACCTGCAAAATTTGATCCATAGAAGGAAGTGGGCAGGTGATCCTCGGGATACTCTATCCAAATGTTTAAAGTATACACGCAACCTGATTTTTCCACTCTTCTTTCTGACTCAAACCAAGTTTGCAACCCAAGCTTGAATGCTTGATAAAGAATATGATACTTGCCTCTATTAACTTATTCAATTCCTTCTTCATGAGAGGCTCAATGTGTGGATTGACCGGTCTTTGTTTTTTCCTGATGGGCTTAGCACTTGGGCCTAGTTCAATTGTGTGTTGAGCTAGCTTGGTATTGAAACCTCTCAAGTCTTCATAGCTCCAAGCAAAAACATCCAATAACTCTTGGAGAAGTTTCATGAATTCATACCTTTATTGCTCGGTTGCCATTTTACCAATTTGAAGTGACTTACCTTCTCCAACCGAGATGGGCTCTAAATCCTCTCCCTTGACTTGGATATTTGCTTTCTCTTTCCTAAATTGATCATTAAGATTGAAAATAGACTCTAAAGTCACAAGGCCCCTTGGTATTTTGTTGGTTCTCGGTTATACCACTTGATCACCATCTTGTTGTTCTAAATTTTCCGATTTTTGGTTGAGAACTCAGCTTCCTCTTATAGGAAATTGATTATTTCCTAGTCACTCTCAAACACTTGCCAACTTGCATTATTGTCGACATTGATGGCCTCACAATCACATGGATGTTTGGCTGCATTTTATCTCTTTTGATAATCTCCACAAAATAAAATATTTTCTCTAAATCTGCAAGCCTATCAATGACTTAGGTTCTCTTTCCTAGGGATGGAGTTGATGCCAAAGCCTTCAAAATCCTCAATGAGGTCCCACACCCTATTCTTATAACTCTTAAGTAGGTCATTTTTGGTAGCATGTTGTCCCTTAACTTGATTAACAATCAGCTCACTATCACCAATACTTGTAAGTTTTTATACTTCTCTTTCTGACCAATGCAATCCATCTATCAAAGCCTCATATTCAACAGTGTTGTTGGAACATGCAAACTGAAATCTAAAAGCTGAATAATACTTAATTCCTTGAGGTGAAACAAGCATAGCTCATCCTCCTACATCTTTTCTACTTCTTGATCCATCAAAAACAACGCCATACCTCATTGTCATATTTATGGTCCGGCTTGGTGATGCTTTAGGAAGAGGATGATTTTCTTCATGCATGTAATAGACTCTAGCTCAGATTCCTCTATTTACTTGTAGGGATTAAAAGCATGTGTCTTGCTTGCCCATTCATCAAGGGTTAAATCTGGAATGCTTCCAAATTTGGTGTCAACTTCATGTGTGTTTGGATAATCCTCTTGATCAAATGTTGAACAGTTGGCATTGATTGGGCTTGGAGTATGAGGCTCAATGTGAAATTTTGCAATAGGTTCGGATTTGATTGTGGCCTTGGCTCCATAGCTTGTCCTAAAAACATGTGTGACTAATCAGTAGATAAGTAGCCTCTAATTTTAGTTGTGAAATCCATTGAAAAACATATGGCAAAGAGTGGTGGAAAATCTATCACTGACACATCTTGAAAAATAGTGACATTGGGGCATGCATGCAAATTAAGGCTCAAATTTTTAATCACCCCAACTGTTGTTACTATTTTCCCATCTAAGTGCACCCCCCCTTGGAGATGACTTCATATTGAAGGCCTAGATGATCAACTATTTGCTTGGGCATCACAGAACTACTTGCCCCAGAATCAATCATACAATTATGTACTAGTTTATCCCTAATGATCAGTGAAACATAGAATGGAGGGGGCTTCAAAATTTTACCTTGTTGTCCTCCATGATTCCCTCTAGGCTGAGTAGCATTTGTGAGTACCTTCTCTTGCATATGAGCTGGCTGATTTGAGGTTGACCAATTCTTCATGGCAGCTTGTAGTAGATCCCTTTGGCCTAGGATGGATAGTGACTCCCACATAGATATGTTCACATTTGTCTTCTTCATTTGTTCAATGATGCTAAATGGGGTTGAAACATCCCTTTGTTGCCCCTTAGTCTACACATTCTTCTCTTGTACATGGGCTGCAACAACTGGTATTTGAGCTGGTCTAGAAGGTGGCTTGGGCTGTCCTTACACATTTGGAACTACATTTTTCTTGTCAACACCTTGTGGAGTGATGGAAGGTTGTGGATCACCTAGAGTTAATGACTGCCCTTCACCAATATTCCTCTTCTTTGACCGTGTGTTAGCTGCTACACTCTGAGCAGGTGTTTGATTCATACCAAAAAAATATTTAGCCTACCAATTCACAAGTGTAGTCTCATTTGGAGTTGTATCTTGTTGAGATGTCCCTTGTTGTTGGTTTGTTTCTTGACTCACCTCACTCTCTATGCCAGTTGTTGTCACCATCAAAGCTTGGTTCAAAGCACCATTGAAGCACATAGATTGGTTGTGAGGTTCATTGCATGGGAAACACCAATCATACTCTTGAGCTATATTATTTTGCACCGAACTAAGGCTTTAGAGGTAGATATAGAATTGGGGTTATATGGTTGAAATGGTCTATTGGTAGGAGGCCTTACTTGATTTTGATTTGTAGATGGGTTGGGTGACCTATTAGGCTGATATGGTTGTCTATTAGGCTGAGTTTGAGAGTGATAAGAAGGCTTAAAACTTTGGGCTTGCTACCTCTTGAGAGTAACCACCTCATTTCCAAATTTTGTAATTATCTCATAAATTCTTAAAGTAAATTTGAGGCATGAGGCATTAGAGGATTTTGAACTCTAATTTCTAGGAGTGGGAATAAGAGCTAAAGTAGGTGCTTGACTAGTCCTTGAGCTTTCCAAGTCTGGATATAAGGGCATAGGAGGCCTAGGTGTAATTTTACCAGCTTGGATCAAACGATTCTCAACCCTAATGGAGATGTTGTAAGCTGCAGGTATAGTTGCACCTCCCATGGATTGTATCAACATAGAAATGTTAGAATTTAAAGCCTTGAGAAAGTATAAGAAAGAACCTTGAGTTGTTGGCCTCACTATCAATGGGATTCTATCCCATGTTCTTTAAAATCTGAAATTGAAGTATGTTAGCTGCTCATTGGGATCTCTCTTGATAGTTATCAGCTGCTCCAATAGAGACAAGTTGTCCCCCTTTTCTCCAAACTAGTTGTGGAGAGCTATGCACAACTAGTTCCAATTTTGAATAGAGCCTACCTCAAGGCTCCTAAACCATTGCAAGGCTTTCCCTTTGAATGAAGATTCCAACAATTTGATAGCAATTTGCATCTCAACAATCTCATGGATTGCACAAACATTAGCAATGTCTTTGACTTGATCAACAAGAGTGGTCTAATTTTCCCCAGTAAAGTATGAGATGTTCTTCAATGCTGCAGATTGGAACTGGGTTTTGTGCATTGAGAGAAAGTGGGCTGCTTCTATTAAAGTTAACATAAGGATTGGGTTGTGCCATTATGATTGGCCTAAGAACCCTTGTTGATTGGGTGAAAGGTCTGCCACGTGGGGGAGTTGATAGAGTTCTATTTGGTGGAGATGGAGATCTTTAAATCCTTCTTCCCCTTCATCTTCTTTCCTGGGATAATTGTAGATACTCAGAAAATCCCTCTTCTCTAGCCCTTGACCTTGTTTAGATCCTTCTCATGAATCTTCAAGCTTGGACTACTGAAACCAGTTGATTCTATCCTTTTGGAGTTTCCAGATGTGCAAATCAAGGCTCTTTTAAGCAAGAAACTTACAACAATTACACATAAACTTTGTTGTAATGAAGATGAAGACCTCTAAGGTCCTCACTGGGCATGCCAAAACTGTTAGTGCAAATTACAAGCACCCCCTAAATGACCTCTAGATCTGCTGATTAGAAAGGGGTCATTTAGTGTGATTGCACAACATTGAATTTTCTCCAAGGTGTGGGAACCTGCTAGATGAGAAAATTCTCCAGAGAAATCTGGTTCTTACTCCTCTATTTAGGTGTATGCATGAATTTTGTAGAGGTTTAATGCTAAATCCTACTCTAAATTCCAAGGAGACAGAGATAAAGGATGCAAAAGGAAACAAAACTAACTAAAAATTGTGATATCAGTAGATCAAGAATTTCGCGCTTGTTACCTGTCCAAGTTAATGCACCAAACTAAACACAAAAACCCTGAAAAACCTCAATGAAATTGATACCTGATGAAGATGTAGACGGATGAGGAAGCCGATGTAGATAAGACGGGCGCACACGAGCAATTCGCACAATAGATCCGAATAACCTGTAAAACACCGATGCTTGACAGAAAAAGACCACGTTAAAAGATATTTTAGTGGACTGCCCGAGAAGCGGGTCCGAGAAGCGATAAGCTTCCTCGGCGGATGTCAGTCCACGTTTTCAATTAAGAAAAGAAGCATACATGATAAAAGATGTAAATAAAGACTAGATTTTCTGATTGCAGTAATAAGACAGAATCTAAACAGCAGACAGAAAGTACAGAAAACAGGGAACTATGAAATAAATGCTGGATTTGTGTTACCTGTATCCTTTTACCTATCTGCAGATAAATCGGCGTCGACTGGGTAGAATCGGCGTCGATTGAGACTGGTCGGCGTCGATTGAGGGGATCGGCGTCGACTGGATAAGATCGGCGTCGACTGGAGACAGATCAGTCAATCAGGGACTGTGCGACAAGATTCGGGAATTGGAAGGTGAATGTGGTCTGCTGGATGTGCCGAAGTTGGCGAGACACTGGAACAGAGTCACCCGATGATAGATGGTGGTGTACGATGCTGATATGACAGGGACAGAGTAACGGTGCTCCTCTCAGGGATTGATTCGGACAGGATCTGCCCTAATTTGATACAATTGATGCTAAGAAGATCTCTCTTTCTCTCAACCTGTATCTTTCGCTCTCTGCTCGCTTTTTCGCTCGTTCGTAATCTCTTCTTCGGTCTCTTCGCTCTCTTCGGTCTCTAGAACTGAGTTCTGGACTTGCTTTTATAATCGGCGCCGCTCCTAGAAAATCGGCGCCGACCATATGGGTCGGCGCCGATCGCGGAAAAGACTCCCGAGGTGCCTAAAAATGATCGATTTCGAGAAAGATAAGACTTATCCCGACTATGGGAAAATATCCCGCTTAGGGAAGATTAAAAATAGATGTGATACATGGGTAGAATAAATTTGGGGTGAATAAGTGATTAAGATGCATGGGAAGAAGCGTAATTAAATATTTAATATTTAATCACTCATGGGCAAGATATGATGGGATGAATTAAATTTAGAGTAAGTGATTAAATCACAAATTGGATAATACCCCAAGGGGATAGTTGGTGACGTAAACGTGCCCCAGGTTACCTAGGCAAGTAAACGGATGAGAAGGGACACTAAATTGGGTAACCAATTTTAAGTGTCTACATTTTGCCCCTTTTTGTCAAGTAACTTGCGATAAGCAAGGTTATGAGACAAAAACAAGGAGATGGAAGAAGAGAAGAATTTGTGGTGATGTGATCCCCCTCAAACTAGGGATGGGATGGATGATAGAACAGACGATCCCGAGTTTGAAAGAGGTAGATGAAAACGCAGGATGCCCCAGTCGGATGTCTGGAGTAGATCTGATCATTGATGACGCATAAAAATAAACAAAAGGGCAGCAACCTAAGGAACTCACATTGGTAGGGAAAACTAGCCGGTCTCCTCATGAGACGACGTTAGTGCCTACAGACCCATGAGTGTAAGGAGAACTGCAAAAATAGTCAGCATCTAGAGAGAGACACATTGGTAGGGACAACTAGACGGTCTATAAATCAGACGACGTTAGTGCCTACAGACCCGCGTAACTCTAAGCGGCCAAACAAAAGGCGAGTGCTCCACGCAAAGGGAACAAACTCGAAATAGACAAGGATATCTAAAAGATGCGTCAAAAGGCAAAATTCAGCACATCACAATGATCAGATAGATAAGCCAAGCATCAACACTATGGCAAAGATATTAGCAGATGGAAGTAAACGACGTGGAGAAGCGATACCGCAATCCACGGGAAAAAATGAGTATAAATCGATAGACTGATAGATGATGAATAGATGTGATGGGATAGACATAGAGGATAGATAGACGTGATGTAACTTGATGTGATTGATATGTGGATTTAATTTGGATGAGAAATAGATATAGATAGATGGAATGTTACTTGGATGGACAAGTTTTTAGATGTTTTGATGGATAGATGGATAGATGTGATTGATAGATTTGGTATCCATGTAGTGATGTAGCCTCGATTGGAAGGCATTGTATAGATGGCTTGATTGGAAGCCACCCATTTTTGTATAAACACACATGTATATATAGATTGATCACGTTATTTGTCATATAATTGTACTCATGCGTTTAATTTTGGATATACATGGGTAGATGGATATAGATAGAGGATAAAATAGATGTGATTGGAGAGATATAGACGATAGATGATAGAAATAGATGTGATTAGATAGATTGATATGTGGATAAAATAGATGTGATTGGATAGATATAGACTGATAGATGATAGAAATATATGTGATGTGGATATAACTTTGATAGATAGATATAATGTACCTTGGATGTACATGTGTTCAAATGTTTGGATTAGATATGGATAGATATAATGTACCTTGGATGTACATTTTGGTGGATAGATTGATGGATGTGATATATAGACTAGATATAATGTACCTTAGATGTACATATTTTAACTATTTTGATGGATAAATAGATAGATGTGTTCGATGTATAGATAGATGTAATTTTAATGAGAAATGAATAAAGATAGATGTCTTGATAGATAAGAGGAATTTTGATAGAAGATAAATTGTGATTGAATTAACATGTGAAATGTCAATTTAACAGGATGCAAGAGCCAAAGATGAAAGCGGAAACAACCGTGACTTAGAAGAGAAGACACTCGGAAAAGAAGGGAAATGATAAGTCGGACTTCCAACCGACCATAGATAAAATCCAGATAAGAAACCGAAAGACCAAGCATACAAGGCCCTATATAAGATTAAAATAAACTCGACACTAACTAGTCATGAAACCAGATCTAGGATAGAAACGGAAAGGAAAGTAAGTAAGTATCTTGTCGGAACTTACAAGGGACAAAATACATGTCCATAGTGGGACAATAGGATTCTCCATATGATCGACAAAAGGTCCTAAATCTCAGCTTCATGATTTTGACAGAAAAGCAAACTGATCAATGCGGGAAGTTTGCTTGATATGGAAAGACTGATCGATGCGGGAAGTCTTTCAGTGATGCTAACAAGTGTATAAACTGACTGGAAGGCTGATTGATTACAAGAAGCCTTGAATATTTCCTTGAGAAACAGCCGTCCTTCAAGGGAGCGGTCTGTATTTTGAATTTGAATGATAGCCATCCTTCGAGGGTATGGTCTATATTTTTAGAATTTTTGATTCACTTGATAATATATGGATAGCTGTCCTTCGAGGGATCAGTCTATCTTTTTGGATAGCATCTTTTTTTTTTTTTTTTTTTTTTTTTGAAACTTTTTGAAAGAAGCTGAGTTTAGACCTAGATAGATCAGATGGAGGGGAAGAGAGCATAGAAGAACATGTACTCATGCCCCGAGTAGATCCAATTAAGATAAGTACTTGGGACAGATGAAGTGGTGATTAAGGTATTCCTACCATGAGGAGGAACATATCCAAAAGAAACGTGCAATGAGTAGAGCCGCGATACTCATATTTAAGGTAGATGAGGCAATAGGCGGAGAACCACACGATTTCAAATCACCACAAAAGTAGATGACTGGTTATTAGGACGGATGAAAGATCTGAGTTGCGACTAGATTTGTGTAAGATAGATTTTAACAATAGAAGGGCCGTAAATGCAAAGCATTAAGAGGTTCCGCTTCAGGGATACCATCCATGGAAGATAAACGATAAGCCCCAGACCCATATTTATGAGTGATAATGTAGGGGCCCATCCAGTTGGGAGCAAACTTACCACGTTGACTCCTTTCGAGTGTAGTGACATTTTGATTTTCCTTAAGAACAAGATCACCAATTTTGAAGTCACGGTGTTGCAAGTGCTTGTTATAAGCACGTTTGACACGCTCGAGATAGACCTGATGATGCTCAAGAGCGTTAAGACGTCGCTCATCTAATAATTCAAGTTGTGCTAGACGATTTTGACGATAATCCTCATCGGAGACAAATTCTCTGAGAGAAACACGGAGAGATGGGATTTGGACCTCCAAAGGAAGGACAGCCTCAGACCCATAGACGAGAGAGAAGGGAGTAGCACCAGTAGGAGTACGAATGCTAGTCCGATAAGCCCAGAGAGCAAAAGGGATATGTAGATGCCAATCCCTACCAGCTCGACTAGTTACCTTTGCGAGGATATTACGCAAAGTTTTATTGGAAGCTTCGGCTTGACCATTAGCTTGAGGATAGTATGGAGAAGAAAAACTGAGCTTGATATTGAAAGCGTTGCAGAGATTTTGCAAATCAGCGTTCTTGAAAGACTTACCATTATCTGTGATTAGCTTGTGTGGAACGCCAAAGCGACAAATGATGTGTTGATAGACGAAATCAACTATGGGCTTAGCCTTTGTTGAAGAAAGAGGGATAGCTTCTACCCACTTAGTAAAGTACTCAGTGGCGGTAATGATAGAATGATGACGTTGTGAAGAACGAGGATTGATGAGACCAATAAGATCGAGACCCCACTGCGAAAAAGGCCACAAATCCGCCGCAGGTTGCAAAGCCTGACTAGGGATGTGCGTGAGATTGGAATGTTGCTGACACTTGACGCACTTCTTGGTGTATTCACAACAATCTCGATTAAGAGAAGGCCAATAATATCCCAAACGTAAGATGCGCTTGGCTACAGCTAAGCCACTAAAATGTCCACCACAAATACCGTCATGGACCTCCTGAATAGCTTTAGATGATTCATGAGTTTTGAGGCATCGAAGCAAAATACCATCAAAGCCTCGTTTGTAATTAAGGCCGCCTAGAATAGTATAGCGGTTGGCGCGTTGGACAAAAGATCTTCTACCATTGGGAGTCAGATCTGGAGGAAGGACCGAATGAGATAGATAATCAACTATCCGTTGATACCACTCATCCTGAGTATGGGTTGTGACAGCATTGATTGACGTTAGTTGCCCAAGATGAGATGGTTGATCTAATCGTTGCACAGCCACATAAAGACGCGAGTCTTCGGTAAAAGGCGGGATAAGGGAGGCTAAAGAGGCCATGGTATCCGCGAATCGATTTGCAGTACGAGGAATGGCTTGGATAGTGAACTTATCGAAAGATTGGAGTTGGGCAAGAACGATGTCGCGATATTTTTGAAGGATATCATTCTTGCATTGATAGACACCCGTGACCTGGTTAACGATGAGTTCAGAATCACCAAAGATGTCAATATGACGAGCGCCGAGATTAATGGCATTTTGAAGACCTAAGACAAGAGCTTCATACTCAGCCATATTATTGGTGCATTCAAAGTTTAATTTGTGTGCGGCCCGGGATAGGCGTACCCCAAGGAGGAATCATCACAAAACCCGCACCTCCCCCTTGCTGGCATTTGGATCCGTCAAAGAAGAGCTTTACTTTAAATGGAGATAGACCAAAATCGATTTGTTGGATAAATTCATCGGGGAATTGAGCAAGGGGGTCTTGAGTGTCCGGAAGAGGAGCATCAGCTAATTGATCTGCAATAACCTGACCCTTGATAGACTTTTGCGGGATAAACTCGAGGTCAAACTCAGTCATGAGCATAAGCCAACGAGTGATGCGATCATTGTGATAAGGTTTTGCATGGATTGTCTTGAGGGGATTGACACTTGTGACAATATAAGTTTTGTGATTAAGGAGATAATGACGAAGCTTAGAAGTTGCGAAGAAGAGAGCGCAACATAGTTTTTCACTTCGAGAATGCGTGTCTCGACTCATGGAGGGTGCGACTGATGTAATAGACAGCTTGTTCTTTACCACAAGTGTTCCGATGCGAGATCATGGCTCCCAGAGCATGGTCAGTCACAGAGATATAAAGATAGAAAGGCTCCCCCTCGCGTGGAGGTGTAAGCACGGGTGGAGAAAGAAGATAAGCTTTGAGATCATCAAAGGCCTTTTGGCAATGCTCATCCCATTCGAAATGAACATTCTTACGGAGAAGATGGTGAAAAGGTTGACAACGGTCCGACAATTGGGAGATAAAATGACGCACCGATTGAAGACGTCCTTGGAGACTGTGGAGTTGCTTTAAGTTAGACGGGGGAGGCATCTCAAGGATAGCTTTTATTTTTGTGGGGTTGACTTCAATACCCCTGATGGAAATGATAAAACCTAAAAGTTTACCAGTGAGAACGCCAAACACGCACTTAGCTGGATTTAGACGAAGACAGAAGCGGATAAGCCTCTCAAAGAGAGGTGCAAGGATGAAAAGATGATCCTGACGGCGCGTGGACTTGCCGAGGAGATCGTCAACATAATCCTCCACAGTTTTGTGTAAGAGATCATGGAAGATGTATGTCATTGCTCGTTGATAGGTTGCTCCCGCGTTCTTAAGGCCAAAAGGCATGACACGATAGCAAAAGGTCCCCCAAGGAGTTATGAAGGAAGTCTTATGTTGGTCTTCTGGTGCGATGAGGATTTGATTATATCCAGAGAAACCATCCATAAGAGAAAGCATCTCATGACCCTTGATTAAATCTACAAGTTGGTCGATATTAGGAAGAGGAAAATCATCCTTTGGGCCAGCGAAGATTAAGATCCCGGAAGTCGGTACAAATTCGAATCTTCCCAGTAGCCTTAGTTACTGGTACTACATTGGACACCCATTGCGGATAATCGATGGGTTGGATGAAGCTAGCCGAGAGCAAGCGTTGTAACTCTTCTTTGACAAGAAGGGCTACTCTAGGGTGCATCTTACGCAATTTTTGCTTAACTGGTTTGATGTTGGGAAGGGTAACGATATTGTGAACCACAATATCGGGATCGAGTCCTGGCATATCCTCGTATGACCAAGCAAAGGCTTGACGATGTTTGGAAAGAAAAGCGGTAAAGTCCCCTAATTCCTGTGGATTAAGGGATTGGCCGACCTTAATGATGCGAGGGTCTTCAGAAGTCCCTATATTAAGGTCGATAGTGGCTTCGTTGAGAAGGGTAGACGTGTCAGAAGGAATAGTCTTGGGAAGATATGAATCCTCTGCCCCTAGATAGGTGAGGACAGAATCATCATCCGCACAGTGGATAGTGTTGATAGTGGGAGAGTCGTCTCCAACTATTTCAGGGAAGATTAATGGTATAGAAGCGGACCGATTGTTAGTCTCGTAGGCTAACGGCCCTAAGGAAATGGTATTGATCAAAAAAAAAAGTTAGGTGGGATGGAAATGTCATCGTCCACATCAAGTGATGCTTCTGATTTAGTGGGGGAAGATGGTTCTTCAGTAGGAAGAGGCTCATCAAGAATAGTGACGGTGGCTTTCGAAAGAGGTTTAAATCCTAAACCAAATTTCTGATGTGGCATGAGAGTAGGAATGGATTTGAGGTCATGTATACCTTGTTCATATTTTCCAAGGCCAAAACCTTTCCACGCGCATCGATATAGATAAGTTTTTGCAAACGTGGGATTCTGTAGATAATCAAACCCTGTTAGATAAGGTTTGGCTCTAGGAGGAGAATCCGGGCGATAATAAGGCGTATCAAGACCACCGTAGATGAAATTGGTGCATTGATTGGGCGGACCAATGGTGACGATGCGGCCAGACCTGGTTGATATTCGGGTTGTTTATCAGGTCTACCATACTCATTAGGTTTGAGATGGGCATCGAAAGAAAAGAGAGGAAGCTCTCCTAGTGAGAAACGCTGCAATGTCTCTTCCAGATTTTGTAAATCCGGTAGTTTGGTTGCAGGTATAGAAGAAGATGAGGCCCCGTCAGGAGAACATGGATTTTCTTTTAAAGGGGCAGATCTTGTGGTCATGTCGCATTGTGCGGAAGGAAAAGGATCTCCTGGATGAGTATATATTTTGCCCTCATATTGATATTTTAGGCATCGATGGAGGGTGGATGGGACACAATGCATTGCGCGAATCCAGGAGCGTCCGAGGATCATGTTATAGTGGAACTTTCCTTCGACGATGTAGAAGAGTTCATGAAGCAGCTTCTTACCTACTCGAATGGGTAAGACCACAGTTCCTAGAGTGACTGCTAGCTGATCGTTAAATGATCGAAGGGCGAAAGGTGGGGGTGACACCACATTCTTTGGTAACTTAAGTTGTTCGAATGTGTGCGAGGAGATGACGTTGAGTGCAGCTCCACTATCGATCATAACACGTTTTAAGGTAGTGTTATTGATTTGGACAATGATGAAGAGGGGAGCCTCCAAATCTTCGGAAGAAAGAGAAGGAATTTCGAATCTTGAAAGAAATGGTAGTTGATGGTCTATTCAGGTCAACAACCAACTCGAAGGGTGGGGCTCATTGGAATTCAACTGCGATGCGCGCCTTGATTATCAATCAAAGCTTGGCGATGTTGTGGAGAGGATTGGATGAGGTCAAAAAGAGACATTTTGACCGGAGCCTGGGTGAGTTGTTTCATAACACTCTCCTCAACAGACACGGGAACTTGAGCCCGAGGTGCAGCACGAATAGAGACCCTGGGTCGTGGGGCTGATGAGGAAGGAGAAACGCCTTCAGGGGCTGCAGAAATGACAACTCGTGGTCGAGATGCTGAAGATGAAGATGGGTTATCATAGTGTTGGGTTCTAGTGGCGATATGGATTGTGTCAATTTGGGAAGGTGGAAGATCAAGTGGGATGGAACCACTAGAGGTCTGAGTGGATGGTTGAGGTTTGGATGGGGCTAAGGTGACAGGAGGTACTTGTTCCTCCTCCTCCAGCAAAAGGTCACTTTCTTCCAGAAGGTTCTTGATAACGGCTTGAAGAGCTTTACACCCCTCAGTGTCATGACCCGGGGTACGGTGGTAAGCACAAATCAGATCAGAGTTAAACCAAGTAGGTTTCACTCCTTTAGGATTATAAGGTTTAATCGGAGGAAGGGTTATGGATGAAGATTGGATGAGTTGATGAAGGATTTCGGTATAGAATCCGGTAGACGAAGAGGAGGATAGAGATGATGAAGATGGTTCTTTTACCTTAATCGACTGCCGAGGTAAAAGAACTTGCATGTTAGGTTTAACAGTCTCTTTAGGGATCCTCTTGTTTGTTTGGACATTTGGAGGAGCAGTCTTGGGCACTTGAGATGGGAGCAAGTGAGACATGATTGACTTTGGTGGAGGAGGAGCCCCTAAAATAGATTTTGAAGATGAGGGATATGCGACAAATTTTGCGGTCTTTGGAGACAAAGGGGGTTGCTTGGTCGAATGTACTGATGATTTAGATAATGTTGGTTTAGAAGAGGAAGAAGCTCCCAAAGTAGGTGAAATCGGAGGAATATAGGGTGTCTTGGTTTTTGGTAATGAAGATGATGATCCTGATAGAAGAGGTGACGTCTTTTTAGTAGGTAAGTCTACTTTTCGGGGTATTGATGAAGAATGTGTTGTGGAAGAAGATGATGGCTTTGATAAGTGTGTAGAAGAAGACGCCTTCTCAGCGGGCAAATCCAATCGTTTATGAGGCGTGGAGAGAGATTTTTGTGGAAGAGCACCAAGAGTTTTGATGGTCCGAAATATGGGCTTTCCTTTTTCAGGGATGGTGACGACTTCAACGGCATAAGGTGATTGTAACCTTTTTGGGGGAAGCAAATGGGGAGATACTGATGGTGTAATGTTAGATTTTGGTTGTCTCGGTTTAGGTTCAGGAACCGAGTGTATAGGTGTTGGTGCTACTTCTTTTGATTTTTCCTGAATAGGTGAAGTAACATTGGTGATGGAAGAAGGGGGTGATGACGAAGCAGTTCCTTGCGAAGGGACTACTTCTGATGCAGTAATCATTGGTGAAACTACTGTAGGAAAAGAGATAGGAAGGGTCAAAATTGAAGATGCTTCCGTTGAAGTTGGCACAATGATAGGTATGTTCACCAAGGGCATAGTTGCAGCGGGAATGGGAGCAACAGAAGTGGATGTGTCTGAAGTGGAAACTCGAAGGGATGTAATTGCCTCGAGTATTGAAAGGATGTCTGATGATGAGACAGATGAGGAAGACACTGTCTCGGGTATGGATGGGAGATCGGACAAAGGAGCGGAGAGAGATGACTCCGTGCTTAGCAATGTAGGAATATTCAAAGGTGGGCCATCTGAAGATAGAGGAATTCCAGTGATTGATGAAGTGGAAGAGGGTTCTGATTCGATTGCGGCGTTTGTAGATGACGTGGTTTCAGAAGCGGATTCTTCAGTAGAAATGAAGTTGATAGTGTGGGTGTTTGGTTTTTGAGATTCCGAAGAATTATGATTTGGGGCATGATTGGGGAAGGGTTGTTTAAAAACATCAAGCGCCTGATTTGGGGGAGCATTTGGGTTATCCAGAATGAGCTCGCCTTTATCAATGAATTTTTGGACAAGGTTTTTGAAAGTCTGGCATCGTTCGATGTCATGACCCTTGGTTCTGTGATAATGACAGAAATCGTTTTCCCTATACCAGAATGGGCGTTCTCGGCTTTCATCAATATCCCTAATGGGTGGAAGTTCGATCATGCGAACTTCCAACATTTTTTCTAAGATAGAGGCATATGATTCCCCCAAGGGAGCAAAGGATCGAGATGATGAAGCCCCTTTACGAACAGATGAAGGGTCTCTTCGTGGTGGTTGATTAGGAGTACTATCGGTTCTTGATGTTTTTAATACGATAGCATTTGTGGACCCTTGATTCTTATCTTTAGGAGGGAAAGAATTTGGTTTGGTGAACCGAGAGAAATCTGGTTTAGATTTGGAGCGAAGTTTTAGTTTTCCTTGTTCAATGGCACGAGATTCAAGTTTGCGTGCCATCGTGAAGGCTTCTTCGAAGGTATGAAAAGTTTGGATCCTTAACGTGGAAGAAATGTGACTAGCGCAAGATCGGGTGAACAACTCGATCTGTTGGGATTGAGGAAGGGAGAAAGACAATTGGTTGATTATCCCTCTCCAACGAGCGACAAAGTCTGCAATAGACTCATCGTCGAATTGGCGAATGTTGTAAAGATCTGTAATTGAGATCTTATGTGCAATATTTATTGAAAAGTTTTCAACAAACATCTGGGCCAATTGAGAGAAAGAAAATAAGGAATGTTGAGGAATATTATTGTACCGAGTCAAAGCGGGACCCGCTAGAGACATAGGAAAGGTACGGAGCATGAGTTCACGATCTGGGCGATGAGGTAGCAAGCATGTTTGAATGCTCGCAGATGTTGTTGAGGGTCTTCTCGACTATGAAATTTTGAGAATTTGGGAAGTTCCCATTGGGAGGATAAGGCTTAAAAGCCACCGAAGGATGAATGGGTTCATTGCACACTTCTTGAAAGGAGTATGAAGGACGGGCTCCTTTTGTGGAGGCTTCCAGTCTTCAATTTTCTTGAAGAGAATTTGAAGTACGTCGGATTGGGGAGGAGGCACATAAGAAGTAGATGGTGGATGTTGGTGAGGTGTCAATGGGGGATTTATCTGTTGATTGATGGGGTGGTAAGAGGAATAACCAGGGGTTCTGGGTGACACTTGGTGGGGTATTTGTTGTGAAGTAGCTTGCGTATAGGTAGTTTGTGAGATAATGAGTGGATGAGAAAATGAGGGTTGGGTGATGGGTGGAGCTTGTGATTGGTGGACTCCTATGTTTGTTGATTGGATCGGGACAGATTGAGGAACGTGGGTGTTGGTTGGATTGGACATGTTGGGGAACAAGACCTGAAAGGGGCCTTCTACTACCGGGTTAGGTATTAAGGGTGCCGATGTTAGCTGATGGGCGAAGGTCACGGTTGCTTTGGAATATTAGAAGAAAAACCCCCTAGAGGATGAGAAATAGGAGCCAACTGACTATTCGGAGGGGGTTGGCTCATGAAGTGATACTGATCTTGGGACACAATGGAGGGCATAGACGAATTGACGGCAATGTGCGGGTGTGCGAACGCATTCATTATAGCCAGGGCAGAAGACCTCTCAGAGATGGGTTGTGGAATATTCGAGGTAACTGCAGTGTTAGGGATAGGTAAGACTAATTGAGAACTAGTCGACATGGTAGGTGGAAGAGAAAAGGGAGGCATAGGGGCTTCGCCCTTCTCCGTGGCTCGAGGCAAGAGAGATGGTGCAAACTGCTCTACAAGGGCCTGGGATGATCCACGAGGATAATTGTACACTTGTCGGATTGGTGGGTCTTGGTCAGATATTTGGATCGACTTGTGTACTAGGTAGTCCATGAGGGCTATTGGATTGCGATCGAGGAAAGCCTGAAATTCAGGATCCCCGCGAGGGACATACTCCGAGCCAGATGATATCTCGGAGGGACTAGGAGAAGCTGGACGTGATGGAGGTGCTTTGGTTTGATAGAAGGGATTATACGACCATGAGGGGGAACCAACTAACAGCGGTCCCGAGGAAGATGGGAGGGGTGCCGAAACATCCACGCTGGTGGTGATTTCGGAGGAAGAAGGAACCTGTTGGGCCATTTTCCTAGATTGTGACCGGGTGATAACCGTCATAAACAAGCAAGAAAGAAGATTGTCCTAACTAATGCACAAACAATTCAAGCAGTGCAAGTGATTATCTCCTTTAAATTTTGATG